>JAPPUR010000004.1:1411105-2116657 GCA_027569015.1 Ascodesmis sphaerospora
GTTCCTGCGCGGATCATCAGGCCGGGCTGAGCTGTCAGACGTGAAAAAATAACCCGTCACGCTCAAGTCTCTGCCCGGCCACTTGTCCGTCGCTGCTTGGGGGTGTGTCTACCTATGCGGGCAGCGCAGATGGTGGTTTGCGAATAGGCGCCTTACACATCACAGCCCATGGAGTGATTTTTCTTCTCCAATCCTATTGACGTGGACTCTGCCTAACATCGTAGCACCCATTTTTTCGTAGGCTATTGATTTTGTACAGCATGCACAAAGGGTCCCCCTTCCAGTGGGCTCAGAGAAATGCGTGACTCTTGTTGGTCCCTTGGTTTGGGGGTCATGGCAGGAGGACGATATCGGCTGCTAGGGCTAGTGTAGCACAAAGTCCCATGTGCAGAAAATCGTCATCGGCCACGGGGTTTCCATCACGTCCCTAGTGATATCATACGGAGGAGGAGTTTCAGGACTGTGAGCTGCTGGACTTGATACGAGTCTCATAAACCCGTGATAGCTTCATCGACGCCTTGTAACATGTCGTCACTGTAGTCTTGACGTTGACAACTCGGTTGATTAACTGCCTCGAGTTGCGCAACTGTAACAACTTCGTTCCATCTCGCCAAACTCGAGACATGGCTTGCACAGACTTGACGAGAAAAACCATAGAGAGGCATCATTCAATATTCAACTATAACTACGGAGCATGAGTGTCATTCCCCAACCGTCACGCCTCATCACAACCAGCCAGCAACCATATATCTCTACAGGGCATCATCAATGCTATCTCTATCCCAAGGACAACCAAAGACGTTACCCAAAACAAAACACCGCCCATCTCAAAAAGTGCATAACGAGACAGTGTCGATAGAGCCTGCGATAATCCATGAACCCAACGCCGCTATATCTAATGACGTAAATCGTACATGTCCAGTCATCAGTCCCTATGGATGCCCCGTGAATGTATATATCCAACCCATCACACCCATTCAAGCTAGCAACTCACTTCCTCATCATCATTACCTCCGGGTCCGACTCATCTCCTATTCAGGAATTGGGTTGCTGGATGGAACCTGTGGCTCATCCTTCTTGGCGCCCCAGGAGAACGGAGAGTACCAGCTCGACCTCTTATTCTCCTTGACGGCCTCCTGGTTCTCCTGGACGAGTCGCAGTGGTCGTGGCTTGCCTCCCGCAAAAGACGTCGTGTGCCTATCAGAGTGGGATCGGGGAGGTGACTGCGAAGAAGCCGTAGACATGTCGCCAGATTCTCCGCTCAAGCTCGACGTCTCACTCCTCATGCCAGGGAAGTTTCCAGAGGTGGCCACCGAGGTTCCGCTAGGTATACGAGCGGCCGCGTTAGGGTTGCCTGACATGTTGGGCGGCGAGAAGAAGGTCTGCGAGTGTCTCGGTGTGCCCAGGGGCGGAGAGACGGGGCCGTCAGGTCCTCTATACATCTGGCTGACGAGACTGGCCGCCCCCGTGAACTGGTCGCTCTGAGGTCGTGATCTCCTCGTGCTCGTTGACCGCGTCAGTCCGATAGGGATGCTAGGAGCCTTGTCAGGGTCGGTGTGATTCGAGGTGGTTGAAGGTGACATGACAGAGATCGGTCTCGGTCTTGTCTTCGTAGGCCCAACAGCCATGGACTTGGCCCGTTGTAAAAGATTGGGCGGAAACTGCTGTCTATCCGATGGAGTAGGTGGTAGAGGTAGGTCCTTGTTGGTATCCGGAAGGATCTTCAGATCGCTAGACTGGTCTAGAATAGACTCAAAGTCCTGATGCTGAAGAAGGCGCTCAATAATCTTGTTAATATATAGTGTAAGGGCCTTGTTCTGCTCCTTCATGGACTTGAGCTCGTTCTCCAGGCGTCGGTCGTTCTCGTGTCGTTCATGGGCTTCGGCCTCGCTAGCGGATGAGAGCTCATCAGCAAGGCTGGACCCTCCAGTCTTGCCCTCGAGAGCATTCAGTGCCTCCTGGTTGGAATTAGAGCCCATATAACTAAAGTCGTTCTGACCGAAGTCGCCCTTAAGAGTCCGCTCCTGAAGAAGAAGCTGGTAACTCTCGTTGTCTTCCATAAGTCGAGCATTGGCCATGCGAGCTTCCATGAGCAGACGCTCAACCTCGTGCAACCTGCCGCCGCCCTGGTTCTCCGACTCGACGAGCTTAATCTGAGCCTCTGCAAGTTCCAGACGTAGAGACTCGATCAGCTTATCCTTCTGGAGGATGAGCTTGGAGCTGCTCCGCGAGTCACTTCGTTGTATGGAGGATGGTGGGGCGAAGCTGCCACTGTCGAGAGAGGGGGATGAACTGGCTGTATCTGAAATGTGTTAGCATCGTGATATCAAACGAGGCAAGTCTCGTACGCGTACGTTGTCTCGACGGGCGGTTCTCTTCGGGCGTACTGTTCCGTTGGGCTAGGCTGTCCTTGAGCCTCTGTATCATGGCTTGCATCTCCTCCTCTCGATTCGACATGTCTTCCTTCTCCTTAAGGATGGAACTGCGTTCTGCCTCGTAGATAGACTCCATCTCTCGCATCTGTCGAGTCATTTCTCGCTTCTCGTTCTTCAACGTTTCGATCTGCTCTTCAAACTCGTGGGCCTTTTCCTCCAGCTTGGCCGACTCTTTGACCGAATCATCGAGCTTTGACTGCAGGACCTCGGCCTGGCGGTGGTATTGAAGTGACTGCTTCTCCTCCTTCTCCAGACGCTTCTGCAGATCCTCTAGAGCAGCAGCGGCTTCGGCTCGGGCATCAGCTTCGGCGTTGCTGAGCCCTGTGTCCCTCCGTTGGGCAGCGGCACGGGCAGAGACAGGTGTTCCGGTTCGTAGCGATCGAGTCCGCGCATGGCCACTGGTAGGGGTCGATGCCCTGGAGTTGGAGCGAGATAGAGATGGGGAAGGGCTCGAGTCGGCGTGGGACACCCGACCGACACCGCCAGCCGGGGGCTTCTTGGTAACGGCAGACATGTCGCGATAACGAGCGTCACTGTGACAAACGCTCTAGACGTAGAATAAAGAAGAGCAGGTGCTATGCTCAGAAACAAATGGTGCGCGGGCAACCAAGTAAAAAGATATGTAAATATGCTGATTATGATGATCGAGACTGTGCGGCTTGCTGCACGTCGCCCAAGTGACCTGGAACACAAATACTCAACAGAGCGGAGGGCGAAATAGGAGTGCCCGAAGGTGGGAGCCTCTAGCTGCGCCTCAAATTGGGTAGCCCGGGGTAGGGGTAGGGGTAGCGTATGTGGCGCTGGAGCGTCCAGAAGCCGAGTTATAATTATTCTGGGGCAGTCAAGCCTCAGTTATTATTGAAACAAGCTCCACTAACCAGAGCCAAAAGGAAATGGATGCGTCCAGTCGAGTCGAGGTGATGCCGAAGATGGAGGTGACGGGAGAGAGCGGGTACAGTACGTGTCGGGTCCTCGGAATGCGGCTGCGCAGTTGCCACGGCAGTCAGTGATTGCTGAAGAACAAGGCGCTGTCGATAATACCGTCAGTTGGGAGGCTACACAAGGCATGGCGGTGTTTATGAGTTGCATTCAACATGGATGGCATCCTCTGTGATGGGTGATGGACGCTGCAGGGTCCGTCCGTCACGGTATTTCCGCTGCAACTCATACTGTAGCAGCTAATCACTCTTGCGCGGCCTGCAACACGTCCAATACTCCGTGGTGAAACGTGCCATTTGCTCTGTGTCTTCCATCAGTGACTGCGGAGGTTCCCGCCCAGACGTAGCACCGTTCCTAGCTTCCCCCTTTGATCGCCCACCCTTGGACTCATTGGCCAGGGCAACAGGAAGCTCTGTCTGTGTTTCTCCCGCAAATTGAACATGGTCAAGGCTTGATCCATGCGTCGCCTGCATGACCTCTGTTTTGGTGCCTCTAATCAAGAGACTGGAAATTACAATGAAAGGATCTTGATGCGGGCCGGGGATGTTGATGCCTGTGTTTGGAAGCTGCTTGATCGACTTCATTTCGCAAGGAGCTTCTACCCGTTAGAAGCAGCCACTCCGTGATTTATGACGAATCGATTATATGTGCTGGGGGAAAGGGAGTCTTGCCTTTGCGGCTGCCTACACAAAGGGTTCATGTTGCTGATACAGTGCTGTAACTCGAATATGGCCAGATTATCAACCTTTCGTAACTATATTCGAAACCCTGCTCGTCGCGCTTCAGCTACAAGTTTAATGCGCAAGAGCTTGGAGCAACTTGACAATGCCATGGTGAGCGTTGTGAGAAGATGGCCATTGCTACCGGGCGTCGGCAATGTTTAATTTGCCAAAATCCCTTGCACCAACCGGTCATCAAGGATATCCATGCCATCGTTGTATCACAGAAACTGACCAGCTTGTATCATAATGTCCAGGCAGACATAATACCACAACTCGTGACGAGCAATGACATGCAGTTTAGAGAGATGAACGAGCAGATCGGAAACATGATGCTAACCCTGTCTACCATCAAGTGCCCGTGCTGGGTCCCTGGGGGTCATAGGTACAAGCAACAGGCCACACAGCATCTCACTTGGCACTCAGCAGATTTGACACAAGACACAGACAGACACAGAGACAAATAATGGCGGGGAACAACGGTCATGAGCTTTATTTTTTCATTTGACTTGGACCGGCAATCGATGCCAAGCCCAGCTGAAGCCCAAGACACATAGGTCGAGGGGAGAACCTCCGCGCCTTCGCGGCGGGCATGCTCTCGCTGAAAGTCGTCGCTTTTTCATCACATTGATTGGTATATCCTCAAATGCCCTGGACCCTTTTTACCCGAAACGCCATGAAATGCACTCTCCTTTAGCTGGCTGCTTAAGCCTGCTGGTCGCTGAGGATATCGGAGTCACCAGCGTCGAGGATGGCCATGGTGGAGCAACGGAAGAGCTTACCGCAAGCGGTACCGAGCTCAATCTGTAGGGATACGAGTAAGCCTATGAACCCTCCAAAGTCGTGACGACTTCTTCTCTGGGCAGGCCTCAAGAATCTCTTCTTGAAGCCAGAGAAATGCTTGACGAGCAAGCATTCCTGAGAAGTAAAGAAAAAAAGAACCATCTTGCATGGAACTGCAAGATGATGGACATGAAGGAGACGTAGCGTAGTTCAACTTACGTTGTTGCCGGAGAAGTGGTGGATGGGGGCCTTGGACAGCATGCTGTAGTACTCGAGCTCACTCTTGCGGAGAGGAGGAGTGTTGCCAGCAATGATGATGAGCTTGGCCTTGCCGGATCGGAGGCTCTTGAGGGTAGACTTGTATCCAAGAGTGACTGAGAATTTTCGTTAGCCATTTGTCTTCTCGTCGCGGCGCAGGAATTCGTTTCCGTACCCTTTCCGGACTTCATAACAAGCGCCAACTTGGAGTTGATGCTGTTGGCATCCTTCTTGCTCTTCTTCTGGGGGGCCATTTTGACGGATTGGCGACTCGGTTGGCGACTGGACGTTAGGTGATGGAGTGCTGAGGTTGAATATCAAAAAGTTCGAAGAATTTGGAGTTTTGGCAGCCTGTAGGTGGGTGCTCTGCGGGGCGGGGCGGCCGGCCAATGAGCGTTAGGGTGCACTCGCCTGAGCCCTAAGCCGAGGTTTACGCGGGCGGAGCACGGATCGCACCTCTGCTTTGAAATCAACCTGGTGGATTAATCAGGAAGAGGCAGTCGGTATCTCTTTTGTCGGGTTCGTCTTCCCTCAAACACATCACCCAACTACGGACAGATCACCAACAATCCGACAAAATGGCTCGCCGTCCCGCTCGTTGCTACCGATACTGCAAGAACAAGGTGCGTTTTTGATGCGCCCGACGTCGATGGGAATTTGCGGATCTTTTTGGGGGAGAAATCTCATGACGAAATGTTCATGACTGATCTCCCACGGGGCGTCCTCGACTCCCATCGATGAAGCTCGCGATGATGTTGGAACTCTACTGACTATTCTTCCTCACAGCCGTATCCCAAGTCTCGGTTCAACCGTGGTGTCCCCGACCCCAAGATCCGAATCTTCGATCTTGGCCGAAAGCGCGCCAACGTCGATGACTTCCCTCTCTGCATCCACCTCGTCTCCAACGAGTATGAGCAGCTGAGCTCCGAGGCCCTCGAGGCCGCCCGTATTTGCGCCAACAAGTACCTCGTCAAGAACACCGGTAAGGAGGGTTTCCACCTCCGAGTCCGTGCTCACCCCTTCCACGTCGTCCGTATCAACAAGATGTTGTCTTGCGCCGGTGCCGATAGACTGCAGACCGGTATGCGTGGTGCCTGGGGCAAGCCCAACGGCACTGTCGCCCGTGTCAACATTGGCCAGATTCTCATGAGCGTCCGCACTCGTGATGGCAGTAAGTTCTGACAAACATTTTGCCACTGTTGGGTCATGTTACTAATCCACAATCAGACCGCGCCATTGCCCTTGAGGCTCTCCGACGATCCCAGTACAAGTTCCCTGGCCGACAAAAGATCATTGTCTCCAAGAACTGGGGCTTCACCCCTCTCCGACGTGAGGAGTACCTCGAGAAGAAGGCTGCCGGCCGCGTCAAGGTCGACGGTGCTTACGTCCAGTTCCTCTCCAACCACGGCAACCTCGCCAACAACATGCGCCGCTTCCCCGACGCTTTCAAGTCTGAGGCTTAAAGAAATGATGGTTGGGCTGGCATCTGGGTTTACTGGCGTCAAAATGGCATGTCAAATAAGGACCTCTAGAGAAGTCTTGAGTTGAGGGTGTCGATTCGGCAAATTGAAATCTTGCAAACAGACTCGCCCGTTCCTTGTCTCGTGTAACAACTGGGTACTTGAGAATTGATATCGTGGAATACCATTGTTTTCGACCGTAAATACAAAAGTGCTGACTATGCTGTGTGTGTAACGTTGAGTGCTATGTTTGTCCGAGGATCCGGGCTGGCGTGCCCAGGCCCGCCGTATCGTATGCGGTGACCATCTCGTACCTGTTGCTTGCTGTATGTATTGCAGCGTTGTTTGCCTGATATGTACGGGGATGGACGATCACTTATGCATGTTTCCCCGTTCTCAAGTGGATAGCAGTCACACAGTCGATATCGTTGACCACTCGCAATGGCAATGTTCCTCAAATGCGCTCATCCACGTGACGAAGCCGCAGCAAGAATAGCGCAGGGAGAAGGAATGTCATCACATTTCAACCCTTTGCGTCAGATCTGTTGTTGAAAGGGAAAATGCCGATTAGTCAGTGTGGCAGCATCACATCCATGACTCGACCTGAACTCACTTGGACAACCCACATGACCATCAGAGTTGGAGTGTCCTTTGTTGTCTGTCTTGTTGCCTTCAAGACTTAGCATGATGTTTAAAGGGTTATAGCATAGTGAACGCCAGCAAATGTCAACAGAACAGAGAGTGAGTGTGTCTCGGCAGACGATTTGCGGAGACAGAATGTCTTGTTGGGGCACTCCAGGGTCAAGTCGGCGCCTCATCCGGGCCACATGACTTCACTTGGACGGTTTGTGACGCCATTTGAGCGAGGTCACAAGTAGCGCGCGTCGTCCTTTGACGGGCGAGACAGACATCAGGGGTGCATTATTGTTGTACGAGCATGGGTAGAGATGAGGCCATGAGTTTTTCTTATGCAATCCCGCTGAGTGAGATTTGGAATATTCTATGTTGGGCGGGCATCGGATCCGCTGGAAAGAGAGAGAAAAAAAATTCTCGTTTTGTCATGCGGCGATGTACCTGAACGGGCTCCCGTAGTCTGCCCTCAGTGTAGCATCCAACCCATCCATTGATGCGGATAGAGTGGCTGGCGGTGGAGCGCTCTAGCTGGGAGCACCCGTCTTCGGTCTCGTCTGGCTGCGGTTGTGTCACTTTGCTGCAGAGTGGCGGGCTAGATCTCTTATCGTCTCGCAGTCTCAGGGCCCACTGATCTGATAACACACCTATCTGAGGGACGGTACATGGTCCATGGATGGAGGCTGCTCACGAACATGGTCCCCTTTTTTTCTCGAAGGCTGCGTGGATTCGGACCGTATGACATGGATGCTGAATCAACTCATGGGTGCAGAGGAAATGCCGGTGAGCACGGTCAAGGGACTTGTACGTACATGTCGAGGCGACAGGGCTGGGAATTCCCATTCCATCAGGTTATGGTTATGCCTTGGATGGCATTGCGTCCACGTCAGAGCATAGCGTTCGCACGTTGCAGTTTTGCCCTGAGCGTGTTGGCGCTTCTCATGCAAGCCCCGGGCAATTCCAAGACAGCTTAAGCACCTTAACAGATGGGTATTGTTTACGGCGCTGCTTTGTTGTTGGGGGTCTGGCCTACCAGCTGAGCTGAGCTGGCTATGGCGGATGGATGGATCGAATGTCCACCAGACGGGACACGCGAGCGCAGCGCCCCCCCACACACGCCGATCAAGCCCCGACTACTGTACCTAACTGCCAGCGTCTAGATGTGGATGACGCCCATGAGCGTAGTGCCCTCTTCTGGCCACTGGTCCCCTCCAGATGTTCCCTCAGTCACTCTCCCACTTTCCTCTGGTTATCTACAGAGTGTCTGTCTTTCTTCTCTTCACCTTTCGGTTCTTTGAACCTACATTCTTTGATCTCCATCCACTTCTCGTCGAGCTTGGCCTGTTCAAGGTTCTCGCTGCGAGTCCCAACCACCGCCGTTCCACCCTGTTTGCAGACAGCCGCTGCAGCCCCCGACATAGGCCGACATAGGGGGTCCACTTCCCTCACCTACACCGATCCATCTTATCCTGAGCGGGCTGTCTACTTGGTCCTTATCAGAACCCAAACATCACGACACGACGCAAACCACAACGAATTCCACTGGGAGCTGTAATTACTCATGGCTTTCCACCAACCGACACGACAATCCATCCAGCGCGTCGTCCGGCCCTCGGTCGACGAGCAGGAGCTTCCGAGAAGAGAGGCGCCGATAACCCAAGAGCGCCAGCAGGAAGAGTCGCAGACATGGGTCCTCTTCGCGCCCACCGACGTGACCACCACGTCGTACCTCACCGAGACTGACCAGTCTCTGGTGACGCCCGGCCGGTCGAGAGTGGGTGATCTGGGAAGCTTGAACTCGGTCGTGAGATCGGAGGTCGAGGCCGAGTTGCGACCATCTGCCTCTGCATCCGCTGTTGTCGAAGAAGAGGACGATGCAGAGCTTGATAGCCTCGACAGCCACTTGCCCGAGTTTCGGTCGCTTCCCGGGCCCAACGCTCAGCATGATGAAAACCAAGGATCTATGCCCGTTTTCCCCGCTCACGATGGACTTGGTTCTTTCCACCTGGACCAGCCGACCTTGGGTGCTGACGCCCAAGACCAAATATACCAATTCGAACGCTTCAACCCCAAGCGGCAACATCGCAGAAAGGAGAGTTTTGACCTGAGGCAGCTCGATGTGGAGAATGACCATGTTGAAGAGTCAGAGAAGCGCCAGAGAATTGAGGCGTGGCGATTGGAGCACAGCCGTGTGCTCTTGGGCGAGATTCAGCGCGAGACAAGACGAAGACGACTCTCACAGGCATCTCACAAACGGTCTTCATCTAACCCTATACCGCTACCTTCACAACATGCTCAGGATGCTGAATCTGATAACATGACATGGCACGACGAAGATGCTATTGGATCTCCGACCCACTCGGAGGGCATCCTCACCAAGATGACGAGGAAATTCATGCGAGACGTGATTGGAATGGATGAACGAATGATTTCCATCCTGCTTGGAGAGGCCGTACCTGAGGACGACGAGGATCTATCATCAACACCCCGCGCCTCGCAGCAGCTCGGGGTACAACCCCCACCACCCACAAACAGAGAGGCTTGGCAACTGGACGCTTTGGAGAAGATATCGAAGGAGTTGGGAATGCTTGTGAGCCAGATATCTCACCACCCTGGTGCCTTTTCCACATACTCGCGGGTTCAGCAAATGCCTCTCCCCTATGCCGGCCTCCCCATCATCCCGGAATCCAACACGTCACACTCAGCGGCGGATAACATCCATCCCACCCAACCTGAGCAGGCATCGTTCCCTCAGTTCCAGCCTACGATGCAGACAGCAGCTCAGCCCATCGACATTCGCGGCAGGACCGCGGAGCCACCAGCCGAGCCGGTGCAGGCACCACGGCAAGATACCCATATGAGCAACGTGTTTACGCAAGAGGAATGGGAGAGAGACCTGGACATGAAGCTTGTGTTCCGGTACCTGCGGTCCCGATTCATGCCGCGCAGCAACAACCCACCCCCCTCGACAACGACTCACCTGGCGACGTCAAGCACACAGGACATTGCGGCCAAACTGGCCCGCGTCCGGCAACACCACCCCCTTGTGTCGCGAATGCGGCCCCCGACGGAGCGGCGGACGTTCAAGGCGACAACGCCCGCTAGTCCCGTGGCGCTACGGCACCCGAGCAGCTGCGCGAGTCAGAGCACAAGACGGTCGGCTCGACGGAGTAGCGTGTCGTCACGTCACTACTGGGACATTGGGGGCTCGCTGGGTACGGGTTCTGTGATTGCGTCCAACGGGCCGATGGGGAGCTGGGGCGAGGTCTGATGTGATGCGATGCGACGTGCGATGTGTGTAAAGTGCCACGAGAGATGGGAACAGATGCTTGCTCAGAGGCTGTGCCATGACGGTTGCATCTTGACGGCGCCACGAGGAGCACTGGGTGCTTGCTGCATGCCTAATGGATAATGGGTCCATGATTTCTTTCCTTCCTTCTTTTCATGTAAACACTGGACATCACCACTTTGAATTTTTTGCAAATACAGGATTTTTGGGTCGTTTTGGAGCAAGTTATAGAGGTGTGCTTTTTTTTTTCTGGTCAAGATATCCACATCTTGTCCTTGGTTAGGGCAAGCATCAATTGAACAGTTGAATACTGGAAGCATCCTAAACGAAAAGGAAATCTGTCCTGAACCTAGGTGGATAGACAGTGAACGCTCCTGTTAATCTTATACTGCATATGGCTCACGCGAGTTGTCAAGTTCACAGAGCCAGCCATTGTGTCGAGGCGATAGACCCAGTTGTCGCCTCACTCAACGAGTCGAGTCTGGAACGCAACAACGGGGGGACAATCACGTCAATCCCCGGACTAGCACAAAAGCCGATGACCAATGAGTCAATCCGCCTTGCCTCCCAAGCTATCTATCACAAGTTCTTTTCCTCTTTACGCACGATTCCTCTGAATGATGCCCAACGCCGAAGAAGCTAGACGGCGAGATAGGCGGGAACGCTCAGAACCTTTCAACGGGGAGACGCCGTGGTCTGCCGTCCAGTTTCAGCGGCCGCCCCACGGCGGAAGCATCCCATTGGCCGCTAGCCCCTAGTATGAGGGGGGCCCACTGCGCCGTGCTGTGGCCTTGTACCTTTTAGTGGACGTGCACCGCGTTAAGCACTGAATTTGGCGGGGTGAGGAGGAGAGGCAGCTCTAATAGGGACTTTGGATGGAGCGCGTCTTGAGACACGAGGAGCGCTGCTTTAACGGTTGCCTTCTTCCCCCTACTCCTTGCATGGTGTGTGTGTGTGTGTGCTGTGTGTTGGACAAGATTCGAGGCTTCATTGTTCAACGGTTTTCCCCCCTTCTTTGCAGATTTCGAGTTGGGGGTAGTATACCGTTAACAATGCAGGGCAATTATCTATGACGAAAATCACGCTTGCACTTTTCACATTGATATCCAACCTCACGACTCACATTCCCACTTATCACCAGCAACCATCTCTAAAGGCAGCCATGTTGTCCTACCGTATCAGGCAATAGTGCCTCGACAGGGTGGGCGCGTCAACTCCTCCAAGGCGTGTTGTGGGGAGGAAGAGGGCCGGCCGTCCCCCATTCTCTCGCGAGCCCATCCATACCATCCCACCTTGAGAAAGTCGTCGCCTTGTCCGCCCTGTCTGTTCCAACGCCTACAGGCAATGGGCATCTTGCTCCCTCGCGACTTTTCTTGTCGTCCACTCCATTTCGTCCGCCTGCGATTCCGTCGCCGTCTGTAGCGACGAACTCTCCCATCCTAGTATATATAACGCCATCTCCTCCTGTCGCCTTCTCCCCTTCTTGTTCGCGCCGTGGTTAGTACTTCCATCCCGTCTGCCTCAGGATCCCACGGCTCTTCCATTTCCTTGTTTCCTCGCCTGGGCTTCCCATGGACTCTGCGCCCGTCTGGATTTTCCCTCGACGACTCCCACTGACCATCCTGTAGTGCGATGAACTGAAGTTAGGCGGCCGCTCTGCCTGCGACCCGTCTGGGCCTGGTTGAGGGCCCGTGACACCTCATCACGGCACCCATCTCTCGAACCAAACTGCGATATCTACGCATCCTCTCCCAGATCCTCCATCGCCCGCCCGGACTCTTCATCTACATCGACGGCACTCGTGCCTGCCTGCCCGTCCGCTCCCGATAAAGGCCCCGCGACATGAGCGCGCGCGCGCAACGACTTCCCAATGGCAGCGACTCCGTTCGACCCGTCCCACTTCGCCAATGCGTTTGATATCTACACTGATGCTGCCACGGTCAAGGCGCCGGTCCCCAACCTGCCCGGGGGATCATGCAATTTCGCGGACCTGAGCCCTGGCGCCAATGGAGCTCGATGCGGATGCAGGAGGTTCTGGAGTCGAAGTCCCGCCGGCAACAGCCTTGTCCCGGACCAGTCCCAATGGTGCATGTGCAATCACCACGCCTGCTTCCACGAGGAGGGAGACCATAATGTCCAGCAGCCTGAAGCTACCCAGCCGGGTCAGGAGAATGAGAGGCCCAAGTCTGGTCGAGATCCCTTGAGCCCCGTCATGGACCTAACCATCAAGACGCCGTCTGCCCTTACTGGAATGGACTTCCCGAGCTTCAATGGAGGAAACGCCTTATCTCTTATTCCAAGGGCACCAGAGGATGCTGGATCTTACCCAAGGCCTCCCGTCTGTTCAAACCCCGGTGCCTCTGCTTCACTCCCGGATACCCTCAGCTGGACCGGCCTTCTACACTCACAACCACACCCCTCTGCCATACCTCCCATACCGGCCCAATGCTTGATTGCGTCTCAAACAGCTTCCACAACCTCATCTGTCCAGGCCAAGTATTTGCGACCCTTCGCAGGAAAAGGCCTCCAGACGCTCAGTGGTGTGGCGAGCAGCAGCAAACCACTATCTCCCCTACTGGACAGGACTCCCGGCTCCAAGCCAGCTGCGGCGCCCCAGGGCCAGGCGCCGCATGCTGACTCGTTCACATACGTTTCTCAGGATTACAGAGTGCCCGACACTCCTCGCGCGGGCACGCCAACACAGTCCGAGCCACGGGCGGCCGTGTTCAATGCGGCCGTCTCGCGTCGCGCTTTCAAGAACCTCTCAGATACTGTCAGCAGCCATGACCAGCGATTGGATCGGTTGGAGACAGTTTCGTTTACTGCTCCTGGGCACGAGGATTGTCATGAAAAGCATGATCATGCTGATATCCGCATGACAGATCTTGAAAGCAGAGTCGATGAGGTTGAGAGGCTCGTCAATGACAACAATAGTGTTGTCTCTCGCCGTGCCGACGATGCTAGCGTTGTGTCGGTTTCTACAAATGCCACAAGTCGGCCGACTCATTCACAAGAGCTCATGAGCCAAGTCCAAGAGCTGCAGGCCCAGGTCACCCATCTTCAGTCATTAATGCCCTCACCCAGTCATCCGTTCGAGGTCGAGGTGGTGTTTTTGCCATTTCCTCTTAAGAAGGTGTGGCAGGAGGCACAGCAGTTCAAGACTGAGCCGCAGATCTCTAATGAGGATTGGACTCAACTCCCCATGACACACAGTACAGCCACTATGCGGTCTGAGACGTCCCTGTATCCCGACTGGACGGCCTCAGACCAGGACTTGAGGTGGCTGCTTCCCAAGGCCTTCCGGGACAAGAGTGTCATTGATCAACGGTTGCGAAGCCGTGGGCTTATCAGGACCATCACCGTCACGGGCTCGGATGCGCGCAGCGTGACGATGGCCATGAACACGGCATTCGGGCATGTCTTTCGGGAGATGAACATCTTTGCTCGCCCACAGACTACAGATCCCAGGTCATCAACATTCCTTGGACTTCAGTCGACCTGGGTTCCCCTACGCAAGATTCACAAGGACTCGCGTCTACGCTTCCTGAGCCCTGCAGAGATGATGACTCCGGCCATCTGGGACGTGTCGTTCCTGAGTTCGGTCATGATGAGGGCGTCTGAACCTAGATTGTTCATCACTCATCCTGATGCCTACCTCCAGGACTTCCAGGCCTACGACATGGGCTGGACTTGGCAGAACCTCAAGGAGATGAGCCCAGTCGTTATCGATGCGTCGGCGTCACAGGCGGATGCCAACGTCGGTGAGGAGTGCTGGTCTTGGGTTGAGCAACTTGACGAGCCACCTAGCGCGCACACATCTATGAGTGCTCGCAATGAGAGGCAGCCAACGTCGTCATCGCCATCGCAGCAATTCTTCCCTGCTCTACAGACGATGCGATCCTCAAGTCCTTCAGTTACACGAGGCCAGTCTCCGTTACTCTCCGGCCGCAGAGGGTCTCGTCCTCCTCATATCCGAACCTCATCCATGCCAATGTCTGCTCCTATTCAAGTCTCGCCTGCACTCAGCAAGCGTCGTGTCGCCTCGTATGGACAGAGCCGTCGTTCATCCCCTGCCATCCAAGCCGCCAACCCTCAGTCAGCCATCATGAAGCGTCGTCGCAGCACGAGATCGCCAAGTCATTTTCGATTCACGCCGAGACGGACGCACTCGCCAAGTCCCATGCCCCTCGGCCTCTCGGATCGTCAGCCAGCGCGTGGCACCACACCATTTGCATATGCCACACCGTTCAGCAACGCTCCTCTCCAGGAACGTCCCGTCCGGGCTGGCAGCTCTGCACCAGCTGCAGTCCAAGATGGGTTGGACGACGACTCGGACTTTGACTTTCAGATCTGTGAGAGTGGTTCGGATGACATGTATGACGATGACGACGAAAGCGCTGGTATCGTCGAGATGGTTGTCCAAGATCACACAAATTCCAATCAAGGCTCTCAGGGCTGGCAGCTACCAGAGGATGAGCCATGGCCAGGCATTGAAGACCCAAACAATGTCTCGGATGGAGAGAACATCGATCCTCTCCAGGTGGACAATCACAGCAATGCCAGCAGTCAACCATCGGAATACCCAAGCACACAGAGTGCATGGCCCAATGGCGACACGTCTGCCTTTCATATTCACGAAGATGAAGAAAACGCGTCATGAATTATCCACCTATCTACTCATGTCCGAGACGCTTGATGCTGCACGATATGGTTCCTTTTACTCTTATACATCCACCTACCTATTCTCACATATGCCACCACCACCGCCACCCATCATCTTTCTCCTCCATCTCATTTATACTTGTACAGCCCGGCGTTACAACGGGACATGTTTTTTTGTTTTTCTGCAAGGCGTTGCTGCTGTGATTTCTCCAGGCGAGCTGACGGGAAGGAAATCCAAGGTTTTAGAGGTGTACACACCAGGACAAAACAAGGCCGGTACTCGTCTCACCTTTTTGGATTATATGTTGTCGATGGCGCAGAGGCACTCTCTAAAGACCTGGAGTCTCGCTTTTTCCTGTATCACAATGTTACTCCTCCTCCCCTTTGTTTCTCTCAGCTGCTGAGATTGTATCCTCAACATAAAAGGGTGTGTACAACACGCCCAAGCCCGCTACTCTCTGTTTTGGACTCTTCTCCTCTTGTCCAACATTACTATAGATGTTCAAACAAAGATAACATAGCTTAAATAAGGCAAGCCCACTCTTCCCTTGGCATCTTGCTGTCCCGCGTCCAAACCCCGAATACGAAGACACGGCACACGTGCTGAGTTGCCTGGGGCGGTGAGTTGCTCCATCATGGGCTTCAAGGGTCCACAGGCGCAGGTGCAACAGGTGACGACGGTGAAAGCAAGGCCTTGTTCAGTTTACAAGTCTCACAATCCTTCGTCTCATTCTGGAAACATGAATTCAACAAGTCATGTCTTGATCTATTCGTGGGCTAACAAAACAGTTGGTATCCGGGTATCAGAAGCCCCATCATGAAACGCAATCCATCATCCAAACAGCAAACAGCAAAGCAAAGCCATCCATGGCCTCTATCCCACGCAGCGCGCCCAATTGTATCTCTCCAGTAACCCCGGGCATCGTAAACAACATGCCAAGACACCCTCAACCAAGGAAAACAAGAAACGGAAAAAGAAACACCGCAAGGCCATGCCCTTTCTAGATGCCAACCAGCCGATTTTCCGGCCCTTGCCTATAAGTTCCCACACTCATCCAAATGCGATCGTTGGTCCCTCTACCCCCGGTTGCGCCGTTACTCCGGCCATCCCGGGGTGGATCGCTTTTGTCTTTCCAAGTTCGATCCGCGTGTGTGAGATTCGTGAAACAGCACCCTGTGTAAACGCCAGTAGAAAGCAAATTGGTGTCATACACCTCGTGTCTAATACCATTTCCCCTTGGGGTCCAGTTTGTAGAGGATCTTGCACTTGCGCGTCTGGCACATCTTTGCGCGATCCAATCCCTTGAACCTAGGGCCATCGGGTCCTGTGACGTAGTGATATTGGCCAAAGAAGCGCCACTGACGGGGGTCGGCCAGCGAGTAGACCTCATCACCCCAGTTGCCGCCGAAATGGAACCAAGAGGTCGGTGCGTGCGGGTTCGACGCGGCGGGAATGAGGCTCTGAGGCTCTCGCGGGTCGTCGTCATCGTCGTCAACCTCCCTCGTATAGTCGTAATGGTATGCATAGTTGTTGAGAGCGGGATCCCAGAGAGGTCCCTTGTCCGTCACGTCCTTCAGGAGCTTGAAAGGCAAGATGTAAGCGTGGACTCCGGGGAGTGCGTACATGGCATGCGAGCCAACTGCCGAGTAGATGACGGGTCGGTCGCCGCGCTTCTCGACAGCCTCAAAGGCGTACGCCTGTCCACCCTCGTGTTCCGAGAAGAAGACTCCCCGGGGTGTACCGTGTTCGAACCGGACCATGCAGTGCTCCCAGTCGCCCACATGGTTGCCAAAGCGAATGTTAAGGACCGTTTGTCCCAGGTTGTAAGAGTAGAAGAAGAACCAAAAGGCATCGACGATACCAGAACCCTTGTCAACAACGATGAGCACTGCAGGCGCATTCGAGTAGCCATTCTTGTCAGGCTTGTGTCCATTGGTTCGGATAGGCTCTTGCTCAGAACGGCGGTCCTTCTGAAACTTGCGGTTCCGGGGGTCATTAATCCGGTGAAGAGGGTGAGACTTGTCGATATCGTACCAAGTCGTGGGTTCTCGGAGCTCGGGGTTTTGCTCGGGGTTGCCCGGAGGCGTGTTGTGTTCATCGTGGTTGCCCTCTTCCTCATCAGGGAATGGCTTGGGGATGTTGTGATGGCTGTGCAGCCAGTTCGGGCGGTCTTCGACGTCGTCGTTGCTCTGAAGAATAACCCTGCCAGTAACCTTGTTCAACTTGTGAAGGTTATGGAGAGTCCACTTCTCGGTCGAGTTGAGAGGTTTGTCGTCGACCTGGACAGTCATGTGCTCGACATGCTCACGGATGTCCGAGGGCCAGAACTCTTCGCCAGAGTAGAGGTGAACCAAAGGTGCATGCTTCATAACATAGTCGGGAATGTCGCGAAGGATCCTTCGGCGGTGGTGGAGGTTCCTTTTGGGGTCTTGACGAGGAATGTTCTCGGGCTCCCAAGATAGAGACCGACGCTTCAGCTCACCCCATTCAGGCTCGTCTTCGTCGTGGTTTTTTCGCGCGGCCGGATCACTTCGGAGGTGGTGCAGGCCACAGACACCAATCCAGCGGCAGGCCTGTCGATCCCAAAAGTAGGGACTGCTGTCGACCCAGCGACGGTCTCTTAAACGCTTCTCGGGGCCCTTGTCTGTTGGATCAAGCACACGAGGGGCCAGCCATGCGCCGAACGATATCAGGAGCATGAACGCCAGTAAGATGGTAAAGCGGCGTAACCAGTACATGGTTTCGGTGAGCGACGAGCCGGTTTCGGCCCGGAAGTTGTATGTATGTAGGGGTCGGGAGGAATAGTGTCTCCTGGATAGGTATATCACCAGGACGGTCTCGGCGTCGAGCGAGGCCAAAGAAGGGGAGGGGAGGAGGGGAGAAGATAGGCCAGCTATATGAGCATCACGAAGGAACGAGGGTATTCACGACGCCGCTGGCGGCAAGTCGTCCGGGGGGGGAAGGCTGGACCGAGGGTTGGGTTGGAGGGATGAGGAGGAAAGAAGCTGCTGCACGGGGACGAGAAAATAAAAAGGGTCCAGACAATGACGAAGGATGCATCCCCTTCAAGAAGGAAAAAGACAGCGCTCAACGCCGTGGCCGTGGGATGGGGGATGGATGCTAAAGGCATGGATTGGCGGGTGAAGGTGAGACGGAAGAGGTGGAGGCGCTAGAACTGCAGCCCACTTGGGTAGTGCTCCACTTGGAGAGAGGTACGGGTACCTTTCCAGGACTCTTCTGTCGCGCAGGGGGGGGAAGGCACGAATCGAGGGCCTGCCTTGCCGTTGTTTCTGCGCAGGTACGAATACGTATACGTTATTTACAGAGGCAGGCAATCCAAAGTTGTTGCCTTGCGAGAAGAGGCTACACCGTATAAATACGCGATGGATTATGATTCCTAGAAACCTTTATACGGAGTTAGGAGAAGAGTATCCTGCTTATCCGTCAATGTGATGGTTAGCACTCTCTTCAGGTACCGTAGCACGCTTTATGGCGAAATCGCCCTCTGCTTAGATAGTGCCTGACTATCATGAGCAAGGTACCAAGTGGCACTTCTGACTGTACCGTATCTCGCAACTCTGAATTGGAGTTTATTGACGCCTCGTCAGCCATTGAGCGCCCTGCCCCCGTATCTACTCGCCTTGTCTCATACCTCGGGTACCTGGCATCCACTGTTGATCTTCCTGTATTCCACCGAGGCGAAGAACAAAAAAAAACAAAAGGCTGGCTGGCTGGCTACGGTCTGTCAAACCGGATCCTCCGCCGAAAGGCAGGGACTTCTTGTCCAGTGTTTTAGCGCCTCGCCAGGGATGGGAAAAGGCCGCTGGAACCCCTCTCCGCGACAGGCTTCCCCTCCTGAACCCAGCGAGGCTTTGTCAATGGGCTAGACCGCTAACAGTCGTCAAGAGTACCAGCCTCTTCCAAAGCCGAGACCGCTGCCGTGCATGTATTGGGTACTCGACCGCCACTAAGCAGACCACAGCCACCTCCTCCTACAGGCTGTTTTTGCCGCTGCCTTGTACATGCCCGGATAGCACATCTGCCCTCCGAGGCTTCACCGAAAAAAAGCGGGAGCCTGGCGATCTCTCCAAGGAACGTATCCTTGCTTACGACAGCAGATACAATCAAGACAAAGCTCCCTTTAGAGCATCACGAAGAAGGCACAGCAGACAGACGGCTTCACAGTGACATGCCCTAGAGGGAGAGAGGCCCGGTCATCAGACGCTATCCTCCCCAACAAATACAGCACAAACCGCCTGCAAGGACAACAACTGCACGTTGGAGGGGGCTGGCCCGATTCGTCTATGGTAGCGACGCCATCTACCTCCCCGATCGAGCCAGCCTGGGGTCAGGGTCCTGGCCTGGACGGAGTTCCGTACCAAGGGAAGCCAGCCAGCTGTGGGTGGGTTGGGTTGGGTGACCTGGTCACTCTCTACCCGCGAGTCACGAAGCATCAGAAGACAGATGAGCAAGTCATTCAGTGGCAGCCCATGAGATTAGCTCACGGGCAGAGGGCAATGGCTGTTCCAGACGGTGAAGATGCAGATTTGTCGCATAGATCCGAGACAATATCTTGGTTCAAGCGATCCCTGACAAATCGTCCGAAACACAACAAGCTCAGGGTACGAGGTCGGGTCAGGTACCCTGAGGTATGTGTACACGGCCTAGATATTCGAGTAATGCGCAGCCTTTTGTGCTGACAACACTTCAGCCTGGCGTCGACCTACTGTTCTCCCACGTTCTGGAGTCGACCCCATCTCTCTGAATAGCGTCGCGCTGGCCGGGCCGGGCTCTAGTTCGCCGCTCTCTAACTGTATAAAGGACTCGACACATTTGCCGTGCAAAGTCAAAAAGAGCCAGCCAGCTGTAAGCAGCAATCCCCTGAGCAGAAACGGGCGAGTCGTTCCCTCTTAGCGATAACAAAGAGAGGCAAGGACATATAGCCCCATAACAACACTGGCAGCCATGGTCTAGCACCGCACCAACCACAGACTCCCGAATGATTTCCCCCGGACTGTCATGAGTTGAGCGTCGCCCTCCACCATGGCTCCAGAATCAACCCCGGTCTCGGCCCAGTGACTCTCTATTCCGACGAACCTGTCACTCCCACACCAACATGACCCGAGTCTTTAGCCAACCGTTTAAACCCCTCCTTCATGTCGACTGTGGCCAATAGTGGCATCGTCGCGCAGCGCGTGGGTTTCAAGAGAAGCCTTACCGCTTCACCGCAAGTGCCACGCGGCTTTCTCGTGATCCATTGCCATTCGCGCCGCCGTATTGCATCGCCCTGTTGTGCGTCGTAATAGTCCAGCCAGCGGGAGTCCAGTACACCTCCAATACAAAATCTAACAGTCAAATCACAACAAAGTCAGCACGCACAAGTCATAATGATGATTTCATCCATATCCATTGTAGGCGCATGTTGCGCCACGGGTATCATAAACATGCGCCGGTAGAGAAAACCATGTCCGTATCTCCGCTTCCGCTGTTAAACCATGGCCTTTCAAGAAGTCCTCAACTCAATCACGAGCTGTTGTAAATCGATGATCGGGTATCACTTTGAGATCTCGGCATTGGTCGCATCCTGGCCGCCTAATCTGCCATCGACATGTCACCGTCGTCGTCGTCGTCTGTCTCACTTGGGTTGTCCTCGTCATCCTCCATACCGTCATCCTCCCTCTCAAAAAGATCGTTCCATCGGCTGGGCGTTGGCGTCGATAGAGTTCCTTCTTGTGCGGAGCTGCCGAGATCTCCCCTCGTTGATGGTGGTGCCGCAGTAGATGTTGCTCTGCGTCCACGGCCACGACCCCTTGGTCGCCCAATTTTTCGTCCTGTTCCGCGTCGGCGCTCGCGCTTTGGGATGACTTCCTCTCCGTCTTCGTTGAACATCCTCCTCCTTCGCCGAGGCTTGTAATCAGGGTCTCGGTTGTCTTTGAAATCCTTGCCCTCGCCATCCTTTGCCCATACTGTGACCTGGTCTGCTTCGCCCTTTTGTTTCTTGAGCGCAATCAAATTCTCCAAGAACCGCGTCTGCTGGGCTCGTTCTCCTGATCTATCCTTGCCGACTGGGATTCGAATGTTCCACTCCTCTCGAATAGCCGCCAAAGGGTCTTCCCTAGAAATCTTTGGCTTCACCAAGTTTTCGGTCGTAGTAATTCTAGACGCGCAGGCGCCAAGAAAGTCGATATTTCCATCCAGACGGCGTAGAGCAGGCAATGGGTTCTCGTTGTCGCGTGCCGCAAAAATGGCTTCTGTGCCGATGATTTCTGCCCATTGTCCCTCGAAAACGCGGCCTTTGTATGCTATGACGGGGTTTTGGGAGTGAAGCTCCAGTATTTGGATATCTTCGGTATCACCCTGGTTCTTGTCGCCGTCCTCCTCCCTCGCGTCTCGCGCATCTACAGCCTTGCCCTTGTCGTTGTCCTCGTTGTTGTCATTGTTGAGCTCGGGGTCAATCTCGGGTTCGTCATCGTCGGCCTCAGGTTCCGGTAGCGGCTCGTTGTCATTATCATCGTCATTGTCTGCTTGATTATCCCGGCCACCCATGCCCTTCATCTGGCTAGGATTGTGGTCTAGCCAGTTCTTGTAGTACCCTCCTCGGCTGTGGTGAGGTGCCCTGGATTGTCTGTCTTTGAATTCGGGGTATGAAAGCTCGAGCGTCAAGTAGTAGGTCTAGAAAACGTCAACGCCAGGAAGATATTGGTGGGTTGGAGTCTATGCGCACCTCGGTCTCGGTGGTGGAATACTCGTACTCCCATTCTTCTTGCTCGTCTCGTTCTAGCTGATCTTGGATAGTGAGAACAGCCGGCATGTCGGCCAATGTAGTCTCGTCCAGCGATGAAGCCATACTGCCGGCAGAAGAAAGAGAGTGAAGCTAAAGCTTGGAGTAGCTCAAGATGAGTTCAGGGCATCGAAGGATGGCACCAAGGAGGGAACTCCCCCGTTGGGTAGCCTCGACAAACGAAGCCTTGAGTTGCAATAGTGGAGGAATGTAGAGAGTTGAGAGAAGGTGGGAGGTTGTCGAATCGCGGAACTTTCGGATAGCTACTTGCCAATTGGAGAACAGACAATCCAAGGTCGCGCAAGCTGGAAGTCGGTCACGGGTGGCACTTGCTACTGGGAAGAAAAGTCAATGGCTGCGACTGCGGCTGCGGCTGCAGGGATTAGGCGGGGCAACTCAGTCCAAGGCGCGACTGCCCCGCTATCGCAGTTTGAATTTCGAGTCCTGTCGCATCTCGACAAGCCTCATTGGACTCAGACTTAGTCACATCTTGACATTTTCAAGATACCTCCTTTTTGACTCAGACTGGGCGTCTAGAGCCTCAAAACTTAATTGTCCTTCTCTCCTCTCTTTCTTGTTTGACTTTCCTCCCTCCTGCTACGGCTTGATCTCTCATCCCCACCCCTCCTCACGCATCTCTCCCCTTCTGCTCATAATATCTTGGGCAAGATGCCCACTGTTCACCTGTTGGACTATGTCGCCGGCAACGTCAGGAGCCTGGTGAACGCCATTGAAAAGTCGGGCTACGAAGTCGAATGGATCAGATCACCAGAGGAGGTCCCCAAGGCAGAGGTTCGGCGAGTTTCCTCCCATCTCTTTGTTCATCATGACTGACGTATCGTCGTCTTCTAGAAACTCATCCTCCCCGGTGTCGGCCACTTTGGCCACTGTCTCTCACAGCTCTCCCAGGCCGGGTATCTCGAGCCCATCCGGAAACACATTTCGGAGGGCAAGCCCTTCTTCGGTGTCTGTGTTGGTCTTCAGGCTCTCTTCGAGGGCTCAATCGAGAACCCGGATGTGCCCGGCCTGGGAGTCATCCCCGCGGCTCTGGACCGTTTCGATGACTCGACCAAGTCAGTCCCGCATATTGGGTGGAACAATGCCTTTACTGGTGGAAAGGCCATGTACGACCTCCAGCCCGACTCTAAGTACTACTATGTCCACTCGTACAAGTGTCCCTACAAGCCGGGCGAGCTCGAGTCCCAGGGCTGGGCTGTAGCAACAGGTACCTACGGCACCGAGACTTTCGTAGGCGCCATTGCCAAAGGCAACGTCTATGCAACACAATTTCACCCGGAGAAGTCTGGAGTTGCCGGTCTGAAGACTCTTCGCGCCTTTCTCACTGGCGAAGGTCTGAAGAACCTTGGCACCGTTGTTGACGAAGCTGTTGCTAGTGCACCGGTCGAGTTCAAGGACAGTCTCACACGACGAGTCATTGCCTGTCTTGATGTTCGCACAAATGACCAGGGCGATCTTGTTGTCACCAAGGGCGACCAGTACGACGTTCGCGAGAAGAGCGACGACCGCAGCGTACGCAACCTTGGCAAGCCCGTTGAGATGGCCAAGCGCTACTATGAAGCTGGTGCCGACGAGGTTACCTTCCTCAACATCACTTCCTTTCGAGACTGCCCCATTGCCGACCTTCCCATGCTCGAGATCCTCCGCCAGACGTCTCGCACCGTCTTTGTGCCACTGACCATCGGCGGTGGTATTCGCGACACCGTGGATACGGATGGGACAAAGGTGTCGGCCCTTGAGATCGCCACCATGTACTTCAAGTCTGGTGCCGACAAGGTCTCGATTGGCTCTGATGCTGTTCTAGCTGCTGAGGAGTACTACTCCCTCGGACGCAAGCTCTTTGGCAACACAGCCATTGAGCAGATCTCGCGTGCCTACGGCATCCAGGCTGTCGTTGTCTCCATCGACCCCAAGCGCGTCTATGTCCCCAAGCCCGATGCCACTCGTCACAACATCATCAAGACGAACTTCCCTGGCCCCAAGGGTGAGGAGTTCTGTTGGTACGCGTGCACCATCAAGGGCGGCCGTGAGACCCGTGACATGGACGTTGTCGAGCTTGTTCAGGCCGTTGAGGCCATGGGTGCCGGCGAGATCCTCCTCAACTGCATCGACAAGGACGGCACCAACAGTGGCTTCGACCTCGAGCTCATCAACCAGGTCAAGGCCTCCATCAAGATTCCTGTCATCGCCTCGAGCGGCGCCGGAAACCCAGGCCACTTCAAGGAGGTGTTTGAGAAGACCACGACCGATGCCGCCCTCGGCGCCGGCATGTTTCACCGTGGCGAGTACACAGTCAAGCAGGTCAAGGATTATCTACAAGAGCAGGGACTCAAGGTGAGACAGTTTGAAGGGGATTTCTAGATGACTATTGGATAGATCAAATGCAATAAAAGTTATAGACCATGCTACAGAGTGCGATAGATTGATTTCGTATTGTTCCTAGCCACAGGAATGTGCTACATAGAATTTTCATACTAAAAGCCAATAAAGCAAGAGACAAAGGCTGGGTACAGGTATATCCATACGCTCCAACACCTTGGAATCCATAGCATCAACAAAGAGAGATGCGCCAAAAGCCCTGGGGATATTGTGATTTTCTGCGACTCAACGCCCGAATGCTACCAGACGTCTCCGAGAATAGCAGAGCAAACCGCCGAGCGAGCCTCCAGATCAAAGTTTGGTAAACACCAACGAACTAGAACGACATAAGAGAGACGTAGGAAAAGGCATCCTTCCACTCCACCAACTCCGCTGAAGTAAAAATGACACCTACAGCTCCATACCCATCAACATCCACCTCTTGCTCGTGACGTCGAGGTCATGAGCCCAGTGATCAAGGGTAATCATGTCGAAGCCAACCCACTGTAGACTCTTGGACAGAGACCGCGCCTCATCCACAGGGATGCGCCTATCAATGCAAGTGACAATGTGGGAGCAGTCCAGAGGACCGTCAGCCAGTTCGATAAGGGCCATGAGACTGGGTTCCAAGTTAGTATAGATTATGAAGGTAGGGGAAACAATAAGACATACGCCTTTTTCAGATCTCGGCCAAGAACGCCTTGGATGTCGAAGAAGACAAAGAGGGTCTTTTCCTCTCCATCGTCAGCGACAAAGGCACGGAAGCTCGCACCGCCGGCATAGTCCCACATCTCCAGCCAGGCAGTAATGTCGTAGCCGGGCAGCTTGTCGTCGGAGAGCTGCTTGAAGTGTTCGGGAAGCCGGTCATCGGGCGGCGGCGTTTGCAAATAAGCACCAGACAGGCCGGAGCCATTCATCGACGAATTCCTCTCACCGTGGAAAGTCGCCTTCATGGACTCGCAGAAGAATCTCTCACATTCTTCCCTGATCGAGAGTGCTGCCCCCCCTCGTCGGGCCAGGCGCCGGCCTGGGATCTCGCGCTTCTTGCTCTTGGGCAGAAGGGCGAGCTCGTTAGACGAGGTTAGTGCGGCGAGGGGGGGACTTGTCGGAGGGGAGGGTAGGCCTGAGGAAGGGACCTCAGGAATACCACTCGGCCCCTGTGAAGAGTCAGCGACGTGTCATGGCTTTGACGAAAGGAGACAACGTACCTGCAACCCCGGTAGTGCAGTAGTGGAGGCCCTTGAGGTTGGCGACAGAGTCGACGATGTAGCAAGAGGCAAGGACATTGACCTTCTGGGCAACGACCTCGCCGTAATTACTACTGTAATTCAAATTTTGGGTTTTCATTGGCGCCATTGCTGATGATATTGTACGGGTGTCGGACTGAGTGGTGATGGCTGACGTGGATTGAGGGTATGAATCGGCAGAAGAGAGCTTGGTGGTGTTGTGTGACTCGTGCAGATTTGTTGTCAAAAACTCAGAAAGTGGTTGGGGGACAGGAGGTGTTGGAATATTTGAATTCGTCAGTTTGGTTCTCGTAGAGACGTTTGCGATGAATGGCAACTGGACAGGAATGTCTCGGTCGTTGCTGGACGGTGGAAGAGTTGGGTTTTGGGCAGCGGTGAGTTCGGGGACGGAGGATGGATGTGACTGACGGTGGAACAAAGGAAGGGACGGGGGGGAATTTGAACCTCGGGGTGCTCGGGGCAGGAGAGAGAGAGGACCCGGATGTGTGCTGCGGGCAACTGGCTCTGGGTGGGTCCTCGCCTGAGGCTCTGGGCTGGATTTTTGACCTTTGTGGCGGGGCCTTTGCCACTGTAGCGGCAAGGCTAAGGAGGCTGCTGACAAAAATAAGTTGGACATTTGTTTGGCTTATCAGCCCAGCGCAATCTTGTTCTTTCTGTCCAACTCCTACGAAACACTAACGCGAACGCCTCCACACAGCACATGTCCAAGTCGACTGGCCTCCGGCTGTCGATCACCGCTTGCTGCAGACGGCTCAATGCAACCAATGACCAATCTAATCCTTCCGGATATCCATGGCCTGACCAACGGTTGTGAAAGTCCGACGCAGCACAACGCAGTCAGCGCAACGTCCACGATAACAGATCCTCAAAGACACGCCATGGTTGATTCCTGTAGTCTGCCGGATGCAGCCGCACCATTAGCCAACCACTAGGAGACAAACACCAAATGATGGGAAGCAACGCTTGTCTCAGCCGCACAGTTATGTGCCACCGTTGTCTCGCGAAGGGTCTAGAATTGGTGTCTGCATTGCGCATCCTGCAAGTGGGCGCTTACCCAAGACCATGTCGCAATCAAGTGCCACACAAATCATCACGACCCTCCACAACCTCCACCATTATGGCATCATTGCCCAGGAAAGGGTCTCCAATTTGCATGATCACAGGCAGAAGGAAAAATCTGATATGACTCAATCTTATCCGAATTCTCCTCTTTCTCAAATCGACCCTCCACTTTCGTGGCAATTGACAACAACTTCATGATCACTATGATTCATCCCAATCTCCTTCTTTCTCGGTGCTAAAAATGTCAGTCTCGGCCCTCCTCCGCCCGCCAAGACTAGCCCCGGTCGTGTAAGTTGATTGGTGGACTGCCACACTCTTCACCATCCAACCCCGCGTTTTGATGCGTCGGGAAGCTAGGGAAGGTTTCCGGCTCAGACTATCACCAAAGCATCCATATCCATGTTTTTGGCAGCGTTTATCCTGCTCGGAAGATGCAGCCAGAGTTGCAGATCAGCAACCCGAATATCCAAACCTGGCTTATCCCGACCTCACGTGAGAACACCATGCATGGAGCTTCCCAACTACACTCGTTGGCCATGCCAAGACAGAAGCGTCATCTTTATCCCTCTCTTCAACGGGAACCCCTCAATACTTGCATGATGCCATGCCCATGATATCATGGTCCATCAGTCAACTTCTCTATCCTGTCTTCACGTCTATAACCATATTGCTCAGCCGTAGACCGACATTAGTATTACTATCATACAATGTATCCCACATCTTCCACATCACATATGTACTATCCTAGACATCTTATATTCCAACGCATCCATCCATCCATGTTTTCTTATCGTGCATTCATGCATGTCGTGCACTGAGGCTAGCAAAAGCATCAGGGCTGTGTCGACCGTTCGTCCATGCAAGATCCAGCCCAAGGTTCATGCTCTCACGGCTCCTTGCAGCAAAAGGATCTGACGTAGTCGTCGTGTTGGTGTGAACTGCGGCTGCGGGAGCGGCGCTCATAAAGGGGTTCGTGCTCGGTGAGAGCGGCTGAGAAACGCTGCGGTTCTGTTGCACAGGTGCCACAGGCGTTTGCATTGGCTGGTGCTCGGGAATAGTTGGTGGTTGAGATGACTGCATCGACTGTGTCATAGGGTTCATCGGCTGTGCAGGTTCGGGAGCTGACTGTTGGGGAGTCATCTGCGGATAGTTGCTGAAGAGCGCCATGATCGAGGCTTTATCAGGTCTTTGGGGTTGATAAAATTGTTGCTGTTGTTGCTGTGGCACCTGTGGTTGCTGGCTATAGAGCTGTTGGCCAAGCTGTGGTTGACCAAACGGATTATTGCCTGCTTGCATCTGGGGCTGTGGCTGAGTTTGCTGCATCATATTCTGCTGAACATACGCCTGGTGGCCCATCTGCGCGACCGGCTGGGTAGCATTCGCAAAGAAAGGGTTTGTCGCCGTTTCGGGAGGGTTCATGGGCGCTGGACTCTGATATACAGCAGAGCCCTGGAAGACAGATGGACTCTGGAATGAGGTCTGCGTCTGTTCAGGAATCTGGCCAAGGCTTGGTGATGCGATGCGAGTCGGGGAGCGTGCAAAGGGGTTGTATCCTGCTTGGCCCTGGTTTGTGTTGACCGAAATGATCGAACTGGGAACCTGTTGCGGTTGCTGCTGGATGGGGTTTGTGGCATTCGCAAAGAATGGATTATACCCAGTAGGTTGGGCTTGTACTGTCTGAGGATATGCCATGTTGTTATTAAATCCCGCCGATACAAAGCCATTCGGTGTCGTGGGTGCTGAAGGAGCTATCGCCTGCTGGTAAATCACGGGTTGCTGAGTTGGCTGCGGTGCAGGCCCTCCTGTGTGGTGGGGGAATAGAGGTTGCTGAGGAGAAAGCGACATATTCTGGAAGGCCTGGCTGAATGGATCGGTCTGTTGCTGAGCGGCCGGGGCACCGAAGGGGTTCGTCTGGCCAAACACATTCCTGTTCTGGAGACTGCCCGTGGACTGCGCTGTCTGTGGTTGAGCCGGGCCCAGGTTGTCGAACGGGTTCGTCGAAGCACTCGAAGGCGTGGTTGGTCGGTCTGTAGCTGAACGAGTTGGAACACTCAATCCAGCACCGAGTCCCAGTCCTCCAGAGGTTGGCGTCAGGGGCGTCAGGGACCTTGAGGTGCGCAGTGTCTGTTCTCGCGGCGAGGGTGTAGGAAGAGGGGAGGGTCGGCCACCACCCTCGCCCAGGCGCACAAGGGCCTCGATCGCTCGCTCAATGTTACCGTTGACGCCCTTCAACACCAGCGCGTTCCTTTTGGTGTCGTTAAAGCCCATGTCGCGAAGCCTTGTCAGCTTCTGTTCCATATCATCAGGCTGGTCGAGGTCCAGCGTCGCCCCAAAGACCTTGGATGGCTTGTTGGTTAGCCTCGGAGACGGGCTCCGCACGTCTTGAATGGCCGCGATCGACCTGGCCTCCTTCTTCGACTTGGACGATAAAGGGAAAATGGACGAGGCTGATCGAAAACCAAATTTGGTTGAATTCTTAGGAGGTAGAGGAGGGGGCACACCCTCGCCCAGGCTGGGCGATTTGGGCTTTCCAGCCCCAGTTACGGTGTTGTTCATATACTTCTGGCGGATGAATCGCTCCATGGCCGAGTCGGCTTCGTCGACGTCGACGGGGACGGGTGGCTTGCGGTGTTCTGGGTTGTAAATATTGTTCGATGTGGTATTTCCAACCTTTCGCATATTCTGTAGGTGTGTGAGTAAATCGATGGCTCTTGATTAGACACTTGGGTAGTCTGGCTGCTCACATCGACTTGTTCGTTGCTCCAGCTATCCATACTTAGAGACTTGACCTTGGAGATGTGCGTGCCCAACTTTCGATGGATCGCGGCACATCTCATACACAGGAAAACGCCCAACTGGTGTTCGCGTTAGCTCGGTGTTCGTCGCGGAGGGTACAGCATGTCGCGCCATGCTGTTCGAGAATCTTACACTCCATGATGCCCAAGCTGAATACAACAGATCATGTTAGCAAGACTATCCATATTTCGAGCACGGTGTCCCGGGCAGACATCGAGGCATATTTGAGGCATACCTGGATTGCGCGCGTGACAGTCGGCGCACATATTATTGCCCGGAACATTGTGCACGAGCTCCTGGAGGGCCTTCTCGTTCCGCGCCTGCTGGCGCTTGCTCAGTATGCCTGACATGATGGCGGGGTCTAAGCAGATGTGGTCTCGAGCAGTCTCTCAGGAAAGCACGATGCCAGGAAGATTATAGTCGGGGTGTAACCGTGTCGAGTCGATCGCGGGGACGAGTTCCCCGATGCTCGCGAAGGACAAGATTCGGCGGGCGGAAGATGGAGACGGAGACCGGAGGCCGGAACGGGATCGTCGTCGTCGAGAACGGAAAGACACAGGGGATCAAGGATCAAAGCGATGAAGCAACGAATAAAGCAATGATTAACGGAAAGCCAGGCGAAGGAGAGACGGAAAGAAGATGCGGATTCAGCCGCTCACGAGACGACCTAGACGAGACCCAGAAGGCGAATCACGAGAAGGAAAAGAAGGAGGAGGGATGGAAAACTCAAGGAGACGACGGGGAGGCTATTGCATGAGGATAGCGTCCCGTCGCGCTGCTGTGTGCGATTCAGGTCCAAGCGGTACAGCGGGTGCAGGTGCGGGTGCAAGTGCGGGTGCGGGTGCACTTGCCTCGCCAGGGCGTCCACGCACTTGCCAGGGTTTAGCCTTCCAGGCAGGCCAGAAAAGGGGAATGAGTGCTCCAGCAGAATTGGCTGGGCAGGCTGGCACCAGGGAAATCAGGAATGGAACATCACCAAAACCCCCTGCGACCCCCCTATCGCCCAGAGAGGCCCCTGGCTTTCAGAAGGGATTCCTCTAAGCCACAGTGGAGTTCTTCACTCAAAGAGTTCTCCACTGGTCCCCTAAGGTTCCCTTCTAGGCCATCCGAACTGGGCCTAGCCACGGATTAGTCCATCCACCAGTTGAAGCGTCTCGAAGGCCTTGGCTGCTTGGCTCGGCGACGGCGTCAGGGGCAGGTCGCGTGGATGAGACAGGGTTGAGACGAGGAACCATTGTTCAAGACTCGGTACGTGTTAATGGCTGGGAGAGACCTTTCACGGCCGGGTCGCTGGGCGTGATGATCCATTGTGTAAGTGGTGGTTTGGCCAATGAGCCTCCAAAAACGCCAGGGCAATCTCACGAATGGATGGATATGGCCGGTTAGATCTTTTCGTGAGATTTGCAATTCCACTCTACGTGTCAATAATTCCCACTTGCAGTCAGTGTCAGCACGAGCGTGCATCTCAAATTGGGGCATCCGTACTCTAGAGGTAGGTACCCGACGAGCAACCCATCCACATGGATGGCTGGGTTGTTCGTAGCTAAGAGTTGGATCGATGATGGATCCATGGATGTCGGTTTATAGCGGACCTCGGTTGGGCAAACAAGCTCGCAACCCAAAAACGAGTGAACCTGGAAATTATTAATGGAAACACATTAACGAGCGTGACCAAAGTGACCCCAATCCATACACAGCTAGGCGTTGGTCCGTTCCTCAAAAATCTCCAGGTCTTTCGATGATCAGCTTCAGGGTAGCAATGATGATCCATGGAGCCGGCCTCGAAATGGTGAGGTGAAGATGAGCCTGGGGTTTATGGGTTGTTAGCCGTGAGAAAACTTATCAACTAGATAATTTGATGTGCGAGGAGGCGCCCGGTGTTACTCTCCTTACAGATCGTATTTACTGGCGACTTTCTTGACAAACTGAACAATGGAGGATCTTGCACTGACCCCGAGCCACACGAATGCACGCCGCCAGCACCACCGAACCAGCTGTGAAACTCATTGACAGGGGAAAGGCTTCAAGGCACTCCCACAAATACCAGCCAATATATACGTGATCTCGAGACGGGAATTCAGTACAAGATATCGACGCAATGAAACAATAAGATGTCGCCACTTGGCCTCGATTGAGCTTCCCACCTTCAAGAGGATTAGACAAGATGCTCGGTATGCCTAGGCTGAATACCCGTCCCATTAAGGTGTCATCAACGCAGGCACGGTGAACTCAAATTGCCTTCCTCTAACAGAAATGGTCGCAGAAAGGTTCGGGATCCATCAAGCGACGCTGCCATGAGGTTGGCACAACGTCATAGTGCGGAAGCGAGCATACCTCACAAGAAAGCAACGGGAGCGAGTGGACTTGCTCGTAAAGAGCGACCTCCTTCCTTTTTTTTCGTATTCAACCACACAACTTTCTCGTCCACAGTTCCACCCAGTTCGACGACGTCTCCCACTCTGGCCCTTGCAGCTCAACGTTTGGCCGTCGGCGTTTATTACAGATTGCGCAGTATCCATTGCGTTCCGACCTCCAGCCACCATCGTCGCGTCCCTTGCTAGGGTTACCTTCCCTCCAACCTCCAACATTATATCGCGGGCTCGTCCCAGCCACACAGCCCAGCCGTCGGGATCACGGCAACCAACTGGGGCCCTGCAACGGTTTCGCCGTGCCTTGCAAGTCCCGTCTCGCCCGGCCAGAAAGAGACGGCATCTGTGGCTCTAGTGGCTCGTTGAGGTGGCTGTACTCGGACGGGACCCAATACGCGGGCACCTTTCCAACGTCAGCAAGCCTCCATTTACCCCTCCAGGGCGGCCATCCCCTGTTCAGCCCAATTCCAAGCACCACGACTACGAATATTAGTCGGTTGGATTGGTAGCTGCCTCGTGCTTCCCGGCCTGCTACTGTACACGTATAGCCCACGTATAGCTCCTCTAGGCTTCCAGGCAAGACTCTTGGCTTCTGCGCCCTTAAGTACGGTCAGGCGCAGGACCGACTCGAGTTGTCAGCCACCCCTCCACATAATTCCACCTGGCCCGCGGAACCCATCACTGTCATCACATTGAGCCCTCCCAAACGCCGCCCCAGAAACTCCAAATTCTCTGCGATACCGAGCGAGCCGGCATGGACGCTTGCTAAAGACCGCAACACCACTCCCGAGCCCACCGAATTCCAAGACCGGCCTTTCCGACAGCTCTTTAAAGCACTCGTTTCTTTCCGAACGCCGAACCCCTCGATTCCCGCGCGAGGGATACGACCAACACCCACACAACTCCCAATATGGCAGGCATTGAACAGCTCGAGGTTCACAGCAAGGCATGTCACCTGCCTTCTTGCGCAATGGCGATGCGCTAGGCGCTGGGCTCGAATTCTCAGCTAACACCTATTAGTCGTATATCGTCCGCTGGGTCAAGGTCGATGAAGGGAACACTCTGTCATGGAGCGTCCAACCTCACAAAAAGTCCATGTATGAACCCGCACTTTGCGACACCCCGCGCGACCCTACCCCTCTCATTTAAACACGGCCAAGATGCTGACGCGAAAGCAGCAACTTCGGCCTGGTCAAACACCCTGGTAGCGGTGCCACGACTCTAGTATCTTCGACGACCAGCGATTTTGATGCTGGAGCTGAAGAAACCCGTGGTACTTCAGATGGCAAGGCCAGCCGGTTTTCTAAAAAGGACATCAACGCGCAGGACCTGCTCAAGAACAAGGGCTTCATCCCCATTAAATGGATAGGCAAATGTGAGGCAGACAGGGTGTCTATTGGCACCTTTGAGGTCAATGCTGGCCAGAGCGGCATGTATGGTCTGGTATTCGACAACACATTCTCGAAGCAGACATCAAAGACAGCGACATTCGTTGTCATGACCTACCCAACAGGAGCGCCCCCTCAAACTTCCTCACATCTGCCAAACCTCGCAGCAAAGGCCGGAGCTAGTCAGGTGAGTCTTGGGCGTCACAGCAGTCCCAAGCTTGACGGAGTTGCATCTGCATCGTTCGACAGTCTCCATAGCCATAAAGCTGGCGGGAAGACGACTTCTGTCTCTGGTCGCAGTGATGGCGGCTCTTCGAGCAACTACCATGTTGGAACCCTCCACAAAAGGCGTCGCAAGAAGGGACAAGGCTACGCGCGGCGCTTCTTCTCGCTGGATTACTCGACATGTACGCTGTCGTATTACTACAACCCCAAATCGTCCGCTCTTCGTGGCGCTATCCCACTGAGTCTGGCAGCAATCGCTGCAGACGAACGACGGAGGGAAATCAGTATCGATTCGGGTGCCGAGGTCTGGCATCTCAAAGCACCCAACGATAAAGAGTTCCAGGAATGGGCTCATGCACTGGAAAAGGCCAGTCGTGTAGCTAGAGGACTGGAAACACTGGATCTTCCCACGGTGGATGAGACCAAGATCAACACTCGACATGTGTCCGTCCACCACCACCAACCCTCTCCGCATGAGGATAGGGAATGGCAACAGGTCGAGGCCCTGGTTAGCCGTGTTGTCGGGACCCGTGATGCGCTTCGCCGTCTGACGAAGGAGGTTGCGGCACAGTCAAAGCCTCCAGCTGTCAACAGCCCTCAATATCTCTCCCCTGGAGCCGCCAGCTCCAGCGCCATCGACGATAGCGACACATACTTTACTCCTACACAAGAGGCCAGACGATCATTCTGGAGACGGAAATCAAATACCCCTGCGGTATCTCCGGCCACTCTTGGTGCAACCACAGCTTCTGCTCTGGCAGTGCCTGTACCCGGAGGTGTGACCACTACCATCTCGGCGAGTGGTGCGAATCACAACAGACGACAGTCAAAGGGACTGATTCGAGAAGAAAATTCGCTCCAGGACCATTGCCAATCGCTCCTGACTGATCTCGATTCAGTTGTATCCGAGTTTACGACTCTGATCAACAACAGCAAACGTCGCCGCATGCCGGTACCTCCCTCTGCAGGCGCAGCCTCAAGAAAGAGCATAGACACCGTCTCGACAGCAGACGAGTTCTTCGACGCCGAGGACGCCAACTCTGGTGTCCTCAAGATCGATGGTAGTGAGGATGAAACCCCAGACTCAGAAGAGGGGGATGATAATGGAGATGAAGGTTCCTTCCGGGATAACTCGTCGATATCCTCGGTAGGGGAGAACGACACGGTCAACGTCGACGATACTGCTCACCTGTTCCCGGCGAAGCCGAAGAGCCTCACACCGCTACCCCTTGACCAGGTGGTTGCAAGAAGATCGACAATACCGCCCACGACGGCCCCTGCACCCAGTCTGATAGCATTCTTCAGAAAGAACGTCGGCAAGGATTTTAGCACCATCAGCATGCCCGTCACGTCGAACGAGCCCACTTCTATGTGCCAAAAGGTTGCTGAGCAACTTGAGTACGCACAGCTGTTGAACCAGGCGGCTCGGCAATCGTCTCCTACTGATAGACTGTTGTTTGTTGCAGCTTTTGCAGTTTCGCAGTTTAGTAGCGGTCGAGCTAAGGAGCGCGCAATCAGGAAACCCTTCACCCCCTTGCTTGGAGAAACATTTGAGCTTGTCCGCACCGACAAGGAGGTTCCTGGCGGTTTCAGGCTTCTAGTCGAGAAGGTTCAACACCGACCTCTTCTCCTGGCAATGCAGGCAGACTCATCCAACTGGTCTTTCTCCCAATCACCCGCGCCTGGTCAAAAGTTCTGGGGTAAGAGCGCAGAGATCACGACTGATGGTCGCGTGCGAATTGTCCTGCGCCTCTCGAATGGATCTGAGGAGCGGTATTCGTGGAACATCGCCACTATGTTCCTACGCAACGTGGTGATGGGTGAAAAGTACGTTGAACCCGTGGGCACAATGCACGTTGTCAACGACACTACGGGCCACAAGGCTGCTGTAGAGTTCAAGAGCAAGGGCATGTGGGGTGGACGAACTGAAGACGTCAGTGTAGAGATCTTTAGCCCAGACGGTGCCAACACCGGCAGCGGCTTGACAGGCGCATGGACAACTGGTCTGAAGACGTCTGGAAAGGGAGGGGGTCAGGAGATCTGGCGAGTGGGATCGTTGGTCGAGAACGCAAACCAGACCTATGGTCTGACAACCTTTGCCGCCAGCCTCAACGAGATAACAGAGATCGAGAAGGGCAAGCTCCCGCCCACAGACTGTCGTCTGCGCCCCGACCAGCGTGCGTACGAGCAAGGCAAGGTGGACGATGCCGAGGAAATGAAGCAAACGCTGGAGGAGGCACAACGCGGCCGTCGACGAGATCTGGAAGAGCGTGGCGAGACATACAAGCCCCGGTGGTTTGTCAAGGTGGAAAACGCACCAGAGGGCGAGGAAGTCTGGAAGCTCAAGACGGGCAAGGACAGCTACTGGGAGGAGCGGGCCAAGGGAACATGGCAAGGGGTTGAAGAGAGTCTCTTCAAACTTTCTTGAAAAGAATAGCGGACATTGTAATTGGAATCCCTCATCTTCGTTGTCGATACCCATAGACATGTAACATATTACTTCTGAACACATCTGAGCATTTGAGAGACGCTGTGGGTTGTGTGAAGGAGACATTCTACGTGGTGTCATTGCCATGAGAGTCAAAGTTTGAAGTTGAAGGGTTTTTTTCGAAATCAAGAAATGAACCATGACGAAACCGACTTGACGATCACCTCCTAGTGTCCCGTGTATATATCCTGATCAGGGAGCTCGGGATCCTCAAAACGGCACTGGCGTGTAATGGGACTGTCACTTCCAGTCTCCCATTGCCCTCGGGATGCCTTGCAGGGCCCAAGTCAGGCTTGGCTTCAAGATAGAGTGCAACCCGGCTCATGGGGATGCTTTCAGGGGAGGTGGAACCCCCCACATTTTTCGAGATGAAAAGAGGGCCTTGAAGTTGCAGAGCAGGGACTGAGGGCGATTTGTACAAGACCTTGGAAAGGATCTGTGTATCGACGTTGATGGCCTGGCTGGAGCGTTGGTTACGGGATGCAACCACGAGGCGAGTGGCCTTGTTTCATCTAGGACTAGTTCTTGGCCTTGCTTGGCTGGCAGATCTTGCTTGGCTTGGCCCGATGCAAGCTGGCGCGGTATTCGTAGCGTGCGGCGTGGTTGGAAGCGAAGGGGAAACTTGGGATTTGCAAGGGTTGCGAGGGCGGCACGCAGACCAAGAAAGAAATGGCAGGCAACGAGAATTCTGCCGGGCTATAGGAACGCAATTTAGAGTAAAATATATAAATAAAAATATGAAATAAGTAAATTATATTCTCAAGTCTATATATGATCTTGAATTATCATCATAAGACTTTTATGCTATGGGTCTATGGATTAAAAAGGTAGAGGACTTATGAAGTATGCCATCTTTTCCATGGACCACTAGGGCGGGTGCTTCTCGATGATCGCCCCGACGATTGAAATTTCGCAGGTCAGGGCCAACTCCACCGTCTCAGACGGAACGGGGGACGATGGGGAACAGTGCTGGATTGGCGCGTTGTTTTGCGACCCATGGATCCGCCAAGCGCCGTCAATCATCATCCCACTCATGTTGAGGTAAGAACTTTGACGGACAAAAGGTAGAGACGGCCCCTGAAGATCAAAGCTGCTGGGGACGACGGGTGCTTGGATTGAATGTTAGACTCGGTCGTGTTGTGGGTGCCTCGTTTAAATGATCCATATGGAGGAGCTTGATTGATGCCATTGAACAACATGGATGCGCTGTCAGGAGGTTGGACTGTGTTACCTGCCAGCCCCAGCCGTCTGTTGTTCAACGAGCCTCAGGGGAAGCCGGTTTTGACGAAACACCGCAACCTCCACTTCCAGCTTGCTTCAGAACCAAGGGGGCGTGAAGCGATCGCAGGGGAGGGGGCGTATGTATGGGGAAGAGGAGCCCATTACGACGCTCGGTGGGGCCCAGATCCAGGATCAAGAAGAATTCGAGCTTTCACCAAGACCGAGAAACCGGAAAGTCGACAAGCGCTTTCTTGGAAGTGAAGCATTATTGGTCTCAAGATGCTAGAGGAAAAAAAAAAGATTGTGGCTGCGCAGTCTTGGGGGATGAATGTCGATGAATCCAAAAGAGGGAAGAGGTTGGGATGTTTTTCTCTCGGCGCCTTCATCGATTACGCACTCAACGCTTGGGAAAAGATACGAGCGATGGGATGGAGGGCAGATGCTACATGGTCGTCTAGACGGTTGCTACCACTGTATCCGTGCTTGGTGGGATTTAACTCAAGGTTTTATCAGGTTTGCCCTTTGGATGCAATACGGTAACCCGCAAGCCCGCCTCACGCGCAGGATGAAGCTGTTTGTTTGGTTCGTTGCTGGAAGCACAGACAAGCACAAGCCTGTGTCTGTCAGGTACAGGAAGTCGATCCTTGATAGGCTGGTTGGTCAGGTCATTGTGCTTGTGCGTGTGTGTGTCTGAGTGTGTGTGTGGTACCCCAACCATCTCCTGGACACGACATGTCAGTCTGTTAACAACAAACACAACAATTGCGAGCAAGAGATTATGAACATTCTATTCGAAACACGGTCTCGACAAAGGGAAAATCGAGGAATGCTAGCTCCCATATGTCCAAGTCATCATCATGCCTTTCACTCTGTCGAGAAGACGTGCCAACATGCAACCAAGAGGGTGGGCCCGAAATGAATGGACCAGAGGCGCCCCACGTTTAATCACGGCCTCCCATGTGCTCGAGCTGCCAATTGATGGCGGCTGCTGGATCGTTCAGTGCGGAATCGAGCTCGGTCGTAAGATGGAGACCTAGGAATAGAGACGAGGGCCCAGGAATAGAAGCCCAGATACCCCGACACCCGCCGTGATGCCATAAGGTGTAGACAAAGATACCGGGACCATCCCTTGATTTGACACGGCTCCACGGCCAGAGTTTGGGCTTGACTGTCTGCCGCCGTCGTATTGTTTCTAGCTGCATGTACTGTCCTGTACAGTCGGAGCACTCTCTCCCTCCCTCAGCTCCCGAGTCTGGCCCGTTTTTAAATCCCATTCCAGCCTCTTCCGCATCGACTCTCGTTTTCCTCTCCTTCCCTCCTTCTTCCTCCCTCCATTCGACTTCATCCCTCCATCCATTCCACCGGTTCCTTGTTGGCACGTTTTGTGTCCTTCTCGTCCGGTCTTCCTTCTTCGTTGCCATTCCAACTCCCTCGTTGTTGGATCTTTCTTTTTTACTTTGACTGTAATTCTCCTTCCCTCACCCGAGTCCCCTCGTTTACACCCTCGCTCGGATCGGATCGCGTCTTTCTCGAACAATCGTCTTTCTTGGACAACACCACCGCTTGAATCGTTGAACTGCTACCGTCCAATTCATAATGAAGACCGCTGCTCTCCTCTCCGCTTTGGCGGGCATTGGCGCCGTCTCGGCCACCCCTACCGTCAAGGAGCCTCCCAGCAAGCGTGCAAACCTCCCCACCGTCACGGTCTCGGGCAACGGTAAGCCCTACGATCCCATCAATTACGCCAGTGACCCCTGAAGGCCGCTAACACGCGAACCCCAGCTTTCTGGGCCGGCGATGAACGATTCTACCTTCGAGGCATTGACTATCAGCCTGGCGGTGCTTCCGCTGACAAGGACCCCTTGGCCGATACCAAGGTCTGCGAGCGCGATATTAAGAACTTCAAGGACCTTGGCGTCAACGTCATTCGTGTTTACGCTGTCGACAACACGGCCGACCACGATGAGTGCATGAAGGCGCTCAACGACGCTGGCATTTACCTCGTCCTGGATGTCAACAACCCCAAGTACTCGATCAACCGCGGCACCCCTGGTCCCTCTTACAACGCCGCCTACCTCCAGAGCGTCTTTGCCACTGTCGAGATGTTTGCCCAGTACGACAACACCCTCGCTTTCTTCTCGGGTAACGAGGTTATCAACGATGAGGAGGATACCGACAAGTCCGCTCCCTACGTCAAGGCTGTCACTCGTGATATGAAGGCTTTCATGAAGGCCCGCAAGCTCCGCCAGGTCCCTGTCGGTTACTCGGCTGCCGATGTCGCACAGAACCGAATGCAGACTGCCCACTACTTCAACTGCGGCACCGACGATCTGCGGTCCGACTTCTTCGCCTTCAACGACTACTCCTGGTGTAACAGTGACTTTGAGACCGCTGGCTGGGATGTCAAGGTCAAGAACTTTACTGACTACGGTCTTCCCATCTTGTACGTTTCAAACCGCATACTTCCCTATTCTATGCTAACTTCTCCATAGCCTCTCTGAGTATGGTTGCATCAAGAACCGTCCTCGTAAGTTTGAGGAGCTCGAGGCCCTGATGAGCGACGAGATGACTGGTGTCTACTCCGGTGGTCTCATGTACGAGTACTCATTGGAGGACAACGACTTCGGTATTGTCGAGATCAGCGGCGACACCGTCAAGACCAGCGACGAGTACAAGCTTCTGAAGCAGGCCCTTAAGAACTACCCCATGCCCACCGGCTCTGGCGGCGCTGCCAAGTCTACGCACGGTGTCGATTGCCCTGCCGAGGAGGATGTCTGGCAGGTTAACCCCGACCTTGTTCCCGAGATGCCCTCGCAGGCTGAGAAGTACTTTACCAACGGTGCTGGCAAGGGTCCCGGCTTCAATGGCAACGGCGGCAACGGTTCCCACTGGGAGGTCGACAGCGGTACCGCGACCGCCAGTGTCAGCGCTGGCAAGTCCACTTCCACCAGCAGCAGTGGTTCCGAGTCTTCGGACGACGACGACAGCGCCGCTTCCGCTATGGACATGGCTCCTCTCTACATTACTGGCGCCGCCACCCTCTTCACTCTGTTCGGGGCCGTTCTCCTGTAAACGAGAGAGGATCACTTCATTTTGTCTTTCTTGCTTTAGTCTTTGGGATTTGCCGCAAACGCCATTGGCCAGGCCCCCATTGTGATTCATGACAGGTACAGCAACATGGATGCTGTGGAGGGACGCGCTGGACTAGATGCGCTGGACACGTCGGGTTCGTCTTTTTTCTACGGGAGCATTGGCGTCTAGCCCAGGAAGGGTAGACAGCCGGGAAATGATTATAATGCTGTCTGGGCCATAGTTGCCTTTTGTTTTTATAGTTGAAAATGATATCGAATAGATTTCCTTGTTAACTGAGTCTGAGTGATTGTAATGGATCCATGATGAACGCCGTGTCATGTCATGATGGAAGTTGATAGGACAGGACCAATGTCGATCAACATAGCATGTGAGCCAGCTTGAGCCCCGGAGTCATCAGGTTGGGGTTAGTTTCGGTCCGGGGAAACGAGCCTCGGCATCTCCAGGTTGGTCCCATCCGCCGCTTGGTCAACTTACATGCCCGCCTGAGAGTCAAGTTTGTCTGACATGTAGTAAAACCCGGATTGTCCTTTCTCAATTACATCTATACTCTGTCGTCTCATCATCATCTCTACTAAAATTGCTGCAGAGAGACGCCTCCAGTTCATCATGTCATCCAGCAGCCCCCTCCCCGCGTACGCCTCATATGAGCACATGCTCGTCAGCTCGCCGGCGCCCTTTGTCGCCCACGTCGAGATCAATCGCCCGCGCAAGCTCAACGCCTTTTCGCAGGCTGTGTGGCTCGAGTTTGGGCGCGTCTTTGAGCAGCTTAGCCACGACGCTGAAGTGCGCGCCGTCGTCCTCAGCGGCGCGGGCGACCGCGCTTTTACGGCGGGCTTGGATGTGCAGGCGGCTACTTCGGACGGCGTCCTCAATGGGGGAGAGCAGGATGTTGCGAGAAAGGCAAAGGCTCTGAGGAGTCACATTGAGGAGTTTCAGGCATCTATCAGTGCTATGGAAAAGTGCGAGAAGCGTCAGTATCACGTATGTTGGAGTTGAGATGAGTATTGATGTGGTTTCTTCTACAGCTGTCATCTGTGTCGTTCACGGTATATCTATTGGCCTCGCCATCGACATTGCCTGCTGCGCCGACATCCGCATCTGCGCTTCCAACACACGGTTCGCCGTCAAGGAGGTTGACATCGGCCTGGCCGCAGATATCGGCACCCTGGCGAGGCTGCCCAAGCTCGTGGGCTCGACGTCGTGGGTCAAGGACGTGTGCCTCACGGCGCGAGACTTTTCGGCGCAGGAGGCTCTGTCGGTGGGCTTCGTGAGCCAGGTCCACGAGGGCAAGGAGGCGGCTGTGCAGGCCGGGGTGGCTCTGGCGACGACGCTGGCGAGCAAGAGCCCGGTCGCGGTGCAGGGGACGAAGGAGCTGCTGAACTACGGGCGCGATCACAGCGTCGACGAGAGTCTGCGGTACACAAAGGTGTGGAATGCGGCGGCTGTGCAGAGCAAGGACTTTTCGCAGGCGCTGATGAGTGGGCTGAAGAAGACGAAACCGAGATTTGAGAAGCTGTAGAAGATTGGGGTCCTGTAGAGGTATCGTGTTGCTGGCGGTTGGCTAGATCGTCGTCGTCCGTGTTCGGCAACTACTCGGAGCCGGACTCTTCCTCGGGTGGGAGGTTCTCCTTGAGACGCTGTGTGTATGTTAGATAAAGATGATCACCAGCAAGGCGCAGCCTGCTCTAAGCCAGAGTCGTTGGCGGGCTCTGTAGGTAGACGCACATCTTCTAGTTTGGCCTTGAGCATGGAAACCATGTTCTCCTTGACCACGACGCGTTCATCGTCCAGATCCTCAATGATGTAATCGTGGTTCGTGCTGTCGATGCTAACAATGATGGACTTGATCGAAGGGTCGCATTCGATAAGAACGCCTGGAATCGCAAGGGGCATTGGTTAGCTTCAGGGGCAGTAGATAGCCTATTGCGTGAATGTAGCGTACCTCTGATCGCGCGAGGCATGATGGGCGGTGCAAAAAAGCGTAGGTCGGCGTTTGGGTTGGGTTGGGGTCGTATGAAGGAGGCGTATTCTCAGCGTCGAGAAGGGTTGAAATACGCTGAACACTCCTCCGTTCACGTCCAGAGCTGAGTGGAGCCCGAGAGCTTTGAATACGCACGGACCATGTTCAACTCAGCGCTAGCGGGCAGCGGAGAAGCCTTCCAGATTCCCCAGAATGAGGAATCAAGTCACATTCCTCGTGATAACAGCTTTCTCGTCAGCGTCTGCGCCTCGACAAAGCCACTCTCTAGAGAAGACGGTCGAACACGACGGCCTGGAAGATGTCCGACGTCTCTGAAGGCCCAGGTATTCATGATAGTGTCTTGTGACTGATCTGGCGTGTTGGATTAACAGAATCATGCATGACAAATACGTGCAGAACAAACCTGAACTGTTCTAAACCTTGTGCCTTGAGCCGTTGACGCTTCCAGGTCAATGACAGGTGACAATCATCCCCCCCGCGCTACAGTTGCATGCCGCAGAACCCGATTCGCGTCCACCAACACATCCTAAAGATCCAAGCCACGAATATGAAGTCACACAACGGGTCGGCCGGCTTTCTTAAGCCAAGGGGGAGGCGAAAAGGACGCAGCAACTACAAATGGACCGCTGCCCACCCGTGAACAGTTGATGACGTGAAGCTACGCAAGTCTCTGACGTTTTTATTCATCCCGCTTTTATTGCTCCTCTTCCTGATTCTTTGATATTCATTGTGCAGACGACAAGGAGCTTTGTGAGAGGGCATCTCTATCTACACATCACTGAGACATCACACGATCACGAGACCTCAAGAGCTTCTACACTTTATAAGCTTATCACCGGCTGCTGGGTAATTAAAACTACCTACCTGGCTTGGATAACTTGGCCGAGTGAACACTACCCGAATCATCACCTACACACAAAATGTCATCAAACGACAGCAACGACGACGACTTTTCCATCACCGATAGGCCCTTTGCCTGGGTAATCATTCCCCTAGCCGTCATCATCATAATCGGCTGCATCGCAACTCTTATCCAAGTACGCCGACGCCGCCGTCGCCGTCAACAGCAATGGACCGGACAAGGTCCCCGCGTGCTAGGCCCTCCTCCGGGACGTCTATTCGGCGCAAGCGGAACCCGGGGGAGCGGCCGCCGTGGGCCGTGGGCCGGAACAAGATCCCAAGAGGGTCTCAATGAGCTGGGAGAGGCGCCGCCGCCGTACGACGGCAAGAAGGAGAGGCAGGATCCCGTGGAGCTGCGGGATCTGGAAGCTGGGGGTGCTCCGCCCGAGTATCCTGCTATGCCGGGACCGGCTGTGACGAGGGATAGTCGGAGGGGGGAGTGATGCTTCTATGATACCAATATGGGTCTTTTTTGTTTTGGGTGGTTCTGCTTTTGGATACCTATTGTTTGGTGTTTGGGTCTGGGAAGCGTTCTGATTGATGCTTTATGGTTTAACGGATCTTGATAGAGCACTTATTATGTGCACAGTATATGAATAGTCTGATTAATGTGAATATGGCCTTGTGGGCCAAGTTTTGGATGTACACCGAAAACGGCGTTCTAGCTGTGGACATGATGTAGTGTATCCATAATGCAAGGGCTTCCGGAGCTCTTGCGTCACGACTCGAACAAGCAAGAGTGTACGGAAACGGACAATCTGTTCGGTTTTCGACTTGAATCAAGGCATCGGGTGAATGGGGTTGTACGAGATCTCCCGTGCGACCTGAGATACAATGAAGCATCGGCTAGAGACATGTTGACGGAGCTGTTTGAGCTTGTGAGTGTTTGAAGGACCCTTGCAATAAACTGATTAAACACGGCAAAAGAGAATTGTCCAGGGTCGCAGTAAAGGCCGCGGTAGTTAGAAGCCAGGGTGTGTGAGCTCATAGGACCTTTCAACCCATGACGAAAGTCTCACCACTCGACTCTCGAATCGACATCTTTTACAGGCTAACGACTTGTAGCGGTGTGTTTGAAACAGAGGCCTCCCTAACTCTGCTTCTGCCGGGCATACGCGGAGGGGCGATGCTGCTCCTGCAGATAGAAGACGCCTCAGCGTCAGAGAGAGCTGAAAAAATATCCGTAAATGCTCGCTCACTGCTTGCTTTCGAGGTGAGACAGGCAGAACGGCTGTTGTCTCAGAGGCGGGACTCCAGGGATGTCCCATGTCTTGGGGTGTGTCTCGCATGGTGCCGTGGTATGCTTTCCCCCCTCTGTTTGACTGGGGGTGAAAGAGGACCCATCTCTTGAGTTTTTCGGCCGACTTGCGAAAAATCGCATCTCGCAACTTTGAACGTGTAGTAAGCCTCACTTTTGTTGAGTGTTGAACGGAGATTAAACCACCAGATGAGCAATAGTTGGGTGCCGGGGGAAGAAATAATGCGGGAGGCTGGCCGGCTTTTTCTTTTTTTCGACCGTGTCACTCTCCTCTCAAGCAAGGGCTGATCCGTGATTGATTGACGTGTTGCCAAGCCCCTTGTGCCTGCCAGCGATACGAAAAGGAGGAGGTTGAACCCGAATGTGGGCTCAGAAGTTTTCTTACTCTATGCGAACATGAGAGAATCGGGTTTGACAACTTGAAGAGAGTAAGTGGACGAACTCCAGACAGGACTAGGTTCTTTGTTAGCTTGACCTGCTTGAGAAACGGCATAGTCGGCGTCACGCTAGGTTGGATGTTGTCGATGTTATTATTTCCAGAAGTTTCCTGGGTACTTGTGACAATATGGAGTAGTATATTGCTGTTTGGGACGATGTACAATGAGATCATACTCATGGTGTAAACTACGGAGTACAGAGCAATAGGAGCATCGAAAGTTGGTCAAAGTCGAGGTTGAGTCCTTCAGCCCTACAATCCACTTGTAGAGGGACTCGGAGGAAATTGAATTCTCGGACCCTTGGTGGAGGCAACTCGAAGAACCATTTTTAATCGAGTGATTGCGAAGCCGAACTCTGGCGCCAATTGAACATCAGTGAGTGACAAGCAGAGAGACAGGGTGTCTGTCTTCCCATGCCCAAAGCGCATGCAGCAACTGTCACAGATGTCATGGATCCCATTTGATCTGAGCGCAAGGATCTGAGGCTCACTCAGGTGATTTCTTGCCTTTCCGCTCCGTCTCCCGGGGCCACCAAGCGAAGAAGGCTTTTCCTCTTTCGGGTCCCGGACTCTGGGGCCGTGTGGCGCTGGTGCCGAGGACGGGCAAAAGATTTGACTTGACCAGGGTGTTGAAGAAGGACGGACATTATTTTGACAAAGAGGCGCTCTTGTTGATGAAGCGCTTCTGACAAGGAAAAAAAAAAAAACAATGCTGTCGGTTTCCTGGAGGCTGGGCCCATCAGTTCTGACTCGTCTGGGGTCAACCCTGCAACGAGGCAGACTGATGGGACGAATCCACGAGTTATTGTGCATGGCAGCCCAACGGTCATCGACCTTGCTCTTGTTCCTGTCGAATAGAGACGCCTGGCTTGGCCGTCACCACCATGGCAACGGCAGACACTTTGACTTGCGGCTTGAAATTTCTGGCGGCAGCTCATACTCACACAGGCTGCTGCTCTCATCCAAAGACTTTGCTCGTCCCATCCCATCACTCACATCGTCCAACGAACACCGTCAGGCCTCGTCTGCATGTGCGATGCACGTTCTGCTTTCTGCACCTCTGGGGTTCCTTCTCGTGTCGGAGACCGGCCATCCATTGGCAGAGAAACCACCAGTGGTCGGCCGGGCGGTAGCGCTCCTTGGCCCTCGGTGGCTCGTGGTGCTAGCACATCCGGAGGACGGGACCCCCGGCCGCCGGGCGCTATTGGACCAGCGCTCCGGCAGCGCCAGCTCATCACCCCCCTCTAGAACGCACTAGGGCCAGAGAATCCCCCATCCCGATTGCTTCCTCCCCCGCCGCTAGATCCATTTTCCATGGATGCTGCTGCTGTGCTGTGATGTGCTGTGCGTGCTGTAGTTTGATGGAGCAAGGGAGAATCGAGAAGAGTAATGATGGATGGATGGCCACTCATCACTCGAGTCGGTTTTTGTTCAAGAGAATAAACAAAGTCCGCCGAGATTGAGCATCCCGTCTTTCGACAAACTGCTTCCCGTCTCTTCCTTGACAATACTGTACGGAGTAGACGACGGGCAAACCTAGAAGCGGTCATCGACACGACGACATCATCATCAGCATCAGCAAACTAAAGTAAAGACGGAACAACGGACAGCTTCCTTTCAAACCATCTCTCTCCTATTCCTCCGCTGCTAAAACCACGCACGACGTCGCAATCTGCAGTTCCCGTTTTTCCCCAGCCTCCAAACTTCCACCTTGGGACCGAGTACCAACCTCCTCTCTTCTCATCACCCGTCAGGGCGGTTAATTCTGCTGCACCCTAAATTGATTGCCTCCCTCTTTCTTTTCAAACTTTCCCAAAACAAGGCTTGCTCTGTTTTTTTTTATTACTATTTTATTTTAATCCTTATTTCACTACGGGGCTGGGATTTGCATTGGATTTGCGGCTCGCTTCCGTCCGTCTGACTGGGCTGTACCTAAATTGCGCTGGTTGCTGCGGTTGCAACAAGTTGGCCCGCCCCCCCCAAGTCCCCAAGGACGGTTCAAGGCGACAACCCACCCACCCACACCCTCCGCCCGCGCCCACGCCGCATCCGAAACCCTTCCCCAAATCTTTCCCTTTCGCTCTCGATTAATCGCCCCAAGGCTTCCGCCTCCGAGAGTGAGAGCGAATATTGTAAGTTATCGACTGCTACGTGCAAAGGTCGAGTTTTGATTAATTTTTTCCTACGGTTATCTGTCCTTGTGTAAGTCTTATTCCCTCTGTTCTGCCCCCTCTTCATGAGTCGATTCACGTCTTGGTGGCGATTCATCGTTCTCCGCCATTGGCCTACACCGATGCCTTTTGCTGGTGCCCGTCACTCGCCCTAGCTTGAGAAATGCTGACCTCTCTTTCGGCTGCAGACACTTTTGCCCTGCGATTTCTTGACCGTCAAACATTCCGCATGTATTGAGAACCGCAAATCCATTAATCAACAACCCCCCTGCGCCCCCCTTCCACCCCGAGAAGGCCCTTGGGTGATATTCTGCGTCCGCTCCGGATCGCAGGCCTGGGAAGAAAAGGGCCCCCCGACACTTTACCATCTCAATCACCTCACCAGATCAACGATGGGCGTCACCTCGAGAAAATCTCTCCCACTCCCCGCCCCTACCGAAACCGAGACTACCAACACCACGCCCACCGAGTTGACGACGGGGGATGAGGTGAAGCCCGACGACGGCAAGTCTTCATACTCCATCCCCGAGGACGGAACTCCCGTCACCATCGCAACCCGACACAAGGCCAGCAAATCACAGACCTCGTTGCTCATCGAATACTTTGAGGGAGGCAAGCCTGCCTCTGGCTCCGCCAGCGAGCGTCGTCCCAGTGTCCGTGTTCGCCTGACACCATCCAAGAGAGGCCGCAGCGACCACCATCTCCAAGTCACAGAGACCAAGGGCTCTCGCAACGCCTCCGTGACTCGACGGATACCTCTGGACCTGCATCACCTCGACTACGACGAGGACGGACACAGTATGAGCTCATATGCTTCTGCCACTGAGGAGTCCAATGTCTCCAGGAACCCAATCGACATTGAGATTGATCGGAGCCACCGACGTCGGCGACCTGCCAGTCCGCTGATTCCTTCAGAGAGCTACACCGTCAACCCCTCAGAAATCTCGGCCATCCCATCAGACAGCTTCCTCGACGGCGATGCCAAGGGCAGCTTGAACAGTCCTACTGGAACCCGCGACATGTCCCGCGAGATGTCATCATCTGCCGTTGGCACTGGTGCACTCGCAGCCGCCGCTGTGGAAGAGGTCAAGAGCCGCAAGAGTCGAAATAGAGACCGGTCAAAGGTGTCGTCGTCTGAAAAGTCGAGGGAAAAGTCAACGGCTGAGCGAAAGCGACGACCCAAGAGCAGAACCAGCAGCGTCACTGAGCGGACGGCCGAGGAACTTAAATCCCCCCGTCGTCGCTCCAGCAAGAGCCATCAGGAATCCGTTGTGTCAGGTGCGGATACGAGTGTCTTATCCTCTAATCTCTCTCCGAGCCACCGCACATATGAGACACATTCCACACGCTCAGGCGCCTCCAAGGCCTCGTCAATCAACAATCCTAAGCTCCTGGAGACGGTAGAGGATGCCATCCGCCGCCTGATTCTGCCCGAGCTCAGTGCGCTCAAGCGCGAGCAGAGCAAGAGAGAGGGTCGCCGCGATTCCTTTACGTCGTCTGGAACGTCTGTATCAAGGGATGAGTTTACCCCAGACCGCCGGCGGTCCTCGGGTCAGCGCAGCGACATCAAGGCTGGGCGAAATAGGGAGGCCCGTCATGAGCTCGACGACAGCTCTCTCATCAGCAATGAATCGGCTGATCAGTATGACGACCACGTTACACCGAAGCGCAGCGGCGACCTGCTCAAGTCTGCTGCCATCGGTGCCGCTGCTGCCTCCGCAATCACTGCCACCTCCTCACTGCTGGATGACAAGTCTCAAACTTCAGACCTGAAGCCGAGAGAGCGAAGGCGTCGCAAGGCTGAGGCTGCCCGTAGCCGAAGCATGGGACGTGACCGCTATTCTGGAGACTATGACAACGCTCCTGTGCCCCCGATGCCTCTCATGAGCGAAATTAACGGCACGGAACTGACACGGACTTCCATCCGCTCCGCCGATACAGACAGGCCTCACTCGGCCACTGAGGAGATTGTTCCTCTGCAAACCATTTCTCATGTGGACGGTTCTGATTCTGACACGCCAACACCAACACGATCTCCCAATCTCGAGAGCACCCTGTCTACGCAGCATGCCAACGTTTCTCACGGCGATCTGACTGCTCTGCCGCGCGGGAAGAAGGAGTACGTCGACGAGTATGAGACTGACGAGTATGGGAACAAGGTTCCCATTGACCATGGTGACCAGTACGGCGAGGATGATGGCGACGACATTTCTGACGTGGGCGAGTTTGAGGGTTACGACAACTCCTACTTTGCTACTCAGGATGTTCCTCCACCTCTGAAGTATGTGCCGTATCAAGCAGGTGCCCGTGGTCTGAGCCCGATTCCCAGCGTCTCTGGCTACACCGAGGGTGGCAGCGAACACCAGCCTCGCAACTCCAGGAGCATGCACTCTACTAGTGACGCCTACTACGAGCGATCTGAGAACCCTCGCCACAGCCACTCGACTGCTTCTCTGAGCTCTATTCGTGCTAGGGAGCTTGAGCAGATGTCTCCTCGAAGCTCTGGCATGGACTACCGGAATACGACCTATACCGACGACTCGGGCTATAACCGCAACACCACTTACACCGACGACAGCGAGCTGGAGAAGGTCACATCTGGACAGGCGGTGCAAGGCGTTGGTGCTACCAACCCCAACATTGTTCACCCCCCTCTGGGAGTCGAGTCGGCCGTGGCCTCCCTGGTTGACGGTTCGATGCTTGATCAGTCTGTCCTTACCGGGGCCTCATACAACGATTATAACGGTGGCCGTGATTCTACACTGTCTTATGATGAGCAGTCGAGGACTTACAGCAGCCGTGGATTGAGCCCTGGTGAGCGATACACGGACAATCAGAGCGAGTCTTCCAGACACGCTACACCTAGCGCCGTCTCTCGCAACAGATCCCCCCGAGAGTTCACCGAGTATGAGCTCGATGAGCATGGCCGCAAGGTTGTCCGACCCAAGTCTCCCACTGCTGCCGAGGTGGCCATCACATCTGGAGCTGTTCTGGCCCTGAAGGCCGCCCAAGGCAAGAAGCAGGCTGCTGCCGAGGGATCTGCACAGGGAGAGTTCCAACCCGCCGGTGTGGCCCGAAACAAGTCCTTCAAGGAGCGCACGCTGGAGGGTCATGAGCCTCGTAACACTCCCGCCCACAGCATCGACCGTCTGTCCTACGAGGAGCTTCCCAAGATGAGCGCAACTGGTGTTCCCGACTTCCACGACCCCATGCCTGAGATTGGGTACGTTGACGATGATGCTCACACCAACCCCTCGGTTGTTCAAGAGCGCCTGGATGGCGAGGACCGAGGCCATCTCTCATCTGGCCGGGCTACTCCTACGCCACTGAATGTTGGCGAGCAACAGGAGGCTGCCCGTAGCAAGAGCGCGGCAAGCAGCCACGGCCCAAGCGCTGCAGAGATTGCTGGCGCGGCGGCCCTTGGCGCTGCCGCCGGAATGGCTGCCGGCCACGGTCATAGCCGCGAGCCCAGCCATGACCACGATGAATGGCGATCTTCCGATGATCGCAAGCGGGATACTCTCGTGACGAACCCCTACGAGGACGCTAGCCCGATTGCCAACCCTGCTCTGAACGAGAACCTGCTCGGTGCTCGTGGTCTCAATGGCTCGTATGGCGTCCCCTACCATACTGGAAGCCCTGGATTCGGCCAAAAGTATGACGAGGGATACATGTCCAACGGCAACAACAGGACTCCTGATCTCCCTCCCAAGGTCAAGCCTCTGTCTATCCCCGGATCTCCCCACCTTGGAGGTGACGACCCCTTCTACGCCCCTATGGCCAAGGACGCTCGCCATCTCAGCGGCATGTCCCAAGGCATGGCATCTCCCTTTTACGATGCTGCTACTGGCCAGGGAATTGACCGCATTGAGAACAGGGACATTGTCGCTCTTATGCAACATCTCATGGTCCGTGATGCCCAGCGCAGTGCTCGAGATACCGAGATCGTGGCCCTGCTCATGAACTCTGCTCTGGAGATGCGAACTTCTCTCAACGAGCTGAAGAACCTCGTCCAGGACACCAGCGACGATGTCATCTTTGCTGGTGTTGAGAACACTGAGAAGCTCCAGAGGGCCATCAATGGCCCACGCCCCTACCCTGGCCCTCGCTCCATCCAGAGCAGTTCTCAGCTTGACACCCTCAACGAGGCTGCTGCCAAGAAGAACCTCTTCAAGCGTGCTCTCCAGGGCCTCAGCAACAAGGGAACTAGTGATTTCAGGCGCATTGAGGAGATTCTTATCCAGATTCTCGGCGAAGTGGACGTTCTCAAGACTCAGACAGCCCCGCCTGTTTCTACCACTGGCGGACGCGACTCTTCGTTCGGCAACCTGCACCCTGAGGGTCACTATGAGCAGGACCGAGGCTATGAGCCCGAAGGCAACTCGACCATCACCCCCAGCCAGTCTGGCCACCTCTCTCTGTCCCAGTCACGATCACGACTTGGAGGTGATCGCAAGGTCTCTGACAACCGCATCAGCACCGTCGCTGAGCACGAGGGCGAGTACGAGTTCGACCACCCTAGCCCAGCTGCTGAGCGGACCAACAGCAACGTCTTGACACCAAGCCGCTCGGGCTTCCGCGGTAGCTCCGTCCCTCTCGAGACACCTCCTCAGCCCCCAGTAGGTGCTCAGCCCATGAGCAACGACAACACTCCTCGCACCGACAAGTCGAAGAAGCACAAGTCTGGTGGCTCGACCAGCTGGCTGCCCAAGTTTTCTCGATGGTCAGGCACCACAGCCTCCAGTATGGGCAAGGCTTTCCGCGGCAAGAAAGACAAGTATGACGACTTTGCCCATTCGCGATCTGCCTCTAGCCTTGGCTCATACGACGAGGATGGATACCGCATCAACGCCTACGGCGAGGACAGGCTTCACACGGGACTCTCGGATCAGGAGCTCGCAGCAGCACCCACTGCCAGCGGAGCTAACCCCGCGGTTACGCTGCGTGAGCGAACCATGTCCCCTGGAGATGCTCCCAAGTACAAGGTTCACCGAAACTCGCTGAACCTTCAGCACCCCCAGCCCAGACAGGGTCAGACTGAGCGTTTTCGAAACGCCTTGGAGTTCTCGGCTCAAGAGTACAACGTCCCCATGACCCCTAGGTCGGCAGACTGGGGCGGTTCAGTATCCAGCTTGAACCAGGTGGGACAGAACCCCAACCGATACAGCATGGCGTCTTCTGGAGGCGCACCACGGGACCCAGAGTACTGGACCACCTCCCCAACTGGACCCCCTAGGCCTCCCAAGGAGCCTATTGAGCCCACGGGTAGTCCCTCGAACCCCAACGCGCCGCGGGGCGCCCGCATTTCACAGCTGGCCAAGAGCAGCCCTGTGCCACACCCCAGCGACGAGAGCGGGTATGGGACGATGAGCGGGACTCATGTCAGTCACTACACCAGCAGCCCCAAGCCCGAGAACCGCAACTTGAACGCTGCTTTGGGAGCTCCCGCTCGTCGACCTAGCGGGCCGCGAGCCATGACTCCCAAGAGCCCTGAGCAAGAAGCGCAGCGACGCAAGAGAGGTATGTTCAAGAACCATCTGATGTGACGACCTTAACTAACTGTTTGACTAGACACCTTTGGTAGTGTTACCTCGCGCAACACGGATGACACCGAGACCTTTTAAAGGCCTTGTCTGTGGACCGCATTTCCCTGCTGTTGTCAAATCAAGAATGAAGCAGCTATCAACTTCACGACACAGCCTTTGAATCTACATATTGGGGTTTGACAGGACTTGCCTGTTGGACGGTTTTACAAAGAAAAGAATCGCCTATAGACTGAAGGAGGATGACCAGCCAAAGGAGAGGCGGGCAACTCTGATCACATAATGACTGATAAGCATATTGGGTGTTGGAAAATACGAAAAAAAAAAAAAGAAGGGGAAAAGCGATGGGAGGAGGAGGATCATCGATCGGATTTTGCATCAAGGGGCTTCTGCTTCAATTCTTGACGACGACATGACTTGGCTGTCTGGTTTCAGCAAAGCGATTGCTTTACGCGGGGGCATTTGGACTGGATATTTTTTATGAGCAAGGAAAGGAAAGGAAAGGCAAGGCAATGTAAGGAAGGGGGAAGATGAGGGTATCTCGCGAGCGTTTGATGTGTGCTTGGGCACTCTTCAAGTTAGATAGGTTTTAGCTGTAGTTTTGTGATAGATACCACATGGGTTGTAATTGGGGGACGAATGAGGAGGGGATTGAATTGACAAGGGAGATTCTGATGATGAACTGAATCTGTTTTATTGAATGTGATGTCTACAAGATGGAAGCAACCTCCAGGCATATCCGTAGATGTTGACTGTGTTGAGTGTGGATCAGTCAGTCTGGGGCTAAAGGTGGATCTCCGGGGAGACTTAAATAACTCCGGGGCTCCGAGGTCGGTGCAAGGCTACTTAGTGCGGAACTACTCCAGACCGGGGGCGTCAGCGAATGGCGGGGAGCCAATATCAAAAAAATCCATGAAAAAGGGCTCGATGTGCAGTTTCATCGTCAAAACAGCGGTATCTGTCCGTCTGTTGATTCTCATAATATTCTAGACTTGTCTATACATCAGCATCTAGTATTTGCGTTTTGTTTCATCTTCATCTTCCCTTCTTCTGGAACGCTCTCTTTTCTGAACGTCATAGACGCCCGGCCATCGGCTTTTATCGGCATCGCTCAAATTATCGACGCTGACGGAGAGAGATATCTCATCTTTTAGACTCGCTCGAGTCACTCAGATTCAATGGCTGCGGATGTAAGAGGGAAGGTTGCCGTGGAGGAGACGAAAGCTCTGGCACCAAAGCAGGAGAGCAAGGCGCATCACTACAAGGGCTTTGTGGCGGGCGTCTTTAGTGGCATAGCCAAGCTCACAGGCAAGAGCAACTATATGAGTTTTTTCATGAGAGGTATATACTGATTGAGTTTAGTTGGACATCCGTTTGATACAGTCAAGGTCCGGCTACAGACAACAGATCCGACTCGCTTCAAAGGTCCTCTACAGTGTGTTCTTCAGACAGTCCGCAATGAGGGCTTCCGAGGACTGTACAAGGGCGCATCACCGCCGCTGGTGGGATGGATGTTTATGGACTCGGTCATGCTGGGTTCGTTGACGGTGTACCGTCGACTTCTATCCGATCACGTCTTTCACGTACAGCCGGGTTCTACCACGGGGAGGACGTCACTTCCGTCGTACGGACACGGCATCGCGGGTATCGCTGCAGGCTCGACAGTTAGCTTCATCGCGGCGCCGGTTGAACATATCAAGGCGCGGCTGCAGATTCAGTACGCTGCTCAAAAGGCCGATAGACTGTACGCGGGACCCATCGATTGTCTCCGCAAGATTTATCGGTATCACGGGGTTCAAGGTGTATACCACGGACTATCAGCGACACTATTCTTCCGTTCATTCTTCTTTTTCTGGTGGGCTAGCTACGATGTTCTCTCACGGATATTGAGGGAGCGGACGAACCTCAGCGCACCAGCCGTCAACTTTTGGGCAGGTGGATTGAGTGCACAAGCTTTCTGGCTGACGAGTTATCCGAGCGACGTGGTCAAGCAGCGCATCATGACAGATCCCCTAGGCGGTGGTCTGAACGATGGAGTTAGGAGGTTCCCGCGGTGGAAGGATGCCGCCAAGGCTGTGTATAGGGAGGCGGGATGGAAGGGATACTGGAGGGGGTTTGTGCCGTGCTTTCTGAGGGCGTTTCCGGCGAATGCCATGGCGTTGGTTGCATTTGAGGGTGTCATGAGGGCGTTGCCATGAGTTTATACATATACATACCCCTGACGAGAAAATGTTGGGTCAAAGCGATCATTTATCAAAGTAGCATCACAGTCACACATAAAACAGACAGAGAAAAGAATTGAAACACCACAAAGAGTGCCACACAGATTGGCTGGGGTTCTATTGGCCAAGTCCTCAAACTTTTTATATCCCTGTCCCAATTTCACCAACCCATTCCTGCGCCGTTGTAATGCTGACCGGGGGGGTTTTCTTCTGTTTGACTTGGTTCGACATTTACTCGTCGTCCTCGTCAGCCTCGTCGTTGACGACGTTGAAGAACTTGAGCTCGTAGACACCCCGCGAGGTGGAGACGACGCGGAGCCAGTCACGGAGCTGCTGCTTCTTGAGGAACTTCTTGGTCCTGGGAGATGTCAGTGGGCTGTATTGTATGGGTAGAGTATAAAACGCACAGGTACTTGAGGTAGCGGCCAGAGAGGTCGTTGTGGGCAATGACCTCGATCTTGCCCTCACCCTGCTGCTGGACAACGACGTTGTCGCCAAGGTTGTTGGTGCGGCCCTCAACCTTGATGCGGTCCTGGAGGAACTTCTCGAAGGCGGCGACGTCGAAGATCTTGTCGCTGGCGGGCTGAGAAGCATCAATGATGTACTGCGGTGATACATGTTAGTGTCGTGATTCGACAAGTATATTTCGATCCTTGAATTCGTCGTCGGGTCGTCGCGCCGTTATCGTGTGTCGCCCGGCGTATGTCAAGGGGATCAGGATCGTTTTGACCGTACCTTCTTGGTCTGCTTCTGGGCCTTGCCCGACTTCTTCTGTTAAGATGACCTTAGCCTACTGCAATTTCGAGGCGCCTCTCATGCTGAAGAAACGCGACATCGAGGGTTTCATCCCCCGCCGTCGCTTCTCCCCGCAGAGGGCCTTACAGCAAAGCGGTGTCATGTACGTACTGCCTGAGGAGCCATTGTGAATGGGTTGTGATTTTTTTGGGATTTGTTGGTGTGGTGTTTCGTTGTGTCAACGCAAAGAAGTCGAATCCTGCGCCTGAGAGAGAAAATACGTTTGGGGGCTGGTTGGTCGTCAATCCGGAGCCGCGAGATGGGGGGATGCGATTTTTTGCTGGTGGGGTGGGTGAATTTGGTGGAGAGGGCTTTGGCCCTGATTACATAATGCTGCGAAACGGAACGGTAGTGGCTGTTTTAGCTGAGAAGACTGAGCACAGACCACCAGGGGTCAGGTTGATTGAGGTGAGAAGGTGTAGCAGCCAATCAAGTGTCTTGAAATGTAGTTGAGGTGGGCGAGTTGACAGGTGCCCACTGTCAAGACTGGTCAGGTGCTCCATTACAATGAGCGAACCCGGGACATGCTCCATCTATCTCGAGACATTCATTGGTTTTGGTCAGTGGAGCATGGGTCAGCTCCTCTATCCATCTCATTATGAAGCGGCATCACAACTCTGGAAATCACCCTAACTGAAAGTCAGAGGATACTGGGTCAGCCACCTCTCGGATAGCCTGTGAATGACCAGCTGGTCCGGTCTTGAACCTGGTCTATGATGATTCATAATTAGCCCGGCTTTCACTACATAAGTGTTCACCTTGACACAAGCGGTTTTAGTCTATGGTGCTGCAACTCAGAGACAACCTGGGACGTGGTCTTGAGCGGACCTGACCCATGGTGGTCTGTGCTCAAATCATCCAGAGCCATGATTGGATAGAAAACACACTATCCTACCATTGCCTGTGCGGACTTGGCCCTTGCTCCATTTTCATTCGTAGACTTGATTGGTCACACAACCTTCACCTCTAACAATATCACAGATCAAGACAACATCAAAAGCATCTCCTTTCAAGAGTAAAATGTATTATCCTAGCCATACCAAAGCTAAGAAACAACTCAACACTTTTCCGGGTCCCGATACCTTTTCAACTCTTTCCCATCACATCGAGCTTCACAGCAGTGCAACCACTCGTTGTCAACGCATTTCACCTCTATCGCACAACAGAGGCAAAACTCAAGCTATACAGCTCAAGGTCGCTTCTTCTCGGCCTATCATCTTCTCAGTCACATCCACTCGGGTTGGTAAAAGGGTTGTTTTACAGTAACCTTGAAGACCTTGTCCAGGTCGTCGACAATGTCTCCGGCGAGGATCTCGCGGTACTTGAGGTACAGCTCACGGAGGCGCTCGCGCTGCTCCTTGGAGATCTTGGCCTGGTCGACCAGGGTGGGCTTCTCGCGGTTGATGGTCCTCTTCCAGTTGTTCTTGTACCGGAGCCTGCCGTCCGCGCCGGACTCGAGGCCGAGCTTGTTGTAGATGGTGTGGCCCTTGTGCTTGTACTTGTTGTACTTGTTGTTGTACTTGTTCCTGTGCCTGGAGAGGCCGAGGCCGCTGGCCACCTCGTGATTGACGTTGTCGTACAGCTTGTTCTCGTACTCTTGGTACTCTTCCTCTGAGGGCTCCGGGGCGGGGATCTTGACCTTTCTGATGCCGTAGATTCTGTCGTCGTCCGGGCTTCCGCCAACAAGGACGATCTTTAGGGGTTCATTGTTGGACGAGTTCTTGATCTTTCGGACCTTGGAGCCTCCATCGCTGGTGCTGCTGCCATAGGGGATGGATTCGATGCGGTCAATGCGGCCGTCACTGCTGCCACTGGTGCTGGTGCCGGTTTTGGACTTGGTCTTGGACTTGTTGTCGGGCACGCGGAACTCACGGTCGACAGTCTCGCGAAGGACATAGACCTTGTCGTCCTTGACGCTGCGCTGGTTCAGCCTTCGGCCTCCGCTACCACCAGCGGATCCAGTTCCAGCAGCCTGGTTGGTAGTGGTAGTAGTGGTGGTAGTAGTGGTGGTGGTGGTGCTGGTCGAAGGGGGAGACAGGGTGGTGACAACGGTGCTTCCAGCAGCATCGGTGTAGGTGACTACAACAGGGGTGCTGGAGGTAGACGACGTGGTGGTAGAAGACGTGGTGCTAGTGGTCGGGGCCGCGGTGGGGGTCAAAAAGGCAGTGGTGTCGGTGGGATCACCACTATCAACAGCCGGCTTCTTACAGGGGTTGGCCAGGACGCCCTGGGCGAGGGCGAGCAGAGCAAGCTCGAAACGCATCTTGGGCAAGATGGGGAAGAGGGGAGAGGAGAAGACGACTTGTGAAGGGACGAGAGGAGTCTGTCGAGTCTAGTCGGACAGATCTAAGGGGAAAGAACACGCTCTTTATGTCTGTCTTGAGAAGCCAGATCACTAACAATGGCTCATTAATCATGGTTTCTCCTCCTCCGAGTGAGGCCGACTAACCTTGATGTCATGATACTCAACAAGACCACTTGTCCTTCAAGTTGAGGCCACGCTGGAGTTGAAAGAATGGTGATACATGGTAGAATAAAGAGGCCGCCAGTTATGGTCGTCAGAGGAGAATGATAGAGTTTACAGTATTCGGCTATACATGGTCTCAACACCGCATTTGGTCAGTGACAAGTATCTCGAGATATTCACTTTAGCCACTCCGTTTTCCACAGTTAAATACTTTGACGCAATGGACACCTTTCAAAGGAAACAAGACAGATAAATTAGGTTATGCGGACTCGATCTGTATGCAGCAAAATAACTCTCAATCTGCCCGCCCTCGCAAATGCAAACATCACCAAACCTGCAACAGTTCTGTCGTGATCCCAGGTAACAAATACAAAAACACCATCTCAACAAACTCGTTCCTATCGTCACACATGATACAATGGTTGCTCATCATGAAAAAAATACAACGCAGCCAGCCGCGCCCTGCGCTCATCCAAACAGCTTCTTGAATGCACCCTTGATGCCTCCTGGCTTCTTCTTCTCCTCCTCCTTGGCTTGCGCCTTGCGCCGCTCCTCATGTCGAGCTTTGCGTCGCGAGTCCTCCGTGTCCATCCTTACGTGCCTGGATGGACGGGCTTCTCGGTCTCGGGGAGATTCAGGTGCTGGCTCATCGCGTGTACGACGCGATCGAGGGCGTGCTTCATCCACCGACTCCCGGGGACGTCTGTACTTGGACCTCGTCCGCTTGGGCACTTCTTCAGCGGGAGGAGACTCCTTCGCTCGTTCTCTGATTGGCTCCGCCACTGCAGGCTCCTCGCGTGCAGGCGGCGGGTTATCTGAAGTCTTGAGGCCGAAGAACCTCCTCCTAGGCGCAGGTGCAGGCGCAACCGATTCCTCTCGCTCTGCTGTTGAGGGGCGGTCCCTGATGTCATCAGGCCGAGGTCGCCCTGAGTGGCTGTGTCTCCGCGAGCGACGATGTCTCCGCTCCGGCTCGACCTCTGGTTCCTTGCCCTTGACCTCCCTAGCCTCCTGAGCCTCCCTGGGGGATTCTCGGAGGCGTGAAGGCTCACGCTTCCGCTCAGGTTCCTTCTCCTTTGCGCGCCGCTCTGCCCGCTCTGCCTTTCGCTTTTCGTGGGCCGCCGGGTCATCAGACGTACGGCGTCTGCGGCCAGAGCTGCCAGAACTACCTTCGGCAGAGAATCCACTGTCTCGTCTGGGAGTTCTGGGAGGCGTGCCCGGGGTGCCTGACCCGGCGCTATCGGGTCTGTAACGGCGGTGAGAGTGGGCACCGTGCGATGATCGCCTTGTACGCTCTCGCGGCTCCTCTTCACGGGGTAGAGCACGCGAGGAAGACTCCTCGACGGGGGCACGGGAGCCACGCGATCGTGGCTCCTCCTCCCGGCGATAGCTGCGAGACTTGGGTTCTTCAGCGCCTCGTGAGCTCCGAACCCTGTCCTCGCCTTCACCGCGTGATCCTTGAGATCGTGGTTCTTCGTCATCACGGTGTCTGCGAGAAGATCGACCCTCTTCATCCCGATCCCGATGAGACCTGCGACGGCGCCGACCCTCATCTTCATCTCGAGACCTGTGGGATCTCTTTTCGTCCTCACCACGGCTCGATCTGCGTTCTTTGCCCTCCTCGTCACGGCTCCTGCTGGAGTGGTGCGAGCGATGCGAGCGTCGGCGCCTGTGATGTCTGTCTCTATCTCTATCGCTGCGCGACGAGTCAGATTCTCTGCTCCTGTCGTCTGCAAACCAGTCAGCATCGGACGTGTAGAGTTCCTCGAGCGCATCCTCGAAGCTCCTCCGTGGTGATGAAGAAACTGGGAAGTAGGAGTTCTCGGGATCCGCTGTCATCTGATGTTCCAGATTAGGTAGGTATGCATCATCATCATATTCTTCTTCTTCTTGATGCTGCCTGAGCAGCGGTGGGGGGCTGCTAGGAGGGCTCAGCGCTTCGGCGGCCGCATAGATGACTACCGCGGCAGCTACAGTGTCTTCTGCACGCTGAATAGACATCTTGCGCTTCCGCCGGAGGGTATGGGCTCGCTGTAAGTCGATCATATCTGTGTCAGGTATCACGATGCCAGGGGTTGGAGGCCTTATGCCTTCATGCTCGGTGGGTGAGGGACCTGAGGGAGTAACATCTCTCCTCCTCAGTCCCTCCTCGATGGTAGTGGCAGGATGCCTGAGCTCTGGCCGCACAGGAACAGGGGCCATTGTCGACTCGCCTTCGGCCTGGAAAGCGCGAGGTCTGGTTGTTACTGGTGCGGCCGCTCTTGAAGATGCGCCTTGGATCTCGAGGGAGCGAGGCCTAGGGGCCACCTGCACAGCAGCCTTGGGCGATTCGCCCTTGGCGTCGAGAGAGCGAGGCCTTTGTGCTCTGTTTGCTGCTGCTCTTGATGACTCGCCCTGGGTCTCGAAAGTACGGTGCCTGAGCATAGGACGCACTGGTGTTCTAGACGGTTCGCCTTCGACCTGTAGAGGGAAGGGTCGTGACACAGGTCTGGCTTCAGATACCCGGCTGGTAACGGGCATGAAGATGGGGTCCTTCGTGTAGATCTCGGTGCCAGGGCGTATCCTCAGCGACCTTCGAGGCCGTTGCTGCTGCGTCAAGAACGTTCGGGGGGGCTCGGCGCGAGAGGGCCTTGCAACGGCCCGTTCACCCTTTGCCTCTCGGGCGGCAGCAAGCCCAGAAGCTACGGCTGCACCCACTCCGACGCCTGAACGGACGGGGCTCGGTCTCTTGGGACTGTCTCGTGCAATCTCAACTGCTTTGCCCTTGTCTCGAGGGGGGATCTGTACCACCCTTGGCGGCTCGGATGCTTCGGATTGAAGCAGCTCCATTGGCTTTGCCTCATGTTCCGTAGCAACCTCGGAGCTTGGAGATATTGGCTGCAGCTCCGCCGCCTCTCTTGGCTTGGCCTCAGGGGTTGGCTCCTGATCCGAATCTTCATCGTCATCCATATCACGAGTATCGACACCGGGCAGTGTGTTGTGCTCACCAACATCTTGTTGAGGCTGCATCGAATGCAGAGAACGGCTTTCTGGGTAAGGGTCTTCAACCGCAGTGTTGTATTCCTCGTCCTCTGAGCAGCTGCTGCTGTCCCACTCATGTTCATGGGCTTGAGAAGGCTGGGCCACAACTTCAGGTGTCAAGGCAGCCGGTCCTGGTACGGTCGAAGGAGCTGCTGATGGGAGATCTCGAGTCTGAGGCGATCTTTCGGTATGAAGCTCTTGTTCAGAGTCGCTTTCGTCTTCAGATGGTATCACTTCCACAGGTTTTGTATCAGTCTCAGCTCCTGCAGGAGCAGGCAGAGACTTGTCTCTCATCTCTGTGGAGTCCTGGCGGCCCTGAGGCCCAGGTGCCGGGGCATCAGATGGGCCAAGAACAACGAAATCCGATTCATCATCTGAGTCTTCAGACTCGCTAAGAGCGGCTCTTGGAGTAACACCAGCAGCCGTGTCAAGACCAGCAACATCTGGGCTGATGGCGCCTTTGGTCTTTGTAGGGCTTAACGGTTCGACGGTTGGTGGCTCTTCTGAAAGATCCGGCTGATCATGCGCCACCTCAATGATGGTGTCGGGTGATGAAGGCCTCGACGGACTTCCTGACTCGTCAAGGCCCAGCAGAGATCTCCTCTCGACGCCTGTGGGCTCAAAATGGGCTGGGCTGAGCATCGCGACTGGCGAATCGCGATAGAACAGAGGTGAAGGTGACTCGTCGCCCGCTAGTGCCCTCTCTCGGAGATCACGAGCTGGCGTTTTTGGTGACACTGCCCCAGACATATGCTCATCGTGGTCGGAATCATCCTCGTCAACAGGTCCATCCGCAACCGACTCCAAGAGTTCGAGCAGAAGGGATTGGATCTCGTCGCTCGAATTGGAAGCACCGTCGAACTCATCATCCTCAAGAGTACGAGAAGAGGGCTCGAGCTCCGGAGAACTCGCCTGGCGAGGTCGGGGGGTCTCTCGCGCATCTTGTGGAATGATGACGTGGAGAGTCCTGGAGGTTGGTGACGGAGGCTCTGAGCCAGATGCGTGCGATTCAACATCAGATCCCTCTTCTGAGGCAACTGCCGCTGTTACATCGATGGCTTTCTGGACTGGGGCCTCTTCTCCAACAGTATCAAGCTCATCCTTCTCCCGACTCAAGTCACCCTGTGTGGATGCAACAGGTGGCACATAAGCTTCACTTTCGTCCTCTTCGTCCTCTTCAGGCTCCTTATGGGAAGGTAGCTCTGGAATCACAGAGGAGGTCTTCGGTGCCGGGCTCGATTCAGTGTCATGAAGCTCATCAGTTGCTGGGAGCGGTTCCTGGGGCTCTACAGCCCGAGCGACGATATCGGGAGTTGAAGACCTGGAAGTTTCGTGATCTTTCAGCTCCGACACGTCAAGATCCTCGGCTGTCTGAGTATCTCCCAGATATTCACTTGCAGAAATCGGCAGGGCAGTAGGTTCTCGATGGCTCGCAGGGGAGACAGAACGGCTCAAGGGTTCGGTTTCAGCAGCAGGCGCATCAACGGCTCGAGATGCGATATCTGTTACTTCAGCCTCGCCTGGGGAAGAGTCTGGTAGATGAACAGAAGTTGGGCGTGGCTCAGAGCCGTGGGCCTGTCCATCACCAAGGACACCACCTTCGACACCAGCATCTGGAGTAAAAGCTCTAGAGGAGTGGATCGACTCGGGATGCACACCAATAGCGAGCTCATCGGTGCCAAGACTATCTTGAGCGAGAGCCCTGTCCAGGGCGGATTCGGGTCCTGACAAGTAGGGTGAAGGGGCAACGGGCTCAGTCGCCGGCTCCGCGGGGCTTGAAGGGCTCAGCACTCCCGCATCACGAGTCTCGGTTTCATGTGGCTCGTCATTCTCCGACCCAGAATCCGATTCCCCAGATTCGGAAGGAGCTGTAGCTTTCTCGAGCTCAGGCATGACATCGTTTTGTTGGCTAGCCTTCTCTTCACTCTCGGCTCTTTCCGGCGCCAGCTCGGTATGAGCTACTGAAGGCGACCTATCTTCATGGGAAGATTTGTCATCGTCATGTGCGCCCAGGTCCAAGATCCCGCGGTCTCCAGGGGTGCTTTCAGGTGATTCAGGCCTGGAAGTAATGGTCTGCTGCTGGAGGTCGAAAGCTTCGGCGTCTTTGATGTCAAGGTCTTCCTCGGCTTCAGAGACTGCGGAGCCTGTCGGGGAGTGCGGTAGGTTCTTTGGGTGGGACACTCCCTCCGTGTCGTCAACTGTCATATCTGGGGAACTGGCCCGGGAAATGGGCTCCAGGTGCTCTGGTTGCTGGATGGAAGCTTCTTCCGTTGATTCAAGGTGTCTCCGTTCCTCTGCGTCGGCGCCGCTGAGAGAAGAAGGAGAGCGCGAAAGAACGTCGGCTGGTGGCACTGCGTCATCATCCTTCTCCTCAAGCTTCGACACAGAGGTCAGCGGTTCCTGGACGTCCTGGTCTGTGCCCTTGGTATCGCGAGATAGATCCTTAGTTGTTTGCTGGCCTTCCTCCAGTTTGTCATCGAACGCAACGGGCTCTTCGAACTGAGACCCTACGGCTGGCGGCGACAACTCAGGCTCTGTGGAACCTGGGTTGAAGTCGTCATCGATGGCCTCGGTCTTGTCGGGCTCCAAAGGCAAAACTGCGCGGTCTTGTGGTATCTCTCCCGGCGTCTGCAGTACGTTCTCGAAATCAGTGTCGAGGATTTTAGGCTCGTCCAGTGTGGCATCAGCGGTAGGGAGAGCTTGCAATAGTCCCAACATGGACACTTCCTGTGTTGGTTCTAAAGTTGCTGCTCTCTCAACTTGAGGTGCAATTTCGGCAAGTTTTGTTTCCTCTTGAGGTCGAGCTTCAAGAGAGGCAGGATCCCAAGCCGCTTCCTTGTCAGTTATCTGCTGTTCCTCTTCTGAATCTGAGTCAGGAACATTGGCGCTTGCAGAGACTACAGCTGGAGTGTCCGAGTCTTGTGCAGCCTTTGGTGACATCGCTTGTCGGTCGATGATTTCGGGATCGGAAGCGTCGGTTGCTCCAGATTTTGCAGCAACCACATCAACGGGACTTGAAGGTCGGCCGGCAGTTTCAGAGAGTGATGCCGGCCCCTCCGCCTCTAAGCCTGCTTTCTCAACCTCTTCAGCTTGCATGCTGACAGCTGTAGATGGGCGAGAGACGTCAGGGAGGGTTGCCGCGTCTCCCTCTACTTCGAGGTCAGAGACACCAGTCTTGGGCATCTGAGTCTCTGCGTCGGCATCAGAGGTCAGCACAGCTGGGGTTCCGGGCTGCTCAAGTGGCGGCTCTCTGTCACCCAGTTGTGATGCAGACGAGTCATTGGCAACGGGAATTGGTGAGTTCGCGTCCATTTTGTCGGTCTGCGCGTTGCCATCGTGAGCATCATGAGCTGACTCTTTGGCGTGTGCTTCAGGCGTGGTTGGTGATTCCATGTAAATGTTTACAGGCTCAGTCCCAGCCTCAGCGACCTCTCTCTCCACGGCTTCCGTTGATTGGTCTGTGGCACCATGATTCTGGGGTGCGGGGGCTTCAGCACCATCATTGGCTTCTGAGACGGCGTGGCTGGTAGCCAGATCAGCGCCATCTGCTTCTGCGACCGAATCTGGTTCTTTGGCGACAACTGGAACGACATGCTCGGGAGCCTTGACAGCCGCTTCTTGGCTTTCTGGCGCTGTCTCTGAAGGCTCATTCGGCAACTGCTGCTTGGCGTCATTGCCACTTTCTGGGGTAAGCTCTGCTGCCGGGCAAGTTTCTATGGCAACTTGCGCCTCAGCCTGACCAGTCGTCTCCTCACCATCTTGACGAGAGCCATCTCGGCCCAGAGTGTCTCTCGTCACCAGCGGCTCCTCAACGTCGCCCAGAGCCTCGGCCTTTGGCTCTGAACCCGTGGGATCCTCCGCTACTTCAATGTTCGTATTCTGGCCCGAACTCGGCTCGTGTAACCCTGGCATCGTGATTTCTGTGATAGTTTGATCATCTTCTGTGTAAGACGGAGCAGGCGATTTCGCCTCGCTGGCTCCATCGCGCTCGTCGGCCGCTTCAACAATCCGCGGCTGGCTCGACTCATGAGCGATAGGTGTGAGTGCTGTATCATCCTCGTTGGGTGGTAATTCTCGCTGTCCCTGGGTATCGTCTGAAAGTAACTCCAAAACTCCGTGATCCATGTCTTCTTGTAACTCCGTAGCGGGGAGTCCCAAACGTTGCGGAAAATCAAAAGGGGTATCGTTTAATGAATGTCGTTCCTCACCTTTTTTCGCCTGCTTCTTCTCGCCTGGAATCGGACCAAGAGTATCTTTACTCTCTTCTTCTTCCTTGGCCTTGGCCTCTGCCTCTGCTCTAGCTTTTTCGTCATCTTTCTTCTCGGCTTCGGCGGCCTTTTCTGTTTCAGGCTCGGGAGCTGGTTCTTCCTCAGGCTCGGTAGGCGACTTGGTAGTTGCGTCTTCAGGCTCTGGAGCAGGTGCTTCTTCAGCAGATGCTTCCTCAGCAGGTTTGGCATCTGCCTCTGGTGCGGGAGGTTCCTGTTCTTCCGGCTTGTCGTCTGTCTCTGCTGCGCGTGCAACAGTCTCTTCGGCAGGTTTCTCCTCTTCATCAGGGGCCTTCACGTCATCAGCTGGTTTTTCATCAGTGGAAGGTGCTTCTTCAGCCGGTTTGGCGTCGTCGGCTGGAGCAGTTGTCGCATCTTCAGCTGGTGGTTCTTCGGGAGCAGCTCTAGCTGCCTCTTCCGTTGCGGGAGCCTCCTCGGCGGGCTGTTCAGTCGCAGCCTCTTCCTTGGCCTCGTCCGCTGGAGCCGCAGGTGCTTCCTCGCTGGGCTTTTCTTCGGCTGCGGATGCTTCCTCGGCTGGTTTAGCGTCGTCGTCGGGCTTCTCCTCGGGTGCTGTGGTTTCTTCCTCTGGTTTGTCGTCAGCAGGTTTGGAATCCTCCTCTGGCTTGGCTTCAGCAGCCGGCTTTTCGTCAGCGGGTTCCTCTTCAGCTGCCTTAGCCTCTTCTTCTGGCTTAGATTCAGCTGCGGGCGCTTCTTCAGTTGTCTCGACGGCGGCGGGCGTGGCCTGTTCCTCGGGTTTGTCGTCAGTTGAAGGCGCTTCTTCAGATTCCGCCTTCTCAGCAGCGGGGGCCTCCTCTGCTGGCTTCTCTGCCGGTTCAGCAGCGGGGGGTTCTTCGGTTGGCTTCTCCTTGGCCTGCTTCTCCTCGACGGCAGGCTCTTCGACTGGCTTCTCCTCAGCGGTAGGCTCTTCAGCTGGTTTCACCTCCGCGGCGGTCTCGGCAGCAGGGGCCTCCTCAGCTGGCTTCTCCCCGGTAGCAGGCTCTTCAACTGACTGCTCCTCAGTAGCAGTCTCGGTAGCAGGAGCCTCTTCAGCGGGCTTCTCTGCCGGTTCAGCTGGCTTCTCCTCAGCGGCAGGCTCTTCGACCGGCTTCTCCTCGGCAGCAGGCTCTTCAACTGACTGCTCCTCAGCTGGTTTCTCCTCGGTAGCAGTCTCAGTAGCGGGAGCCTCTTCAGCGAGCTTCTCTGCTGATTCAGGCTCCTTGTCGGCGACAGCAGCGGGTGCCTCCTCGGCAGGTTTCTCTTCGACAGCCGGAGAATCTTCAGTAGCCTTTTCCTCAGCAGCGGCGGCAACAATAACAGGTGCCTCTTCGACGGGCTTCTCCTCCGCTGGTTCGGGCTCCTTCTCGGTAGCAGACGCCTCTGCGGCGGATTCTTCAGCTGGCTTCTCTTCTGCGGGCCTCTCCTCAGTGGTGGGGGCCTCCTCGGCAGGTTTCTCTTCAGCAGCAACCTCATCGGCAGGAGTCTCTTCTGCTGGCTTCTCTGCCGGTTCAGCAGTGGGAGCTTCTTCGATTGGCTTCTCTTCAGCTGGTTTCTCTTCAACGGCAGCCTCAGTAGCGGGTTCAGGCTTCTCTTCAGCAGCAGTAGCCTCAGCAGTAGCGGGTTCTTCAGCTACTTTCTCCTCAGCCGGCTTCTCCTCAGCAGCATCGGATTCTTCAGCCTGTTTCTCCTCGACTGTGGGAGTTTCCGCAGCAGGAGCCTCTTCGGACGGCTTCTCTTCCACGGGCTTCTCCTCGACAGCAGCCTCGATAGCGGGTTCCTCTGCAGGCTTCTTCTCTGCCGATTCCTCCTTATCAGTAGCAGCAGCCTCAGCAGCAGGTTCTTCGGCTGGCTTCTCTTCTGCAGACTTCTCCTCGGCAGCAGCAGTATCAGCGGTGGGTTCTTCAGCTGGCTTCTCTTCCACTACCGGAGCCTCAGCGGCAGGAGCTTCTTCAGCAGGCTGCTCGGCCGGTTCAGGCTCCTTTTCAACGACAGGAGCCTTTTCGGCAGCAGGTGTCTCCTCGGCTGACTTCTCCTCAACCGCAGGTGCCTCTTCTGATGGCTTCTCCTCTGCAGCAACGGGAGCTTCTTCGGTTGGCTTCTCCACGGTGGCAGGCTCCTCGACTGGCTTCTCCTCCGCAGGCTTCTCCTCTGGTGACTCGGGATCCTTGTCAGCAGTGGCAGTTTCAGCAACGGCAGTCTCAGCAGCTGGTGCTGGCTCTTCCTCGACTATGGCTGCAGTGTCCTCAGGCTTCTCATCGCTGGCCTGAGGTGTAACCTCTGGAGAACTGTCTGGTTGCTTTGCGGATTCAGGTTCGGCGGCCGAGGCCTCGTCCTTGGCGATTTCTTTTGGTGCTTCCGGTTCAGCAGCTTTCTCAGCATCGCCACCAGCATCGGCCTCAACAGGAGTCACCTCGGCTGGCTTCTCTGCGGGGGCTTCCGATCCAGCATCGTCTGTGTCGGACTTGTCTGCAACACTCTCGGCCTCCTTCTCGGCTGCAGGCTCGGGCTTTTCTTCTAGTGCTTCTGCCTCAGGAGCAGGTGCTGCCTTCTCATCTTCGACTTTAGAGGGGGCCTCGTTGTCAGATTCGTCGTCACTGTCGGAGTCGGAGGCTGCCTCAGCATCTGGCTTGACGGCCTCAGAAGTTGGCGTCTCCTTTTCAGCCTCAGGGGTCGCTTTCTTGTTGTCAACCTCAGGGGGGGATTCGCCGTCTGATTCGTCGTCACTGTCAGAATCATCCGCCTTATCGGTGTCTGGCTTCTCGACGTCAGGAGCTGGGGCCGTTTTCTCAACCTCAGAGGCAGGTGTCGCTTTGTCGGCCTCGGGAACCGCCTTGTCGTTTCCGGCTTTGGAAGCATCCCCGTCGTCAGAATCGTCGTCACTATCAGAGTCGTCGTCGTTCTGGGCTTCTGGCTTCGTAGCCTCGGGGGCGGGTGGCTCTTTGTCAGCCTCAGGAGTCGCTTTGTCGTCTCCTGCCTTAGCAGGAGCCTCACCATCAGATTCGTCATCGCTATCAGAATCTTGGTCCTTTTCTTCGGCATCCGGTTTTTCGACCTCAGCAGGTGTCTCTTTCTCAACTTCGGGAGCAGGCGTCGCTTTCTCGTCTCCAGCCTGAGTAGGTTCCTCGTCTTCGGATTCATCATCGCTGTCGGAGTCCTTGGCTTGGTCGGCATCGGGTTTTTTGGCCTCGGCGGGTGTCTCTTTCTCGGCCTCGGCAGCGGGCGTCGCTTTCTCCTCCACAGCTTTGGGGCCTTCCTCGTCATCGGAGTCATCCTCGCTATCGGAACCTTGAGCCTTCTCAGCGTCAGGCTCTTTAGATGGGGTTTCAGCAGCAGCCGGTACTCCCTCTGCCTCCTCCTTTGGCTTGGTCTCGGAAGGCTCGGAAGTCTCTTCTGCTGTGGGCTCTGGCTTGGTTTCCTCAGTTGGAGCTGCGGATTCCTCCTTTGCGGCTGCAGCGGCTGGCTCCTTGTCGGCATCAGGGCTGTCCTCTGAAGCGTCACTCTCTGAGTCACTCTCCGAGTCGGGGGGTGCAGGTGCAGTCGTCTCTGCTGTGGTTTCAAGAGTAGTCTCTTCAGGCTCGGCCTTTGATGATGCTTCTGGGGGCTGGTTCTTCTCGGCGTCGTCATCCGCGGAGTCCGAGTCTTCTGTGGCCTTGGAACTATCGGGAACCTCTGAGGGGGTCTCCTTTGGCGCTTCAGGCTTGGACTCTGGTGTCGCCTCAGCAACTGGCTTATCACCTTCGCTGTCGCTTTCAGAATCGGAATCACCGCTTTTCTCGGCAGAGGCAGAGGCAGCATTGGCGTCGAGCTCTTCTTTAGGCTTCGCATCGTCAACTGCTGGTTTCGGCTCCGGCGCTGATTCGGCAGGAGTCTCCGGGGCCTCTTTGTCCTTATCCTCCGGCTGAGCAGGTGTTTCAGCGGCGGCGTTGGTCTCGGCCTCTGTAGGAGTGGCTGTGTCCACATCCTTCTTTTCATCATCGTCAGGTGCGGAGACCTCGGCTTCGGGCTCCCTGGCGTCTGCTGTTGCTGCCTTGCCCTCGGGCTCAGCTTCAGACTCAGAATCCGATGTCTCGTCAGCCTTTTCGGTGGCCTTTGGCTCCTCTGCTTCAGCGGTTCCAGCTTTCTCGGTCTCACCAGCAGCTTCACCATCAGTGGATTTGCCGTCCTCTGAGGGTTTCACCTCTGGTTCGGCCTTCTCGTCATCAGCAGCCTTCGCTTCCTGAGCTGCCTTGCCATCATCCGCTTCAGCTGCTTCATCTTCCGTAGCAGGTGGTTTTTTGTCTGCGGTGTCATCATCCGATGTAGCGGGTGCTTCTTCTTCGGTAGCTTTGCCGTCAGGAGTCGAGGCGGCCTCGTCTTTTGCTTCGGGAGCCGCGGTTTCTTTGGCCTGTTCTTCCGAATCATCGCCAGCAATCTTGCCATCTGTGGTAGCGTTGTCCCCAGCCTTGGGTTCTTCGCTTTCGGCCTTGTCACCAGATTCTGTTTGCTCTGGTTCGACAGGCTCCTCAGTCTTGGCAGACTCCTCCTCGGCATCCTTGGTCTCGGCTGCGGCAGGCGGTTCGGTTGCCTCAGGTTGTTGTTCTGTCTCCTTTTCGGGTTTCATCTCTTCAGTAGACTTGGCCTCGGTCTCAGGAGTGTCGTTGGCGGTTTTGTTCTCTTGAGCTGGTTCGACTTCCGCAGAAGGCGTCTCCTCTGGTTCAGCTGGTTGAACTTCCTCGGTGGGCTTGTCATCTGATCCAGAGGTATCTGCTTCAGTCGCCTTGGCATCTTCGGCAGGTTTCTCCTCTGATTCAGCAGGTTTAGCTTCTTCAGGGGATTTGTCGTTTGCTTCGGCAGGGGTAGATTCCTCGACGGGTTTCTCTGATTCAGCCGGTTTGGCTTCCTCAGCAGACGTCTCCTCTGATTCAGCTAGCTTGGCTTCTTCGGTAGGCTTGTCATCAGCTTCAGCGGGGGCGGCTTCTTCAACCGGCTTATCCTCTGCTTCAACTAGCTTGCCATCTGATTCAGAGGTCTCGTCATCTGCTTCAGTCGCCTTGACTTCTTCCGCATGTTTCTCCTCTGATGCAGCAGGAGTAGATTGCTCAGCGGGCTTCTCCGCTTCGGCAGGGTTGGCTTCTTCAGAAGGCTTGTCATCTGATTCAGCTATCTTTTCTGCTTCCGCGGGCTTTTCCTCAGCAGCAGGGGCCTCTTCAACTGGCTTATCGTCTGCTTCAGCCGGCTTCTCTTCAGTTGAGGGTGTCTCTTCGGCTGGCTTGTCGTCTGTGGCTGGCTCGTCGTCTGGTTCGGAGGGCTTTTCCTCAGCAGCTGGTGTCCCCTCTACTTCGGCAGGCTTGCTTGCCTCGACGGGCTTCTCCTCTGCTTCGGTTGGCTTCTCCTCAGCCGAGGGCGCCTCTCCAGCTGGCTTGTCGTCTGACTCGGCCGGCTTTTCTGCTTCTGCAGATTGAGCTTCGTCAACGGGCTTCTCCTCGACCGCAGGCGCCTCTTCAACGGCCTTGTTCTCTGCTTCGGTAGGCTTCTCCTCAGTCGCAGGTGTTTCCTCAGCGGGTTTCTCCTCGACTGCAGGTGCCTCTGCGGCTGACTTATCGTCTGCTCCAGCGGGTTTCTCCTCAGTCGGGATCTCTGCCGCAGCGGGCTCAGCAGCAGGGGAGGCTTCTTCAGCTGCGGGCTCATCGTCTGCTTCGGCCGACTTCTCCTCAGCAGGCTTGTCGTCCGCTTCGGTAGGCTTTTCCTCAGCAGCAGGTGCCTTCTCTGCTTCGGCAGGTTGCTCCTCAGCTGCGGGCGCCTCTTCCGTGGGCTTCTCTTCGGCAACGGCCTCGACAGCTGGCTCTTCAGCCGGCTTCTCCTCTGCTGGTTCAGGCTTCTCTTCAGCAGCAGTAGCCTCAGCAGTAGCCTCAACAGTAACCTCAGCGGCAGCAGGTTCTTCAGATGGCTTCTCTGCCGGTTCAGGCTCTTTGTCGGCAGCGGCGGCGGCGGGAGCTTCCTCGGCTGGGTTTTCCTCGACGACTGCCTCAGCAGTAGGGGCTTCTTCAGCTGGCTTGCCATCTGCTTCAGCAGGCTTCTCCTCAGCCGGGGGCGCTTCTTCGGTTGGCTTCGCTCCTTCAGCGGCGGCCTCCTCCTGGGGAGCCTTATCCGCCTCTGCAGGGGACTCTTCTGACTCGGGAGACTTCTCTTCCGATGCAGCAGCCTTTTCCTCCTCCGCGGGCTTCTCTTCCTCGGGCTTGGCGTCGCCCGCTGGTTGAGACTCCTCAGCGGAATCTTCAGGCTTGGCATCATCAGCAGGCTTCTCTGCCTCAGAAGCAGCTTCCTCTGAGGCGGGCGCAGGCTCTTCAGTAGGCTTGTCCTCTTCTGACGCCTTGGCCTCATCTGGTGTTGGATCATCGCTTGGGGCTGCTTCGTCCGCTGGTGATGACTCCTCACCCGCAGGTCTGGCCTCCGCATCAGATTCGGCCGCCTTGTCCTCATCCTTTGCGTCAGCAGGCGGGACGCTCCTCTCCGCGGTCTCGCTGCCTTCGGCGACGGATGCCTTGTCTTCAGAAGGTTTTGCGTCCTTGGACGAGTGTGCGTGTTTCGACTTGTGGTGGTGAGACTTTTCAGCTTTTGCAGTGGCCTTCTTCTCCTTTTCCTTCTTTTCCTTCTCTTTCTTCTCCTTTTCCTTCTCCTTCTCCTTCTCCCTCTTCTCTTTTTCCTTCTTTTCCTTCTCTTTCTTTTCCTTCTCTTTCCTCTCTCTCTCTTCCTTCTCCTTCTTTTCCTTCTCTTTCTTCTCTTTCTCCTTCTTCTTCTTCTTTTCCTTTTTCGTCAAGGCCTTCTTCTCCACAGGAGCTACAGTCTCGTCCTCACCACCACCGTCGTCATTCTCGGCTGCTTCTTCTTTGGGAGCTTCTGACCCCTCGGGTTCGGCAGGCGTCTCTTCTGCAGCTGGGGCCTTTTCCTCGTTTGCAGGAGTCTCGGCCTTGGCAGTGCTGTCGTCCTCGGCGGCCGCTTCTTCAGGAGCAGGTACTTCGTCTTTGGCCGCTGTCTCTTCTGTTGACGCTTCCCCCTCCTTGGACTCCTCTTCCTTTGGAGCCTCTTCCGTGGGCGCGGCTTCTGTAGATGTCTCCTCCTTAGACGTGTCTTCTGCGGGAGTCTCTTCTGTGGGTACCTCTTTTGAGGCGGTCTCCTCTTTGGACGCCTCGTCTGTTGATGTCTCCTCTTTGTCGGGCGTCTCTTCAGGTTTGGCAGCTGGTGTTTCTTCTGCGGTGGGTGTTTCTTCGGCTGGTGCGTCTTCTTCCTTCGTGGTATCCTTGTCCTCCTCCTTGGGAGCTTCTTCTGCCGCTGGTGTTTCCTCTTCGGCGGCTGGTGTCTTCTCGGCCTTCTCTTCTGGCTCTGCAGGTTCTGGATCCTCTGACTTCGTCTCCGCCTCCTCGACCTTCTCCTCCTCCTTGTCCTTCTCGACAGGTGGAGGTAGGGGAACTGGTGGAGGTGGCAACAAAGTCTTTTGATCCTTCTTCTTACTCTTCTTGCCCTTCTTCTTGCCGGATGATGATACAGGTGCAGTCCATGTTTCCTCCGCTGGCGGATCTGGTGCTGGGGGTGGCACGAAAGCTGCTGCTTCTGCTTCGGCTGCCGCTGCCGCTGCCGCCTTCTCTTGTTGCTTCTTCAGCTTCTTCCTCTCCTTCTTGGTGAGAGCTGCTTGTGGTGGAGGTGAGGGTGCCTCCATTGGCACCCTCATGTATGATGGATATCCATCGTCGCCTAGAAAAAACTCAGTCAAAGGAAGCCTCTCATGATAAAGTATACTCACCTTGGTACTCGTCCCTCTCTTGGTCCTCCGTGTCTGAGAAATCCGGTCTTGAGTACGCAACATTTGAGAAATTTGAAAACTGTACATGGTTCCAATCAATATGCGTCCTGTTACCAGGATAGTAGGAGCCGTAGTAGCCAGAATCCATACTTTCTCTCCCTTGTCTTCACCCGACATCACGGGAAGGTCTAGGTTCAAAAAACCTGGGGAGCGACTCTATTATCTTGCTGCTTGCAGATGGGCCGGTCAGGCGATCGGGTAGATGCAGTAGGGCCGCCAAGCGGGACGTTAGATCTCTCTCAGACCCTGAGGGATGTCAAGCCTACCTAGGATGTACCCGTAACTGTAGCCTGTACAAGACGGATAGGTCGTCACCGTACCTACGCAGTAGTCTGTTGACGGAAAATGGGGGGGGCGGATGGGGGTGGGCGCGTCTGTGTCGGGGTATCACGCGGCGTACAGCAGGACACGACAACGCAGGGAAAATAGGGACAAGAAATGCTATTGGACGATGCAAAGCGAAGCAGAAGGGATGGGTTCTCAGTAACGATGATTTGCGAGATGCAGGCCTCGGATCATAACGGGCGAACGGGTGGGAAGTCCGGAGAGGTCATTAACGAGATTTCTTGAGGCGGGATGGGTCCATTTCCTCGAGACAAGAGGTTGCCAAAGACAAAAAAGCATGCAAGCCCGACAGGCTAAGCTCAATGCCCAGTCCCCTGCTCGCAATGGGCCACAGGCGCCCAAGGCCCATGGCCCATGGATGCTTACAGCGCTCGCTGCGTCGTGCCCATGCGCAATTGGCCCACGCATGGCCAGCACTGGCTGGCGCCACGTCGCCGGGGCAATTGGGTTGTGAGGCGAGCCTGACGGGGCGAGCGACAAGACGAGGTTGTACAGAGACGCATTGATTCATCAGAACAAAGCTGATGAGGCATATCGCGGCCCAATAGCACCTAGAGTCAACGGCAGAATCGGTGCGGACCTGCATGACGGGCCGCCTGCCAGCATGGCAACTAAGGAAGCCTGAGTCAAGCGCGGGTGATTAACGGCCGTCCTGTCGTATCGGGTGGCCGAGATTGCATTGGGCGGCGAGGCATCGATGCACCGCCAGAATGCGTAACAGTACACCCAGATACCTAGGTAGGACCGTCAGACGCAGATAGGCCACACACCGTCAACCGCCAGCTGCAGCCTCGGGTTGGATTCAGTCGTTATGGGCCTCATAGTGTGGATGAAGGGGGCCTTGAGGGGGGCACATCCCGCCATCTCCACGTCGACCGTCGACCATCGACACCGTCTAACCCAGCTCCCTGCAGGCGCATCCCGGTACGGCATCCCAGGTCGCCGTGGGTGGAGGAAGACATCTCGAAAACCTGGCTGGCCTGTCGTGAGTCCGCAGCTGCAGCTGAGTGGTTTAGTTTCCCCAGACGTGCAACGTGGCTCGCCTCTAAGGCGTCCTCTGGTTGACCCATCATGCATCTCGATATCGGATGGCCTCGGGGATTGGGCCGACTCGTCTTGCCATTTCTCTCGGTGGGGTGATTTGGGCCCATCACTGTCAATGTTCTCTCTCAGACATGTCCTAGCTACAACCCGTCCGGTTGGAGGATGGTGATCATCCCGCGTTGAGGCTGGTGTATTATGTATGGCTGGGAACAAGAAAACCCGGAGGTTGGTCGGGTACGATAGCATCATTTCGTCCGCTTCGCCGGTCTTCGCTGTCAAGGAAGCAAGGATGGCTGGCGCCGAGGTTGGGAGCGCTGTACGCAATATGAACTGTGCTGAACTTAGTAGCAATGCAGACATACTGCTGTCGTCACTTTGACAAAGTCCATGGTCGTTCTGGATACTTGAACAGCCGACCCACAGTCGCGGGCGCCGGTCCTTTTTGCTTCCAGTAACTCTGGCTTGATCGAGGCATCGCGTATCCATTCCTGGGGGCCGCTGATCCCAAAAGCCGTGCCTAGCCTCCACAGCATCCACCGCAAGTCGCAGCCCGTGTTTTGTAACACTGAAGAAGCTCTGTAGCGATTTCTCGGGCGCCATCATGGTGGCTACATCATGGCGGTGAGTTGGACCCCCCGAAAGTGGAGGTTGTGAATCGGTGAGGTTCTCCTTTCTAGAACGGATTGTGAAATGATGGACAAAGAGCCTCCCTCGACAAGCGCCAGCACGTGAGGGCGGAAAGCCACTCCTTCCATTGTTCAGTTTGATTCAACAACTGCACCAACTTAGGATCCATGTTAGTACATGCCTAACAGGTACCTAATTCTTAGGCAGGGAGTCTGCCCAGTGCAGGTACTAGCGCCAGCATTACCATTCACCAACTTCAGTCGTGATGCATGATGAGAAACAGCAGCTTTAAAGCCCCGTTCACTCCTCACTCCCCACCCACTCATCTAGGTACATGTACAAGCTTCTGATTCTCTCCTCCGCTTTATCGTTTTAGGGATATCTCCCAAGACATGGCTACCAATCAGTCGGCGTCTAAGAACTGCGAGATATTACCAATTGCGCATGAACAACGCGGGCCTCAAGTCCCACAACATCCCACCTGCGAGACACCTGCTTCCAGGCTGGTGGGAGTGATATCTGATGCACTCCACGTCATCTGGCGAAGGCCTTCCCAGTTGGAGAGCTCCTGGGCATCGATTGCATCACCTTTGTGGTTGCTTTATCAAGCCAGCACAGAATCGTCCGGCGCTTCATGCCCAAGTCACCTTGGATTGAGGTCCTCACAGCTCAACCCAAGAATACGTAGCTAAACCATCACGGCACGGATCAATCAGTAATACGCGTGATGGGTCATATTGGGTTCGATACGGGGTTGGGCAAATGTCAGCTTTTCTCTTTGGTATCTCGTCATGTACCTGCAATGTTACAGACACAGGGTAGCTAAGTCCATCCTCATCCACCCGTCCTCCATCGTCATCAGGGACATTATCACTCCCCGTAGTTCGCTGCTAGCAGCCCAAGAAAGGTAGATGGTTGCTTGTTACATCCCATTGCGAATAATTCCGCCTCGGCCCGTCTCGTTTCGAGCCCTTCGGTCGTGGTTCAGAGGTGATGAACCTTGACGTCGGGATTCATTCCATTGTATCCCATTTTGTAGCGAACCCCCAATGCGGGCCACTCCCAGGCAGGCGCATGCTCCTAGCTAGCCGCGGGAGCCGCCTTGGGCTCAGTCGCACTGGGCGCGTAGGAAGCCTGTGCTCTGTTCTTCTTGATGACTTCCTTGACTCGATCCTCGGCCTCATCCCAGTCATCGGTGTCCAGCTTGACCAGGTCGATGCCATAGTTAGCAGCGATCTGGCTCAACGCATCGAAACTCTTCTTGTCGTAGACGAAGCTAATACTGACACCGACACGTCCAAATCGACCAGTTCGACCGATACGGTGCAGGTAGGTCTCAGCATCAGGCTCGCTATCACCTCGTCCCTTCATGGGGATGTCGTAGTTGATGACCATGGAAACACTGGAAACGTCGATACCACGGGCCAAAACATTGGTGGTGATGAGAACCTTGTTCTCTCCCTGGCGGAACTTGGCCAGAAGCTCGTCTCGCTCAGAGCCATCGAAAGCGGCGTGAAGGGCAGAGACCTTGTGGCCATCCGCGGTCATACGTCGCTGAATCTCGTTGGCGCTCTCTCGAGTCTATGATTGTGTTAGTTATTGTGGAAAGTGACTATACGATTGCTACCAACCTTGACGAAAATGACGGACTGGCCGATGGTCATCAGGCCGTAAAGCTTGCAGAGAATATCGTATTTGATGTCATTATCGGGGCAGTCAATGAACATCTGAGAGATGCCCTTGACAGTGAGCTCGCTACGCTGCAGCTTGAGGCTGTGAGCGTTAGGCGCAAACTTGCCGGCATATTTCATGACATTCTCGGGGAATGTAGCGGAAAAGAGGAGGACCTGAATGTCCTTGGGCAGCATGCTACACATCTCGTCAGTACTCGTGTAACAGCCGCATATCAAAACAAAGCTTACTTCTTAACTCTCAAACACTGATCGCCAAGTCCCTGTTGATCCAGCATGTTGTCGGCTTCGTCCAGCACAAGAACCTGAAGCTGAGAGACATCCAGCTGTCTGCGCCGGATGATGTCCATGACCGTACCCGGGGTTCCAACGATGACACTAGCTCGGACTGGTTCGCCACGGGGCAGGGCTCCAGGAATGGCGGCAGCAACCTTGAGGTTCTGGATGAAACGGCCGATCGCATTGATGACACCCTCGATCTGACGGGCGAGCTCACGACTGGGCGCAAGAGCAAGGGCCTGGGGCTGTTCAGGTCTGCTGAAGTCGACACGCGACAATATCGCAGTGACGAAAGCAGCCGTCTTGCCGGTACCAGACTGGGACTGTGCCAGCATGTTTCGTGGGGGGTTGCTGAGCATCAGAGGTAGGGACTTGCCCTGGACCTTGGAAGGCTTCAGGAAGTTCAGGGAGAGGAGGCCCTTGAGAATGTCCTCGGGGCTGAGAATGAAGGTGTTAGCAGTGGTTGCATGACGGAGTTTGTAGCGACGAACAGTCCGAGATCCTGCCAAGTGGTGGCGGAGTGAAAAGGCGTAGCCTCATTGTCCTGAAGCTCGCTCAAGGAGACCTCGACATCCCATTCAGGCTCCTGGAGGCCAGAGCCACCGAGTTGCTCGACGGTGCCATCGGTCTGGCCAGCCTCGTCGGCGGCGGGGGTAGCAGCAGGCGCGGCCTCGGCAGGCGCATCGGCGGCCGCTTCGTTAGGGTTCGTGATACGGCTTGCGAGATCAGCCATGGCGAGCGGTAGGCAAGCTGAATGTGTTTGTTTGATCGCGAGATGGAGGAGGAAGGTCGGAATAGTGGGGGGCGAGCGGTGATAGGAACCTGGAACGGTGACGATTTTCTCAGGCGGCAGTCTAGGCTGGCGCTAGGACTGGACAGTAGAGAAATTTTGTCACGATGGTGAATTAAGGGATTGCGATGGCTACTTGTTATGAAGGAAGCCGACGCGTATAGAGCTGAAGAAGGAAGGGGGATGAAGATAGAAGAATCAACCTTGAAGGCTGAAATCGGGTGTAAACAACAAAGAATCTCAGGCCGGTCAGTCACCGTCTGCGCAGTGCAAGTGGAAGCTACAGGCACCTAAGGTTCCGTGAGGTCAGGTTGGCGGGGTCCAATTCTCAGGCGGGATGGAGGGGCAGTTGCAGCCTCCAGCAGCCCCAGTTGTGCCTGCCCCAGCTGCAGGTGCAGCTTGCGGTAAGCTGCCGCCTTATGTGGCGCATTGGTCTTTTCAGCCACAGCTTTACCAGGCACGCGCAACTGCGCGACAATGAATAGCTTCCCGGTCAACTTCCTTCATTCTCACCAACTACTTACAGTATAGGTGCGGCATCCCGGTAAACTTGTGTGCTGCCAAAGGCCTTCGGCGAAAGTCGCGTTTCGCGTACAATATATCTCCTGTCTTCTAAAGGGACATATCACCTCCAGCCTTAATATCATGGCAGCTCCTCCTCCGCCGCCGCCACCTCGCGGAGGGCTGTCGCTTTACGAAAACCTCCTCGATCCCCAAGACGCATCTTCCGCCTCAGCTACCATCTCATCGGCGCCCGTTCGTTACAACCAATCAGATAACAATTCTTCCGAAAATACTGTTAAAAGGGCTATCGATCCAGCCCTCCGCTTCCAGCCCATTCGCCGGCCGCAAGCAAAGCAAGCGAAACCAAAGACTGCGTTCCCCAAACCTGCAGCCCCTAAAACGACAGCCCCATCCGCCCCTCCAGCTCCTGCGCAACCAAAAAGCACTCTTGCAGACTGGGCAGCGACAGAAGAAGATGAGTGGCTATATGGAACAGGCGAGAAGCGCCAGCGCGGAGGGCGCAAAAAGAAGAAGAAGAGGCAACAGCAGGCTGAGATCGAAACTAATTGGGACGACATTTATGACCCTACGCGACCAACAAATGTGGAAGAGTACTTGCACAGCGACGAAAAGGTGATGGAGGTCAGAGAATGGAAAGCTCTACTTTACAGACATCGGAGGAAGCGCGACGAGAGCGACCTTTCAGATGATGAAGAGGATGCGAGACATATTGCGTCTAGTAAGTTCGACCAAAACAGCAGACCTACTATGCCCCTGACCAACCCAACCACAGCTCAATTCGCACCGCCTCCATCCTACGCCGCTGTTCCCCCTCCCCCGCGATCTCCCCCAGCTCCTCCGCCAGACGATGCGACAGGAGACGACGCCTTTGCGCGCCGGTTAGCCATGTCTCAAGGACAGACTTCTCAACCAGCTCCTCCACCATCGCCCCCTCCGGCCTCCAATTCGGCTACCATATCTCGCGCTCCCGTACGATATTCGCAGCCTGAAGCACCCAAGGATGAAGATGAAGGTGAAGACGACGCATACTCTCCACCCCCAGCTCTCGGCGGCGGTTCTATGGTTGATGATCTCGAACGCGACCCCGCACCTCGATCAAGCCGACCAGGACAAGCGGGTTTTGCTCATCGCCTCATGAGCAAGTATGGCTGGACAAAGGGTACTGGCCTCGGCGCCGATGAGTCGGGCATCATCAATCCTCTCCGTGTTCAAGTCGAGAAGCGACGAAAGAAAGCCGACGCCGATGGTGGTGGTTGGGCGGAACCAGGCGGTAAGGGCAAGATCATTGGCGGCAAGCGCAAGGTAGAGGACACGGGCAAATTTGGTCTCATGAGCGACGTGATTGTGTTACACGACATGCTCGAGAATATGCCGAATCTCGAAGAAGAGATTGCTGAAGGCCTGGGACAAGAGATTGGAGAAGAGTGTGGAGAAAAGGTACCGAACATTATCACCAGTCTCAAGATGGCATTGAAGCTAACATGACACACAGTACGGGCGTGTCGAGAGGTTATATATCGATCAGGGCAGCAGAAAGGTGTTTATCAAGTTTACGAACCAGGTTTCTGCGCTCAGGGTAATTTGACAATTCCTCAAATCACTCACTACCAGTCAGCTAACATGTTACAGGCTGTGAACGAATTAGATGGGCGCGTATTTAACGGCAATGCGATTGTCCCCAAATTCTTCAGCACCGAAAAGTTCGAAAAGGGGTTGTACGATTAGACACGGCGCATGAAACTTGGCCTGGATGGTTTTGCTGAATGGGCGTTGAGATAGAGTTGTATTTTGGAATTGGTTTAGCAGTGGCATGCATAATATGATACCCAAAGGCTTTTTTCGTCTTGAAATGAGCGAATCAACCATGATGTGAGAAAATGGACCATGTGTCAGGATTGCATTCAGATAATAATTGGCTTATCTGCTGGTGTTGGCGGATAGTCGAACTACCAACTTGCGTAGGTAAGTCTACAGATAGGCAGAGTGCTCAAAGCCAATCCGAGACTGGTGTCTTCCTTACCACTTATAACGGACTTGCCAATCAACATCCAACTATCTTTCTCGCTTCACAAGGCCCAATTCAGAGAGAAATGCCACTTAGAAAGTGTGCATAGAAGCAAGGTTTGAGATATCACATACCAACATGCCCGAGTTAGTTTCAGGGAGTAAAAATGGCACATACGAATTGAGGAGGTTCAGTCCAAGTACAGTCGATTATTAAGCTCTAACGGGTTATCCTTTGCACGCACTTGCTGCCCCCGCGAAAGACATCTTGTGCCTCACGAAGGATGACAAAACACAATATGTTGGAGAAAAAACAAGAACATGAGAACAGGGGACGACGCCAAAAACCGAACCATTTTGCCTCGTCTATCATCTCCTCCTTACAGCAGCTGAGCAACAGCGAAAAGACCAACACCGGCCAGAGCGGCCATGTTAACGTTGAGGATGCCAGCAGCATCCTCCTCATCCTGGCTATCAGAGCTGGAGCCGGACTTGGTGTCGCTCTCGCCACCCTCACCGCCCTTGTTGGCCTCGGGGTTGTTCCAGGTGCAGTCCTCCTTGCCCTCGATCTTGCCGTCATCCTTGAGATCCTTGAAGAACTGGCAGAACTCCTTGATATCGGTGGTGGAGGTGACAACAACGGTGCCGCTGACGGTATCAAGCTTGGGGAGCTCGACCCTAAGAATTTTATGTCAGCAAATACAAAGCAAGGGGGCTGAGAACATCATCTTACTTCTCAAAGTTACCACGGAGGCTGATACCGCCATAAACAGTCTTGAGCTTGGGGAGGTCGTCAATGGCCAGGAGCTTGGTGTTGTTCTCAATGGCAAGACCTCCACCAATGGTCTCGAGGACGGGGAAGGAGATGTTGGTGAGCTTGTTCATGTCGACAAAAGAGATGGTCTCGGAGACCTTGGTGAGGTTGGGGAAGGTCAGGGACTTCAGCTCAGGGTTGCTAGTGAACTTAAGACTCTTGGTAACGCGCTCAAGGGCGGGAACCTCGAAGTTCTTGGCGTTGGAGATCTGGACCTCGGCAGCGAGCTCGAGCTTGTTCATGGTGATGTCCATGTTGTTACCGTTGTCGAAGATAAGGAGCTCCTTGGTGACATTGACAAGATCCGAGTTGAAAGCGGTGATCTTCCTGTTGTTGTCAATCTGGAAGCTATCGACGGAGGCGACACTAAGACCGCTCAGATCGCTGAGGTAGGTGTCGCTAATTCGGATGGCGCTGATCTTAGTAACGCCCTTGGTACCGAAAACCAGCGTGCCGAGACGGGGGAGAGTGATGAAGCTGAGCTCGCCAACGTCGGTCAGAGCATCCATCTGAAGGGTCTGGAGAGCTTCGAGTCCCTCGAGGGAAAGCTTGCCACCGATGGTGGTAATGGAGCTGCTGGACAGGGAGATGATCTTGGAAGCATCGTTGGCAATGAAATCGCCAGTAATCTCCTCGGGACCGGTAATAACGACCTCGCCGGCAACGGACTTGTCGATGATAAGGTTGGCATCAATGACCTTGCAGTCGATGGCGGGTGTAGGCGAGGTGACCTTGACATCCTTGGTGCAAGTGGTGGCGCCTGTTGTTGGACATTATTAGTACACGCGCCGACTATGAATTCTAAGACGGCATACCAGAGACGGCGGTAACACCAAGAGCCGCAATGGCGGAGAGGAGCTTCATAGAATGCATGATGGCCTAGAAGGAAGCAAAAATTAGTATCCGGGTTCGAGATAGATCGATAATTCTAGAAACGGGAGTATAGCGTGAGTGCGAATGGATCGGGTGTCGAGTTCGCAACGTCTAAATCATCTGCAGCGGCCTCGGGGTAGATCGTGCGTAAAAGATGATCACGATGGTAAACACGGCGGATATCTCGAGTGTTGAGAGTGCTTCGGTAGGGTGGCGATGTACCCCTTTTGGGGGAGTGAGGATATGGGGAGATTCGAGGACAACCAACCTATGCGCAAGACGTGTGAGAAGACGAAGTAAAGGATGGAAGAGGGAGGCAAGACGTGAGCAAGCCAATGCGGAAGGAAGAAATGGCCAAGCGAAGGACAGTGACGACGAGGTGTGGGAGGAAGAAAGATGAGGTTTTGTTTGGGGCAGGCGAAGGGGAAAGAAAACCAAAGGCGAGACGAGACGCCCCAGGTGTCAAAGCACTGATAAAACGCATACGCATACTACGCGCCTCGGCGTGCAGCGCAAGTCGGGTCGGCCAAGCGATGATGGATTGCTTGTACGTACCTAATTTGTAACGGGACTAGATCCTGTATTTCCTTGATTTTTCTTTCTTGTTGTATGTGTGTTTCCTTTAGTATTCTTGGGTGGTTTCTCGGTGAACGACTGGGATGGACGGGATGCTGGGGATCAGCAAAAGAATTCCTCCTCAGAATTAGGTAGGTAGTTTAGATAAAGTCGGGCGATTCTTGAGACGGGGAAGTCGCAAAAGGCCTGACGAAAACGAGCGGCGTGAAGAGAAAAAGTGGACGATACGAGACGACGACAAGAGAAGAGGGAAGGAAGAGGTCGACAACAGGAGAAAGAAGGAGGAGGAGAAGAGAGATTGGACGAGATGAGAGATGGACGACCACTGCAAGATGAGAGCGAGCTCCCACACGGTGGGAACCTGGCGTCGCCTGCATGGAAGAATTGGGGAGGGATAGGCCGGGATAGCAGGGGTGGCCCCATCCCATCCACCCACTGAAATGTCAAAGCAGGGCACCAACAGGCCAGTTTAGAGCCATGGGGCCCAGGGGCACTCAGACACGCCAAAAAAGGAGCCAGTGCCTGTTCAGGGCGGACCGTCCAGGGCGATGGACGGGGCCATTGGACCATGGGTCCATCCATTGCAGCAGGAGGCCAGGCCAGGCCAGCGCGAGGTGCGAACGGGTGTGACGGGGGGCAAGGCCAGGTGCGAGAAATGCGGCTTGTTCTTCGGGGACACTGCTCCAGCTCCATGCCATCCACTCATTTCCGCTAAATGGATCAAAGACAAGCCACCCACGGCCCCATTGTCGATGGATGGCCGCTCGAGTCACTCACCACCAGATTCGATTCACTCATCCATCCATCGATCCATTGAGTTTTGCATCGAGGTGACCGCTTCTCAAACCTTGCTCCGTCTGGCGCTGGGCACAGGCGGGCCAGCAAGCAAGCGACGCCTGATGCAGCAATGAGTGGATGGGTGACAACGCGATTGCAACACTGCTCGGCCAACAGCAACCTTGATTACAACAACAACAATCAACATTGCTCGCTCTCGCATCTAACCAATGCGTGCGTATCAATACTTGCCTGACCTTTTGACAACGAGTGGGGTTAATCAGGTTTCTCCAACCGTTGCAGCCACGCCCGCCGTCCTGATGGTGTGGTAGCAGCTATCTCTCCCTCTAGCGGAATGTGGCTGGCCTTGAGCAACCTGATCTCGCAGGGGATAGAATTGTTTCCCATCGACTTTCACCTGCGGTCGAGAATTCTCTCACCAACTTCAAGCTCGATATCGTATGCTCCCGGCCCGGCATCTTCCAGATCAGGCACAAACTCAAGCCCAGCTCTCCGATCTCCATCGTGTCCTCCCACTCAGACGAGATTTGCTCCCCATTTCAGCTGTTGATGCTGCTGGGGAGGTCCGCTTTCTGCTCAGGCTAGCAAGGATGGCGGGAGGTTGTCCCCGGAGGTAATCCGCAGAGATGTTGGCAAGATACTTACCTGCTAGCAATGTCATCACACATTGTCACCTTGGGCGGGAGGCCACCGAAAGTACATACTAACACCTGGCGACTGAGGCGATTAATGCACCACTCTTTCAACGACGCCCCTGGCCAGGGCCAATTTGCTTCCATCCATCTTGTTTCGTCCATATCCGCGCCGCGACGGTCCACGCGTCGGCAAGCATTGCCATGAAGCCTTGACCGATCCTGAACAGACCTCGTTTCACCTCACACTTCTGGCACCAAAACGTCATGATCCTTCCATGACACAAAGGCTAAACCTCGCCCAGTCTTGTCTCTGCATCTAGGCCACGGCTGTGCGGCCTGCTAGTGCAAGCTTTGCTATTAGAGGGCACTTGTGTCCAAGAAATGACCAAGATACTAACACAAGCGATGGTGTTGTTCAATGGCAGGGTGAGTCCAGGCCTTGGAAGACCTGTTCTGTGGTACACCGAGGGTTAGACGTGCCAGGCATGGGATTCACACACATGCATGGACACCACTGACCTTTTGATGGAGACCGATACGAAGCAACACACTCGACCGACTGCCCTCCGGGGCCTCCGGAACCTCCGAGCGGATACTGTCATCGTTCTCCTCTTTATTGACTCCCGCAGACCAAAAAAGAAACCAATATCCTCCTTTTTCTATCCCTTGCCTTTTCATCTGGGAACCGAATCCTTATTTCCCCTGATACTTTATCGGTATCTATTCCCTACGAGCCTCGGGAAGTAAAGAAAGCCGGTTACATCTTGCCCAGGGTTACAGTATCTCTTCTCGCCCCATCATGTGCTTCACAATGTGAGTCTTGGCTGATGCTTCGATCACACAAGGGATCTCGGAGTTCTAGAGCAGCCGTGCCCGCAAAGCCAAGACCAAGACCCAAGACCAAAAATTCTGTCTTGCAGTGGATAATCATCATTTACCAGACTGGGGAATATGCCGCGGATAGATGCTGCTACAGGTACCCCCTTTTCGCACCACCCCTGGATCAAATTCGCCCCTGGCCTTCTCTCCCCGGCTGCAAGGGCCACAAAGCTTATCATTCATCTTCTCCCTCTCAAGCATCTTTGGAGAATTAGCCGGGAGAATCACGATTACAACCAGCGCCTGGAGAGGAATCTATCATCAGAACAACACAGGGAGGCGGGCGCATGTGTGCCCTCGGCCATTTTCTCACACACGCATGAGAGAGTTTCAAGTCTCACATCCCGTCCTCAAGGGCTAAAAAGTCAATTCGCCGGCCATTCGACGGTTTGAATGTCATCGTCTTGCTCGCCGCCGGTATGCGTGTGAGGTTGGGGCTTGTCCCCGTTACTTGGTTGGATCGTCCGCCATCACAAGCCTGCGGCGCAAGCCTCCTCCATTCCGTCCCGCCGCCCCCTGACGCGTAGGTTAGGTTGTTCCAACTCCACAGTTGATCCAATCCATCGAGTTGCCGCGGCCTGGCGTGCATCAGTCTGAGGCCGCTCATGGCCTGTCGTGCCTCGCCAAGCAGCCTCCCACTTCCCGCTTTCAGATTCCACCATGCCAGGTTTGCAGCGAGCTGGCGATGCAGGTGAATGGGGGGTGGTGATCAAGGTTTTCACTGCACAAGACAGCTTTAGCCGTCAAGCTGCCAAGACCTCTTGTCGGAGCAAACCAGCTGAAGCTTGACCACGTATCCATGCACCTGATCTGATATATCCATGTCCTTTCCTGCGGGTTGGTCGCTCGGCAAAGGCGTCTCTTGGTCGTCGTGTGGCGTAACCTATTTCAACGCCGTTTGGAAGCGATTCCATGAAAGCGGGCTCATCCCAGAGCAGATCGTCGATTACGAATCGAGCAGGTCCTTCAATCACGTCCCTGTCCCGAAATAATTGCCATTGATTGCATATCCTGCGCTTCGAGCTTGGATGAGCCGACGAGGTTGGGAGAACGACTCCTGAAGATCATCAGGCGCCTATGGATTCGATGGTCGGTTTGCGCCAATCATTCATACACTATTGATGAACTCTGTGACATTACATCACCACTCGACGCTACCAGAGGCTGGGCATCGGAACGGATCCGTCAAGACGCATCATTTAGGAGATCATTTGTCTACGCAGTAAACAGCATACAAGCAACAACAAAAGCTGACCCAGCAACCAGGGGCAAAGGGAAGCTATTCCATCGTGCTGATGTCTGTCTCCTCAACTCGCCACATGTACCACATGAAGAGACTCCGATACGGCGCAAACTTGTCAGACAGCTCGACCATGTCCTGCTCAGACATGTACTTCCACTTGCCGCCCTTGGACTTGAGTTTGGCAACGTCACGGCCGACAAAGGCGGCCATGCCTCTCTGAACCCCCAGATCGCCGAGCGAGAAGACGTCCATTCTTTTAAGCCCAAAGCAAGCGAACATTTCGACGGACCATTTGCCGAGGCCGCGTACGGCGATCAGCTTCTCCATAACCTCCTCGTCCGAGGCATCATGAAGCATCCGAGCACTTAACTCTCCACTGGCGAACTTCTCAGCGAGGCCTTTGATATACTCGGCTTTGCGCTGCGAAAGACCTGCTGTGCGAAGCTCCTCGATCGACTTGGCGGCGACCTGAGATGGGTGCGGGAATCGCGAGTCGGGCTGTTCCTCGAACAAGGCAATGAATTTCGCCTTGATTGACTTGGCCGCTGCTCCTGATACTTGCTGGCTGATGATTCCACTAGAGAGACTCTCAAACGGATCGATCTCCTCTGCCAACCCCTCTGGTGAAAAGACTCGACAGTGGTGGTTATCGATCAGCGGCTTCATGCGCCCGTCAACCTTGATGAGGTGGTCGCATGCCTCTTGAAGCAAATTCTCAGTCGTCGTCCTGACCTGCGGCGCCTTGCTTGGCGACACGGTTTCTATATCCCGCGATGCGACAACCCGTGACGTCTCTGGTGACAGCAGCGGCGCATTTGTCAGCTTGGGGTTCGCGAGCCGCGTGACGGTCGCGCTGCGAGGCTTCCTGGTAGAGTTTCCAGACTCGGCGAAAAGTCCTGCTGCAGTAGGAGTCGGTGTCAGCGGCGGGAGGGCTGCTGCCGGAGTTGTCGGGTTGCCTTGCGCGCGCTTCCTTGGTGGTGTCGAGGGCGCTTCAGCTACGTCTTTAGCTGGAGGTGCCTTGCGTTTCCGGCCATTGGTTTTGGGCGCAGTCTGGGTAGGAGGTTCCAGCTTGAGTGTAGATTGTGCGCTGATGCGTGCAGAGCGCCTTGTTGCGGCCATTGTTCGTGATATTGTGAGTGTTGTCGTCCTTGATGGTATCGTGAATCGGTGGATGAACAAGGTAAGATGATGTCGCAAATGCGCGACGTGCATGTGAGATTTCTGGTCGTAAAAAATCCCAGGTTGTCTTCACAGTGATGTCTGCAAAACGCGACCCTTCTTACAATCGATTTGGTGGAGTATCTTGTTCCTGGGGATCTTGATGAATAGGAGACATTCACGCTGACGGTGGTGGTTGAGACATTGCTCCAGTCAGCGATCAGTGACAATTGCGCCCCGTCAATGTCATTGGTCCAATCCTCGAGGCCGATCTGGAACACAAGACGACGTCAGCGGAGTTGCTTGAAAGAATTCTCGGTCGATCACTTCAATGCCAGCTGCTTGGCATGGACGCTTCCCTGGTCTATTTATTCCCCAGCTTATCAAGCAGATGTTCTACTTGCGGTGCCCTTGCTTTATATCCTGTAAATTGCACCGGGGTCCAGCGGAGTTTTCCCGCCAGAACTGGAGTCGGTTTAGGAATACTGGCTGCTATTTCTTTCAGCCGTCTGGGGTGGTGTCAACATACGGCGTTTGGTTGGAGATCTTTTACGATCAGTGGATTAGCCGACCAGGGGAAAAGCATGCTAGTTCCGCTAGATCAGGGCCATGATGTGCTTCAGTTCATGCTGATTCCTGCTGCACTGTAAGAATTCTAGGCTCGTATCTACGACCTATGGAACGACGCATCAGGGTGGTATGGACAACGAAGAGTGTCTAGCTCGTAGCTGCAGCTATTTGTCGTCGGTCTTACAGTGGTGACATGTTACGCCGAGTTGGGTCAATATTCTCCTACTTGGGATGGTCTTGATAGTGATTTTCGTGGTCCGTTCCACGACATGGCATCGGAACGGGTGTGTTGTGTGTAGCCATTTGATCATTCAAGAATGGCATGATGAAGCTTGGCTTTTTTGAAACACAGAGACTGCGCTACCTACTTAAAGGCAATCATCGTAAGGAAAACACTAGAGAGTACATAAAGATAACTGTCTAATCATGAAACCAAATATCATGTAATTTATCACGAATCCAGGGTAAGCCAAGATAAAACGAGGGATCCATGATGGATGTTCAAAAGACCCACTCATCCCGGACGTGGACGGCATTCGGATTCCATTATAGGGGCAGTCTGCCGCTGAAGCCGCTGAAGGACGCCGGGTAGCGGGCCCTGTGGAGCGCCTGGAGAGCACGAGAATAGTGGGGGAGGCGGCCCTGAATCGTTTCGGGGACCCTGGACGCACGCACTGGGCTCCAGCTTTGCTAAGCCAACGAGAATCTAGGCTTTTTTTGTATCCTGAGAGGGAAAGTGCTGAGCTGTCGCAATGTTGACAATGTAGTATTTTCTGGCTGGCTCCATCTTCTCTCGTCGCTCTGCCATCTCACGACCTGACCTGGCCTGGCCGTCTTCACCAATTGGCACCGGAGCCGCCACACACTCGTTTCTACCTTAGTCTTGCTGCTGAACCTAACCTTGATCAACGCGAACAGAACATTGCATTGTTGATATTGAGCGCCGTCTTAGACACGCTAGACCCCTTTCGCGACGACCTCAGTTCCCCCAAAGCCGCCAACAAACCCCTGTCCGTAGCCATTTCAGCGTCATATCTGTCCCCGGAGGAAAAAGACGAGGGACCAACTTTTGCCTCTGGACGACGGCGATTGCGACGACTGCTGCGACATCGGCCACCACCAAGGGACAGCAGAGCCACGTGGCTTACGACGACCACCGTGCCGACGACTGCTGCTGCGACAGCACGGGAGCTCTTGGATCATACACACGACGGACGACCTGACCTCGACGATTGGGTGGTGACGACGGTCCACCCGAAGCACTCACCATGCTTCTCCCACACGGCGGGCTCAACTGGAAAGCCGCAAAGGCCCAGATGCCCCCGAGCAGAGTGCTGCGTTCCAACCTGACACGGTCGCGCCTGTTGCTCCTTATCGGTGTAACTGGCATCATAGTACTACTATACCGCAGTTTTCGAGCAACACCCCCGGGACCGCAAGAGTATGGCCAAGACTCGGCACCACCTGTCCAAGAAATCCTTAGCTGACCGAGGTTCCAGTGTTCGCTGCTGGGGTCCGAACAAGTCCCCCATGGAGATGACGCCGAACGAACATGCCGTGTGGAATGCTCACATGCAGACACCCGTCATCTTCAACCACCATAAGCCGCTCAAGGTCGAATCCCCCACGATCCAGCACATCGACCTGAACCCTATAACCTCGAGCCATCAGGCCCTCATCAGGAACGAGCGGATACTCATCCTGACACCCCTGAAGGATGCTGCTCCATTCCTCGCCAACTACTTCAAGCTTATTGCCGAGCTTACCTACCCCCATCGCCTGATCGACCTCGCCTTCCTGATCTCCGACTCGAAAGACGATACACTGGCTGTCCTGGCGTCTGAACTGGACCACCTACAAAAGCGGAAAGACGAGGTCCCGTTCAACAGCATTACGGTCGTCGAGAAGAACTTTCATTTCCACCTGAGCCAGAATGCAGACCAGAGACATGCGTTCGAGGTCCAGGCTCCTCGGCGCAAAGCCATGGCCAAGGCCAGGAACTATCTCCTGGCCACCGCCTTGAAGCCCGAGCACTCCTGGGTGTATTGGCGCGATGTGGATATTGAGCAGGCCCCAAGGCGGATCATCGAGGACTTTATTGCACACGACAAAGATGTCCTTGTGCCCAGTACGTTTATGCCTTTTATGTGTAGAGGCGAGGCTAATTGTTCTAGATATCTGGTTTCACCGTTTCGAGAAGGGTGTTGATATTGAGGGTCGATGTAAGTGATACATATCTAGCGAATGACTTTCTGCATACTTACATCCGTGAACAGTCGACTACAACTCTTGGATCGAATCGGACAAAGGTCGCAAACTTGCCGATAGCTTGCCCAAAGATACCGTCATCGTTGAGGGTCAGTAATACAAATGCGCGGGCCGGAACTGTTCTAACAGCATACATATAGGCTACAAGGAGTTTGACACTGGACGCCAATATATGGCCAAGATGGGCAATTGGCGTGACAACAAAGACGTCGAAGTTGAACTTGATGGCATTGGTGGCGTCAACATCCTTGTCAAGGCTGACGTTCATCGATCTGGTTCGTTACCACTGAGAGCTGAAGCAGGGGCAGCGACTGACATGTTCTACAGGCATTAACTTCCCATGCTATGCATTTGAAAACCAGGCTGAGACCGAAGGCTTTGCCAAGATGGCCAAGCGTGCTGGATACGATGTCATTGGTCTCCCCAACTACATCGTCTGGCACTATGACACGGCGGAAAAGGGCAACAAGTAAAATGCTCGAACCAACAGCTCAGGCTCGAGTTGATCTCCTACGCCTCAGCACCTTCATTTGAAGGGAAGGCTGGTCCTTGGACCTGCAACTCTATACGTGGACCCATGACGTTACGTGTGTTAACGTTTCCAACTTTCAGCGGCTTCGATACAGAATACCGAGCCGAGCATGGCGAGCGCAGCAACCATCTTGGCGTTCTCCAGGCAACTTGTTCCATTTCATTTCGACTCGACCCGTCGCGTCTTTAATACGGTCATGCTGGCGCTATGGGAATTTTCAGGAGGTGGGGTGGGCCAAAAGCGAACCAGATGCTTTTCTGTAATATTTGAATACTGGTTGTCTTGTCTATTGTCAAGATTGGGTTGTGATGGATCGAATTGGGTTTGAGAAGAAGCAACACGAGTGTAGATAGAGACTTGGCGAGTCCTGGTGGGTGGATGCGAGTTGGCGGAGTCTGGAGCCGATTTGCAAATAGACAACACAACATAATTTGTACATTGAATAGGACCGCCTCGGCTTGGTCCTTGACTACTCTTGAGTTCGACTTTGTGCTGCACCTCCAAGTGATGGCCTTTTTGTGTTGCCTGATGAAGCTGTCTACCTAGGCATCTGCCCCTGCTACACGCAAGCCAATACTTCCTCTCTCTTGATCCTACTCTAACACTTCGACCATTCTAATAACGTTGATGATATAGGAAGCCTGTTATTACCCTTCTTAAAGGTAACCAGGTTTGCGGAAGCTGGTGCCTGATCTCTTCATCCAGTAGAACGGTCTGTTCCACCATCTATACTCATGCGACATGATCACGGTTATTATCTCGTGCACAACATTAGCCCAGAAAATATGAACCGCCATTTCGTCCTGTTCGGTAGATGCCTAACAGAAGAAAATCGTGGTTGCGTAGTGGAACAAGGCAACAACAAGAAAAATTTCAGTGGTATCGTCACTGCATTGGAGAAAACAAGAGGGAAATGTAATTTAGAGGAGATTTTTTTAAGATAATGGCAAGATATCATGGATGACTTTGGAAGTCTATGGTGGTATGTAAGTGTGAGCGTGAGGTGAAGGCATAACCAGGCCGGGTCAAGAGCGTAATGGGGGAAGTCCGAGTGTGTTGTGAGTTTCAATTCGCTTTCAGAAACTGAACATTTGCTCTCAAATATAAACAATAGTGTGCATCGAGTCTTCCCAATCAAGCAGCCTCTGGGTCCTGTCTTCATCAATGGGGAACTGAATGTAAGAGAGAAATTGGAGGGTGACACAAGCTCACAAAGCATTTGTCGTTGGGTAATAGTGCCATAATTGTCTAAAACATAGACGCAACCTGATATAGGCAGAAGGATGGCATATTATCTGATCGTGAAATGCCATCTTGACTTGAGAAATTGGGGTCGTCTGGTGATTGGCCGAGGGGGTTGCTAGGTGGGAATAGCTTCACCTCTGACTCGGAGAGGTGGCTCGCGTGACTCAAGCATGTGGTTCCGTGAAAAGCTCGAGACGCTGACATATTCGCGTTCATCCTGTGAAAAGGGTGTAAAGATCAGTTTAACATACATTTATAGAAAGAACAAATGAACAAGGCATTCGGATCTTCTGGCAATGTAGACGTGAAATAACCCTTGGTCAAGAATAATCTCAACTATCAATCATCGCAAAGCCTCCAATGAAATGTTGGTCTTGTCAGTCTAGCTTGTACAAGTAAGGGCGTGGGCGAATCATACCCTTCATCTCGGGTTGGCCATGTGAAATATTGCGTCACATGATCGGGAAAATCTCGGACAAAGGCAAAAGAGTGCCGTCATCCTCCCGCGAACTGGCACAGGCAACGATAAGAGTCCTCGCAGGCTGCCTCGACCCAACCTTGTCAACCACCAACCAAGACACCAGACATAACGACGACGCTGACGACGACCAAGACCGAAACGAAGCGGTAGACTTGGATACCTCGACTGCCCCGAGTCCGTGTACATCTGCCTTTTATTCTCTGGCAAACTGCACTACTTGAAGAGCACCTTTCAGCCCAACCCCACTATCCCAGTCCGAGTCGAGGCCCCCGTCCGTTACGCCATTTTCCGGATCGACCTGTTCTTCGAGAGGAAATAGGACTCTTGCTCCTCATCCTCTCCCCTCTTCCTTCATCAACAACCCGACACATAACAACCACCAGAAACATGTGGGGCTGGTTTGGCGGTGGCGCGGCGCAGAAGCGCAAGGACACCCCCAAGAATGCGATCCTCGGTCTGCGCGCGCAGCTGGAGATGCTGCAGAAGCGCGAGAAGCATCTTCAGACACAGATTGACGAGCAAAACGCCATCGCTCGCAAGAACGTCAACACAAACAAGAACGGTATGCTTCCCTCACTGGAGCAACGGGACGGGACAATGCGGGGCAGAGATGCTGATGGAGTTGACAGCGGCCTTGGCGGCCTTGAGGCGTAAGAAGACACATGAGCACTCGCTCGACCAGACCGTCTCGCAGATAACGACACTGGAGCAGCAAATCAACGCGATCGAGTCAGCCAACATCAACCGGGAGACCCTGGTGGCGATGGAGAAGGCCAGCCAGGCCATGGCACAGATCCACGGAAAGCTTACACCGGAGAAGGTGGACGAGACAATGTGCGTCTTTGAACCCCTTGCCCGACTTTTGCCGTTTGCGAACAAGACGTTTTCTGATATCTTGATACAGGGAGAAATTGCGAGAGCACAATGCCATGAGCGAAGAGATTGTCGCCGCCATGACCAACGCCACTATCGGCGACTACGTCGACGAGGTCGATCTGGAAGGGGAGCTGGAGCAGCTACAACAGGAGCAGCTCGACGAGCAAATGCTCACGACAGGCAACGTGCCCGTGTCAGATGCAGTACACAAGATGCCCACGCCGGCAAACACAGAGCGTAAGTGCCCCGAGCGGACCTTGTTCCTGTAACAGAACTAACACGCGGCAGCTCAATCAAGCAAGAAGCAGGCTGTGGAGGAAGACGACGAAGAGGCCGAGTTGCGAAAGTTGCAGGCTGAGATGGCCATGTGAGGTGACTTGTTGGGCGGCTTCGGTTGTTGCATAGCATCTGGTTGGTTGGGATTTGAGCGCGGGACCACATACATTTTACGCCGACTCTCCTCGCTAACAAGAGGGTGAATGGAAGGGAGGAAGGGGAATGGTCTGTGAACCCCCTCGTGTCCTACAGGTCTTGTTTTATTCTGTTGGGTGTTCTGTCGGCGTTGGCGTCTGAGGCTGTTGCTGATGCCTTGTTGGTTGCAAACCACTGTCCATCTTTGCCCCTTTTGGTACTGGCATCAACACCGCGCTCTTCATCTCGGCGAGCGTTTCGCTTGATGGTTCTGCAGGCGGTGTAGGATGTGAACGCCAGGCTAGGGATATCGGTGACGCTTGGTGAGCTTTCAGATGGCAGAGAATCTAGATCTTTAATGCGAATAAATCATGTAACATTTGTGCAAATGAGACGTTGCCGGCGGACATCAGCTGGACATGTCTGCCCAGCTGTGAGTGACAAGGGGCGGAACCGCAGAGCGAGCATCTTGGCGAACTCCCATATGATATGACAGAGTCCACGTCAAGAAGGGCCCGAAAACCAGACCCCCCATGTCAAGGTATGGAAAAGCAGCACGATCGACATGTTCTCTGGCTACCAGAAGCACAAGGCAGTGGCCACCTCGCTGTCCAGATAGATGTGTGTGGGTCGGGCCGCTTTTCTTTTTGGGATTGATGGCGGGATCTCTATCTCGTCACCGAAACAAGACCTAGCCGAAGAAAACGGGCGATTTTGATTGCTTGGATAATCTAATCTCGTCTCGAGAAAGATCTCGCAATGGGCCGAGTGGAGAGTTTTGGTTCTTTTCAGCCGGGCCGTTGGGCAGGCCCCCCCTTCAGGTAGTGTTGGATGTTAAGTTCCATATCAGAAGTTGCGGAAGGATGCCGCAGAAGAGAGACAAGACGTGGAAGCCCGAGACCAAGTACCCGGAGACAGCAAGTCGGCCAGGCGCCTTCAACTGAGTCCGAAACTTGGGGCCAGAGGTCGTCACATTTTCTGCTGGATCTGCAGAAAAGAAAGTGGCCTGCGCCGAGAAGGCCTGCATTTCGAGGTTACAGCGCCGCCACCATTGGACGGAGGTGCATCACGTGATCAGACGAAGCCTGTTTCTGGTTGGATGGTTGGCTGTCAGCGGCTGGCGCCGTGGTGGATCCCCCCCCTCCCGCCGCGTTTAAGCGGCGCCTAAGGGAAACGGGTCAGCCTCAGCCACTCATGGTGCGAACCCTAACCGCCGCCGCGAACGTCGTGGGTCTCAGCCTGGGGTGGCCTCTCCTCTGTTCAACGGCGGTCGACTGACATGTACTTGTTGGCGCTGCAGGCTGCAGCAGTTTTCCCTTCGAAAATAGCCCTTCCCGGTTCCAACCTTTTTCTTTTGCAACCATGACGCAGAGACTCCCCCGGTACCATGCGGGACCTCGTGGCCCGCTCCGGCGGCTGTCTGACCATCGTAGGCCCTCGAGCTGAGGGAGGCTTGCAGGACTCACAACGCCATGTAGGCCAGCAAGCGCTGACCTACCTTATGAGCCTTGTCGCGGAACTTTGCGGGGGGTGGTAGCAGCATGGCGGCTGGGAGAGTTGGCCAGGTGTGATTCGGTTCATATGTCTTCCCATGTTTCCAACCTACCCCCCGGTGATGGTGTTTCGCAATTCTTTCCCTTCCTCTCTCTCTTTGTTCCTTTTCACTCCATATGCTGTGTGTCCGTCTTTGACTACCACAAGACCGGTTCTTTTTTCCTTTTCTTATTTTTCCTTGGTCTTAATAGTTCTCTTGTGGTTTTGTTGCGGCTGCTCATGAATACACTACTTTGAGATGCTGGTCATCTCTCTTAATAGGATCCCCTTCTTTTTAGGTGTGTTAACGCTGACGCCACTCAAATACTGTGGTCGAGACTGACAGTTTTACTCAGATGTTTCTTTGTAGAATGGCCAGAAGGCCATTTTTCTTCCCCTCGCCATGGTTAATCTTCTATACGACCGCCGTGCTGGCAGCTGGTCTACCGAGCGAAGCCGGGCGCTATATCCCCAGCTGCGCAGAGGAATGTTTCGCCTCATTCCTCTCGGTCAACTATGCGTCTACAGGTTGTGATAGCAACCTGACGATGGACTGCATGTGCTCTCGGATAGGAGCTACGGGATTTACACTAGGCGAGGGCGCAATGCAGTGTATCTCTGCTGAGCGATCAGTTGGATATTGTTCAGAGAGGGAAGCAAGCGGTACGTCTTACACGGATGAAGAAGGCAAAGATCCAAGACTTACAGCAACACAGACCGCGTAATAGAATTGGCGTACGATATGTGCAATGGACGACCCGATGCCATCAGCCCGACACAACGCACCATTACAGCAACGCTCGTTCTGGCCCCCTCAGGAGGAGTCATCACATTCCCATCCGTGACAGTCGCTGAACCCACTGAACCGACCGTGTCCGACGTACCGCACCGTAGAAGCTCCATCACTTCTTCTTCTCAAACGCTACCGACCACCCTCGTTGTCGACACATCGTCGCCTCCTCCGCTGCCCATTACGAGAACATCTACGAAACGGTCGTCAAGCAAGGATCGGGAAACTGCCACTTCAGAGGAAGAAACGGAATATCCCACGGATATTGCATTCATCACTGAACCGCCGACTTCTTCAGGTGCCTCCTCGACCGACGTTCCAACTACCTTGTCGACCATTTTTATCTCGTCATCAACGACAGAAAAAGCAGCCACCACATCCACTGAGGCGCCAGCTGGCGGCGCTGGTGGCAAGGATAAAGATGACAAGGACTCAGGAAAGCTCTCCAGTGAGCAAGTTGCTGGTATCTCGGTCGGTGTCCTCGCTGCTGCCGGGGTCGCTGCCGGAGCCATTGTGCTGGCGAGATACTACCGCCGCAAGAACCACCCCAAGGCCAAGACCGGATTTCTCCCCATGCGAGATACCTGGGGTTACAAGCCGGAAGACCCTAGGAATGGCGGTGGACACAACTCCTGGATGATCCATCAGATGCGCCCGACTCTCGATCCATCAGTTCCTCCTCCACCACCACCCGCTTATAACAGGAAGAGCCTTAGACCCAGCACCCTTGGCCTGGCAATCTCACCCGCCCCCTCAAGTCGTACCGCCCACTCATCGCCCCTGAGGAGGATATCCAAGTTGCTCCCAGCAAAGCCAGTTCTGCCCACCCTTCCTCTCAAGATCAACAAGGAAAAGTCCCCTCCCCTGCTCCAGCCAGAATGGGACGACCACGAGCATCACAACGTCGGCTCGTCTAGTCAAGAGAATGTCTCTCACATGCCGGCACCGCCAGCGCTCTCTTCAGCCGCAGGCGTAGGTTCCCCGTCGAGAAACAAGCCGACACCACCCAAGCTGCACATCTCCACGTCCAGCAACGCCGGCCGCAGGAGCAGCAACAACAACCGCGAGAGCAACGTGACCGAGTTTGAAGAGGACCGAACCTCGTTCTCGGCAAACACCAACTCGACGCAGGTCTGGCGGCCCCCGCCTACGACGCCCATCTCTGCGGGCACTTACTACGTTGCTGACCAGTACGGGAACTGGGTTCTTGGTAATTCTAAACGCGCGTCCGTCATTGCTAGAGGCTCACAAGGCTCCAAAGAGTCGCAGGAGGGTGTGCCGCCAAAGCCGCCGCCTAAGGATGACAACAACATGCCGTCTGCTGGTCTGGCCAGGTCTCGATCTCTCGCTCCCGCCGCAGAGATCCGTCCCGCTGGTGTTCCGCCAAAGGAGAAGCCCGCTGGTCCTCGTCCTCAGTACCCGTCTCCTTTCTTCTCATCTCAGAACCATCCTCGGCGGAACATGACTACGCGTCGCTCCATGACCCGGAACCTGACCCGGCCGCGTGAAGACTCGAGCAGCAGCAACGTCACCACCATCACCACCTCATCCGAAGAACCCGCCCCTGTGCCCGCTGTAGCCGCCCTATCTCAGGACCAGCAAGCCACACTCTCGCCTGTTGTCGAGTCTCCTCCCCGTCAACCCAGGATCCCGCCTCGAGACCCTCGACGGATGAGCCAGATGAGTGACTTCAACAGGAGATCTGGTCCGCCTACGCGCCAGGTTGTCTACAACCCTCCCGGACAGCCCAGCCCGACACTGGGAATGATGCAGACCCCACAGCAACAGCGACTGAACGAGCCCGAGGTCATTCCAAACGTTGGGCTTGAACAGGATTCTCCCTCGATGCGCCTCGTCGACCCTTCTCCTCCACCAAACGAGGATGAGGCCTACAACGCTCAACCCATGAACCCGAACCGTTCCCAGGTCTCTCCTTTCTACTTTGATCCCCCTTACCCTCAACCTCTCAACACCATGCATCAGCCCATCAACACCAGTCACTCATCTCAACATCGCCGTTCCGCCTCTGGCTCTCAAGCCCAATACCGACCATACCAACGGCCTCCTTCACATAAGCCTCAGTCCAACTGGCAGGCCGCTCAAAGACTGCCCCAGTCATACCAGTCTTTCCAGCAGCAGCAACCCATCCATCCACATCAACGGCAACCCCCCAACACATCCTTCCAGCGCCAGCCGCCTCAAGGATACCAATTTTTCCAGCCCAACCCCAACCCTCCATACCCGCACATCTCTGCATACCAATCGTTCCAATACCAACCACAGCCGCAGGCCCAGGTCCAGCAGCACCCACAAATCCATCCTTCTTCACGCGTCCAATACCAAACCTACAATCCTTCACCAACCACGAGTCAACCTCGATCAGGCGACTCTACCCTCCTCGCCAAGCGCCTCGGCTCGGACCGTGCCGCCAACATGTCCATAGGCACCGAATCACCCAAAGCCTCCAAATGGCGCCGCGAGAACCCCAACCTGACACCTCCTGGATTTCCCCTGTCCCCTCATTGGAAGCCGACCCTGACACCTACTCGGCGCGGAGATGACCTGTACCTGAACGTGCAGTAGGGAAAATGAGTTTACGCAATGAATCTTTTTTTTTGTCAACACATACCAACATAGTTTATCCCCTTTTCTTTTTTTTCAAGTAGAAAAACTGCATTTGTATCATTAGTTACTATCACGCACCAGCTGCTGTAATGAGCCTCAGCCATAGACTGGATGAATATTTTCCGGAACCGCAATGGGAAGTTATTAGGGAAGAAAAGAACATTCTGTATTTGATAAACCTTCATTCTAGGTTCCTAACTTGGTGTCTTCAAGCCCTCGATCGCTCTTCGTGCCTTCAAGCCTCAATCCTTTCTGCTACTGCTTGGTCCTGCTTGTGCCTCGTCTTCGTTCTCCTCCTTGACTGTCTGTCCCATGACACATTCTCTTTCAACAAACTGCCGCGGCTGAGCTGGCTCATTCGGCGTCGCCACGGGATCGAGCATGTCTAGTTCCATATCATGGAATGTCTGGTCGCTGCTCTGATTGCTGCGACGGAGACGACTTCCGTGCCTTCTTAAGCTTCCTCGCTTGAAGATCCCATGATCGTTTCGACGCATGTCATCGATATGATTTTCGAGTGCTGCATCCACAGCATCTAGTCCTTGGTCTAATGTGTCAGGGTTAAGATGCAGGCCTGCATCGATAAGCTTGTTCCTCCGCCGGATGTCCTGCCACCGCGTCATGTTGCCCATCTCCAACACATTCATTCGACGATTCTTGCCCATGGGATTGCCCATCATTACAGGCCGCCAGGCGAAATCCTCCTCCATCATGGCTCGTAGGTCGTTCGGCATGGAGGCACGGCGCTTTGTAGACCGTCGCCGGGCTTGGGTCAACCTGTCCATTTCCTCCGATTTGGATCGAGGTATGATTAGCACGTTCTTGAAGCGGATGAGAACGAGCAGTAGTAGAGCTGTCAACAGGAAGAGTATGCCTGCCACAATGCCAGTGGCAACTTGTTGACCAAGCTTTCGCTGGATATGACCACCCAGGGCAGTTGAACCCGCCGCAAGAACGAAGGCCAGTGAATGGATAATCGCAAATCCTGATGTGACTCTTGGAAAAGACGAGTAGTTGGTTCTTCTCTGGTCTTGATTAGTGGGATCACGGTGTCGACCAACCATCCCTGGAGACAAGTCTGAAGTGTCAAAGGTCTCCATGATCAAGCCGTTGCACTCGGAGACTGCAAGGCAAGATAGGAACCCAATGCACAGGGCAAAGAATGTAGGCGCACCAGCACTGATCGGCGGCCCAGATGAAACAGCAGTGTAGCAGGCGCCGCCTATGGGTAGAGAGACTGTAAAGAGAGCCCGGCGGATGAGATGAGACGACCAGGCAACTTTCTTGTCTAGAGTATCGCGGCTGGAGTTGACTCGTCGGTTTCGGGACCTTGAGAAGATGCTGGCCTTCTGAAAAGGGATAGCAAGAAGGGCTCCAAGCGTGACACAAGCGACATGAAGCCCAACGTAAGGTGATCTCAGGCGGTAAAATCGCGAGACAAGTGAACCCAGAAGGATGATAACGAGCACCACTTGGGCATAGATCCACGCGACGTAGATCGCCATCACCGCAAAACCGGGTTGTCGAAGCATCTCAATGGATAGTCGAATCCCATGGTACACCTCTTCACCCCACCACTTGGGACCTGTCTTGACTCGATGCATCATGATCTCTCCTCGAGCTAGCCGGCGTGAAACATCCTCTCCAGTTCGCACCTCCGCAATGGACCGCCGGTAAGGTGATCGACGAACTTCGGGGCATGCGACATTGAGGAGGAGCACCACTGCAATGAACATGATGCTGACGTAGAACCCCCAGGCCGGCGGATGCCTGTCGATGATGGCTGCCCCGATGAGAAAACCAAGGCCTAGAGATCCGATCCATGACCATGTCCAAATACCAAGCCAAACACCCATGCCTCCTCCATGCCTCCTCGCATCAAACTGGTCAACCACCTCCTGATGAGGATGCTTGCTCATCAACGACGCTCCAAACAGATCCGTCAGAACCGAGTGGAAGTTCATGCTGGCAAACCCAAGCGAGCCTCCCATCAAAGTACGAGAAGCCAGCAGCAACGCCCTCCATGAGGCAGTGTTGGTTAATCTTTGACTGCTGACGGCAATGGCCTGTGGGAAGAGCAAAGGCATTGCAATGATGAGACTCGCCATGATGTATGGCTTTCGGCCATGGAGGAGCGGCAGTGGCCAGAGGAAGAATGACGGTAACGCCAAGGCAAGAAAACATCCCGTATTTCCATGAACAGTCAAATGAGATTGATCCACGATGTAGTACTGGATCGATGGGACGAGACCAGTGTAGATTCCGAGTATGATCCCAATGAGAGCGGTGCTCAGGCAAGCAACCGAAGCGACAAAACGCTTGCGGATGGGTGACTAGTCCCTTGCGATCGGCTGTCGCTTGTGTGACTTTGGAAGACTGAACCCTTGCATGTTGCGTAAACTGACATGAGATCTTCTTCGCAGACTGATCCCGTGCTCGCCATGGACTTTTCGGTTGGCAACTTCGTGACCAGCGACCACGTCTTGACCGGTGGCATTCCTGCTAGCAGAGGTAGCAGATGCAGTTTGCTTTTTTAATGGCTCCGCCCCCTGAATGTGTCGATTTGCATTGATCAGACTCATGAAGATACTGGCGCCGGTAATATTCCCTTTTGTCACGGCTCCTTCCTGGTTTTGTTCATCCTCCGAGAGCCGGCTGGATCGTCGACTTGGACTGTTTTCTGCCGACAACTCCAAAATCTCAACAGGGGGTGGCCGATCTCCCAACATTCTGGTCCTAATGTTCTGGTATGCTCCGGAGTAGCTTTTGACAATGTCAGCTAACCGAGGACGCTTAGAAGAGTACGTATAGGACGCTGAATGCTTGTATCCAGGCCTTCTCGGACAAGGGGCATCGTCCATGTCAGCAATAGATAAGTCGGCACTTTCTTGAGCATTGTGCATCGACTGTTCACTTAAAGAACTCGACCGATGAGGTTCATTCGGGAGGGAGTGCCGCCGATCTTCAAGAGTATTGACTGCTGCCTCAGATTGGTCAGCAACTTGCGAAGCAAGCGAAAGAGCTTCGCCAAGGAGTCTTTCAAGGTCGCTAATAGCGCGTTTGAACTTGAGACTGTCTATTCGAGGTTCTGATCTGCCGGATAGACTGGACTTCCCCGATAGCCTACGAGCAGCTATGTTGCTCGGAAGGACCGGCTCAGAAGGGCGTCGATGGTCGACAAATGATACTTTGGATGATCTCCTTCGAGCCGGGATATCCGTGAACTTTGGACTATATTTCGAAGACGAGCTGTTCAAATTCTTGAGCCACTGAGTAGTCCGTTTGAAGTCCAGTATGGATCCTAGTGATCTGCGCCGGCTTGACGAATTTGTAGAGCTGGCTCGAGACTTGTCATGCGAAGCCTGGCAAGGAGGTTTTGTTCCGATCTCAAACTGAACCTCACTGCGCGCACCCTTGGACGAACTCACTGACGTGCGGGGTTTTCGTGTTTGGCTGCATTCGCTCGGAGCTCGAGAGGAAGTGTCATCTCCGTATTCAGATCGGGTTTCTGCATGCTCTAGGTTTGGATTAAAAGCGCAAACCTTGCTTGTCCCACGGTATTGTAGGACTGCGTCGTCTCCAAAATGTCTCCCGTAATCCAGTGACCAGTCGTGAAAGTCGGGGCGCCCTTTCGCAAAAAGTTGCTGTCCTCTAATATGAGGGATCGTCCTCTCTTTGCTTGATTCGTTGGGATTGCCGCTTCGAAGACTTTGGGACTTCTAGTCGTCTCCTAGATGGATACCGGAGGATTCGAACGAACCGTTATCTGGGAAGGGCCAAATTGGTATTTCATCTTGGCTTGCTTCTTCAACACCGTATGAGTCTGCTGCATCATCACATTCCTGAGAATGTATCGAATCATCAGGACCTTGAGGCTGAGTTAAGGATTCTAAGCGGATCGAATCCGTAGCTGGAATTGAAAGCAACGATTGCCCATCATGCGGTAGCATGAATGGAGATGGAGTACCGGGCGGAGAGGCGAATCCTTCGGCCGAAAAGGAGTTTTGATTCTCGTGCTCCGCCGCCAGATTGCTAGGTTTAAAGGCCACCTCTTCGGGCTCAGAGACTGGACTCAGCACTGGAGGGGCTGGACAGTCTTTCTCGACAATCATGGGAACGCTCGCGGAGGTTTTGAGAAGGTGATGCCGGAAGCCCGAGCCTTGGATTTGCCTCGACTCATCGAAGTGCTTTGGGTTGTCGACATAGTGCCTCGGCAGGTCCATACCGTCCCTCGGTAGCTCCAATGATGAGCGCCCACTCGGGGCAGGAGTATGATCAAAGTCACCAGTCTCCATCTCAAGTTGCCCCTTGGGCAGCTGAGCTTCGGTGTGACTAAAGAACGTGGAAAACATGGCAGATTTCGGCGTGCCTGGTGTTGGTGAAACAGACGGTGGTGAGATGTGTATCACGGTAACAGGACTGTCTGTCTGGTGGAGATGCGATGGTATTGCTAGCTCCGAGGACATCGGCTGAGTGATGCTTTCGCAAAGCGGGCGCTTGAAGACAGTATTAACGATTATTGGGGGACGTCAGTTGGCGAAGTGAGTTGCTGGGATATTCGACCACTGGGCATACGGGGTTCCAGAGAGAGCTTCATGGGCGACCAAGATCATGACATCGGATTATGGATATTGCATCAAGCGGTAGAAAAGGTGAATTAGGAATCGGATGGTGAAGAGGGGGGGAAGAGGAAAAGGGAAGGGGTTGGTTGATGAACAATGATGGAGAGGGTTGGATGCATCGTTTGGAGCAATGATGGAGTTGATTACCCTGTTACTTGAGAAATGGCAGGCGCAATTGACTCGAGCATATTCTCGTCGTAGCTGCCCGCCTATCTGAGTACCTGCCTACTGCCTCGCTGTTCTCACGAATGACGGCCTAAGTTGCTGTGGGAAAGTGCTTCTGACTCTCCAGCAGGCAAGAACTAGGCATCAAGAGAACAAAACACCAAGGATGACCATCACAACATTTACACTTTCACTAGTGCTTCCTACGGACTACTGTATACCACTGTAACTGCGATCATGAGTCGAGACGAATTGATCAGCATCACTCGCATGACTTGGGTGCTCGGTCGCATTTTCGCGACGATGTTACCCCGTCTAAGTGATATCATCCCATGACCTTGGATTGGAACCTAAGCGCAAGAAGCGCCCTTGTCCATGCAAAGCGTCTGTCTGTCTCTCCCACTTCACGAGGGAAAAAACGCCTTGAGCTCCCCACTTAACGTCATACCCCGGCTCTTCTCTTTTCAAAGAGAAAACCCGCCCGGACGGCGCCGCCTTGGTTTTGGGGTTCCCGGAGTCGCCACCCGTCAGCAACAAGGCCCCGCCGTTCTGACATTGGCTCGGTGCAGATGCCGAGACACACGGCTTCGCTCACCTTGGAACCCTCCTTCACCTTTGTTCTCACATCATCCTTTTTTATTTTTCTCTTGGCTCAACGTCCGCCCTGCAGGCCGATCTTCGACACCGAGGCTAGTAGACCTGCATGCATGCAGGCGAAAAAAGGTTCCCCGTGCTTAGGCAAGCAGTGACCGACCCTATTCTGTCGATATCTCCGAGTAGGGGGGCATTGAAAATATCCAATGGAATTAGGCAAACGCGTCGCTGCCGCGGATGGATTGCTTCAAGATCACCACATCATGTATCTCGGATCCGCCACTCTGCTGTGAGATGATGTTGCTGCTCCTGATCATCACCGTTACCCGAGACATGGGTGATGAGCCGCATCGCATCCGTCTCTGGCATGGCATGGCATGGCATCGCCTTACGGTGTAATGTAGGTACTGTACTACTGACAAGGGGGCTAAAAACAAGGTCCCGAGGCTTGTCTTTGCCATCCATCTCCAAGCACACCCCTCCATCCATCCCATGTTTCCCAAGGCTGCAACACCCAATCCCCAAAACCCCAAACATCCTTGCGCGCCCCGAAACCCGTCCGATCGTCTCACACCCCAGCCATCCATTCCATCCATCCTCCTTGTGCACCACCACCACCACCACCACCGCGCCAGTGCGCCTAATCTGCCCCCCCCGCGCAACGCGCCTAAACCAGCACCGCCCGCAAATCATACCAGCCTCCAGCCCTCCCTGCGTCTGCGTCAAGGTTGTCTCTCGCTAGCTCGTCTAGTGTCATCCCAGGCTCCGCCAGACTGGTTCCGTTCGGCGAACACATCCATCCCGCGTCGCCCGATCAGGTAACTCACTTTGGGGCGCAGCCTATTAATAGCAGCCGTCCATTTCAGGGCTCAAGCCAAGTTTTAACACATCCATGAATGAGCGTGCGCTTCGTCGCACCAGAAACGATGGGCCTCGACGCCTCTGCCGAAGCCTCTTCTGCTGCAAGGCTGTGACTATTGATGTGGGTGATTTTGTTTTTAGGCTTGTCTGCCTTGTCAGTCCGACCATGGACTCAGAAATAGCAATCGGGCGCTTGAAAGAGGCCTCCTCTTGCGATGCCCTACACCAGAAGTTGCATCTCAGCTTCAGCCTGACTCTGCGGCTATTGGGGTCCATTCCTGCGCAACTCGAATAGATCCGCCATGATCTCCCTTGCCGGACGACAAGCCCACTTGCGTTAAACTCGGCCACGAGACCGAGGTCTGTGAAACTCGGTGGCAGGCTGGTGGAGAAGACTTGATGTGACTGTGCTTGACCCACTTTGACCGACAATCCCGAGTCACGAGCATGAGTTTCATCTTTTTCTGGACTCAGCCGATTGTTATGCCCTGCCCAGTCAATCCCAGCTTAATTTGATGAATTCACGCCAAGAAGCAAGTAGATAGATTAGAGGTTGACAGGATAAATTTCATGTTTCTATAGGATCCATTTTGGGAACACCAGCGCCCCAATCCCTGCTGTCGTTTGTGAATGCCCTTGTCCGCGACAAGGGGACTGCAGCCTGCGCAGTCTATCTGAATTGATAGTACAACATCGTGATAATGTATGAGACTCTGGAGAATCAAACCGGAAAATGCCGGCGAAAGAGACAAAGCCCAAGAAAGAGTACAAATGGGGGTAACAAGGAAACTTCCCTGCCAAAGAAAGAAACAACATCTAGCCAGCCAAACATCGTCTCCGTCTTTGCAAACAAGAACCCTGGCCAGACCCTGCCAGTTCGAAATGCAAAACGCCCAAGATATAATCCAATGACCCTAGAAGAACAGATCACCCAGTCTCAAAAAGGGTGTCCAAGAAGTGAAAAGAAGAAAGGACCAGCAGAAGTGGTCGAGCAGCCAGAAGCCAAATCCAGTGGCACCGCTAAGTCTAGCGCTCAAGAAGAAAAATCCAACCATCAAAAGGGCCGCGAGGCCTTCAGCATATGCTGATCAAGAATATAACCAATGTCCATGTTTTGCGTCGTCATTCCATGACTTGTTTCCAGCCAAGCGAGAAAAAAGAGCCCTGAAATCAACCCATCGCTGTGCAGAAGAAAAGGAAAAGGAAAGCCTGGAAAGTATGAGAAGAGAGATTTGAGACCGTCGACAAAGGTCCAATGCAACCAGCCGGAAAAGAGGAGAATCGTGTCATGCAAGGAGAAGGCCGTAATATGAGAGGAGGATACAGCGCCACAAAAAGTCGGGGCTGAATCCGTTTGCTTCATGGTCGAGTAGAGGCGTTTGGTCGTGATTGTAATCGTATCAATGTCGTAGTCTCGTTGCCATGTCTTCGGTAACGTCGTTGCAAGCCTTATGGCGAGAGAGGACGGCAAGAGGAGTCGCCGATGGAGGAGAGAATTAAGTATGATGTCGAAAAGCGTGCGGAGCGCTCAGATGCCGATGAATCGAAGCCAAAAGCCAACGACTTAACGGCGGGTTCCAGCAAGTAAGGAGGAGAGTTGCGACGGGTTGAACGAGCAGATGTAGCAAACCCAATCGTCAAACTCAAACCGGATGAGCCGCGGAGAGTGCCACGCTTGGCATCCAGTTACCAAAGACAAGACTGTTCATTGAGAATAGCCACTGTAGTAGCCAGAGTCTGAGTAGGCATGATTGCACGGTGATGCATACTGGGCAGCATGGCCCGTGTGTGCGCTGCAAGCGTAGCCCACGAATATTGTCCGCTGCTCAATGGGATGGCCAGGGCGGCCGTATGATGCACAACGGTCAATGGCGTGCTGGTAGTAGAGGCATCGGCAGGCCGAGTAGAGCTCAACTAGTTGATAACACATGATGATGATCTTCGGCCTGGAAGTTGGCCTGGCGTCGGGTCAAGTGGAGAAGAACGGAGATTGGAGGTGAATGAGACGTTCAAGCGTTTGTTTCGAGATGTTTGCTCCGGAGTGCGTTGGTTCAAGTCGTCAAAGCCAGGTAGATGAAGTAAGGCGGTTGGTTTGTGGTGATGCGTGAAGTGAGGTAGGTAGGTTGGAGTAGATGATGGAAGAGAAGGATGGAGACCTCAGGACAAGACAGTGAAGGAGAATGGCCTGCTTTATGAATGCTGTGAATAAAAGGATAGATGATGAGTGAGGATAGAAGCTATTAGCGTCTCGAGGCATCGCAACCTTATAGGCCTTGCTTGTAGCCTGGAGGACAGTAGGACCATGATACCGACACGCCCCTACGTAGGGCGGAGGGCGTGAAAGAGACCCCCCCAGACTGGCATCAAGGCACCAGTGACGCCAGAGACGCCAGTGAGAACGCACGAGAGAGAGATAGCCGCAACTGGTGTCTGACTGTCATGACAGGTGACATAGGCTCCTCGTAGGCGTGGGGAAGACCAAGACCCACAGAGCCAAAGGTCCTTAGCAAAAGATGCCTTGGGCTTGGGCTTGGCTATTGGAAAGAATGACAGGGGGTGGGGGGTCCATTCATTCGGATGGGGAGGCTTTGGAGGCTTTGACCCTTTGACTATTTGGGCCATGTGTGTCGAGCGCCCTGTGCCATGATCTGTCCTGGGATCCTAGAGTCCTGCTTGTCCGTCTCGGAACGCTCTGAAGTAGTATGAGCGAGCACGGGCTGGCTTGTAAGGCGCAGCACGGTGTGGATGAGGTGTAGCCTGGGTACCCGTACCGGGGTGCAGGGGTACAGGGAACAAGCTGCCAAGAACAAGTGAGAAGTGGTTCCAGATATCCTCGGCGTGAGGAGTCACCATTGGCCTGTGGCAGAGTTGAGCTGCAGAAAGGCTGACGGAGCGGCCAGGGGCCCTGATGACGGACTTGCAACCACGCCGACCGGGCTGCTGTTGCTGCTGCGCTACTGTACTGTGGTGTAGCTATGTACAGCACTGCACAGTACCAATCTCTCCACGGTCGGCCGAGGCGCCAAGTTTCTAGACGGTCTCGGACGAAGCTTGTGATGGCGACCGTGTCATTGTCGCGATTGACGAGCCGCCGTCGAGATTGAATTGGCGCGGGATGATGAATTGGGAGCAGTTGCAGCGCGCGGAAGCTACGGATTATGCCCTGCGCGCGCATACGTAATGAGCCGCGCCTGTACTGAGGAAGCTCAAGGCTCAGAGCAACCTACCTTACGCGCAAGGCGATGACGAAGGAGAAAAAAGAAGTTGTAACAAGAGCAAAGGTCGCTTCGCTTCCATCCGTCGCATAGCATCCCGCCTAGGTGCAGAAAAGAGGGTGCAATTGCGTCAGAACTTTGGGACTTTGGACCCCGAGTTAGTCATTCACTAGAAGGCAATGGTTCGCCCGGTGGCTTTGGCCTGCAACTTCCTTCACGAGATCACACGTGCCCCAGGCAGGCCAGGCAGAGATATCCGCAGCTTCCACTGATAACTCTGGTTTCACCTCTCCATCACACCCACAAGCCGGCAGCAAGGCTTTGCTTTGATGAGTCTTGTTTGTTGTGCGACAAGGAGTTGACAGGACTTGCGACAACTGAAAAGACCCCCCAGCCACGCAGACTGGCCATTGATGCCTATGGATGGATGCCTTTCTGCAGAGCCAGAAGAGGCGACGCAACCTCATCCCTTCCGCAGCATTCCTCCGTCGTCTCCGGCGACCGACCACGTCCGTGATACACGCTCCTTCTTCTGCCACTTCCGAACAAAGAAAACGTCCCCGGCGGCTGACCGACGATGTGCGAGAGACTTTGACCAGCGCGCCAATCAGGGACTGCGGACGCTGGGTTAGCGACTCTTCAGCACTGATCCCTGTTAGTCGGCACTTGTTGGTGGTGGGAGTGGGCGTTGGGGGCATGCTGCGCCCATCGCCCTGACCCTAGCGGTTCTCTTCTCTCCATGGATCAGTCGGGTCCGTCTGGCTCCTCGATCCCGGCCTAATGTCTCGTTTCCTGTTTCGTTTCTGGTGCACTGGTGTTGCAGAAGGAGACGCCACGAGCCCAACTCCACGGTCCACGAGCAGGGAATCTTGGCTGCCGACTGGCCGCCCAGTTGATGGGTCTGGATCCGGGAGCCATGTCAACGGTGCAGGAGGGATTCAGGGATTCCGGATTGACGACTTGCTGTTGCTTCCAGGCATCCTAACGTCGTGCATCTGCAACTTCTATTAATTCACCTCCTCTGTGTCGTGATTGGCTCATCATCTCTCCCGTATCGATCCATACCGGCAGGGCTGCATTAAGGGGTACAGAATTGCAGGCAGTCTATTGTGTTAGTGAATCGAGCTGACTTTGCCTTGCAGGACTTCTCGGCGCTATTATCACATCGATATTTCGGGTGCCGTCCATTCGCAACCCGGATGCCCCTTTCGAGAACGGGGATGCAGTATCGATGCATATCCCGCGCTTCGCATACCAGCAAGTCACTTTTCTTACTCTGGCAATACCTGGAAGTGTTTGGAATTGGTTGCCACACTCTTATCCCCAATTCTCTTGCTGACAGCCACAACAGAGGGATCCCTGTCTCCCATAGGGCTGTGTCCGCAGTCGACCCCCGACCTTGGCAATGCTTGCCCACTTGCTTGCTTCAGGTCGTTGGCTCTTACTGGTTCCGGCCGAAGCTACGGTGCCTGGAAAAGGCGTTCATACAGTACGTATAATGACCACTTATACACCCTTCATCGTAATTCACACGATGTACGTATTGAAAGCTGATATGCATGTCTCGACATGACCACATACGGTTGACTGTTTTTCAAGCACAAGGGCTATGGACAAGTCGGCGAATGGTGTACTCGACAGCCCTCGCTTGAAATCCTTATCGATCCTTTTCGGGGGTTATCATGGTTGCGTCTGATGATCCAGATCGCCCGTGGCTCCCCTCCTTCACCAGAACGCCGGAAACTGGGTGGCCCATCAATCAGGCCTGGCTCGCAGCGTTCGGTGCAACTGACATGCATCACACCACCCCTTGGGATAAAGACTATCGGGCATGTACTGTACTGTGCCGCGCAGTACGTAGATGCTGGCCAGTCAGCACCGTCAGTCATGCCCACACCAGCCACCGGTTGCTTGTCAAATGTGGAGGCAGCCCGCCTAGCCTTGCATTGGCGACTTAGCAGACACCAGTATTTCTTGTACCTTTCGCACAGTCTTCTGTACATCTACCTTAAAGGGAATGCTGACATGTTCCGGCAGTTTTCCCAACCCCTGCCTCATATCTGGTTGACGACGACGCTCCGATTGGACCAGAGGTTCAGGGTTGCCTGGCGCTTCGACTATCTTGGGACGACATCTGCACACTCGCCCGCCTCACGTGGGCTCTGAGTAACCAAATTGCTGACAAGGCCTCCCGTGGGTTGGGAACTGTGTAAGAGGATGCATCGGGATACAGGACCGAGGAAACGACTCTGACAAATGTTAATGTCCTGCACAGAATTCCCCAAGAATCAGCGGGCACAACTCTTCAGAACAAGAGTCGACGTCGGTTACACGAGCCTCGGCCCCTGGCGGATCTTTTGCTGCAAGTTGTCAAAGTTCGATTATTAACTTCAACACCATGTAATTCTACCACTGTACCCACACCAACTGCGGTCCGTTGCCGTTCACATGTCTCACCCAGCAGACACCCTTGAAAAGGAGAGAAGCCAATCGATCCTAATTCAGGAGGGCCTTGTCTCAGATGCCCAATTTCAGTCTGCCGTTTCTCCTGGGCGAGAGATGGTGGTAGGGATCCGCATTTCTGACAGGGCCTGCAGGTCTGACTTTCGGCCGACCCCAGGGTCAAGCATGAACGGTTTCTAAAGAAAGGTACAGGTTGTGCAGGCTAGTAGTGTGAGCACAAAGAGTCATGTCTAATCAGGCATCAGAAACCGCCCGGAAACGAAAGATGTGCATGCAGGCGAAGAAGGAGACTAACCCAGTCAGCAACTGGTCGGCCGAGCGCTCCATCTGAACAACAACCTTTGAGAGGCCGAGACAGTGAGCACAGACGAGAAAGATGGATGGTTTGTCGCATTCACTGATGACTCTGCCTATCTCTGCCTAAGGGAATTGGATGCAGGGAGAGTTAGGAACGGGAACCCCGTGATCTTTTGCGCAGCAACCCCGTGGTCACCCAAGTTGACAAACACCATCAGCATCGTCACCACCGTCATGGGGATGCCCACCACCACCACCACGGCCGAGTATGTACAAACTCGCGCCCTTGACTGACAGATAAACCGTCTACAGTATGGCCATCGTCATGGAGGGTTGAATCTATGTTCAATGACCTCACCCGCTTGTTCCACAGGCCGATGACAAGCCTACAGCCTCGCCCAAGAAGACAAGGCCTATCTGCGGGGGAGTGGGGCCGATGCCCTGTTGATCGGATTAGGCCAATCACCGGCCGTCCGCGCCACGGTCCTCCGCCGGCTGCGCCTCCCGCCGTGGCTTGCCCCGTTATTCGTCTCCGCCGGCGACTCCGAGAATCTCGACGACTTACATTGTTCCCCCCCGGCTGCATCATCTCGAGACGGCTTCCTAATTCCCATTCTTTTCCTCATCCGTGTTGTTGCAGTAGCTCTCGGTCAATGAGGATTAGGCGCTCGCTGCAACTCTGTGGCCCCGGCCGTTAGGCGTACCGGTGATCCACGACTCCGTCAGCAGGCAGATCTGCCTTGGGGAGTCATTGTCTCTCGGGAAGCGAGATGCTTCATCATACGTGCGTGCGTACGTACACAACCCGTCAGACTCAATACTCGGCCGGACCCGGTTTTAACCTTGCGACTGGGCAAGCCTCTTGCTCGCTTGTTTGCCAATGACAGTCCTTGGTCTGCCATCTCCTTTACCAACGGGCTTGGTGGTTGAAACTCAGGGACAAGGGCGGCAGGCGTCTGGGCTCCTTTGACGCCGCGGCTGTTGCTCATCGTCGTTGAGGCTCCACGCGCAACATCTCCCTCCCTTTCCGCCCTTCCTCAACCCCTTTGAAAGATACATCCGCTTGCAGTTAGCAACCGCGCGCCCCCCTTAGTCTCCCCCAAACCAGACTTGCCGCCGCCAGGCAGACCTCGCGTCTCTTCCTTCACCCTTTTGCCGCTCCCGCAGCCCCATACGTGATCCCCTCCCCTTCCCTTCCGCGGTGGTCCGTGAACCGTTCGGGCGTGACAAGACGGGCGAGGCTGATATGCAGCTTCGGCGGCGATTCCTCGAAACTGTTCCATTCTTCGAAGCACCTTTGCTCCCGCACCTTTGACCATCGAATAAGCGTCTCACCTCCCACACTCTTCTCCCCTGATTCCCAACGCTTCGTCACCCAACGGCCGTCGTGATGACATGTGGAGGCCTCAGTCACAACGGTGATGGGCAACAATGGATGCCTCTGGTCTCGAATATTCCATTACGTGTAAAGCTGTCTTGATGCCTATACGGCACGCTGGTCCTGACCATTCATTGATTGTCTGGGTGACATCGCTCCCTCCTTCTTGTCAACCCCTAACTAGTTTCTATAGCCCTTTCCCCCACGTCAACATCTATCGAATTGAAACCACCCTCAAAATCTTGTAATATACACCCTTTTCACAGAGTTGTAGCCCCAGTTCCAAGGCCTTGACTCACTTGGCCTTGCCGCTTTGTACCACGGTTTTGCCTCCTGAGTATCAGCCGCAAGGCACCCACAGGGTGAGATGTCGTCAGTCATCATGTACGCTAGGCGATATGTTGTCGAAATGAATAGTCGAGAGAGAAAATAAGAAATGCTCCCCATGTCGCTGATCGCCCCCTTCCTCCTCCTGCCCCCTCGCAGCCCCCATGTCATAGTCGTGAAATCCACGCAGTTGTCGCCAGGTTATGGCAAAGTCGTTGTGCCGATTTAGGCTGTGTTCCAGTGGAATGTATCGATTACCCAAGTACGCACAAGGATCAAATCAAAATGCTCGACAGTACCAGAACTCCAATCATCATGAATAGACATCCCCGGCAACGGGACTAAGCTCGTCGACTCATAGCTGCCGTTGCGCCAGCTGCGGCCAGGTCCTGCTTGGCACTAACGCTCCTACCCGCGGCTCGAGGCAAGCCACTTGAGGTTTGGGCAAACCCAGCCGTACCGGCACTGGTCCTCTTTGTAGGCACGGCGCCGATAGGTCCCGTAGTCCCCGATGCTCTTCTTGGGCCGCCGGAGACAGGCTTGTGAGGGCTGACTCCGGTTCGTAGGGACCCAGCAGGCTTGACACCCGCACCAGGGGGCTCCGGAAGAGGTCGCGGAACCGAGATGGTGTTGTGTCGTTTCATTGGCGATGTTTCGCGAGTCGGCATTCGAGGCACGGGCATCTTACGCCCAGTGATGAACTCATGCCGGATAGCGTCCTCGGGTCTCAGTCGCCGTTCAGGGTCCCATCGGAGACAACGCGCCAGGAAGTCCAAAAAGACTTCGTCGTCACACTTGAGCACCTGTTGTAATGTCTTGGAAGAAGGCCGGCGCCTGCGGCCCTTGGATGATACGGTCAGACGGGGCTTGCCCATCGAGTCAAAGAAGAGCTTCTTCCGGGTACTCTTCTCAATAAGATGCTTCTCCGGAGGTCCGAACACCTCCATGATACATGCCAGCTGCTCTTGCTCATTCTCTCCGGGGAAGATGGGCACACCAGTGTAAAGCTCTGCCAGAATGCAGCCAACACTCCACATGTCGATGGGCATACCGTAAGTCATGCCGAGGATGACTTCAGGTGAACGGTAGAATCTCGACTGGATGTAGGTGTACACCTTCTCGTTTTCGAAACAACTAGAACCAAAATCGATAACCTTGATCTCGGAATGAAGGGGATGTCGTAAAAGAATGTTTTCAGGCTTCAAATCGCAATGGATGACCTTGTGCTGCTTGAGGAGGTTGAGAGAGCTGAGAATTTGCTTGGTGAAGCGTCGGATGATCCTGATAGAGAAACCACGGAAAGCGTGCGCCTTGATAAGCTCGTAGAGGTTCATATCGAGCAGCTCAGTCGAGATGCAAAGATGTCCACGGAAATAGAAACTTTGGGTGAAGTTGACCATGCTGTGCTTGTTCTTGGGGTCCTGCCATGAGTTAGCACTGAAACGTGAGATATTAACAGAGAAGTGAGCCAACTTACCCATTCGCGGAGCTTCTGAAGAATGTTGACTTCGACAAGAGCTTGCTGGTGGAACCTCTTCTTGTTCCTAATAATCTTGATGGCAACGAGGCCACCCGTCTTGTGGTCGATGCACCGAACAACTTGTCCGAAACTTCCCTTTCCAAGAACATCAATGATTTCATATCGGTATGCAAGGTGGTCTCCAGGAACAATTGTGTAGTCGCCGCGCTCATCGTCGTAGCCAAAGTTAGGCGCATCTGACTGAAGATCTCCGACAACTTTGTGGGCATTCTGTGTACCACAGAAATAGACATCGTTGTAGTCAACAATCTCTCCTCGTTCGTAAATATTGAGCATGGCGATGCGGATTGCCTCGTGTGAACCAACGCGCTCCTTTGGCGTTGCACGCTTCCTGAGTGCGTCCAGCGTTCGTGCAGCAACCTCTGTCTCCTTGCGCCGAGAGCCCAGCTTGGCCATTTCCTCTTCAGCTGACAAGTCATCCTTGTCGAGTTCAGCAGTCCATGAATCCACGCCCTTCACTGCTGCCGAGGAAGTTCGAGGTCGAAGAATCTTCTGCATGACCGAGGTGTTTCGTCCCACAGGCATGGTCGAGGGGTCAACCACAGGCTTTTTCGTTCCCCAGGATTCGCTCTTGGTCTTGTCGTGGGACATGAAGGCATTGAGGCTTCCGCCCGAGCTCTTACGCCTCCTCGACTCCAGATAGCCGCTGGAGGATTGCTTGATAGTGGGGCTTGGGCTGGCCTGCTTCATGTTGGATAGGTTGTTGAGTGTAGCCGAAATAGGAATTCTGGGGGGAGGCATAGCCTCATCTGGATGCTTGCTATTGGCCTTTTCGATAACGTCGGCAGGCGCATTGATGTTGCTCTTCGAGTTGTTTCGCTTCCAGGAAATACTGAGTTTTCGTCGAATGGAGCTCATCGATGATGGGGTCTGAGGTTCCTCTGAGACCGGTTCCGGTGGAGGAGACTTGGGGATGAACTGCTCCGTCTTGGGCGCCCGCGGGCCCGCGGGCTTATGGGGGACTCGATCTTGGAAAAGATGGTCGTCAAGTGTGGTGAAATCGGCACCTGTCTTGGATCTCTTCAAGAAGTTGTGCTCGGGACCTCCCTTGGGAAGAGAGGAGGACAAGAACGGTGACATGCTTTGCTTATGATCAATCTCCTTAAAGGCAAGGGACGAGTCCGTGGAGCTGGCGTCAGGAGGTGTGGGTGTGAGATGCGTTTGATGGACTGAGCTGCTGCTCCTTAATGAAGGGAGTTCGGGGGTGTCGCCGTGACGACTCTTGGAGAAGAAGGAACTCTTGGACGCTGTCATTGGGGTCGTTGGTGTTTTTGGTAATTGCCGTGATGGCGGAGGGCTCAAGCTCCTCTCGACGCTGCTGTGATCCTGCAACGCTGCTATCTTGTTAGCAGTTGGAGTGCTCAACGGCCCCAAGCTAATAGGTGGCAGACGCAAAGGCTGCAAATGTCTCTTGTTCGGGGGAGTAGCTTTGTTGTCTCCTTCGGCCGCGACATGTGGTACATATGCACTTTTACGGGCGCTTGGCCTTCTCTGAACCTTAGTCGGTTCAGGGAACACAGGCATGGAAATCGTCCCAGTTGAGTTAGCGTTCATGCTCATTGCGTCCAAGTTGCTCAAAGCCGTCTTTTTCTTTTCCATGAAATAAGTGTCGGCTGGAGAGTCTTTTGGAGACTCGTACGCTTTGGGAATAGCGGGAACAGGAGGGACATCTTCTTCCTCGTCCGCGGGCATGGGGTTATGAACAGTTGTATGTTTCGGAGCGGGTAGTCGTGATGTGGATGAGGATCCCGACATGCGATGCATGGATCCAGTCGATGTCCTCGCCGTGTTGAAGCTAAAGGCAGATGCGGCTGAGAGACCAGAGCTATAAGATTTGCGGTTGTTGAGATCCGGAGTGGTCCTTGATGAGGATGGGGTTGCGGAAGCCTTCCTTGGAATCATCGAGGGTGATTTAGACTCAGCCCTGTTCTCAACTTGGTTGTTCATCGACACTGGGGGTGGCGGCGGCGGGTTAGAGACCTGATTCAGGCTCTGGGACTGCGGCATGATTGAAAGGCGCTTCATCCTCCGAGTATCAGTAGGACTGATAGTCCTTGCACCGAGTCCAGTGGCGTGCGAGGAATGGTGGGCACCGGGCATCATCGAGACTCGCTTGCTGCTTGAGGATGGAGTACTAAGACGACCACCGACGCGCGGCGACCGCGGGGTGAGCGTGGAGTGCCGGTTCTGCTCTGGGGTGAGAGTGTTACCGAAGCTGAGGTTTCCATGACTTGGTCGCGGCGGAGGTTGCACCGACTTGGACTTGGCAGCCCTCGAGCTCGGGAAGCCTCTCGCGCTGTCAAGCCATGATGAGTTACCATCCAAGGAGGCTCTGGCCGAACCAGTGGATGCCCCATCAGATAGGAGGCTGGGCCGCCTCTTCTGGGCAGTTCGAGGGCCGAAATCCGAATCGCCAATGATGCCAGGTCCTATCGACTTTCGAGGGGGCTTGGATGCAACGGAGCTGGATACGGGAGGGTATTGGCTCTGTCGGCGAGCGCGGGCTGTTGGACCGTTGGCATGATCGGCCCCTGAAGCAGAGATGTTATTGGATGCATGGCCAGGCTGTCTGGTCGAGTTGCTAGGTCTGCGCAGGAGCGAGCCTGATCGAGCGGGACGTGTACCGGACTGATTCGAGGGGCGAGCGGGAGACGGGGCTGCTTGGGGCTTGGAAGACATATTGCTGTCATCTAAGCCACGGGTCTCGAGAATACTCCCCTCGCCGGTGGGAGAAGGAAATTGGGTGAGTTTGAACTCGGTCGAAGCGGACTCGATGCTGCTCTGGAGGTCGTCAAAGCTCACAGAGGGCAGGAAATCGAACGATGCGTTGGGATCGTTTAATTGACTGGTTTCCCCATCCCGACCGAAAGAAAAGAGAGAATGGTTGTTGGAGGCGGTTGCGCTGAGCATTGGAGCGTCGAAGGCGAGGCCAGGATTCGCGGTAGGAAGAGGTGGTCGATTCCGATGGCTAGGAGTTTTGCCCCTGTCACAAAGGGATCCAGGTCAGCTTTGCCATGTGCAAGGAGGCGGCGAGGGTCGGCGGCGACGATGATGCGTGCACAGGGCAACGACGACAGAGAAGGGCCGCCCGAGCAAGAGAAGATGGATGAGAGGAGACAACAAGAACAAGAGGCTCACAATCGAGTTGGAGAAAAGTTGGCTGGTCGAGGCCCAGCAGGTGCCTTGTGCTCGCGGCTCATAGGGTCCGGTCGAGGGGCGTGGCTGGCAATGCGACGACGGAGGTGGATTTCACGGGGTCGGTCGCTAGCACAGACTCAGTCCGGTCAGGGAGCTGAGCGCATTCGAACGGCTACCTCATTCCGGGGCCGACAGAGACAACGACGGAAAGAGGAGAGCAATCAGCGGTAGGCGGACGGCAGGCGACAGATGTTTGACTGTGGACGGTGTGTCCCGGGAAGGGGATGGTAAGATGGATGGGATGTGGATGAGAAGAGCGTCGGTCGAGGATGGAGTCGTTGTTTTTCGGAAAAAGAGGGATGGATGGTCTCTGCACTGCACTGGGTCTCGCCTTCCCAATGGTGGATGGACCTGATGGATGCAGCCAGTGACTTGCGGCGGGTTCCAGGCTTGGGCACACGCTGCCAGAGGCGGGCAACAGACGGGCACAGGCAGCTCCGGAAGGGGGCATGGGGGCCATGGGGTGTCCACGGGGGGGCGACGCCATGGCAGGGAAGCATGGGAAGGAAGGCGCCTGAGAGGCTGCGATGGCGGAAGGCACCTCTGGAAAGGTACCCTGTGGGGCATGGAACGCCGATACCGCCATTTGATTGGCGTCTGGACCAGGAGATTGGTCCCTGAATTGCGGATAGACGTGAAGGTCCATACCGCCAAGTTCCTCTTTTACCGCTATTCCATTCATTCATTGCTAACTAAAGCAGGGCGCTCTGGCACTGGCACTGGCACTCGTTCAAGAGTGTCAGGTTCCTTGCCTTGGTATGGTTGGTACCTGCCGGTCGCTGCATCACCTGCCCGCAGCCCGAGGTACCTGTACCTTCCCCGGGCAAACAATGCAACGTCCCCTTACTTTATTAGTCTCCCTCGAATCCACGATGCAGATATGAAAGGAACGTCAATCATGATCCAACTCGCACTTGGGGGAGATGAGACATGCCTGGATCACGATTCAGATGGATGCCATGCCCGGGCCCGTTCCGGACAAAGGCCACAATTGCCTTTACTTACCGTCTTCTGCTCCCTCGTGCTCCTGGCTCCCCAGCCATGCCATGCCCGCAGCCCAGCCGTGCGTGCCCAGCCAGCCAGCCGTTCACTGTCTCAACGCGTCCAGTCCAGCCAGTCCAACAGCAAGCGGGCTCCAGTTGAGCCACGCCGATAGCGACAGGCGACAGCGGTGATATTGGGTAGGGGTCCTCCTGCGCGCAGTGGAGACGGCGGCGAGAGGAGCGAGCGATGCTACTGTCAACACCGCTGTCTGTTGACGCATCAACGCCAAATGGGAGAATGGCATTGGAGCTAAAAGGTAGCTTGCGTCCCGAAACGAATCGCCGCCCGTTTCGATATGTCCCGTTTCGAAACCAGGGTCGGAACTCTCCTTTTGGTGGACAGCCTCTTCGAGTATGCCGCTTAGACCAGGATATCCGGCGACGGATACGGGGGTGTCGGTCGCGCGTCTCACATTTCAAGGACCCTGAGCCATGCCATGCCATGGCAGGCAGTTCGGGCATCATCAACCGGCAAGGTCAAACGGATGCTCTCTGTTTTCGACCAAGGCACTCCCACCAGTCCCGGTCCAATAGAGCCGGCGTGCCAGCGCTGGTGTTGTCAGTCTGCATTGTTGGCCCGCCAAACATCAAGGATGATGCTGTGTTTGGACGTGTATTGTTGTTTTTCGCCGCCTGCGGCATCCATTCAGGGCCATGATCCATCAGACCAACAGACGAGTACCCCCGCAGCCGGACGCATCTCGTTGATGCAGGAGACCAGATGGCCAATCTGGCATCTGGAATCTGTGGCCGGTCGTCGCCAAGGGCAACCTACCTCTGATGTTACCTCATAGCCCGCATCGTGATGAAGCTCGACCGTGTTTATCTCGCCGCCGAATCCTGCCCGCACACGAGATTGACAGATGGGTATCTGCGATGAGCACTATATGGCCATGTAGGTCTCAATCGTCGGTCCTGCAATAGACAAAAACTAGTGGGTGCCGAAATGAAGAGGTCATTGCTTGATTCATGTGGGCTCGCTAGGAAATGCTCTTTGAAGGTAAGACAGTCAACTGGAGCAGTCTGCATGCAGAAGCCAGTCAGCGCAAGCACGTATACAGGTGTCAACATAGCCCCTATTCCTCGGCCAGCAAACTCGTATCACGGCCTCATGACCAAGTCACCAAATGAGGCAATCTATGAACCAAACTCTTTCCTCAAGGAGCAGCACAACTTGGAGGCGCCACGGCCCGCATGGCGCTACTGTAAACTTTGAATCATGGAGGGTGGGCAGCCATGATCACCAAGAAGCTGGAGTTGCTTTCAGGTGAGGGTCAGCGGGTGTTGAATAACGGTCCCACGACCCAGCGATGGCTTAATTTTGGAGAGGAACCTAGCACACCAAGCATACGATGTCGATGACTATTCACATTCGTTCTTAACTATTGTCATGATGCTGCATTGCTGTTTCAATATTCAAGGCAGTTCACACCCGGCTATGTCCACAGTAAACCAAATTCTCACCTTTTGGCGACCCTCGGCACACATGCCCTTCCTTTTGGGAGCTACACTTTCCCGGCAGTCTGGTGATGTCAGCGCCCAGTGTCACATGCACACCCGTCCGTGATGGTGACACCTCCACGCGGGAACCCCATCTTCAAACCTCCACACTCCGACGTTGCACCATGTCTTGAGCTCCAGCTCGGCCCATCCTTCAATGGACGACTTCACCACCGAGATCATCGCCTCCGGGCGCGCCTTTGACTCCCCGGAGAGCCCCGAGCGCCATCGCCGCGTCAGTGACGGCAGCCATGATGACGAGCCGGCCGTTGAGGCCGAGGCCACGACTCCGGCGCCTCCCCAGAAGACGGGTTTGCGCGGCGGGCTTGCAGCTATTCGGCAGAAAGCCAGCCTGCAAGATCGTTTGGTTGAAAAGTTTGTTATACTCTAGCTTTTGCTCCCCCATGGCTTGCTAACCATGTCCTCCAGGCTCCTTCAGCAAGTCATCCCAGCGGACAAAGATGATCCCAACGACGTCGCCTTTGCTGCCGACGACCATGCGCCTACGCAGACCGAGAGGCCCAACTTCAACATCACCACCATGTCCTACAACTTCCGCCGCTTCAATGCTCGCATCGGTGTCGTCTTCAAGTTCCAGGCCCGAGTCGAGCGCATCCTCTGCTGGCATCGCGCATCCCATACGCTTTCTCTTCTCGCCGTATACACCTTCGTATGCCTCGACCCATACCTCCTCTGTGTTCTACCTGTTGCGATACTGCTGCTCGGCGTCTTTATCCCTGCGTTCTTGGCCCGTCATCCGGCACCTCCCAAAGGCACATTGTCGAGCGAGCAGAATGTTGGCTACTCTCCGCGCGGACCGCCCTTGGCACCTGCGGCGACTGTTAAACCCGTGAAGGAACTTAGCAAGGACTTCTTCCGGAATATGCGCGACCTGCAGAACAGCATGGATGACTTTAGCGAGGGGCACGACAAGGTTGTCGCGTTGCTTGTACCGGTGACCAACTTCAGTGATGAGGCTCTCAGTTCTGCTCTCTTTCTATTCCTCTTTGCAGGTGGCATCTTCATGACTATTGCAGCTCAGTTGATCCCGTGGAGGTTCATTTTCCTCCTCGGCGGTTGGGCTGTTGTCGGCATGGGCCATCCATATGTTGCTCGCCTTCTTGCCGTCGCCCATCGCGAGCGTCTTCAGCCGCAGGAGGCCAAGGCTCGATCATGGCTTGACGATTGGATCGCTAAGGATGTCATTCTCGACTCGAGCCCTGAGACTCGTGAGGTCGAGATCTTTGAGTTGCAGCGCAAGATAGCTGGCGGCAGCGGCGAGTGGGAGCCCTGGCTCTTCTGCCCATCCCCTTACGATCCGCTCTCACAACCACGTATCGCCGGTGAGCGACCCAGGGGCACACGGTTCTTCGAGGATGTCATGCCCCCGGAGGCTTGGGAGTGGAGTGAGAAGAAGTGGGCTCTCGATCTCTGGAGCCGTGAATGGGTTGAGGAGCGCATCATCACGGGTGTTGAAGTCGAGACAGAAGGCGAGCGTTGGGTTTACGATATCTACGATGAGCGGGATGAACGAACAGGAGTGGTAGATCCTCCAGTTCATGACAAAGGGAAGCAAAAGGCTGCTGCGGCCAAGCCGAGCTGGGAAGAGGGGGAGGACGGCACTGGTAGAAGAGGTGACTGGAGACGGCGACGATGGGTACGGTTGGTGAAGCGCAAGGCAGCACCAGTGCAACCCGTCTAAGATGGCCAGTTCTTGCATGTAAAATTAATGGAGTCTTGTGTATTTAGGTTCGTTTCTGCGTGGCGTTGGCGGTCTTGGGTGAAGGACAGGATAACAAGAGCAACATTCTCACTCGGGATGCAGTGGAAATGAGTCACGGTCGTGGACAGGGAGACTTATGAAATGAATCATTGATGGTTAATATATTCCAGAATCCGAGCTATACGCTCCATGACAGAAAAGCGCCATGAGCCAGGAGATAATCCAACATTGACTGTTACAACAATTTCAAGTGACCGGTGCTGTTCGCCATCAGCTTGGTATCATACCGTTCAGACTCCTCCCCCTCCCTCCAATAATAGATCTCTGTACAATCAATCGTTCATCAGACATCCCTCCCGACGCCGGCCAGAACATTCTATATGCGCTCCGCTTCATAAGACATTAAACCTGACTATGACTAGGAAAGTTGGTGGGTGTTGAGAAACTCGAAAGAAGCGCGACGGGTGAAAGACTGTGGCCTAGGGGATGACCATCTTGTCCAGGATCTTTTGGATGCCCTTTGTGTATCCACGGCCCTGGTCAATTTCATCCGTCATCTTACGGGCGCGCTCGATGAGAATTGCAACAACATTACGAGTATACTCGAAACTACCGGTCGACTCCATGTAAGCCACGGCGTACCGCTTAACCTGGATGTCGGACGTCTTTTGCTTGAGGATGTTGACGAGCTGGAGGTTTGTCGGGTTGGAGCGGATGCTGTGGATGACTGGGAAGGAAAACTTTCCCTCGGTGAGATCCTCGCACATGCCCTTGTTGTGGCTGTACTCCTTAGACGACAGGTTCATGTAGTCGTCGCGGATCTGGAAGATGAGTCCGATGAGGTTGACAAGAGGTACACAATCAGTAGGCACCGACGATTCGGCAGCCATGAGCTTGATACCAAGTCGAAATAGGCCGCCCGTCTTGTTGCCCACCATCTCGAGGTAATCCTCCTCGGTGGGGCAGGTGAGGGTGTCTCGCCAGAACAGGTCCATGCCCTGCCCCCTGTGCAGGTTTACGAGCTCCTCGGAAAAGACAGTGATGAGATCCGGGTTGTTGAGGCGGTGCAGCTCCTGCAGGGCGATAAAGTAGATGTAGTTTGCCGAGTTGATGGTCTGCGCAACACCGAAAATGTTGTGCGCCACGGGGAACCCGCGGCGCAGCTCCGACGAGTCCTGGACGTCGTCGATGAGCAGCGATGACTCGTGGAGCATGCCCACGACGCGCGTGATGACCTCGAGGCTCTCCTGGGGTACGTCTAGCCAGGCGTTGAAGGCGTTGATGAGCTGTGCTCTAAAGTCCTTGCCCGGGTGACTGATAACATAGTCGTAAGGGCCACGGACAACCTGTTCCTTATCATCGGTCCAGGTTCGCTTGGCAGTAAAGTTGAGGTCCTCGTAGGCGTAACGCTCGGGGTCAGGAGGTGGGTTCGGGGCCTGCATCATGACGCCAAAGCCCGGGTTCGGGGCGGTCGATCTTGGGGAGCGCTGCTTCTGGCTGAGCCAGTCTCCTTCTGCGACGGGGCGAAGGACGGATTTGGTGGGAGTCGAGTTGAGCGAGGTCGGGACGCCGGTGCTCGAAGTACGAGGGGGGATGGCGTTGGGGGAGGTGAGAGGGGGATTGTTGTTGTTGGAAGGCATCTTCTCCATGTCTCTGGGCGACAGGGACAGCATGTGCAGGGTCGACGGGGGGAGAGCCCAGGAGTCGGAAGAGAAGCTCGGATCGGCCGTGGGGATCATGCGTTCAGCGTTTGAAGAGTGCAACGGTGTGTGAGAGGCTGAGTCGGGGGGGTGAAGGTGGCGAGGCGGGGAGTATAAGCGTTGGGTAGATATCGAAGCTCGTAGATGCCTGGTGTCTTGTTGAGAGTTTGTCGTGTGGGCTGCGCCTTGGTCTAGGCAGCTTTATTTAACTGTCGCGAGAGGGTAAATCGACCTGTAGCAGAATCGACGTCATTGAGGGTCCCGAACCAAGTTCAGTTCTGCCTGATGCAAAGGCATAGAGGCGGGCATGTGCGCGAGGCAGCACAGGTAGCCCCAAGATATATACGCGCATATGCAACCCGAGAAGGTTGAGGGGCAGGACCAAGAAAATGAAGAGAAGGGCTTGTCCTAAGCTAAGCTCCATACGAGGGTACGTGTTCGTCCTACGCAAGAGGACGACCTTTTCGTCACGAGCTAATGCAAAGGAGCTAGCGGCACGGCGGGCCAGGCGGGTAGAACTGTGGGGGAGGTCTTTTGACGCCCAGGAGCAGTCACAGAGTCCTGCGGGTTGGAGGTCACGTTGGTGTAGCGTACCTTTTGAGAGGGGAAGCTTGTGATAATCCGGGGTATGGCGGTTATTACGGAGAGACAGTTTGGACGAGGTTAGACGTCGGTAAAGGATGGGTATCTGCTGAGATGCGGATGTTAACCGTTTCTTCTATTTAAGAGATGAGATAAGACACGACTTGGGAATGCAGTTGCGACAGCGACAAAGCTCAGGACATGCGAAGTATCCGATGATGGACAATGACGTTTTTCTCACGGAACCATCGGTCCAGCCAGCCCGACTGGGCATCGTTGCAATGTCACATAAACTCGTTATCCGTCCGTCTTGAACCGCCAAGAAGCAGGGTGATGGGTTCCTTACCTCATTGGGTGCGCAATAGGGAGACGTATCGTATGAAAAAAGATCTTGAGAAACAGAGTTCAAGATCAGTCAAAGCTGTCCAAAAGAAAAGTGCCAGTTGTCCCTTTATCTAATCCATCGTCGCAGCTCATCTAACAATGAGGCGGCTGTTTGATCCGTTGGGACGTAAAACCACACCACCTCAGCCCACCGTGAGATCAGCCCTTGCGAAGCCCATGTTTCGCCAACTGAGTTTAGACACGTCAAAGCTGGGAGACCTGGACCGTCACGAGACGTGGGCGGTCGCGGGTAGCTGAGCAGATATTCTTCAAACTGCATCTTCTTAGTAGATAAAAAGTCGCCAAGTTGAGTTGTCACATGCAAAAACTGCATTCGCTGTGAGATAATCAGCAAGGGGCCACCAAATCAACCACAGCTTCCATCCCGCTTCCATTCCTCCATCCAATCTGGAATTCGTCCTGTCGGCCCAGCTGCACCTTGAGATCCCACTAAGCCCATCATAGCTCACAGCACTGCTGTCGCTCTCCCACTGGCTGACATTGCCCTAGCGTCCCCCTCTCGTGACGATCACAGCCCCGCCAGGACCTCGTGCTGGAATTCATCCGCTGTCAGGGCCCCCCGTTGCCGTGGAGATGACCTCCACCTTGAGTCCAGCTGTTTAGCTTCAGCTCAACACCACATCTAATGCAACTTTCTTGATCTTCTTCTTTTTCCTTCTTCAGGTTTTCTGCTGCTGCTTTGGGCTCGAGTCAACTCTCAGCGCTAGCTTGATACCCAATTCCCTTCTCTTCGTTTAGTTATTCCTTGTTTTGTCCCAATTTTCCGTGCCTTGAGAAAAAGAAGAAAGCAGTTATTCCATCCACAAAATATCTGCCCCATTTCCAGCGTTTTTTCTCTGTTCTTTTCTTCCATAACGGTGTTTCCACGCCCACGACATTCATTCTCTCGCCAATCACACAAAACAAACATGATGGAGTCACTTCTGTCTCTCGCCTTCGACAACCTGTCATCCTACGACGGCCCCAAGGTCCGCAAGGGCCTGCGCCAGGTTGAAGGTCTTCTCGCCCAGATCTGCCTCTCGAATCCCCGTAGCGACAACTCGCGCCGCAGCCGCGACCACGAAAACAACGGAGAGGCGTCGCCTGAGCAAAAGGACCTCGCCGAGCTATCCCAGGATCCCGCTTTCCAAGAGTTCTTCAAGCTGCAAGAGGGATTCGAGTGGAACGTTGCCATGCGCCTGATCGGCACTCTTGACCGTCTCATGGCTAAGGGCAGCGACGGACAGAATGATCTCTTGATCCTCAATGCCCTTGATCTTATTCAGGGAACTCTCCTGTTGCACCCCCCTAGCAAGTCGCTCTTCGCCCGGGAGCAGAATATGAACGTATGTGATGTGAAATTCTCTTATTCTATGATACCGACTGACATGTCTTGCCTATAGCTTCTCCTCGATCTCCTTGAGCCCTTCAACTGCCCGGCTATCCAATGCGCGACTCTTCTCACCCTCGTCACCGCTCTCCTCGACACACCCCGAAACACTCGTACCTTTGAGGGCCTCGATGGCCTTCTTACTATCACCTCTCTCTTCAAGTCTCGCTCCACGGCCCGCGAGGTCAAGCTCAAGCTTGTCGAGTTCCTCTACTTCTATCTCATGCCCGAGTCGCCATCCATCCCCCGCGCCGACCAGCGAGATTCTGTTCCAGGCATGCTTCAACGGAGCCCTAGTAAGCTTGCGGGCGCTTTTAACAACGAAGCTCGTCGGAAGCGATCTGGCTCCGATGCGGACGACATTTATCTCACAACTGAGGAAAAGCAGGAGCTGCTCAGCCAACATCTGAGCAGTGTCGAGGAACTTGTTAAAGACCTCAGAAACTGCGCTCCTTTTGGAGGCGTCGTCTGCTAAACGCATACAGAAGGATCGTTATTCGGGCACAGGTGGACATGTTTCCTATTCTCTTTATTCCGGCACAGAAACGGCGTTGGGCGGCACTCGGATGGTTCATTTTTGTGTGTTTTCTTCTTTTACCTTTGGCGCGGAGTTTTGAGCAACGTCGGAACACATTAATTTGTTTTTGCTTTTCTTTTGTTAAGATTTTGGCACTTGCGAGGGAAGGATTTGGATGACCTTTGATATTTGCCTGAAATGGTCTGGCTTAGGCGTTTGATAAAGTATGAACAAAATTATTAGAAGGGTTCAGTTTTTTTTCTCTTGCGCATCAGCTTCTTGACTCTTTCGTGGCTGATTCTCTGGTTCTGGAGTTTGTTGCCGCGGTGTTGGGACGATTGATAATGAACGGCTTGGCGGTAAGGGCTCGTCGTTGCCGTATAGCTCGAAGCGTCCGTCGATGGTCTCTGAGCCGGGTGTATGTCCGGCACTCGGGCTGGACATTGGTGATAAGAAGGTAGAGTCGATTTCGACCGCCGCCGCGATATCGCCGGGCCCGTGGGCCTGTATCGGCACGGCTCGGTTCATACCCGGTGAAGCAGGGCTGATGGCCGGGTCCGTATACGGCCCAGCCACGGCATCGGGGCCGAAGTAGTCTCTCGTCAAGCCGTGCCGAGCCTGGCTTCCGGATACGTCGGTCATGCCGTCCCGTACGGTACCGGTAGCTTCGCCGTCACCTTCAGTTCTCGATTCTCCGGTTGTGGTCTCCCGGCGTCGGCGCCGCTTAGCCAGACACAGCCAAGTGAGTCCGCCGATGATAATGCTCGCTCCTACAACCGCACCGACACCAATTCCAGCTTTAGCACCGTCGGATAATCCTCCGCCTCCATCTTCATCGTCGTCAACAACTCTAACGTCGCTCCCTGTCGGCCTGGCTTCGGCGCAGTATCCCTCCCCGCTAACCTGTGTACAAACCTGTCCGTCGTCGCAGCACCCAGCGCCGTCTGCGCACTTAAACTGCGACGTGGTACAGCCCGAGGGCACGGGTGTCAGCAACCCGGTCTGGGAGGCGGGCTTTGTGGATGCGCATTTCCCGTCGGGCCTACACTCCGAGCCAAAACCGCAGCAGTTGCCGCCCAGGTCGCTGGGGCACAGGTAGAGACTCGTCTGGGGGCATTTGCGGTCGCAGCAGCCCTCCTGGGGGACGGCTGTCCCGCTCCGGGTGACGGTGCGTGTGCAAAAGTATTGACCGGTGGCGTCCTTGGAGCAGAGGTTCTCGCTGGCGCAGTTGGACCCGATCTGGCAGCATTTCGGATCGCCGTCTTTGTTGACGTAGCAGTATTGGTCGTTTTGGCAGCAGTCGTTGGCGAAACCGATGTCTAGGCCTGTCGCGCGAGGGCATGAGTTTGATTGTCAATCAGCATGTTGCGCCGTTGAAGGACTTACAGTTGTGATAACCTTGCCCGCAGTCTGCGTCGCGCTTCGCGAGGGGAAATGCCTGGTCGAGAAAGAAGCGCGGGACGAGGTCGCCCTGCGCGATGGGAAGCGCCTCATAGCGTCTGGTGATTTGTGCGACGACGAGGTGAGGAAGCAGGACGAAGCCGGTGGGAACAAAGAGCCTCATGGTGAAGACAGCGCGCGCGACAACTTGAGAGGAGGTGGACTAATGCGCTTGGTTCATTGTCGCATCGCGCCGCTCGACTCTTTGAATATACGTTCAATCGCCAGCTAATAGTATTGTTAGAAGACAAAAGTCGCTCAAGGATGAGCAATGAAAGAAAGGCAGTGACGGAAACCTCGTCGGCACGAGGCTCCCGCAAGAGGATGAGTTGCCCATGCAGGTAAGACTCGGTAAACGGCGAAATACCCTGTATCACCGAGTTGTGGTGTGTGCCCGTGATGGCTAAGCATCACAAAGGGCCCTCTTCTTTCTTTAGTAATTGTGCGTCTTCCCTAACTAACGGGCCTTGCTGGCGTGGCGGTGCGTTTATTGTTGTTCATAAGTGCTGACAATATGGGGACTTTGGACGCCCCAAGTGGGAAGGGTCAGGCCAGATAATTCCATTTTTTGCGAGACTTGCTTGCTCACAGACCGCATGTTCACGTCAATCAAGGTGAGAATCTGCATGGCTGAGTCGACCGACTTATTCTGGAGCCTTGTTGCTTGTTCGTTGATGAGACTGTTGGTGGCGCAGGACAAAGGTCAGCCGCAGCAGCTATCGCCCAAGAGGTAGCCATGATGCGAAGCTAAATAGACACATGGCAGTGTCGAATACTCACAGCCTACACACATAGTCTTGACCCCCATAGGAAGGTCAGCCACTCAGAGCTGGGCAAGGGGGTCGACGAGTCAGCACCAAGTACCCGTTTAGGAGAAGCTTCCCAAACCCTGTCACACAACACTCTGCAGCTTAATTAACGTTACAGAGTTAAGTTAACCTTGAAAATAAAGCCTTTTAGTTTAATATATTAAAATGAATTCGTTTTTGTTCGAGTCCAGCTCAAAATTTCTTTAAATTTAGGTTATCCTCTTATTAACATTTGGACACGCGTTCCTGGGCGGCGAGCCTTAATCTCATCTGCCGTTCCGCTCTCCTGTCACGCCACATGTCTATCAGCTCCATCAGAATCAAGACCGTGAGCGGTAATTGCGCGACTCCCAGGACCATTGCCGCCTTGTCGGTGAACATGACGCTGGCCCAGCCGTCCCAGTGCTCGTAGACGAGATATGTGCGGAGGACGTTGTACAGTTGCCAGTTGAGGATCAGAAAGTATTGGATCAGTTCCCATGTTGATAATGTCGGGACCGAGTCGCCAAGCTCAAGACTCTTTACGTCATCTGTCGGGGTCCAAAGTTAGTATAAATACGCTGCCAAAAGTCCCATAAACCGTACCGGTGATGTCTTGGCTGAATGTGTCGTCGCTCGCCAGCGAGCGGGATTTCTCGTTGCAAATCATAATGGCGCTGTTGTGGCAGGCCTATGCCTTGTTCGTCTCAAAGACAAGAGTAAAGAAGAAAAAAAGCTCCGTAAGGAATGAGAGCTTTGTCAATTGAATGAAAGCAAGCAAACAAGAGAGATAGCGAGTAGTATCAAGAAGAGAGTTCAGTCCAGAATTACAGAAGCGAGAGACAAACAAAGGCACTTCGATTCCAGTCCTAGTATTAATACAAGGCTGTTAAAGGGATGGGATTATGAGTGAGACGCGTTTCACCTTTATTGCCAAGGCCCTTGCCGCCGGTTCCTTGACGTTTTTGCGCCCCCTCGCGAGGGTCATTGTCACTCCTGGGTTTCGCCATTTTATCCACTTGCAAGGGGTCGAGGGAACAAATTTCGCCTCGTCGTTTGTCGATCATTTACCATCTCGCCATTTCTCCGCTTTAGCGCAGACTGGGCGAATCTTGTCTTTCTGGGGGGCGCCAAAGAGCCGCCCTCCTGAGTCCTGACTGGTAGGTTGGTCAGTTGGATCCAACTCGTTCACGGGTCATGCGTGGGAAAAAGGAGATAGCCGCGCGTTGGTTGTTGATCATCATGTCGTATCTGCGTGAAAAAAAAAAAGACGGAATTTCCACATGTTTAAGCTTGCTCGCATGTCGTATACGTATCCAAATAAAGTACAACTCGTATCCTCTCCTCCCATAACTCGTATTTATTCACATCATCTCTTCCCTTTCCATCAAGCTCCTCGTCTGTTTTGCCATGGTTCTGAACCCGCTGGCCGGGGTTGTGTACGTTGCGTTGGCAGCTACAGCGTTGGGAGGCAACAGTGGCCTTGGTGAGGACCTGGGTACTGCTGTTGCTGGAGTACTGCCGCCACTCCAAATCATACTAGTTGTCGAAATCCTGGTGATAATGCTCTCTGTTAAGAGCGTAGCTGCAATATCAAGCCCTGACTCTTGAAAGCTTGTCGACCCCGAAGCTTCTGCCGTGCTTGGCGCTATGCTCTGGGATATGCTTTCATCCGCGCTGGACCCAGAGTTCTCGCTTGAAATTGTGGGGCCTTCATCTCCATGCAACGTCATATCCGGGTCCTCTATAAACACTAGACCGGGGATTGTAGGGGACTCGGTGGGCTGACCGATATGAAAGAACTCGGTGTGTGTTGTCGTCCACTTTACCCTTGATGACCTCGTAAGAACCGACGTGAAGACCAAAGTTCGAAGCTGCTGCGTCTCACGAGTTGTTGTATATTCCCTGAGAGTCTGTTGCACAGCCATGGCCGTGGTGAGAGTTGCCGGGGACTCAGTCGAAACAGAAACTGGCGAATTATCAATGCTGGATGCGGCAGAGGTTGTGGCCGGTTGTTCTGTCGTTTGCTGTGAAGTTTCTACTCCTCCGAGGCCGGAGACAGTTTGGGTGTCTGGTGCGGCCTGAGCGTCAAGCGTTGCCTGAGTGTCGGACGCCGTTCCGGTATCAAATGCTGTCCGCGTGTCGAGTTGAGCCTGAATGCTGATTGTCGTTAAAGTGTCGAATGCCGTTTGCGCGTCGGATGCTGCCTGCGTGTTAAATGCTCCTTCAATGGCAAGTGTCGCCTCAGAGTTGAGTACTTCCTGAGAGTTGAGTGCGGCCAGAGGGTCGGGTGTCGTTTGGGTGTCGAATGCTGTCTGAACGTCAAGTGTTGCTTCAATGTCCTGCGCTGTTGGAGAGCCGAGTGCTGTCGGAGACTCAAGAGTTGCCTCAGCGTTGATCGCTGTCTGAATCCCGAGTGTCGATTGGGTACCGAGATCCGTTTGGACGCCGAGTGCTTTTTGGGTTGCTGAACCATGAGTTGTCATGACGGAAGAGACCCGACCCGGGTCGGTTGCGGACAAACTAACACCTGGAACGCAGTTAATGTTTCGGCGAACGTTAGGTTGGCCACTCACCTCATCTTCAAGACAACTAGGGTCTATGGTTTGGGATGGTTGCTGGGTTCCTGTTCCTGGAACCTGGGCTTGTCCTATGGAAGTTGTCTCGTCTGGACTAGAACCGGGAACGTTGTCTGGATCTTCCACGAATACGCCTCCGGGTAACCCACTGGGTTCTCCATTGGCCTGCCCATTAGGAAGAACGCTGGCTTGGTCTTCTGGTACGTTGTTGGGAGATCCTGTAGGCCGAGATCCTGGAGCCGTACCAGAGTGTAGTTCTGCTTGACCCTGGGGCTGCTGATTGGCTGTCTGAGAAGCGGGCTCGTTAAGCTGACTCGTGGGTTGTCCGTCGAGTAGGCTGACGGATTGACCATTTGGCTGCACTCCGAGCCGTTCCTCAGATGGCACCTTGGGCTCGCTAGGCTCTTCTCCGGGTTGTCTAGGCAAGGACTCCTTTGGCTGTTGGGCTGATTCGACTCCAGATGGTTGAGTCTCGGTACTGTCGGTGGAAGCGTCGTTGGAACCATTACCCGGCACATCAGTTGGGAGATTGGCTGGTTCCCCACCTGAGTTTCCTGGTAGCTCATTGGCAACTGTATCTGCCTGGTCATCGGACTGACCTTGTCCTGCTGGTCCTGGTTGCTCGGGGGTACTAGGCAGATTGAAGGAACTGGAAGGTAGAGGCGGAACAATTGTATTGGGGATGTTGGGTTGTCCAGGTAGGTTGGATCTTGTGTCGGTGTCGGAGACTATTGGGACCTTTGATGGACCAGAAGTTTCAACAGAGTCGGGTAGCCCAGTCCTGTTGGGTTGCGCAGGCAACTCAGCTGGTAGGTTCTCATTGGAGGGTGTATTAGAAGAACCACTGGGTAGTTGTCCAGACCCTGTGCCGGGCTGACCAACTCCTGGTTGAGGAGATCCTTTGTTTTGGGAGTCAGGTGAGAACATGCTGCTCACTTGGTCCTGAAGCTTGTTGATCTGGTCCAGAACATCTCGCAAGGCCTCTTCAGAAACTTCAACCATGAAACCGTTCTCTTCAACCAGTCGCTTCACCACACTTAGAGTGCGGTGCAGCTTGGGGAAGCCATGGCGAGGCTGCTTGAAGGGCGTCACTTTGATGGCAGGTTTGGTTGCTGGTACCGTGGAGACTACACCCGGTGATTCGGATGGAACGTCCACTCGAGGTAGAAGAGCAGCATGAGCGTATGGAATGGGTAAAGGGAGGTGTGGAACAATGGAAAGAAGTGTATAAAGGCGAACCATTGTGTCAACTAGACAGGTTCAATGAGATAAGGTGAGATGGTTTGGTCGTATACATTCACCATGGTCTATTGTTCTTCATATATCTCTGCCATCGAGTTTGGGTTGCATGGAGCAACGCATTCCGATGATTGTGACGGCAACGGGCCATGTCATGGTGTCTTAGTCTCGGGGGTTTCAAGTCATTGTGATCCAGCGCTTGCTGGTTCTCATTGGGTCTTGGGCTTGGTATCATTCCTGAAGCTGGTGCGACAGATACAGACCATCTTTAAAGTAGTATCTGCCGGTCTTCGGAGTGATGACATATTGGTCGATGTCGCTGAGCGCAGCATGTAATTGCTCGGGTCATTGCCGCGACGATCGAGGCTATGCAGAGATGACGAAAATAACCAACTTTGGTGGGAAACTGACGCAGGGATTTTTGGCGGAGCCGTGACGAAATACGGATCAAACTTGGCAATTTCACACGGTCGGGTGGTTTGTCACTCTTTGCCCGCACTCGGTTGCACCGGATAGCTGCCCGGTGATGGCGGCGATTCTCGGGTTCCAACTTGGATCTACAAGAGACAGAGGACTGTGATGCACAAATTCGTCCAAAGATGATGCAAATCGGTGATAGCGTCAAAGGCGCTGGTATGCTTCTTTGATGCAGTTTGGTGGTGGATAACCATCACCCTGCAGGAATCTCTCGTAAGGCGACCAGGTCGAAGCCTTGTTGAGTCAAGGTTGACCGGGCGCAGTACTGTAGCAATCCTTGAGGTCCATATCGACTGAAACGCTTGCGAGTTAATGATATCTCAAATAATAGTTAGTCGCCCAGGATCTTGGGGGCCGTGTTAAAGGCTAAGCACTAGATGTGCCGAGGGTTGAGGTGTCGGCTACCTCTGGACGAATGTGAGGCCATCCATAAGCATCGGACCCTTGGTCATGGGCATGCGCTGTTCTTTGGGTGATAGTGGAGGTGTCTGTCTCATTGATACAGAAGGCTATCAGCCGTATCCCTGTGTCAACCTTTGAGGGTGAGTCGGTGAATTCCGCCACCGCGAAAAGCCAGCAGGGGCTCGCTTCCCATTGATGGATGAGTCCCATCTCTCGCTGCTTTTTACGCCGTCCGTCACGGTCGGCTAATAAGGGAGGGAGGACGAGCCAGACCAGGCCTGGAGCGCCCACGGTCGGGAAAAGGGATGAGGGGCAGGCGATGATTCCCTAGCTTCGTCTCGTGTGTTTATCCCGTGCATCCCGCTGGTCTCTGTCCTGCACATCTCCGATGATGGTCCTATGGAAACCAAGTCCAATGTGACATGGTAGCGTCTATCGCTGCAGAAACCTGATGCCTTGGCTGGATGAGGCGGACACTGTGCTTGCTTGCTTGTCTTGGCCACCATCTCTGGTTGCTGCCTCCCTCCACGGGGGGGCGGGGGCTGGGGCTGAAGCGCGAACAGCGTGGGAGGCAGAGGCACTGAAGGAGGTGATTTGGAGAGCGGTTCTGCTGGTCTTGAATCGCCGCTGAGTCGCAGGCCAACGGGAGGGAGCAAATCCAGACTTGAAGGAAGCCAGGAGATGGCGACGAGGAGGCGCTGTGATTGGTCGAACCGCTTGCATCACCCCCGGTCCCATCGGAAGACCAAATAATGCGGGACCCTCCATAACTGCATTACCTGGGCGCAGAGGGGCGCTAGTCCTCTTTGGGAGCGCGCCGCCCCGGGGCAGCGAAAAATCCCCAGACGTGACGGGAGAGTGAGTACGCAGCAGCAGCTGGAGTGAGCGCACGCACATCAAGACCAGAGCCTTTACCAACCCAACCCAAAACCAACCGAATTTTCCTTGTGCGCCGCCTCGGGGCCCCAGAATCGAAAATGACAATGAGACCAAGACCCCCAAAAACCTACAAGACACGCCTTCTCCCCCCGGCCTCCCACTTTTCCCTCCGTCCATCAACTCTCCTCCCTTTGCTCCCACTGCCGCAGCCGCAGACCATCACCAAGACCCCGAGCGAGCCTTCGACGCCGCAAGTCGCAACGCAACGCCAGCTAACAAAATCTCCCGCTCCACGCAAGCCCCAAAAAGCCCACCACCCCTGACCACCACGGGATCACCACCAGCCTTAGGCCATTTGCCGCCTCTCCCGTCACCAGGCCATTCCACAAATCTCGCTTCCTTCTTCTTCCTCTCTCCATCATCATCCGCCATCCATCGCCGTTGCTCTTCATCACCACTCGCCGTCCACCGTTTGCCTCTCGTCTCACCAAATAAAACCCTTGCCTGTTGTCTCATCACCATCATCACCTTTTCCTCGCCGGCTGCAAAACTTTGTCAACACCATGGCTCCTCAAGCCAAGTCCGCCGACGCGCGACGCAAGTCCAGTGCAAAGCCCACGCTGCTCGTCACTCTCAAGGTGTCGCCTGACAAGCTTCGCGAACTCGTCGATTCCAAGCCCGTCAAGGAAGACTCTCCCGTCAAGTCTGAAAAGGAAAACATCAACTCGCCCGCCGCCGACACCGTTTCTGTCACTGGCTCGCAACCTCCTGCTAGCAACTCGAACGGCGACAATGCTTCAGATTCGAACGCTGCTACACCTGCTGCCGATGCGACTCCCGCCGATGGAACACCAGCTCCTTCAGCCATGGGCCCTCCCGTCGAAGGACCAAAGAAGAAGGGTGTCAAGCGATCGGCTGCCAATGCCAACGGAATAGATGGCGTTCCCAAGCCACGAGGAAAGCCGGGTCCCAAGAAGAAGCCTCGTTTGTAAGTCTTGATACTTTGTCAAAACCGACGTGAAGGAACAATGCACTAACTATTTATAGGGAGGACGGAACAATCGACCATTCAAGCACGGCCAATCGACCGGCTGGAGGTCACAAGCTGGGCCCCAAGGCGAACCAAGGTGCTATCAATGCCGGCCTTCGCGCCCTCGACCGGTCTGGCAAGCCGTGTCGCAAGTGGGCCAAGGGCGGCTTCACGCTCAAGAGCTTCACTGGCGTCATCTGGGAAATCCCACGCTGGACGGCACCCCCAAAGAAGGGTCCCGAGTCCAGCACTGAGGATTCTGCTACCGTCTCAGCTGAAGGTAGCAGCAAGGAGAACAAGGTCAACGGCCAAGAGGGCAACAGCGCCAGCGCCAGCAACAGTGGTGTCGACGTTGAGATGCGAAGTGCATCCAGCGTCCACGGCACATCACCAGCACCGGTGCCTATTGCCGCTGCCTCATAGACATAGGGCTGTCACGTTATTGACGTGCTCATTCTGCCCTTTCACAGAGGCTGTTTTATTATTCGACATGTCACAGAGGAGTTTCAGGTTGACACAAGCCGACATTTGTCGAGCAGAGACAAGTCCCTTTCAATAGAATGGGCATGGAGAAGGGTTCAAACTGGATTATTTAATTCATCAGGGATTGCGACGCTGGTGTCGCCGGCGTTACAGGAACAGCGAAGATGGAACGCTATGGAAAAGGGTTGGCGACTGGGATGTATCATGTTTTTGAAGCACATAAAGTGCCTTGTTGTAACATAACGGACGATTCTGGTGGGAAATATTAGATAGTGGATGGTATTCCCAAGCAAATTGCATCAATTTTCAGCATTTCATTGACCCAAGCTCTTTCGAGACCGATCTTTTTCATGGTATGCCTTCAGCGCTGATCGTAGACTTTAATTGTCGCAGCCTGCCAAGGCAGGAGGAGTGGCATCAGGGTTTGGCGATTCGCCGCCCGGTCCAGGCGGCACGCAGATGCTCAAGCCGAGCTGACGAAAAATTCCCTCTCGCGAGAAAGTCAGATGCATGGTGGTGGTTGGTTTATTATTCCCCCCCAGCCCGGGATCCCGTCCCGAAGATACTATACCCAAGCCTTGAACAAGTCCGGTACACGTCCCGCGGGTTTCTGGCGTGCGTTGCTGGACAGCTGGCTGCTCAGGTGAGGCATTTCCCTTCTTGAGCGGCATGCGAAGAGCTTGGAGGGGATGAGGTGCCCCAATGGCCAGATTGTGGGTACGTTTTCCGCTCGTCTTTGGTTCATGAGAGTCATGGTTTCAATGTCACTGGGTGATGGTGTGGTCGCAGCGCAGGCGCGCGCTTAGTCATTCAAGTTCCAGGGGCAACCGGGGTCGCCCAGGAAGTGGATGAGCGGAAGTGGGGCGCAGCTTATCCCGAATCAAGGGATGCATAACTTTTGCCAGCTGGTATTCCCGTTCTTCAGCTGGGAACAACAATGCGGATGATAACGCACTGTTCAACATCGTCTCCCTTGCTGACACGCTCTCTATGCAGGGAAAGGAACTCTGCATGCTTCACACTCTTACATGCTCCAATTCAAAACCAGGAATTTCAGTTTGTGATTGTCTCATTTCGTGCCACCTAGCAAAGCATGAGGCAATTCGAATGCAGCACTGAAGCTTCTCATTGGATCGTGGCTGCAGCGAGGCGTTGAGCGATCCCACTTTAATACCCCGCAACCGACGGGCTCCACTCCGGAGCACGGCGGAGGGACACCGAGAACCGGCGGCGATAGGTCCGTGAGAATAGATGCAAAGGCCGGAATGCATATGTATGAAAGATGAAGACGAAAAATAGTAAGCAATGAGCTTGGAAATGCTTGCATATGCGAAAGCTTTACTTTTCTGTGCTGGATTGCGATCGCTGTTGAGTGTCAGAATGAGGAACTTGGACAAGAGCTTTTTAATCCGTAGAATCATAGCATAAAAGGCTTATGACGATAAATATAAGATCATATATAGGCGATAGAGTATAATTTCTTTATTTTATACTTTTATTTGTTACTTTACTGTAAACTACGTCCCTATGGCCTGGCGCAGTTCTCGTTGCCTGCGTATAGTATGCCATTTCGTTCTTGGTCTGGGTGGCGTGGGAGCAGTCGGGCTGTGTGTAAGCCGTTCTGAGATGGCATACAGGAAAAAACGTCATTTGGTACGAGTATACACTTCAACTTAATGTTGGGATTGCTTCGCCTTGGTTGGCCGTTCGCGTTCAAGCCTGTGACACTCAAACCCAGGTCGAATTTGATCACTTGGGCTGGTTCGTAGAAGTAAGTACTGAAAAAGCGAAGGCATATCCCCAGAAATATATAGGAGAGAGGTAAAATAAGATCCAAGACGGACCTCTAAGGCTAAGGAGCGGCACGGGATGAAAGTAGACAACAGTTCGATAGGCCTCGGCTAGAAAGCTGAGATCCGCCGTTGGTGGTTCTGAAGTTATGAGGCACCTGTAATTGCTGAGTGAAGTCATTCGCATCACTAAATCAGCAAGGATCTATTTCTTAGCAGAGAAATCGCCTTAATCTGATCCACTTTTATGGTGTTTACTTGATTGGTGAGTGATTTATGTGATTTATGTAGTGGATTCAAGTTGGGATGGAGCTACAGCGATGCCGTAGACGTGATAATTGCGATGTCCTACGAGACTGGACCACTCTCTACTTAGAGCTTTCGAGATGAAGCATAACCGCAGAATTCCATAAGCTTGCGTATAACACGGAGCACAGGGGTTAGTTAGGTGTCGCTTGGTAATTACATCTGATCATGGCATGTCAGCGTGAGACCTATCTGATCGGGAGATTGGACAGAACGTAAGCAGCAAATGGGCAGATCCAACATGAAAACGATATGTAGAAGCTATATAGGTTGAATAAAGTTGAAGTATAACTAGGAAAACAATGCCTGGGTAGTAGTCCTGTCGCTCGGGCTGAAAGACGTTGGGGCAACTCACTTCTTCGCCTTGACTAAGACGCAGGCACCCGAGCATAGATTCCTGAAATAAAGGCGATTCAAGGGTAGAGGCTGTCAAAAATTGCGCCTAAAACGTGACTCTGAACTACTGTCGTGTTGGAATCTTATGAAATAACATGGAGGCGGATCGAAGTATGAGTGGCGGCTTGTGGCACCACAGCGACTATGCATTTTCTCGTCTTGAACTGGCGATAGCCTCGTTTGGTGAATAGGTAATACGACAAATTGTGTTTGATATAGACACAAAGGTGTGTTTTCAATCACAGAGAACTTTAGTTTGACGCATTGCTCACCCTTTTGGGGAGATTTGTTTGTAAACATAGGTGACAGCGTGTTCTGTGACGAGTCTTTTTTGGAGTGACATCCACATCACTCTGCAGAGCAGGCCTCAGACGCAAGAAGCTTAAAACTATTAGTCTGCTAACTCATGTAGTCTACGAGATACATCAACGGCGTCAACAGGTCATGGTTTGTGTTGATGTCCTTGGACCAATCCCTTTGCTGGGCCAACTCTGGTGTAATGTTACACGAGATGCTTGGCCTCGGCAACTGCCCATCTGCCAGTACTCTGTCCAATGCTCAACTCTTCTCATCAGACTTAAATTACTTGCATAAACATAGCATCCGATAAACATGAATCATCAGCATCATATCGCAATGTTGCGCTATGGTGCCATCATCGCTGGCCTCGGACCTGTTTTGGCCTGGTCTGGGGTCTTAGCAGTTGGGTCATCCGGGCCGGACAGCGGGGAAGCCGGCGGGGCCTCCACTGTTAAGCCGAGACAGCAGTCGACTGGGGGTTGGCTTAACAGACGATACCGGACTAGAGAGCGTTGGAGTTACGTCCAGGTTCTCGTGATTGCCAGGCTGTACGTACCGTTTACTGAATGATCCAACCATGACTCGGCTTAACCCAACAACGACGACTGGTGCCGCGTAGCAAACAGAGAATTGTTGCTATTCTCCAAAGTCTTTATTCACGTCCATATCTGTCGATACCGGTGGTGCTAGGCCATCTCATGTGAGCGGGTCACGTCAACTTTGTTAGCGAGTGGTGACGGCACCTTTGACGCTCAACGGAACCACCTCCACCTGTATCCGACCACCTACTGCTCGCTCTCCGCCATCTACCTACTCTCTTCCTCACTCTGCCAGCTACGAAGCCACACTGTCGACGATTGGACCGTTTCTCGTATCGCTAGTTCTTTACTGTTGCTGCTCTATCGTGGCAGGCTTCTTTTCCTCCTAGTCCGGCTCTTATCTAAAGCTCGTCCTTGTCCGTCTCGTACTCCGATCCCTGTGGTGCCCACCACCACCTACCTGCCGTCCCGAACGACGAGCTCGCACGTACGCATCGGAAGCCTCTTTCTCTCGGCTTCGTTGCGCGACTGGGCCTGTGGCGGCTCGTCATCGATCCTGCCTGCTCGACGTCTTCGTGGTCATGGCAAATCCCCTCCAACGCGCCTCACACTCGTCTGCTTTGCCCGAATCAGCTTCGCCATCCGTCGCGCCATCCACCTCCTCCCGCTTTCCTCCTCCGTACAACTCGTCCGTCGACAATATCCCAAACTTTTATACCCATCCCGCCCGAACCTCCATCTTTAACACTTCCGGTGACCTGGCCATCTCAGGTTCAGGCTCGATCGACCCTAGCAAGATGGACAACGTCGATACCGACACCACCTCTCGTGCCTGGAGGGGCGCCCTCCCCTCCTTCTCACGGGCCTTCAATATGCTCAGGGCTTCCGAGGCCGCCGACGGCTCCTTTCAGAACGACGAGGACTCATTCTTTGTCCCATCATACCTTGAGGGTTCAACATATGTGCAGAAGCTCCGCGAGGCGCATAGGTCCAAGCTCCAAGCCCGCGACTCCAACCGGACCTCGACCAACGGCTTCTCCCAGAATCTGACCACTTTTAACACCCAACATCCTCTGCCGCCGGGTTCGCACCGAGGCATGGCGCATACCGTTATTGAACGTCCTCCCGTCTTTGACGAGGATGACTCGCTCGCCCCACTACCATCCAGATGGAACAAGGACGATCAATGGGGGGGTATCGAGATTCAAGCCGATGGTTTGAGTATCAAGTATGTCGGGCCCAAGAACCAGCACGACCGCGATCATGAGGCATGTGCCGCTCGCGCCGATCACTACATGCCTGCCCAATGCGGAGTGTACTACTTTGAGGTGCAGATACTGGCTGCTATACGAGACGAGTGAGTACTCCTGCTGGCCGAGCCATCTTCATAGGCTTCTTTATGCTAACGAACCAAACAGTGCGACCATAGGCATAGGATTCTCTACCAAGACTGCGACATTATCACGACCAGTTGGCTGGGAACCCGAGGCTTGGGGCTACCATGGCGACGATGGTCGATGTTTCACAGGTCAAAACATTGGCCGGCATTTTGGCCCTCTATACAACGCAAACGACGTTATTGGATGTGGCGTCAATTTCAGGGACAATACCGCTTTCTTCACCAAGAACGGGGTCAAGATTGGTGAGTTTTAAAAGCCCCTGTTCTGGCATGTAGCTGACAGGCTTAGGAACTGCATTTCACGATGTCATTCGAGGAAAGCTGTATCCAACTATTAGCTTGAAGAAGCCTGGCGAGTTCATCCGGGCCAATTTTGGGCAGACCCCTTTCGTGTACAACATCGATGACCTTATGAGGGTAGGCTTGTGCAACTCATCTTACTGCGTGAGACATGACTGATGTCCTATTAGGAAGAGCGTGAAAAGGTGCAAAGGGATATCCAGAGCACCGACACATCGAGTCTCGTACAAGGAATGAGCGAGACCGATGTCATTCAGGCTCTGGTTCTACAATTCCTCCAGCATGATGGCTACGTGGAGACTGCCCGTGCCTTTGCTGAGGACATGAAGGTTCAGAAGGAAGCTCTCAGTCTTGACCCAGGACTTAAGGTGGATGGTGTCAATATCCGAGATGACGAAGATGCCAACAACCGACAACGTAAGTTTGTTCTCTGACTGGTTAATTGTCAATCTGACAGGGTGTTAGGCATACGGAGAGCTATCCTAGAGGGAGACATTGACAGGGCGCTTAAGTACACCAACGCATACTACCCTCATGTGCTACAAGACAACGAGCACGTTTACTTCAGGCTACGGTGTCGTCGGTTCATTGAGCTGGTGCGAAAAGCCGCCCAGCTCAACATGCTCAATGAGACTAAGAACAGCAATGGGCATGGCTCTAACGCAGCACCCCAATCGATGGATATTGATCTTAACGGAAGCGACACTGCCGCATGGGAAGCTGATGGTGGCGAAAACGCAGCTGAGCTCGCTGAACTTGAGCGTAGCATGCTCGAGTATGGTAAGAAGTTGCAGGAAGAATATGCCAACGATCCGCGGAAAGAAGTGAGCAAGGCGTTGAATGAGATTTGGGCACTGGTGGCCTACCAGAATCCTCTGAAAGAACCACAAGTCAGTCATCTTTTGGACAGGAGAGGGCGAGTGGCTGTTGCCGAGGAGCTCAACTCGGCCATTCTATGTGAGTCATGACCTGTGCCTTGACATTGCATGTCACTAACTGAAGTAGTATCCCTCGGCAAGTCGTCCCGAGCAGCACTGGAGAAGCTCTACGCGCAGACGAGTGTTCTCCTTGAGGATCTCCGTCAGGATGGAGGCGAGGGGGCTTTTGTGTCTGTTGACGATGCCTGGGACGGAATTCCTCGATCGACACATCTCTGAGCATGTCACTGGGGTTAGCTCACTGTCACTTTTCTCTGCCATATTGTGGGTTCTTCGCATAGGTCGGCCTCGGATCATACCTCGGCGTTTGAAATGTTGTTGCAGCAAGGAGTTCTCTCGTATCACATGCACGCTCTGCTTCTATCGATGATAGGTCCACGGCATGCGATATCAGTCGTCCAGGAGCCAGTCATGGCAGCTCGATGCATGCCGTTGTTTCTTTGTCTATCTGGACCCATGCAAACGATTCTCCACTATACTTCTTGGCACGCTGTGATTTATGCCGGCATTGTTTTGGGTGGAGGCTCGTGGGCTGATGGTGATGCTACGTATAGACGCGGTCAAGGGCGGTTTGCAAGGGACTTTGTTTGGAGGTACAGGGACAACTCCCCTCTTTCATACGGATGAAGATGAGATTGGGAGCGGATTCGATTGTACAATGGCCAGCGAATAGATGAGATATTGAATTTGGATTCTTGAGCGAGTTATCGAAACCTTGGCTGAACACGACAGCCATTTTGCTCATTATAAGAGCGTCCTTTTTATCTATTCGTGATGCTCAGATCCCTCCCTTTGGTAGGCGTACATATTTTACAGTGTCTATACATGCATGGTTCTCGTGGTAGATTAAATGTCGAAAGTCGTGAGATGTAGTTATGAGCTCTTTTCTCCCCAGCACCTCTCATATAGTCTCTTCCGATGACTCTTCAGATTATCCAGGCCATTCAAGCACTTGCTTAGTGAGTCATCTTCCCACGCGAGCGCATCAGCGTCCATAAGGTACGTGTACGCAAAGACGTCGGCGTCGAAAAGGCTGGGTTCATCTGCGCCAAAGAACCATTCGTCGTCGTTTAGCACGGCGGATAATGCTTGTAGGGCGATGGTGGCGTCCTCAAAGAGTTGAGACTTGGAGATGGTTGCCCTTCGCGTCGTCTTAAGGATCTCTGCTGTGGCGGCGGCGTGGAGGGTGTGATGGATAGGTGTGCGGAGGAAGATCGAGGATGGGAGGTAGAGGGACCCGAGGAGGGGTGCGTTTGCGGGGAGGAGGTATAGCGCATAGAGCTGTGGCTGTTAGTACATTTATAAAGCCTAGTTAAGAGAGGTTGGCGCACCCAAGCTGGACGGATTCGTTGTGTTAGGAGAGCATGGTATGCTTCGATGCGGGGGGAGGCGACGACGGGAAGCTCGCGGACGGCGTGCTCGCGAGCGTACTTGTGAATCTTTTCGCCGGTGATGGGAGCTGAAGGTCTTGGAGATGGCGATGAGGGCGGGAGGAGGAAGGGTAATGCGCCGGAGGGTGAGGCGTGGTTGTTGGAGGGGACGACCTCGAAGTCGATGCCGGCCATCTTTAGTACTGTCTATCGAAACTACATTAGTTTTTACCATAGTGTAGACGATATCCGTTGTAAACACACCTGCCACTTCAAACATGACGGGTTATAGCTCGGTTTCCCCAGCACCGCTTCTCCATCATCGGCAAAGACATATAGAGCTGCCCGTCGGCGCGCAGCTGCGGGGGCTCGCGCGGGGAGCTCTTCCGAGGCGAGGACCTGGAGGGGAAACAGGTCGAACAAGTTCCGGATAGGTCGCGGGACGGCGAACCACCGGTCGGACGATTGAGGGCCCGAGCCATCGACGGCGGAGGCCATAACGGGCGCAAGAAACGTCGGCGGGGTGTGTGATGCTTTTGGCTGAATTGATGTTTTTTTGGTGGTGAGGCTTGGCTAAACTCCCCCGGCGGATCGGCGGCGGCGGCCAAACCCCGGATGCGGAGGGTACGTACTCGGCGTCCGGAGGGGGAGCTCCGTTGAAGCTCCGGGGTTACGGAGAGAAGAGCGGTTCAAAGGTAGTCATTCAAGAGAAGCCGAAAACATGATTTTGCGGTAGTAGACCTTTGGGTTGGGAGTTTTGGGTATTGTCCAGAACATTCCTACGTTTAGCCATGCTCCTAGCCCTATGGCTGCTTGTGGTGTGAGGTGTCGAGATGTGACAAGGGGGATAAATCGAGCTGGCAATTATCTTTGGTAGCATCAATCTACATTCAATGTCACCATGAATCTCATTTCTCCGAGAGGGTTGCCATCATAAATCATCCCATGTGGTCTAGAAAAGGCTCCTCGAACCACCACCACGAGTGTCAAGGCCTTCCTGTTTTGGCAGGGGGTTACGGCCCAACTGCGGTTGAAGAGGGATCAAGTCTCGGCTCACCACTACCCCGAATTTGCGAGGCAAGCATCTCGGTTCGATATTAACGAGACTAAACTAGTTGTTTTTTGCTGGGCCATGACGTTGTGGCGAAATAGACGGACCAAAGGCCCGAGGCAACCTTGGGGGGAGAGGGGAAAAGATGTCGCTCCGAAGAGCCGCTCGGCATCAGCCAAGAGAAACCCACAACATCGGAAAAGCAGGTGAGAAATGGAGGCTAAAAGCTTGCCGCTAACTTGAGCGTTGCAACCAATCCATGAGCGCGTTCTCCGCTGCAAGGGCGCTTGCTTTCTCGCAAGGGGAAAGCTCGGCATTCCCCACAAGCGCGGGACCGCAAGATTTGAACAAGAAAAGACACCAAGTAATAAGTAATTCCGAAAGATCCCGGGCTTATCAGTAGTTTGAGTCGAGTCTTTTTCGTTTTGAACCCCAAGTTGTTTCATGAGAATGGTTGATGAGGCCATTCTCAAGCAGACTCTATGCAGGTTTTGTGTGACACGTACAGATTAGAGTAGCACGAACTGCATGTAGGTTTATTGTGTGTGTGATGAGGTAACGATGCAGTTATTGGAAGCACAGAAGAGACACTCGTGTTTGTGTCAAGTATTGGCATCTTCCCTGTTCAAGAGAGAGGGTTGACCGTGCTCTCGTGGAGACTGTTACAAGGGCATGGGCTTGGCTTGCGAGATAGAAGCCGAGAAGCGCATTGGAGGGGATAATGGACGGCGGCGGTGAGTATCCGTGAGATGGAGATGCGGTTCCGCTGCCAATAGAGAAGCTTGTGATGGCGTCTTTTTTCAGGGTCCTTGTTCAGCTGTGCCCCTCATAGATTCGAGAACGACGAGGGAAAAACAGCAACACGTTTCCACCCCAGATCCACAGTCTACAGCGACCTACAGTAACAATCTACAGGGTCTGAGGGTCCAACCGCGATGGGGCTCATGACGATAACTCATGGATATCGTGCCATGATCGAATAAAAAATTCCATCCATCTCGGTCCAATATTGATGCTCTTCTCGGTCCCTCCACTTTTTCTCCTCCTCCTCCACACTTCGGCGACTCCGTCTCACACGGGCAAGAAACGTTTTTGGGTCTGAACCGCCGTAACCCACCCCCAGAGTTCTCTGAGTCTGTCGGCCCTTTGACGCTAGCTCCGTAGATTCAGCGGATATGCGGGATCAGCCTAAAGTCTAGGTAGAGTCTACCAGTCCCGGTATCGCCTTGTAATACGCCCGGATATTTACGTATCCATCGACGGTATCTTGCCTCGGATCTCAGGTTCCCATCCCAAACTCCATTATCAAACGTCACCCACCAGCCCAGCCCCAGGACGTCACCTCGCAGGCAGAAGCATCCCTTCCAATCAGGTCCCTGTGAGACAGCCGATTAGACATTGATTCCTTACTCGAGACCACCCCACGTACCTTCAACACACACACACAAGACATTGGATCCCTTCCTCTTCCCTGATCTGTCAACTCAAACTCAGGTACTTAAACTGAGCACTTCCCCCCACCCCCAGAGACCGAGGGCACCTTGGTCTTTGACTCTTTTGCACCACATCAGCAACACTTACCATCACTGTCGCTTCTAAACATCACCAACACAAACAAACAACAATGGACGCTCCCTCTGGATCTACCTCTTCCTCCTCTTCGGCTCAGCAGTCCCCCGCCGTCCAGATGCTCCCCCAACCCGCCCCCGCCCCCGTGAGGACGGCATCTACCGACGCCTTCCTCAAGGATTTCAACCTCGTCGCTGAGGCGGCTAAGCGAGCGCAGATGGCCATCATGGTGCGCGACTTTGAAGAGTGCGGCATCTAAGAATCATCCCTCAACAAAGAAGCACGTAAGGCTTCCATGCATGGAGCGAGGAAAGAGAGAAGCCCGTCAGAAACGACCTGACCAATCACCATCCCATGTCCACCCATCGACAGCCTAGACCCCATGTCGACCTCGGTTGGTGGCATGTTTTCGCTATCACGTCTTGGAGTCTTGTTGCCAATCACCATCAGCACGAGCCTTATCGGCTTCTTCGCTTCTTCCTCTGCAACAAGTGGTTCCATAGGAGGAACCCGACAGCAGCAGAAAAGCCCGACGCCTATGGGGGCTCCGAAATCCGGTCCTTTTCTTCCTGTCGGGCCGGGATCATGGGCGGCATTTCTGTGGATCATGATATTGGACATGCCATGCTCTACTCTACTCTCTCGGTGGAAATAATGCGGCCTTCTTCCCCTTGTTACCTCGGATGCGGAGCGAGAGCGGCTTTCGCATCAGAGTTTTTTTTTCTTCTTGACTCTCCTAATCCCGCAACGACGAAACATGATCATCACCTGTTTTTGACTTACGCACTTTTCTTTTTATTGGCGATCTGGGGTTTTCGGCGCACTTGGGATCAAAACGGGGGGTCATGACCCGTATTTTTTTTACTCTTTTGTTTAAATCTGTGTCGCCCGGTATTTGGGACGGTCGGACATGGAATATACCACGGGTCATGGCAAGCAAAGCAAGGCTGGAACACTATTATTATTTTATCGTTATCTTTTTGTTCGGAGGAAAGAAAAAGCTAAGCTGCATCTGGTCTGGATAGATAGGACATGTCTACCTTGGGTATCATAATAGTGCAAGCCATCTTCCTTTTGATCAACTTCACTCTTGTCTCCTGCTTGTCTCCCCATGGATATGGATAAATGTGCCCAGATCTCGATGGCCAAGTCATGGATCCTCCCTTGGCGAGGCACCTCGGTTTCTCACCCACCCACCAACTTGCATGCCATCACACATAAAACCGGTCAGGTCAGGGTATCTATGAATCTCATGATGTCTCACATTGCTTCGCTTATGCTTCGGTTTCGCGATAACCACCAGTCGAGTATCTGCGCCGTACTCGAATACGCGGATGAATATGATATGCTACTATTCTTCACCATCTACCCCTGTACTTACGCCTTACTATCAGGGGTTGTCACTATAACCATCCTCCGCATGACACAAAACCATGCGGCGTCGAAAAACAATAGTTGCAGCGAAAAACACTACACTGCAACTCTCGAGACAAGACAAAAGTCCCCATTTACTTTTCTGAAAACAAACCCCCACGTCAACATCTCACCGAAACCCCCCGTACAAGCTGGAATCGGTCATGGTTGCAACCCTCTCCTCAGCAAGGGGTGGTGTTGAAGACAGTCCGTGTCTCACCTAATGCATGGCGGCGGCGTGAGGCCCGGCATACACACAGCAAACATAGTTCTCTTTTAGCCAAGAACTCGTCAGCCCTTTTGAGGAAACTGTTTTCATGGTCATGCGTGAGGCTTCAGCTTTGGGGGGATCCGTTCCTCATCTGGACTAGGTTGTTGCATGTAGCACAACCAACCGCATGTTCCTCAAGCACAGGGACACTATGCACGAATAACCAACTGCATAGGAGGTACAGGGAACTGACGAGGCATCCGGTTCGAGTTTCAGGTTCAGAGTTGCCTTACGGTTCACAGCCACTCGTGTCTTTGCCCTTAATACCTCAACGCGACCCTACAAGGCTTGGTTGAGTTGCTTCAACTCGTGTCAATTCGTTGAATCCCGTTTCACCATCATGAATCACTCCACGCCAGCAGGCCTAGAAGATCTTGCATCTATTATCGATTTCTTGCCATCTTTGGAAAACCCAGACCTCAGCTGTTGTAGAGGGGAAAATAAGAAGCGAGCCAAGTGCAGCAATCCGATCGCAGCAGCCAAACGGCCCAAAGCAATCTCCCTGTGGACCGACCTTGCTAACAGAGAATACTTTCCGGACAACGAAGACTTCTACTACAAGCTTGAGACTTTGTTAGAATGCATCCATTGCGGTTATCATGTCGGAGCCGCTTTCGAGCGGTACCGCAGCTGGAAGATGGAGCGGTCCCTCGACACCGCTTCCTTTTCGTCTGAGAGTTCAGTGCCCGGCACGCCAGAGCAATGCGTTTCAGCCGAGTTCCCCTCCGATACTGATATTACGCCCTTCTCCAGCCCTCTTACAGTGGACGATACACCCAAAACCCCAAAGAGCTCAAGTTCTGATGCGGCGGAGAGCTTCATTCAGTCAACGCCAACCAGGTCAACTACGGCAAGCCTCAGGTTCCCCGAGGAACATGAGCGGCTTGATATTGTAGAGGTTGTGTCCAAGCGTATCTCGGCAATTACAATCACCGCCGACACGGAAAAGTCGACTTGCAACACCTCGAAGACTGTCGTGGAGAACTTCTCAACCATAGCCACCTCTAGTCGAGAACTCCCGCAAAAGAGTCAAAATCCCGTGATAGAAGAAGCTGCTGTCGGGCATGTTTCGACTGTGGCTATCGCCGCCAGCGAAGAGACCAGCACGGCAAATGTTGGTGAAAAGGAGGCTACCCAGGACGTTAGGGTCGTTGGCCTTGGCCTCATCTCCACCTTGCAGCGCAAGGGTTCGCTGCGAGATGATTCTCCAGTTATCAGGGAACTATACAAACACCTCACGCCGCAGCAGCTGGAGGAGGGGATCGTGTACGTTCTGGAGCACACGGGGACCCCTGGCCTCTTCAAGATTGGATGGACTAGGACAAGCGTCTCCGGGCGTCTTGGACAGCCTGGGAACTGCTATGGCAAAGACACCAAGGTCCTTTATGAGACAAGCTCAGGATGCTTTGCCGGGGCTTCAAAGGCAGAGAGGCTTGTCCAAGTCATCCTCCGCCACCAGAACACTGAGGTCGTAGAATGCGAGCAGTGTGGAGGCGGGCACAAGGAATGGTTCAAATCTTCTAAAGACGAAGTTCTCAGGACGGTCAAACTCATGGAAGATTTCGTCCAGTTGCCGGCGTATGAAATGTGCGAAGGGGAGATGAAGCTATCGCGGGAGGCGAATGCCTTCGTCAAGGCCATGTGCAGCTTCTCAACAGCCCGGCTCGAATCACTCATGGCAAGACCAGAAAACAGCGTGAAGGATACTATTGAGTCGGCATCTTCAGTCGGCGCTCAGGTTTCAGCCTCTGAAGCGTCAGTCGAACAATCTGCTCAAGACCCTCTAGGGGGTGGAGAGGACCCAAGTTTGTCGACATCACGTTTCTCTGAAAGATCAAAGCCGCCGAGGATATCTCGTGGTACAAAGTTTGGAACTAGGGGAAAGAAGGTCAAAGTACTTGCTGTCAACACTGTTGCCAACACCAAGGATCGATTTAGTCGACTATTTAACCGCTCACGAGAGTCTACACCTGAGCCCGAAGGCGCGAATTCATCGGATGGATTAAACGCGGGTGCGAATACATCAAAGGGGCCTGAAGAACTATTGGTCAAGTTTCTATGGAGTCTCCTGCCACAGGATAGCAAGCCAGACCAGGGCGCGACGGGTGATGATGGACCTCATGATATGGCCGCTCTGAAGACAGCGGTGCGGCAAATGGCTGATGATTTTCGGAAAGATTTTGAGACGGCCTATGAAGGAACTGATAATACAAGAGGCAATGATGGAGACTCGAAGACGCAGTAGTGGATCACTGTAAGAATCGCAAACGGAAGATAAGCTTCTTGGTAGTCGCACAGCAGATGTCGGCTGCAAACGATTAGTCCTGCAGCTGTCATGCATGCTGTGTATCCGTTCTCACGCGCTCTGTCCAGCCTCCAAGAGTGACACCAAGTCGGTGACCAAGTGCGGTCAGAGACATCATGCCTTGGCTCTGTTTCATGATATTGACTGTAACTCGCCTGCTCGGCACACCAACGCACCAATCATGCCGAAAGGTGATGCACGAGTCCCCCACAATCCGGTCACTTGCTGATTCTGATGGAGATTCGAGATTTATTCCGAGATGTAAACGAGAGGAGATTGGTGATCTATAGATGAATGCTGAGATGTGATGGATACCAATAGATGGATGCTTTGATACAGCGGCAGTTGCACCTTCTCTCGCAAGACAGTGGCTCCTGCCAAGGAAACAGTTAGCGTCGCAACTAGGGCAGGCACTCCGGATGTCCGTGACTGAGATTCGCCTTCCTTCCGAACTCGAGCAAGCACGCGACCACCACAAATGTCCTGATTTCCCTCACTCACTTTATCATCTGGCAACTCCATCATCATCTACATCCATGACCTAATCGCGTCAATTCCTCTCATCATTGGATATATCACGCTTATTTATACAGTAGCTTCCGTCTTCAGTCTCATTCTCACCCCCCGCAAACGATCCATCCATTCCGTCATCGTCCAGCTTCATCATACCCCACCATCCGAGCCGATCCATCGCCCGACCCGACCCTCCCCCTCATCTCTGTTTGGCACGCTAGACTCGGCCAGTTCCTGATCAAAGAGCTTTCGCCCTCGACCGACTCCCTCCCACATTGATCCTCTACCATACGAGACCGCCATACACCGCTTCCTCGTCGCCAATGGCCACAGAAAATCCCCTCGAGGCGCGATTCGCCTCCGTACCCTTCTCGGACCATGGTTCCCGCTGGGATAGCTGCTGGCGGGAAGCTCGCACACCTTGGGATCGCGGCAGCGCTTCAATAGCCCTGCACGACCTCCTCGCCCAGCGCCCTGATCTTGTACCGCCTTCTCAAAATCATGACCACCGCGGTCAGCTTCTCCGCGACTCAGTAGGTGCTGTTCGCAAGAAGACGGCCCTGGTTCCTGGCTGCGGTCGCGGTCATGATGTTTTGCTTCTGAGCTCATGGGGCTACGACGTATGGGGACTCGACTACAGCGCAGCCGCAAAGGAAGAGGCTCTGAAAAATCAGAAGCATGCCGAAGCTGAGGGTCTATACAGGGCTGTGGATGGGTTGGATAAGGGCAAAATTCACTGGGTGACGGGTGACTTCTTCAGTCAGGACTGGGTCAAGCCCATTGGCACCGACGTCAAATTCGATCTCATCTATGACTATACGGTAATACCATGTCTCCCCAGTATTCCTCGAGATCCTATATGATTTCACTCCTCTTCAAGCAACCCGACTAACTATTCAGTTTCTCTGCGCGTTGCCTCGGGAAGCAAGGCCGCGATGGGCCAAGCGCATGACGGATCTGCTTGCCCATGACGGCCGTCTCGTCTGTCTCGAGTGGCCTTCGACAAAGCCCATGTCCGCCAACGGACCCCCATGGGGCGTATCTCCAGAGCTCTATGAGGCCCTCCTGTCGGCCCCGGGCGAGGAGATCGCGTACAACGACGACGGCACCGTCCACGAGGATCCGATTTCAAAACCTTGGGCTGACGCCCTACACCGGCTGAGCCTCATCAAACCTCCGCGGACACACAAGGCCGGCACCGGCGAAGACGGCGCCGTCCTCGACTTTATCTCGGTGTGGAGTCGATAGCCAACTGAGCACTTCGCCCGCCGCTTCTCTCTTTATGACTTGATACCAAACAACAACCCTACATGATTCGTCGTTGTTGCAGTCCACAGAAACGTGATGCCTCTTGCTCTGCGTTCTCATCATGGCGCTTTGCGGAGTGAGTTGTAGTGTTCTCCCAAGCCGTAGCCGTGCCTGTAGTATGCCAGCCACAGCGTCTTGCCCGATGCCGCGCCCTCATCCTCGCCAATGCGCTCGAGACGACCGTCCTGTACCACGCGGATCTCTGCCTTGTACTGTCGTGCCAGTGCCATGAGCTCCAGTTGTCCACCCCATTCGGCAGTATCCCGCATCTTGCGAGCGTAGTCCCCAAGGTCCTCTTCCAGGAACGGCGCAAAATCATCACCGTGCTCCAACATGTACGCCGTAGCTGCTCGACGCACCGTCTTGTAGGCCGGTTCCTTCTCGCCGTCGCCTGCTCCGAGGGGAATATCGTGCTGACCCAGTTGGTCAGCCACGGCCGAGAACAGACAGTGACCATCTGGTGCAATATCCTTCTCGACCAACCCGTGCTTCTCAAACGTCGTCTTCATAAACTCGCTCTCCTTTGCCCGGTAATCTGTCATGTTTGCTGCCTCTTCTTCAGCACGCTGTGCCGCCTCCTCCTGCTCCGCGGCACGTCGTGCCATACGCTCCTTTTGACGGTTTCGCTTCTTGCCCGGCTGTTGTTGCTGCTGCTGTGCTGGCTCTGACACTTTAAGCTTTGCAGTTTCCGCTACGAGCTTCTCCTCCTCTGGCTTGTTCTCTGTCACTGTGATCTCCTCGGGTTCTTCGTCCGGCTTCGCTGGGTCCAGCGCAAGCAGCTCGGCGGCATGCTTCTCGCGTAGGCTTCGCTCCATCTCGGCGCACTCGTCATTGACACCCTTTCGTGTCTTCTTTGTTGCGTTCTTCTTCTTTCCTGTTATGCGTCCTTGCAAGTCCTTGAGCTCACGGCGGTGCCGCGCCTGGATCTGTTCGAGTGTCTCGGGGGCGTCCATGGTGACGATGATGGTCGACGGGGAGGTGCGCGTGTAAAGTACGGTGGCAATACTAGAGCTTCTGCTTGTACAAAACGATGACTGAGAAAGAGACGGTACAGTGAAGGGATATCTATAGGTTGGTGGAGGTGGGTGAAGCTTGGAGAGCTCAGATCGCGGGGTAGTGGGATGCGATGGGAAAATTCAGGCCCCAAGATGGTGGGGCAACGACAAGCTCATCTCTCGACGTCACACGAGCAGAGAACTCACAATAGCCACCAGATGATAAACACAGCATAGGTATTTTATAGAATGGATACATTCTTTGCGAAATAAGAAACAGCTTGAGGTCTCATTCACAATAACCAGATACTTTGGAATAGTTTTACTTCTTTGATTCTATCTACCAGCTATCTAAGTTCAATCTAGGTATCCATCGCAATATATATAATCAAACACCATCTTGTCCAGGAACTAGAAGGTTGCGGTCAATGACCGTGAGTCTCTTTCAAGTAGCTCCGACTTGTAGTGAGTGGCCTCCTTATAGGATCCATCCATGACAACTAACATATCCTCTGCCACTAGGTAGTAAACCCGACCCTCCCATGTCGAGCTGCTCTAAACCGTCCCATCCACATCCATTTCTTTCGACTTTTGAAGCCTTTTGTCCTTGCTTAAATAGAAAATAAACTCCAAAACTCCGCGCCTGTAGCGAGTGTTGACTGGGTCTTCCAACCCCAGTTCAGTTCCTAAGCCAATCCCAAAGTAAATATACAAAAAAGGGTATAATATCCGTTGTGACCCGTCCTTATCCAACGTGCTTGTCAAGATTCAAGGAAATGAGAATGAACGTGATGGCGGCCGTCATGCCGCCCCTGCTGTACCCCTTACATCTTAGAATCCCTTGAAAGGATCGTCACGGAAGTAGTCCTCCTCGCCGGCAGTTCTGCTTCCATGATAATAGTCGTCAAATCCTGCACGGTTGCCACGAGAGTGATAGCTATCCCTATGTCGGCTCCGGCTTTGTCGCCGCCTTTGTTCCTTGCTACGCCTCCGGAGAGAGTGGCGAAACTCATCATTCTCATCAGGATAATCGCTGAATTGCGAGAATGCCAGAGGGCTGATGAAAGCCTCCATCCGCACAGTTCCAATAGCATCGAAGAAGTTGCTGGGCCGAGATGATGCCTCCGAGGTGCGCCCCGACCCGGCCTGGCTCATACCCCAGGTGCCAGTTCCGGACCCCGCTTGGCTCATGCCCCAAGTTCCAGGTCCGGTTCCAGTGCCTGTACCTGTGCTCGATGCCTGGTAAATGTCTGAAGAGCCTGCAGTTCCAGTGCTGTTACCGGCTGTGCTGTTGGTTGCCTGATGCTGGCCAACACCGCCAATAGGTCCAGAGAAGCCCCGGAAGGAGAGCGGCGGCGGTACGTGACCGCCAGTGTTGCTTCGCTTACGCCCATGAACCATAGCTTGGTTCCGATCATGGAAGCGTGGAATAAAGGGAGGCTCCGCCGCATCTCTCGAATCATCGCGAGAGTGGTTGCTCGAGAAGCCGCCTACCGAGCTTGAGAAGCCACCCACGGATTCTGCGATTGGGAAGCTCGTCACATCGCCCATCTGCGAAGATGGCGCGCTTGGGATACTGGGGATGCTAGGGATGCTCGGCGGTCCAGGCCTAGGAGCTGCCGTGCGACCCTTGGCGAGACGGATCGAGTCTCTGATACCCCCGCGCTTCATCTTGGATCGAGGCTCTTCAAACTCGGGCAGTGGTGCTTGTTGGATCGGTGGTGGCGCTGAAATGATCTCGGGCACTGCCTGTGATGAATGCGCTAGGAACGACAGGGCCGTCAACCAGATATAATGTCGATCGGCAGATACTGCTGTAAACTTCAAGGCTCTCTGTGGCGTGAGAATGAGAATTGATCGGTTAAAGACAGGTGCCATTCCCTTGGGTGCGGCGTTGTCGTCCTTGACGTCCAGCACAGATTGGATCGTCACTGATTTCGTCAGCGATTCGAGGTTCGGAAGAGGGAGGGAAAGCAACTTACGTTTTCGGCCAGTCTTGCCCATCAAGGCACTGCCCGAGGACGGCTGCTTGCTGCTCCAGAGGATGGCCCTTTCATATGGTGCGAGCCAGACCCATCTCTTGTGCCGGTCGTTGCCAGTGTCGTCTTTGCCGTTGCTTTCTGGCACACCAAAAGACTTTCTTCTGCGGACGTACTTGAACATCCACTCACCAACCATGGCCTGTGCAATGGCATCCACTACACCAGTGCTCTGAGCACTGCTGGACATGAATGGTGGTGGGTCGGTACTGCCAGTATTGGCAGTATTAGACGTGTTGAACGTATTAAACGTGTTGAAAGTGTTGTCCGTGTTAGTTGAAAGCTTGTGTTGATGCCTGAACTGTCCACTATGTCGGACTCGAGTTCGGGGAGTTGTAATATCATTCCGTGGTAGAGGGGGGAGGCTTGGGCTCTCAGGTGCCTCCGTAGAGGGAGACAACGGAGGGGGAGAGCGACTTCCTTGTCGACGGTGTCTCTGGTTGCGTGGCAAAGCAGCAGCGGAGCGAACCTTGCGGATGCTGCTTGCGCGGTACACACGACCAGAACCTCGGCGCTGGAAGGTATCTCCTCTGGTTGGGCTTCTCTGTCCGTCACTCGGGGCGCTCGCGCTGAATGGAAGCTTCCGCGAGCTAGCTCGGGTTGGGATTGGGAATGGTGGGTTATTGGATTCGGGCAGGCTGGGGCTCCTTGAGCGGCCTTGATGACTTGCGATACCATTCTGGATCATGGCAGCTTTCCTCATCACACTGGCTCGATTAGATGACATGCCGGCAGGTCCCTTCTCGTAGGCTCTGCCAGACTTGCTCGAAGACATTCGGCTCATGCCATCCTTATCACCGTTACGGTAGGCATGATGAAGCTCTGCTGCCATACGTGGTCCCTGGCGCATCGTGATTTGCTCAGGAGATGTTGGGATTGTACCATTGGTCCCAGTTGTGCCCGTTGAGCTGCGTTTACCAGGGCGGCTCGAGATGGACTTTGGTCGAGGCGCAGACAAGGCTGTCCGATATTCAGAATCGCTCATCTCAACATCTCCAAACTCATCTGCTTCATCCGAGCTTCCACCATCGAAGCCCGCAAACAAGCTGCTGAAGCGATGAGGCCTCCGCACAGGCGCCCGCTGGCTAGACAAAGGACCATCGTCATTGTTTCCAGGATAAGCGTCGTGGAGTGTGTCATCGTCGGCAACCGAGATTGGAGACGAGGGCAGGTCGCTCAGGCTTCGCTTGGTTGTCAGCCGGCGAGGGTTTCGTGGTGGAACGTTGCCCGGAACAGGTGTAAAGTTCTTGGCAGATTCGTTGACAGGGCTTGGGTTCGGGGATGAAGGTCTTGAGGAGATGGCAGAAGGTTGAAGGTGGGCTGGAAGGAGGGCCAGCCGCTTGTCGGTTTGAATGCCTTCTGTTTGAACTGCGGCTTCAGTCGTCGAAACTGGTGAAGACAGGTTGACTTGGCAGCCAAAGTCCTTGAAATATTGCGGCAGCCGTGGTTCGCGAGGTGTGTTGGGACGACTGGTGGGAGGGTGAACACTAATGCTAGGGATTGCCAGGGGTGGAGGAGATGGAGTGCGGACAGGTGAGGGCGGGCGGACAGGCGGTGCGTCAGTCTGTGTCGACGATGTAATCATCACAGGCTTCTTCTCGACTGGCGGTTCCACTACTGGGGGTGGTGGTGGAGGAGGAGGGCGAGTAGGTGACTTTGGTGTCTTGGGAGGCGTCAAGGGCTCTTCCATTGTCTGCGCAGCGGCAGAAACCATGAGACGTCTAGGCGTGGGTGGTTCAATGCTGAGCGGACGGTTGATGTGAACTCGCTTTCGGCGTTGGTTTGCCTCGATCTCACCATCTGCCCGTGGTGAGCACTCAACTTCTGGTGACTTGGCGCGAACAGGAGGCTCTGGAGTAGCGGGCTTTGCGGGAGGGAGCTTGGGTGAGGGAGGCGGCGAGTACTGGATGCCCGTGTCGGTATACGAAACCTTGGGAGCCGCAGGGTGCTGTTCCTCCTCATCCTCGCCATCTTCGCCTTCCAGAGCTTCAAGCACTGCCTGGTTCTTGAAGAGCCTGCCACGTGCTACGCTTCCTGGTCGCTTGATGCTCTCCAAGCTCTGGTTACGACCGTGTAGGCGGTGCAGGACGCTATCGCGGCTGAAGTTGCGCACATGAAAAGACGTTGCATGATTCGACATAGCACTCTCACGACCATCCAGATCGCTCATTTCATCTTCGTCGTCGTCAAAGTTGAGCTCATCAGCAAGGTTCAGCTTCGCCATGCCAGGGCCGCTCATGATAGAGAACCGGACGCTGTTGGTCATGCTCATGGTTCTCACACTTGCAGCATCATTTTCTCGGCCGCTTTCCTCAACTTCGCTCTCATGGCCGGTTCCGTTGGCCGCATTGTTCATCTGAGCCTGTTGATAAGCCGCAACCTCGTCAAGAATGGTCTTCAGGCGGCTTTCGGCAACGTGAATTCGGCGTTCGAATTTGCGTCTCTCATCTTCCCAGCCGTCCTTTTCTTGTGCCCAGAGTTCGTGGACCCTTTGCGAGTCCTCCTCCTGGCTTCGGATCTTCTTTTGCGCGGCCTCAAGTCGTTTCCTGGTATCAGATACTGATTCAACTGCGTCATCCCTTTCTCGAGCCAGTTCACCCAAAGCAGATGATGTTCCACCCTCAAGGAGCGATAGTTGGCGCTTGAGGGATCTGCTTTCCTTTCCGGTCTCGGTAAGATCCTGTCTCAACGTCTCCCTCTCCTCTTTTGCAGCATGAAGAGATGTCTCCAGAATCTCGATCTGTTTGAACTTTTCCTCCTGGTCTCTTCGAAGAGCCAATATCTCAGACACCAGATTGGCATGCAATGTGGGAGTGAATCGTCGAGGGTCAAGGATACTGATGGTCTCATCTGTGGTGACGTCCCGAGATGAGCGTTTGGACGCCATGTCGCTTGGTAGAGGCGGAGGTGATACTCCTTTTCCAGGTGGTGTGACTGAACGCCGGGATTTTCTTGATGTTCGTGAAGGTGTGCGGTATGGTGTATCATGAGGCGTCGGCAGAGAAGTGGCAGCCGGGCCGCTGAGATACTCGTCGTCTGTCTCCCACACACCCATATTGAAGAAGTAAATGCGGTTTCACGAGTTGAGTGTGAAGCAATTGATACTGATAGTCATCGGCTGACTCTCATGTAAAGTCGCTGGTGACGGGAGCGTCGGTCCAAACCCGCCAAGCTGGCTGCACTCGTCGAGCTTCCTGTGCAAACCTGTGCACGTAACGGTGTTATTGAAAAAGGCTGTAAGCTATCACTAGGGGCTGATACACGAGCCCAAGCGCTGTAACAGACTCGACGTCAGCCACCAGAAGGTCAAATAGGGGCATCAAATTATAACCACTTACATCGCGTAAGCTAAGCTTGAAAAGAAAAAAAAATGAGGTTAAAGTGAAGTGAAAAAGTGACCTCTGTCGCATGAACAAGTTAGTCTCGGATGGTTTCTGATGTATGAACTCGCCGCCACGGACAAATGGCAGCGATCGGAGATGGCGACGCACCTCGAGGAAAGAAGGATATTTTATATAAAGTACAAGGGACCCAGGTCAATGGTAGGCCCCGTGCCAAGTTAATGCGAAAGACGATTTGGTCGTGGAAGGCTCCCGTCAATCGGAGGGGCGAAGACAAGGCCAATGCGAGGTGGCAAGCTGAGTTGTGGAGGTGTGTCGTGTACGGGAACTGAATGGAGCTTATAGGAGTCGGAACTGAAGCAAAGCTGAATGTCGCCGTCCACCAAGTCGTTATAGAATACGCAAGAACAATTCGCAAGCTGCAGCCAGGGACCAGTCAGCTAATCAAGCCTCGAGGCGAATGAATGGGTCGAGTCGAAGGACGCGCGGGAAGATCGTGAGGATCGCAACAAGAGGACGTAAAGACATGGCCAACAAAAGAAGAGGGTTGGGACTTGCGCCAGTGGAATCACGGTCCACGGGACGGCCCGGCTGAACGTACAATGAGAAACACAAAGCAATAGCGTCAATAGTCCAACCTCGTCACTCACTCTCGCAATTACCAAGAGCGGAGTGTCATGACCTCGAGCGGACGAGTTGACTGATGGACGATGAGGGAAAGCAAAGGGCAGTTAGTTAGATGGATGTCGTGGGGTAGACGAGCGCAAAGCGGGAGAGCCGGACGAGCATCAAAAGCCAGCACCAGCACCGGCAAAAGCACCAATCCAGGGCTAAAGTGAAACAATCAAGACAAGGAGAGGCGAGCGCGAAAGCAGGAAAAGGAGGAGAAGATTCGTCTGAAGGATAAGACAATCAAGACGAGAATCTCGAGGGTCCAAGGACAGTGACGCGGGTGTGTCCCTCAGGTGCCAAAAAGTGATCGGAGCACACGCGGGCGCAGAAGACCAGGTCCCTGTTAAGTATCCACTTGGTTGTGAGGCGTTCACCTGAGGGCCTCAACCACGCCAGGGTCTAGAGTGAAGAAGGCAAAGCCTTGCAGGTGAGAGCTCAGTTGACAGCGGCGAGCAAGCACGTCCAAGGTACGTACCGGCAGTGCTCTCGCGGCTGAGGAGACGACACCCAACATGGGGTTACGATAATGGCATGGGGGGCTTGTGGATATGGAGCGGAAAGGGGAAAGGCGGGAGTGTTAGGCGACGGGAGGTGGAGCGAGGCCGGAGGCCCGAGAAGACGGGCCTGGCTTTCTTTGATTAAGGGTCGACGAGGCTTGCTCACTTGGCTGACGATGGAAGATGGAGGGTGGCGGTCGCGGAGATGGGATGCTCTGTCTGTGGTAATGAATAGCAGGAGTCAGGGCCGGCCGGATGAGGCGTGTCGAAAGGGGGACGGCTGTCTGATATTCGCAGAGACGAGAGGCTGATGGTTGGACGTGAAGGTGTCTCATACCCCAACCCAAACACACGGCTCAAAAGCGGCCGAGAGAAGAACAATGCCAGCCAGCCAACGGCTCCCAATAAGCATGATGCCAGCTCCGGATTGGCTTGTCTTGTTTCCATCCTCGTCGGCGACTTGGGACCATTCCTTTCCTCTTCTCCTTGGCCCAGTCGGCACCTCTCTGGATTCGACTCGCCCGAGGAGGGGTCTAGCTAGGCCTGGCCTAGCCGGCCAACCAAAAGGAAAGTCATCTTGGCTAGTCGAATGTGAAAGTGATGGGGCAGGCCAGGGTCTGCAGTTGGCTGCAATTCAATTCCCTCGACATCCTGGCTCTCGGGAATGAGCCCCGCAGGCACCGCGAAAAGAGAGAAAAAAGTGATTTGTTGATGATTGTGCTCAAGTTGAAGAGATGCAGAAGAAGGTGGATGTTGAAACAACGTTAATTTAGTGGCCGCCCAGAAATGGAAAGTGAGGTGCACTGTAACCTTCCCAATCACCCGAGGTGTGATGTGATGCCTGAGGCAGATGGTGACGGCCGGAAGAACAAGCAGGAACCTCCTATATTCATCCAGGAATCATCCATCAACAACTTTATCAGCTTGTTTCTCGGCGACGACCTCATGTCCATCAATGACCGAGCTGGAGCCCTGGGCAACCTCTCTACGTACCGCACCCACTCGCTAGCCAAGCTAAAGAGCCCTCCCCGGGAAAGCTAATGCAACTTCCAGGATCCCCTGTAGCGCCGCAATATCGGCCCTGGATGGTTCCTGGGATGGCCCTGGCCTCACTTCGAGTGATCGAATAGGAGGTCCAGGCTTTTCGTGCTCTTTTGGGACCTGCAATTTCCTCTCGATGATCCTCTCCTTGCGGGCATCGTATCCCAGACCTGGCCTTGAGAGCCCATCCCCAAAGGGTCATGTTGGAGTTGGAGCTGCGATGTGCGGGAGGAATCACCATCGTCAGATACGCCAGACACATGCCGCTTACAACATGGGAGTTCCCTGCTTCTCCGCCCTCTTGCTTTGCATCTTACAACGTTTTTTCCACTCAGGTCATGGCGTGACATATGCCGGCCTGCAATATTGACAGAAGTTGGAAATGCACCGGCTCACTGATCTTGTGGCAAGCAGCGACGGGTACGAAATGGCCCAGAAGTGGCTCCTGGATACGTACGAGGCACGGAGTATTCCAGGCATCGATACGGCTGGGAAGTTTCCGAGGACGCTTGGCAGAGCCGGCGACAGGTCCAACAGACTGGGACTTGGTCCTTACTATAGCTCTGAGCAAGCAATGCACGTACCACTCTCGCTCAGGGCCGATAGAGTGGCTACAGAAGCCTCTGATCTCGGGGATGCTACCGCGTACGTTGACGGATCGTCCATGTCTCGGTTCCTCCTCAGCAGGCGAAACTGTCAAAAAGCTTGCGGTAGTTGCCGGCAAGGCGAAGACAAGGCCAGGGCTCAATGTCACCGTCAACGTCAACCAGGGCACCTCAACCGAGGCCGGCGACACCGAAGAGTTGCAACAACAATGATACCTCATTGCGTGGCTCCTGAATACTCAAGAGTCCTCGTTCATAAGAGACGTTGCGCGGCTCTTAATAACAGCCACTCTATCACAGAGGTTGTCCAGACCACTCCGAGAGGGCTCGGCGCGCAGAGATGCTCGCCTACACCCTGGCCAACATATGGCCCATGGACACGAGCGAATGCACGGCAATGGCACATCCTGCACCCGTACATAAGTCCTTGACCGGAGCTGTACCCCAGATGGCCGTTGCTCGAGCCCTTGCTGATGCTCCACTTGGAATGGATTCAGTTTGATTGTCAGCCCTCTCAGAGCAAGATTGCTCAGCCGGGATTATGCCTTGAGCACTCATGGCACTCGCGAGCGAGTCTCCTTATCCCCAAGAAAATGAGTTCTGATGATGCAAGACATATGCATGCTGCATCGATATCACTGACCTCTGTTCCAGGCTTGGGGTCTTGACCCCTCGTCATCTTGTGCCTCGTATCATTCAGGCGTCAAGAGTTGTCGACTGACGAAGTGATTGAGGCCTGAGAAACAAGCGAGCCCCATGACGGCAAAGATCAGCAATGCGAAAACTGCCGAACGTCTTCTCCCCGCGCCTTATCGCCATCCCCTATGCATTATCGGTGATCTGGCTTACCCTGCCTCTCTCGGCCGCGTCTTCCTCACCAAAGCAAGCCACCCGTGACGGTCGGGGTCGGGAACAGATACGTGCGCTTCCTCGGAGCACAAACCAAGATCTTCCCCTCCTACGCCAGCGTCTGATTCTAATTGCAAACAGGGCACAATTCATCGTATGGATGACGCCCCAAACACGCAGTTGGAAATTAGCCCTGGTTGATTGCCTTGCTCCCGCTTCTCTGAAGAACCACCTTCATCAAAACCAGCCCCATTCATGCTCACTAGTCGAAGCGCGGCCCGTGTTGACCTCGACCAAGAAGCAATTCTCAGCAGTTGGCTCAGGATCCATAACGCAATCCTAGCCAAGGTAGCAAAAGCCAACCGCCAGAAGCGACTCTTGTGATGATGGGCCTCGGCCTGCTTTGGCCGCCTTGTTTGCTACTTTACGAGCTCCACTCAGTCCGGCTGTCGACATGGATCTCGACGTCCTTCGCGTCCTTCGCTTCCTTCTCGTTGGAAAGACACGATGTGACCTGCCAACGCCTGAGAGATTCACCCGAACTTGCTACTCCGTTCCTTTCTCGGACGAGTACTGCACTAGCCGAAGGGTTCTTCGGCGCCGCTGGAGTGGTTCATGTCTTCGCGTCGCCTCGTGGCCCATGCTCGATGCTAATGCCCAATGCTTGTCCTCATTGCCACATGAAACGTGTGGCTTCATTGACGGATCACGGATTCTTTCCCAATCGGCCATTAGTTCCTGCTCGGCATTTGTGCCTACGGCTCAGAAAAGGAGATGATCGATGTTGGATGAAGGCAACCCACACCTAGCCTTGTTTCGACTTGCTTGTTTCTCTTAAACATATGCCCCACTGTGTTTCTCACAAACGTCAGCTGCTTTCATCATCACTTGTTGGGACGTTTCCGAGAGGTCGGAAGGGATAAGTCCGTCACTCAGCTGTCGAACGACCTGTCAAGTCGAGTTGGTTGACCCCTGCAACAAGTCCAACCCTATAATTTCACCAGTATGTGAAACATCCAAGTTACGTTGTAGAAAAAGCAATGCTGGGAACGGCACGTTTAGAGCTACCCAAGGAGGATCTCGTCACCCTATCCGGGTCCCCCGGTTCCAGGGAGCCTCGTGCTTATTTCTCCGGCTCTTGTTTGCTGCTCGGGATGGTCATGTGGTAGAAGCGATGCGCTTGACTCCTTACGAGCTGCATATACAACGTAGTTATCGTGGTCCACACATCCCCTTACATCGTTGATGATACGTATCGAGAAGTGTACGGATACTCGGGCTTAACATGAACGTTTCTGGAGAGAAAAAGCAAAGGCCGGATGGGGTACTGCGGAGTATTATTTACTTTGTCGCTTGTGGGCTCTCAACGACCAAGATGCCAACATCAGGCGGCGTTGACCGTCCTCCTGCGCCAATGGTGTGTTAACCCACCGGCACTGGAACAGCGTGACAGCTGATGCAGGGCGAGTGGGAATTGAGGGCTTCTGGGTTCCATAGATGCTCAATTCCAAATGCCCATCTTGACTATGATGGTTATTCTCATGTCAACTAGACAACGTTGACTCAGGGGCCAAATCACATCCCTTAGCTCTCTGCTGCAACCCATGGACAATTATTAGCTATTGTACCAGAACTTGAGCATATAACTCGCTCAAGGCAACTTGAAGTTGTTGAGGCCAAAGAGAGTCTGTTCGAAACAACGTGCCATAGTGTTGCGATACGACCAGCCGCACCTGTATCCCTCGCCTCACTTCAAGTCGTTGAACAAGCAAAGTTTGACCAAGCCACCAGAGAATTGACCCGCCCGGTCACAGTTTAGCATCAAGATTCTTGCTTCTGCCATGCTCCACACGAAAACGGCGATATGCGGCGACCGGCTAGCTCACAACTGTCACTGCGTGTGTATGTATGCAAAGTCGATCTCAGTCCCACAGTCAGCCACCCTGACATTGCCGGCAGGAGTCTTGCAAGTGGTGAGCGCACATGGCGGAATGATGCTTTTTCTTTGCCGGCAGGTAACTAAGGCAAGAAGATCAGGTGTGGGAGCTGATCCTCCGAGTCGTGCTTTATCCGTAACTGACACCTCAACGAATCACCTCTTGATGGGGTCCTTCCAAGGGCCGCGGAGGCATCCTTCGATAGGCGGTGTATCAGATCATCATCCTCGATGCCCGTCCTCTGCATCATCTCGGCGCTTACGCGGGAAAAGTGCCGGCCGCCTTCTGCTTTCGCCTCGTGGTGATGCAGTATGCGACCTCACCTGCGGCCGCGGGCCTAGCGTCCACGGCGGAGCGACTTGCATCTTCAGAGATGAGAGTCGAGACGGAAGTGCCACTCGGGTTTCCTCCGGGGACTCGTCTTGCGGGCGCCGTCTCAGTCAGATTGCCGCTCAAGGCGCCGGACCTTATAGTCTACCCATATCGGATACTTGTTGAGACTCTCAAACCACTGCACCGCGCTCCCGATCTGCCATCATTAGCCGGTCCATGCTTTGAAGAGGAGCGTAGGTAAACTTACCAAGAATGCCCATGAGCCTATGAATGTTGACAGCGTCAACGCATACTCAACTCCTGGCCGGTTCATGCCAAAACCCAGCGCCCCGCAGAGCGTGAAGCCGATAGCCCCTATCAAGTTCCATAGTCCAATGTGCCATCCGAGGACGCCTGGCGCGGGGATATACCAACGAGGCTGGACTTCGAGCATGAAGAGTGCGCTCGAGACGATGAAGCCCGTGCCGCCGACGACCTGAGGGAGCCAGTAGACACCGTTGAGGGCCGGCGTGGAGAGGTTGTTAAGAATAGGCGGTAGTGCTGTGAAGCCTGAGATCCAGAATACAGTGGCACCGAACATTTGTGAGGAGCAGGCGAGGAAGCCTATCTCTCGAAAGTAGTGTGTCCTCAGTTCGTACCAAGTCGGCCACCAAGACCATATACGGCCATCTTCTGGCGAACTCTCGTCTACTTGGTGCTGGTCGATAGACTTGCCGGCGACAAAGGTTCTCTTCTGGGCATGCGAGTGCCTGCATTCGTGGACAGCCTTGAGGTGGAGGACTCCGTCTACACTCTCTTCGACAGCCCATCCAAAACAGTCTGAACGGTTCTCGTTGACGGCTTCAAGCATGAGAAGTACTGAGCCAACCTCGAAAACTGTAGCTCCGACGAGCGCTGTCAGCCCGGCTGCCCAGTCGGTCTCGCCTTTGAACTCTGTCGAGGGGTCTTGTACAGGCAGCCAGGAGAAGAACCCATTGACGACCCAGATGATGGAGCCTTGGCCTGTTTAGATATCCGGTTATCAGATGTCAGGGTTGGCTCATACCTATGGTAAAGATGACGGCGACATCATAGGACACGTCCCAGACAGGGTATCTCAAAAACATCTTTGCAATTCCTCTCATAGTCCGGTTTACTGTATTCGTCAACTTCGGGCTCTTGGTCTTTTCGTGTTTGTGAGGATCGACATCGACGGCCAGTGCATGTCGTCCCTTTCTGTTGTCTCGACTTCTCCAGACATAGGCAACCTTGGGAACTCGACCGCTCGGCGGTAATTGGTCTCTTTCGACCTCAGGCGCAGCAGTCTGCCTCTTTCCTGCCACCATGTACCGTTTCGTGGGATTCAAGAACTTGAGAGGCCCGGTGCTGTGCTCCGCGTCATAGTGACGCCCAGTGAAGTGGTCCTGTGGCCGTTTCATGGTGACGAGATGCCTGTGAGTTGGGAGTAATGCTGAAGGACTAGATGAGGGTGAGTCTCGGGGCATGTCCTCTTTTCTAGTCAATGGACGTAGCCTAGGAGACAATGTCAAAGCGAAGGTTCCGGGGGGCGACAACAAATGCCCTGATGTTTTGGCTTATACGCCGCTAAGCAAGGAACGAGTTGCCGTTATCCGATATGACGAGGCTGGGTACGCAATAAGCCTCTACGGCCACTTCAGACAAGACAATTACCTTCTCAAAACGACGACATTATCCCCATATTCAAAAACACATGATGAAATTTCCAGCTGAACTCGAGTGAAAGGCTGGGACAAAGTCAATCGTGTTTGGCTTTGTCATCGCGTGCCGGAATTGGGTCGACTCGGTTACCCTAGACACAAACACCTAAGCAAGGTGATTGATCATCAACAAGGACCTCATCCACAATTGTCTCAACCCAACAAACGTGGTGTTTGCTTATCAGTAATCATTCGGAGACTGTCCGATCGATCTTCTCTCCTTCAGTCATAACCGAGGTCGTCTCTGCCTCGAGTCCACTTCACATCGTCATTAGAAGGGCGCAGAGCATCATGTGACGCATGTTTAACTACCTACTTCATTGCGCAATCATCATCGGCCAAGAACCGAAGAGTAACATACTCCTCATAAGAAACACATCAAGAAGAAACTCATAACCAAATACACCAATAACAATGTCACCGGGAGCCATCTCACCACTTAGTAAGGTGAAAGCCCTTACCTTTGATGTCTTCGGCACCGTCGTCGACTGGCGTTCATCTGTTACTGAGGAGCTCACCTTGAGAGCCTACCGCAAGCTATCCTCTGACCTCCCTCAAACTCTCAAATCCCGCCTAGAAGAACTGAAAGAAGACGACTGGGGCCGCTTTGCCCAGGAGTGGCGAAACTCCTACAGCAAGTTCACGCTTGGCTACGACCAGAAGAAAGACTCATGGAAGAGCATCGACCAGCATCACCATGACAGCCTCGTCGACCTTCTCGAGAGCTGGAACCTGACTGGTCTATTCAGCCCCTCCGAGATCGAATCCCTCAGCCTCGTCTGGCATCGCTTGACACCGTGGCCCGATTCATCGGACGGACTCCGAGAGCTGGGCAAGACATACAAGACCAGCACGCTCTCCAACGGCAACCTCGCCCTGCTCAGAGACCTCAACGACTTTGGAAACCTGGGCTTCCACGGGTTCCTCTCAGCCGAAACCTTCAAGACGTACAAGCCAGACCCGGCCGTCTACCTCGGCGCGGCGCGCGAGCTGGGCGTCGAGCCGCACGAGGTCGCCATGGTGGCGACCCACCTCAACGACCTCGCCGGCGCGAGGGCATGTGGCTTGAGGACTGTATACGTGGAGCGTCCGCAGGAGGAGGCATGGGCCAAGGACGACGAGAGGTATCAGCAAGCCAAGGACTGGGTCGACCTCTGGATCACGGAGGAGGAAGAGGGCTTCCTGACCCTTGCCCGCAAGCTCAAGGAGCTAGCCTGAGATGTGTGTTGTCCAAGACGAGAAACGACAAAGATAGTCGAACAGGGGGGGGGTTCTCCAATGCCCAGGCTGGTACCTACATGATTGGTAAACTGTGGCTGTATGCGAGTTGGTGAGCGAGTGCCTTAGTTGACAGACCAGGCGTATATTGTGCGTCGGAGCTTCTTCTCGTGCAGCAAGTAAGATATTAGTCGAATGCTTCCGAGCCTCTCGGCGTGGCTCGGCCGAATGTATTGTTTTGTCTTTTCTTGTTGTTTTCTGAGGCCATCCATAATGTGTGGGTTCGAGATAGTGTTGCCGTATACACCACCAGATGCATCTGCTCACAACACCAACAAGACTAGCAATGACATGTGCTACTCCTAACAAACCCCATAATCACTTGTGAAAGTGTCAAGGGTTGTTGTCTCGGCCACAAAGCCGATGCGGGCGATGCATCCTAGAGCGCACCGGCCCGAAGGCTTGCAACTCAAGTGACATGAAGTCCATGAGGATCTTCAACAAGGCAGACACACAGGCCCCCGTACCCCAGAAAGCACACTAGCCAGCCGTCTGGAAAAGCCATGGGTTGCATTGGCAGGGGGGAGACTCGGGCCTCGCTCAGAGGCCATCGAAGAAAGCCATGACCTTTCCCCGGACCAAGTGAAGAAGAGGGTGTGGAGTATGCGACTCTAGATGCAGCCGTTGGGAATGTGGGTGAGGCAATTTAAGATATCTCATCGACATGGAAGAGAGAGTGAAAGAGAAAGAGTGTGTGTACCTGAAGAGACCGACAAGTGCGGAAGCCGTTGAAATGTCTCAGACCAACCACGGAACCAAGTGGTCAACAAAGTGTGTCCGTGCCAGACTAACAAGTTAAGCCTGCTTTTAACGTAATGCTCACGCGACATTGGATTCTATTTCTCTGACTGTTGAAAATACAAGGCGTCTTGTTCAACTCTGCGCCAATAAGCCCGCTAATCTCACGACTGGAAGAAAAACAGCTGCCTGTAAAGTACAAGTTCCCAGCGGCGTCATGGCACGTATCAGCCGTAGGCCCGTAGGATGCATATGCCCAACAGCAACCCATCTCGTTCATTCCCCCGCAAAAAAGGCTGGCCAAAACCTGGGAAACCCCAGACAGAAACCCCAGAGGCCCAACTGACCGGGCTCGCCGGATAGCACATCCGCCAGTCTGGGATGCCGGGTGTTTGAAAGGAGTGAAGTGGCCGGTTCAAGAGGCATCTAGGGCCGAAAGACGGGCTTCTGATCCCACAAACACCCGAAGTCTTTAATGAGGTCTTGAGAACCAGCCAATTAGCAGACCACATCCGCTGTAGAGGGGGGGAAGGGAAAAAGTCTGGGGAAAAAGACGTCAAGATTACCCCATGGGCGCGCGCCGCGGACCGAGGATACGACCGAGAAAGCAACTCCCTTTCATGGTTGATTTAGGCTTGGGAAAGCTTTTCATGACGTGGTTAGACCATGATATTGTATCTAACTTGGACAGGCAGAGCGTGCCCGTTGGAGGGACGGAGGAGGATCCATGGATGGGATGTCAATCGGTCCTATAAGGCCGGGGTGCGTGTTAAGGACCTTGGTAGCTCCATTAAGCTCTGAGCTGAACAGCAGACGGGAGTCAAACAGGAGAATAGGGAAGCTGGATGAGTGAATGACATCAGCAAGAACGAAGGAATATTCCCGCATAATCAGCATCATGCTATTCTGCGCTGTCCCGGAGGCTTTTTTCCCATCCATGTGCAAAACCGGTTGGTCGTCAAGTTTGGAGGTTGTACCTATGTACTGCACTGTTAGTAGGTTTGGACGTTGACGTTTTGGTGTGGGGTAAAATGGGGCCGCTGGCCCGGCTGGACCTGCATCGAATCCAATCCCAAATATACCCGACCCGGCCAAACAGGTGTCACCAAACGACATTTCCATCCAGCTCGTGGAAAAAGGGGACTTGAAGAACAAGATACCTGGCAGACATGTACCTGGCACGTGTGTTCTGTACAACTCGCTGGCTCATTGATGTCACTGCGGGGTGTCAGACACGACAAGATCCGAGCAGTCGAGACAAACGCGTTCGGGGTTACGTCGAGGGGGACGGTTCGCATGACGGTTTGACCCAATGCTGGGATTATGCCTGGAACCCTCTTCTGATCTTGCTCCATGAGGCTATCGGGTTGCTCGACTCTTACGTGTCTGCGGGGATTGGCCACCAACAGCACGGGCAATCCCAATGCCTAGAGCATGGCAAACAGGCAGGTCCAAGACAAGTCAGCTAGCTAGCACGAGAGCTATGATGCACCCCGAGGATCCTGAGGCTCACCAGCCCCTGGCGGTGCCAGCCGCTGTGCAGGCGCACGGCAGGGTCAAGGCCTGGGCCGCTGGCCGACGAGCATGGGCACACGACTGGAGTGACGAGACCAGATAGACGCCCGCGGGCGGGTATGCGGGTGAAGCACGGAGCAACAGCACCCGTGCGGTACGGTGCGGTGCGTGCCTGTGAGGGTCTCCCGTTGTCGAGTCTCTATCCCACTGACTCTGTGTATCCAACCCGCTCGCCGGAGTGACGGATGGTGCCCGGCCCATTACAGCACTGCCACCTCCCAGAATGTCGCACAACGACTCGTGGCCGGGCGGCTGTCTGTCTGGCGTCTCCATCTTGTTTCGGGGCAGAGCCAGAGTTCGGGGCGAGCTTCAGGGAGAGACAGCAAAGAAAAGCAGGGTCCCTACCGAGACGGGCAAGGCGGCGCCCCATGTAGCGGACGACGTGGGATAGCTCTGCCAGGCAGTCGTTTTTTTCGGAACATTATGCGGTGGACTGACTTGGTAGATGGTGCCAAGCGGAGGGTATCAAGTAAACCCGGCTTCCTCATTTGCAGCGCAGTGCAGTGCAGCGCCCCCCGTCGTGTGGTTGTGCGTGTCCTGTGGGGGATCGTGAAAGTGAAAAGCCTCCTTTTTGCGCCACCTTGGAGAGAGGCCAGAGCCCCCCTCCAGGGAGGGTCCTGGTCAGGGATCCAACCATGCAGTCACGATTCAACTATCATTATCTTGAAATCGACCCCCGGGAAGCCGTTTCGTCCATAGAGACCAAGCAACGACATCACGGAGGCCATCCTGTGCGTCCTCTTTGGCCAAGCAGGGCCCAGCTGACTCGGTCGACCGAATTGGAATGGGACGCTCAACGCCGAAGCATCTTAACGCTGACCCTTCAAACTCACCCTCATCCGCCGGGCGAGACCAGGACCGAGGGAAAGGAAGGGAAGGAGAAGGAGGCGGCGGCGTCGTCGACAGCGATCCATGGCTCCATCTTTTGTGGTTGCGCCGTGTCATTAAAACGGGACAAGCCTTTTTTCTTTGCCCGCCCCCTCAGGCCGGGTTCGGCTGGTGCCCAACGTTCCAACCTCTCTCCAACCTCGGATTTTTTTTTTGGTGGAGAGCTCTCAGAAGCCGGCATGAGAGGGACGAGATCAACATTGACAGGGACAAAAATTCCCCAGAGTGGAGGACCGCCCATCAGCAGAGACCACAGCACGACACAGCTTGGGCATTGGAGCTTGCTTGTTGGAGATGGAGACGAGACCGGATCCATCATTCATTCCCTTCCCTTGTCTGGGCGGGATTGCTGTGAAAGAACCCGAAGGGGGATCCAACCTGGACGACCCGCCAATGCCGGTCGCTGGAGCCGACAAGCGCGGCTCTGGAACTGCTGGGATCCGTGATTTGTTGCTCGTCGCTTCTTTTGCATCCATCGATTCGTGGCCGGCCGTGAAAAGATTTTTCATGTGCCCTTCCCTCCCTTTCTTAACCATTGTGCGATCTTCCATGCAGTTGTTGCATTTGCTGCAGCTCATGAGCTCATGAATGGGCTCAGTAATATGTCTGACCCCCCAAGGTTGCTGACCGACAATTACGCCAGGCATGGAAGATATTTCCACCATGCAGGAGCAGGAGCAACAGCAGCAGCAACAGCGTCGTCTTGCGTGGAGTCGAGTGTGTAAACATCGCCAAACAACCCCCTCCAGTTCCAAAAAGCTCCCCTGGTCGGTGTCCAGCCCGAGACAGCAGGGCAGGGCAGCTCTGGGTGACCCGTTGGATGGACCTGGAAGCTGCCTCAGCACAGGCCACCACCCCTTCTCCAGGGCTGCTCCTCCCCAAACCTCGCTATTCCCCCCTAGGACTGGACTTCCCGGGGAGACCAGGACCCTGTCCCCTCGGGCGTCGTGCTAAAAGATTGCGAGGTAACCTGCAGGTGAAGTTGCGGTATCTCAGCACCAGGCGCAGTGTGAGCCTCCGCCGGCAAGGTGTCGCAGTACCTCGCAGGGACTTTGCAGGGACCGGAGCCTGTTCTAGTTGACGAAGCCCAGGTACATACACAACCACACCACACCACTCACCAGTCCTGCGACCACCTGGCCCTTCCTGCGTGCTTGCTGCAAGCTGCAACTGCAACCACCAGGTTGCTGCAGTAGGGGAAAGAAGCAAAATTTTAGGGTGGAAAAAGGAAAGAAGGGGAAAAAACGCAACCTCGGACGTAGCAACAAAGAAGAAGAAAAGAAAAACACCCGTGAAGATTTTTTTTTTTACTTCTTCTTTCTTTTCTTCACTCACATTAACTCGATTGACATTGGTCACTTTCAACATCCACAGCAAATCCTGCTCCGTGTATCGGATTGCAATTGTACTAACCCCTCACAAAGATCCAATCCCATCAAGAAATCCCAGAATCGAGAAGAAGACGTGACAAGAATTGCGACAGCGACAACATGTCCCCAAATGACCCCACCCCAACCACTAAGGCACGTCTTTGGCCCAGTCAGGATGGTTCTTCAGTTACCTCACAGCCCAGCGCCGCCGTAGCGCGGGTAATGTTCCAATTCCCTCGACTCCTACTGTACAGAGTACGGATCAAGGCCGACGACGCCAAGTATCTATCCTATCGCCGGTCGAGTCGCCCGCGCGCCGCGACGGTGCACCGCAACCGAGCCGTGACCCGGGCTCCCGGGTACTTGCCGATGGACGGTTCTGAGGCCTGTTGAGGAAGACAAGCCCAGCTAAATGCCATGCCCTGCCAGCCCGCGCCGTCAGGGATGAGTGAGCTGCTGCTCATGCAAGACGCATTGCTTGTTGGAGATGGATGAGTGATCTGGGCCATCTGTGCAGAACAAGTCTCAACAAGCAACGCTCTCCATAATCCAGGCACGAGCATTTCTCCCACGCAGCACCGCTCGAGTACCAATGCTGGTAGATGCTTGCTTGCTTATCCACCAAACAAGGGGACACAATCCCCAAGGTGAAGAGGAGTGGGAGTCGCCCAGCGGCGGCTTTCGTGACCAGGGGGTGCACGTCGTCCGCCGCCGCTTCACCCTTCCGGCTTCATCCCTCGCCTATCAGAAGCCTCCAAAGGCCTCGTACCCTCGCTCGCTCCCATTCTTCGGGCTCGCCCACCGAGCCGATATCCTATCCAGGTCTACCGAGTACCAGCTACTGTTTGCTGCTGCGACGTCGAGGTGATTTGATTCCTCTTGGGTGTTGTCCCCCCCTCTCAGTGGAGGTTTGCCGTGTCCCCCTTCACCCCCCTAATTCCTCTGCTCCATCCCACCTCAGGGTCCCCGTCCGTGAGTCCCCATCCGTCACTCTATCTCGAGGTATCTCGGTCCTGGGCTGGCCGCCCTCGACGGACGGGAGTGGTGTGCTCTTGCATTCCCCTCTGGCCAATGCCCAACCGACAGAGGGTACCTCTGGGGCAGGTAAATCGCCCACACAAGGTACTAGGCCCTCTGCGAGGTGAGGTGGCTTGTCTGCTGCTGGTGCCCCCCCTAAAGTGACCCCGGAAGTCCTCTAGCCCCCCTCTAGACCCGGGCTGGCGAGTACCGCTGCTGCGTCCCCGTGCTGCATGGGTACCTTCAACCCAGGTACTTGGTAAAACCTGGCGCCCCGCCCGCGGGCGTGGATGGGCTCCATGCCATCCATGGATCCATGCCTGCTGGATGGATGCCATGGGCCTCCCAGCATCAGGTATGGAGGTACATCCATCCCTACCTTGGGATGCGCGTGTGCACTGGTACTGACCACCAAGCACCTAAGCAAAGCACAAGCACAAGCACCAAGCACCAAGCAAGCACCAGAAAAAAAAGTTCTCCACCCGGCCGTCTTTCCCAACTTCGCCTCCAGCGCCAGCTCCACGTCGACGCCTAGACCAAACATCCATCTAAACTTGAGCTGCCCTCTTGTCTTGGTCTTGTCCAGTCCTCCGTCTCTTTTCTTGGACACTACTACCTGCGTTATACACTCACTACCTCCATACCTACCTTGCCTTGCCTTGCTACTCTTACCTCACCTTGCTAAATCTGTTCCTGTTTGTTCGCCACTGGCGGTCGCTCACCCGTTTGACATCCACTCATCGCTTGCTTGCTTCTGGACTGCTTGCTTGCTTGCCGCCTCGCGCTGCCTTGTGCCTTGCCTCCAGTCGCCTCGCCTCCGCCTCCGCTCTCTGCCTCTGCCTTGCCGCCGCCGCAGCTGCAATTGCTGGGTCACAGCTCTTTTTGCTCCATCAAGCCACCCCCTCCTCCCGTCGTCCCTCGTCTTCGCCTCTCCTCCGCTCGTGACGACGACCTCACCAACTCCAACCACCCTCGATCCATAACCTCGAGCCTCATCACCGACCACACCCTCCTTCCTCCCACCCTCCTCTCCTCTCCTCGGTCCTCCCTCGCCTGGACCCTTCTATCCCTTGAGTCTCCTCTTCCCTCTCGCATCGACTTCTCTCCCCCTCGTCGATTTCTTCGCCGTCGCCGTCATCATGGCCGGCCGAATGGTGCTGTACAAGCTGGTGGTATTGGGAGATGGTGGCGTGGGAAAGACGGCTCTCACCATCCAGCTATGTTTGCAACACTTTGTCGAGACTGTGAGTTTTCATCTACCTGCTTGTGCTTGCTCGCACCAATGCATGGGACATGGAAGTTGACCCCCTGTTACAGTACGACCCGACGATCGAAGATTCATACCGAAAGCAAGTCGTCATTGACGGCCAGCCGTGCATGCTCGAAGTGCTCGATACTGCCGGACAGGAAGAGTACACGGCGCTACGAGACCAATGGATCCGTGACGGCGAAGGATTTGTCCTGGTCTACAGCATCTCTTCACGCTCATCCTTCACCCGCATTAAGCGATTTCATCACCAGATCCAACGAGTCAAGGAGTCGTGCGCCTCGTCGCCGTCGTACCCCGGCTCACCCATCTCTGCCGCCAACCCCCAGTTGCCCGTGCCTATCATGCTCGTCGGCAACAAGAGCGACCGAGTCACCGAGCGAGAAGTTTCAACGCAAGAAGGCCACGCCCTCGCACGCGAGCTGGGCTGTGAGTTTGTCGAGGCCTCAGCTAAGAACTGTATCAATGTCGAGAAGGCCTTCTACGATGTAGTTAGGATCCTACGTCGACAGCGGCAACAATCTTCACGGCCCTCAGAAAGGTCCAGTGGCCGGACGCGAACAGGCAACGGCGACGCGAGAGGCGGTGATCGCGACGATAGACACCGAAGGAAGAACGAGCGAAGCAAGTCCAAGTGCATTGTGTTATGAGCGACCACTCCCGCACTGTAAGAGGAATGCTTCCGCCAATCAAGAGGAGGGAAATAAGACGACAGTAAAAAAAAAAAAAAAAATGAAGACAACCAGAAAGCAAAGGAGGCCGGCGATGAGAAGCCGGCGACGACAACCGCGGATGAGGGGTCGGCAATAGCGCGACCCCTCACCCACGACGGGATATGCCCGCCGACTTGGAGATGATTGGCGAGACACAGCGGGAGGCACGGAGAGACGGACTTTATTCTTTTCCTGCAATTTTAGATGGCCATATGCCCAACGACGAGGGCGGCATGACGACGCAGCATCGAACGACGAACGAAAGCAGAAGCAGTTCCGCACCGGCGAATGGCGTACGAACAAAAAGAGGCATATTCTTGGGGCGCTAGGTTATCTATTGACATTTATACTATTCTTATTTCCAAAATTTACGACCAAGACCTGGGAGGCGTTATTGTCTGTCAATCGTGGGGTTCTTCACAGTCGTGTATGACGACGTAGTTTCTGGAAAGCTACCCTGTTTTGGTTCGCTATCTGTCTATCTATGCCGTGGGGTTTCTCGAGTTTCAACTCTCAGTCTCGGGTGGACGTTCGTGGTCTACCTTGTCAGCGGTCTCATGTTTGGCAGTCGACTCTCGGACGGACCCTGTCAGGGAGTGACAAGACGACGACGTTTCGTTCTGGCATGACTCGATTGGGGAGGGGATACGAGGGACTAGTTGGTCGAGGTTGAGCAACTCGAATGTCCATGATGGCTGGGTTTGACTTGACGTGTTTCAAGCCTTGCCCCCATGGAAAGACGGGTGCCCCTCGGCGGGCAGGGACAGGCGGTTCTGGAACAGGACAAGCGAAGTGCGAACGGCGGGTAGCAGAATGCATAATCTTGGCTTGTCCATGCTCACATCTAGGGGCGGATGGGGTGGCTTAGCTGGCCATGGCGGCTGGATCTGGCAGCAAGCGATGCAGAAAAGGGCAGGGGTGACGAGATGGAGCTGGACGGCGTGGGAGGGCGTGGGCGTGGGCAGCTGGGCCGATGTATCTAAAGGACGGCTTGCCATACAAGAGCAAGATGAAATGAAGATGACCTGAAAAGCACCGAGATTTTGGATGATCCTCTGTATTGGGAAGCTGTAGCTGTGTCATTAGCGATGGGGATCCATGGGATGGGATGGAGGGACCCTTGGTTAGCGGACGGCCCCATCCACGGATGCATCCATAGATGGATGGAATGAATGAGTGAATGAATGAATCGAGGTCTAGCCTCATTCACATTGTATTTACATGGGAGTTACATGGGAGGACTTTTGACACTTGAACGAGCAGGCGTCGCGTTGCATGTTGTCGCAGTCGATCGATCCCTGTGTGCGGCGGCGCACGGAGCAAGCAGGCAAAGCTGGGGGAGACATGCGATCTGTAACTATGGGCGCAGCCGCGTGCGTGTTGTTTCTGATGACGATTTCGAAACAGTTTCCCCCCAGCTGATGTCATGCGCAATCAGCTGAAGCTCGTGTGTCTGAGGCTGTATCATATCACGAAGCGATTCCCTGAAGGAGTGACAGCGACAGTGGCAGTGACAGTGGCTCTGGATACCAAAGAGAACATGGCATGGCAAGGCAGGGCTGTCGAATCCAACCCAAATCTCATGTGCGTCGGTCCATCAGAGGTGGGGGTTCTCTTGACACCATCCCATCCCATCCATGCCATGCCATGCCATGGGGACGGGATGTCTCTTGCGTTGGTGGGGGATAGGCTACGTGGGAGAGTGAAAAAAGGCAGAGGTTGGCTCTGAAGTAACTAATCTACTGGTGTCTGTATGGGCTGCCACAAAGGTTCCCCGATGCGTGTACTCGATACAAACATGGTCAAGTTTTGCTATCTGTTGATTTCCTTCCACACCTTTTTTTTTTCTTCTCCAATGTTGTGAACCTTTTCCCCCCACGTCTACCTGTTAAACCATGATCCCTCTCACACTTCTCGAGATGGCGCCAAGGGGTGTGGACTCTTGTTTTCTCCTCAAAGTGACGACGCACATGGGAGGAGTACATCGACACCACGATTTGGGGGTTGCAGATGGTGGCGTTTTGCCTTGGGAGATGCAGGGTCAACAGAGGGAAACATGGCAAAAAAAAAAAAAAAAAAACGGGCAGAGTAACGACGTTTCGGGATAACCAAGCCATAATGGACATTGGTGTCCGGTAAACGTAACGTGAGCAATCTGTCAAACAAGACTAAAAGAATGTCATTCATTATTGCCCGGTGCTTCAACATGACAGGTTCATCAAGTGCCGGTCGCGGACGTTTGCTACGAATGGAAACAAGAGCGATGAACAAAGTCCCCCTCTCCCTCTGTTTTGATGCGGCTTTTTTCGTTGTGTGTCTTGCAGATCGTCCTGGATACTTACCATAGTGTAGACGCTTCCACCGCTTCTAGCTTCATTCACTAACACAGAAGCATCCGATGCCGATGCTACCGGCTCGAAACTCCGAGGACCGCGCCGTTGAACAAGAGTCCATCAAGAGCCAGCCTTTCGGTAGCATCGCGCGAGGAACTCTCCACTCCTGCTGTCTCCCCCTGGCTGACGTGGAAAGTAAGAAAAGAGGACACTTTTCTTTCCTACTACGTAGTATAGCCCTTCCTACTTGCTTGTTTCTTTTTTTCGTTCTTCGGATAGGACATGACCCGAGAGCAAGTTTTCCGTCCCCCTCATGCACACTACCAATTTGCTACTCAACTCCCCGAGACGGCGTCAACACCGGAGGAGGTCCGGCCGGAGGACGGTGTGCTGATCGGAGGCTAGCACACGGAGACCAAGGAGTGCTTGGGCCTACCCCTTGCGGCAGACAAGGTTCACATCTCCCTCCAAGTGACAATGGAACGTTTTTTTCTTTCTGTCCCATCTCCATGGTACATACAACCCTATGCTTGTATGTGTCATTCCGGTAGAATGGCGGAAATGCACCAAAGGGGGAAGGTAATCAGGGGCAACAGAGAGAGAAACTTTTTTTGATAGAAGAAGCTTCGGGGAACAGGGGAGATTGTGTCCCGGAACCGGGGTGCCCAGAGAAAATGGATACAAATGAACCCTGGAAAACAAGGACATTGACAAAAAAGGGCATCTAGGTTACGGACGAGACACGGATATGTACTAACTAGAGAAGTGATTAGGGCCTTTACACGCAAGAGTTGAACGACATGACAGAATCCTCCCAAAGGGTCATGACCTGCATTACCAAGCCTTCCTTCCAACGTCAGATTCTTCTTTTCAACAGTTTTGAAAATCAGCCCTGCAGGAAAGGGAAAAAAAAGCCACTGTTGGGGTTTGGTAGTTGCGGATAAAGTCAAAAGCCTCTTTCTTCCCCGATCACTCTTGGACGGGTAGCGCTAAACACAACCGCCCCTCCCTCCTCACTTTTCCATTCTCCCCGGACATCGAGACTAGCGTTGGATCGGGAGTCATGACGGGACATTGTCCCAATCTATTGAATGCATGTCAGAGTGCTAACAAGACAGGCAATGGCTTGGCTCTGTCTCGAGGTGAGACTTGAAGACCGACAGCGCTCCCATTCATCATCACGAGGTTCACGCCTCCCTTCGACAAAAAGGTAGAACATGTCGAGACGACCGACTACAAGCCAACGTTTCGCCACGAACCAGAAGAAGAAAGAGTCCAAGTCTTCTAGCTCGTTTCACCATCCATCCAAGAAGCTTTTCCTGATGGCCAACGGCATTCCATTCCATTGCCTTGGTTTCCAGATGACGCTTACGGTTGTTGTCAAGCGCCTTTTTTTCAACTCCCGAAGTCGCGAATCATGTCCGTCGGGGAACTTGAATGTTCATTGACCGATCAATGTCAGGCTAGTAATGCTAATCGGCCTAGTCTTGGGGTAGCGGCCGAAAAACTGGCGATGGCTTCGTCACAATCTCATGACGCATACTCGGCCATTGTCAGCGGCCGCAGTAGGATGAAAGGCAGTCAAATGAGGGTAAACTCTACCAAAGACGGCTCGTCATGTTGGATGGCTTGCCTCCTCATCAAGTGTCCTCGAGTCAAGACCAAATCTCCAGTCTGAGACATGGCAACGACCGTCACTATCGAACCTTGACTGCTGAATAACAAGACTTCCATCTCACAATACCATACTCACATGCTAAACACAACAGGCACATAGAAACACAGACACACACGCACACAGGAATCATTCATGTCAAGAGAGTATGTACGTGATAGATCATCTCTATTCAATAGACACATAGAGACCTCCATAACCTCCTGGCATCCTCGGAGCCATTTGCCGCGGCTCCCTTTCCATGACGCCATAGTCCATACCCAAGAACCGTCGCCGCTATTTGAATTGTAAACACAAAAAAAAGGGGGTTGCTATATCCCAAGTGAGATCGATCCGGAATTGTCTATCCAAGAAAAAATTGACATTGAAGTGAAGAAAAGCAGATTGTGAGATGTCATCTATCCAACTCGAGGCTGGATTCGTGACATCTTCAAACAAAATACTCTGATATATAACGACAAGGAAATCCATCATCACTCCTTTGTCGCGTGCTGGTCCCCGAATGGACTGCTGTCTCGCCTTTGGGAGGACCCAGGCTTCTCGTTCTCGACTGCCGACTCCTCAATCACGGCTCCAAGGCTGGGTGCCTTGTTGGACTTTTGAGGGCTGGGTCGGTCGGGAGGGTCAGAGAAGGGGCCTTGGTCTACTGAGGGGGAGTCTTCGATGATGGTGATGGCACTCGAGTCTCGAGTAGCGATCGCGCTTGGTGTTGTGGGCCGCGAGGTTCCCAATGATGATGATGCTGTTGTTGAGCCCGTCTCGGACTTGTTGCTTCCCATATCCACCTTCTTCAGTGTCCCAACCTTGACCACCTGTGCACGAGCCGGCGTAGCAGTGTTGGCGCTGTTGAGGAATGTCGACCCGACACTGAAGGCACTGGCACCGCTCTTGGGACGACCTGAGCCGAACTTCTCAAAGTCGATGCTGGGAACCGGGGGAGCATTGCTCTCGACGCTGCTGTTGCCAACGGACTTAACACTGACAACTGTGGGCTTGGCACGCATTCCAGTCTGGGCGGGCGTGAGCACCTGAGCCTGCTTTCCGTAGATGGTCGAAGCAACGCTGGATCGAGGTGCGTATGAGGTGCGGGCGTATGAGGTTCGGTCAGAGTAGCCAGAAAGACCCGAGTAGGTTGAGTCTCGGAGATCACCGGGGACAAAGAAGTGCTGGTCGTCGCCGCCTTCGCCTCGGGCGGCCGCGGCGTGGTGCATAGGGATCGGAGGAACGGGGGGAACAAGAACGTTTGGTGATGTAGGAGTCGCTCGGTTGGTAACACCAGGAATGTAGGCGATCTGGATAATGTTGGAGGCTCGGGTGAGGACGGTGGAAGCGATCGAGTGAACGGTGTGTGTCGAGGGTGGTCGGGTTCCCCTTGAGGCAGCATCCTTCTCTGAGCCTTGAGGGGCATCCACGTCTTCAACGTAGATGGAAGTGGGAATCTGTGACCTCTTGGGTCGGACACAGAACCTCCATACCAGATATGTGACGGCGACAATCACGACGACACCACCGACAACACCACCAACGATTCCACCGATGTTTGGGCCGTCGGAGCCTTTGCTGGATGCGGATGCACTCTTCTTGTCGCAGAATGATGTAGGGCACTTCTGACACTCGAGGGGTACGGTAAATCGGCATTCACTGCCTTCGGGGCAGTTGGGACATTCGAGTTGGGTGTTTTCATCGCATTGGATACACTTGCCGTCTCGAGGAACGAGTTGGTACGCTAGACAAGATGATTAGACGCCGTCAACGGGCACACAGGAGGAGCCGTATAACTTACCCATACTAACTTCGTTCAAGTCTCTGGCGACGACGTATCCAGGCCCATCCAGGCCTCTGGACGAAAAGTAATGAAGCCCCTCCATGTTGATATCCAGTAATGAGAGACTAGTAAGAGGTTGTGGTTGATCGATAGCCCCAGATTGACAGGTGTCGATCACTTGAGATGATCAGTCAAGCCTAAGTTGGGTGGTTGTCGGCGTAGGCTTGGCGATGTATTTCGGTGGTTTGCGACAGATGGTTGATAGTATAAAGAAAACAAGGATTGAATGGTTCGCCGAGTCCTTTCCAAGCGAGAATGATGGGTATATTGTCAGGCTCGAGTTGAGAGAGGTCGGTAAATGGTGGAAGAAAAGGCGAGGAGAGTGAGTAAGAAACGAGTGGATTCTGAGGCTAGCTCGGATGAAAAGAAGGCTGGTTAGGAGGCGCAAGAAGGAGACATAATCGACCAAGGCGATGGCTCAAGTAACGAAGCGAATGGATAAGAAGTAAAAGAGTCGTCAGAGGCTCCGCTCGAGTCGATTTGACAGTTGACGGTCGATGGATTTGCTTGCGTACGCGTGGGATACGATCGTTTGGACGGGGAGAACGATGAAGGAGCGAGGGAAATCCAAGAGGGCCTGGAGGCAAGACTCTTACTCAAATCAAAGAAAAGAGTCAAGGAAAGCGCCGGGAACTTGGTCTTGCGACCGACTGGGCGAGCGCTGCAACCACATTGGAAGCACGAGGGGACGGGGTGACAGGGGCAGCCCGCCACACTAGGATCCTTTCGGCCATAGCGAAACAATTAAACGGCGCGCCATCTATTCGCACCGTGTGCTATGGTGCCGCTGCCCCTGATTCTGGAGTCCGCGGGGTCAGTGATTGTGTGGAATGCCCTTGGCCATCCCGGCCAGCAACCCACAGCCCAGTGTTTGAGGCCCCTGATCATCCGGATATGCACTGTGCAGTTTGACGAACTGAGCACTGGGCTGGTACATTGCCGGATGAGTGATTTCCCTTCAGTCACAAGTACCTCCCATCTCTTCCCTGGTCCAAGCATGAATGAGCCCAGGTTATACCTCAGGTACCGCAGGCCATCAGCCAGCTTCAGGTATGGCGGCCCGGATGGATAGGTAGATGCAACCAACCTACGACCAACTACGGACAGCTACCGACGGAGACGTACGGTACGGTTCGAGAGGCTCAGAGCCCTGCAGGCATCGCCAACGGCAGCGATCGAATGAGCTGCGAGAAACACCTCCTCGCGATGCAGTGTCGCCATCTCCATCATCTAGATCCATGCCTCGCTCTGGCCAACCACGGCGACAAAGGCCTCTTCTCTTCAGGCCTCCCTCCTCCACTTGGCGAAATCCACCCGTGGGTAGCACAAACTCCTCTCCACCACCCTCTCTCACAACCGGCTGGCCAGTGAGTGGCGCGAGTTTACATGCCAGACTCGGGCGGGCGTTGCAGAAACACTCTTTTTTTTTTTTCGCCCGCACGCGCGTCCCTCAGTTCGAAACAACCCCCCGATCCAGGACCCTGCGGAGGAGTCGGGTCCCCGCTTGAAGGCATTCCAGAGATACCTGACCACGGCGTGATGCGGTGAACCTCTGCCGTGGCAGTGGCTGTGGTCGTTAGCGAGGGCATTTGTCTTGTCGAAACGGTTGCAGTGCTTGGTGTTGTTTGAATGGCTCGCTCAGCAACAACGCATCTCGAGCCAACCAGTGGCTCATTTGCCCATCAACGAATCACAGCACGGTCATGCGGCCGCTTTGTTGGCCTCATCTCACCTTGCAGGTCCAGAAGCCTGTTCCGAACATATTGACGTGGAGTTGTTTGTTCCCGTCCAGCCCAGTGAGCAAGTTTACTCGGTCCCTGTTGGAATATCTGATGTTTCCTACCCTAGGTGTGATCCCGTTTCGATTCTCTCCGGATCACGCATGCTACGCTGCAGGGCAGGCGGAAATCTTGCCATTTCACCGTGCGTCTTATATCCAGCTGTATTATACCGATAATGATCGTCTTTATTAACCACTCTTGGGCTTGGATGTTTCTTCGCTACTGATCAGGCTTGTTGTCCAATTATAACATATGTTCTTGGCTGTCACTCACGGCCGTTGAGCCTTAACCGGACTGGGCACCAAGCATCAAGCCAGGCGAGATGCTTCCGCAACCGTGATAGAAGCAGTCCTCCATTCACCGTCCACAGAGGCATCATTCCCTTCCGGTAGCGACGGTGGCTGATATGTGGCATGACGTGCCGTCGTTGGACACGAAGGCTCATATTGACTGCGAATGGAACTCGACATCTCGTTGCCTCGGTGCGCTGTCACGCCCACTTGCCGATAATCCAGGAACAACATTTGATTCCAGATAGCGTCTATTAGATTACGTGGGTAGCCGAAGAACGCGTCACTTTCCGTATTTTAAGGCTTCAGAACCTCGATGCAGAAATAAACATTTCACGATCCTCGTAATGTCGTCGCCGCAGCATGCTTCCAGACATTCAGCGGGCCGTGGCCGGGGAACGACAGCAATTTAGGGTAGCACATGTCGTTTCCCGTCCCAATGCATGGGAACACACGGACTCTGAGATGCTTCGATAATACAGCCAGTGGCTGATGTCTCGGGTGGTGAACCGAGCACGGGAGCTACATGCTTCGGGGTTGAGCACGAGAGATGGTGATGGCAAGTCAAATTGGCCCACTGTTCAACACGGGACATGGCCATCCGGAGATTTCATTCAGGACGTATGTAACGTGTGGTACGGCAAAGCTGTAGCCCAGAGTTGTGCGTCTGCTCCCTCAAGTATCCGTAAAGTCGATGCTGTTGGCAGAGGAATACGGTCCCCACAGCGGCTGGCCTTACATATATTGTCGAGGGTCGGCCGTCACAGATTATCTCGCGATTATCTCCACCAGAGGGTTTCAGGATAAGCCCTTGGCCAAAAAGGAATTCCGTCTGAGAATCGCGGCATTTGTGAGCCCTACAGTCGATGTGTCCCTGGCCGGAAACGTTTCTCGGCGTTTCTTCTTGAGAGAATAGACCTGGGGAACAACGAGCCCATTTGGGCGGGCCGCCCATAAGCTGCTGACGTGAGGCGGCGAACATGTCTTACACGCAGAAGAGCCTGGGTATGGTTCGGACTTGATCACATCCGTATTGCTCGTCGACTGAGGGTTATCGATGCATCTTTATCAGGCACCACGACGCAGTCAGATTTGCCGAACCAGTGGTCTTGTCCTATGCCTCAGAGTTGGGGGCTTAAAACAAGGAGCGGAGTGAAGCCGTTTTGTTGCATCCAAAGCTGACAGCTGCCATACCTCCCCATACCCTGGCGGCTGAACAAAGGAGAGAGAGCTGGAGACCAAAAGTCGGCCAACACCGTGCTAGCGTCTTGACGACACATGCCTGCGCCCCAATCTCGCACTCCAGCCCCAGGCCTCTCGGCTCATCCCAGCCAATTTCACCAACCAGGGGGGCTATTTTTGGAAGCACGACTGTGGCAGATTCTGGGTACGGGAGGAGGCTTTGGCTATGTTTCGGACTAAGAGCCAAGTTGACCCAGTCGGCCGACCCAAGGGGGGGATCTCCATTTGGACTTTCCAGATGTCACTGCAACTCTCCAGTGGACGGGTTCACAGAATGATGCCCGGTACTTGTGGGCTCTGCATGGCAGGGAAGAAACACAGACACAGACGCAGACACAGACACAGGCACATGTCCAGTCCGGTTCCCAGCACTGTGCGTTGGCAAGTCAGCACCAACCTCCCAACGCCCAGCCTAGCCAGCCAGCCCAGGACATGGGCAAATCTGACGCTGACAAGACAAACTGCGACCTAACTCTGTAGGTGAGCGGGCATGCCACGAGGCGTTCCAGCAGGCTGAAGCAGACCAATGGTCAATGGAAAGGATCGTAAGCCGGCAGGGCTGGGTGCGGGTACAGTACCGTACCGCTCGCCGACTAAGGGTGAAGGGACTGAGGCGTGAGGATCACTGCCCTAGGAGGCTCGACGGGACCAAACCTGCGAAGCCCGGGCCCTTTGGGGGAAATTAGGGACCATGCTCCGTACCGTACAACGCATACACGCATGGCTTCTGGCTGTGGCGGGAGAAAGGGGATGGAGACGGCGCTGAAGGGACCAGGAATGGCACCAGACCTTCTGGAAGGTGACCTTTCTTCCAGCCTGGACTGAGGAATTGGAGGGGGGACGATGAGCAACGAGGCCCGAGCATCAAGTACCGCAGGCAGGTAAGCAGCAGCCGCCGCCGTATACAATTCCAAAGGCGGCGTGGCATCTCCCGGCGGCATGATCCATGGATGCGCAATGCAAGATGTCAGGGGTGCCCGTCAAAGTCAAGCAACGTCTCCATTTCTTTGGCACTTTGGTTTCTCCATTAATTTGCCGGCCAAGAGATCCAGCTGTTTGTGTCTGACAGTGAAAAATAGCGAGCCGCGTTTGTACGGTGAGCAGAAGCCCCATGGATGGGGTTCTGAGGTGGCTGATGAGAGAGCGCCCAGCCGCCGCCGCCTCCTCCAGCCAAGGCACCCCGAATTGGGGATGACGAGCCAGGATGCTGCGTCCGGTAGGGAGGAGGCTGACTTGCTGGAGGAAGCAAGCAGGTAACTGCTTGGAGCTAGCAACGCGCCTCCTGGAGGTGGCCGTCAAGACCTGCAGAGGACCAGTAAACTCTAGGCGGGCTGCCCGTCAAACGCTCGCTCAGCGGGCATTGGAGGGAGGCTGCATCATTGGGCGCGGTTGCGGAGGTCTCCTGAGCCAGGGCTGTTCCGGCTGCAGAAGCATCCAGAGAAAGGGTTCCCAGGCTGTGTGCTTGATGCTGCTTGCGAGATGCAGAATTGGAAGCAATTGGATCCATCTTCAGCCTCTCAGAGTCTGGCGGCGTGTCTCTGAGTGGGAACAAGGATGCGAAGATGGGATGGATCCTCCCCCCCCAAACTTACGGCGGAGTGGCTCAGCATGCTTAGCGCGTAGCGCAGCACAGGTAGCCAGTCCCCTATTCCAATGGATCTTACGCTCTCCATCCATTCGAGCACAGCAAGCTTGCAGGGCCGTGAGCCGTGGAGCAAGCAAAAACGAGATTCGTCCCCGGGGCCCTTCATCAAAACATTTCGTCAGAAAAAACCCTGCTGCTTATTGCTGGCCTTCTTTTTTTCCTTTCCCCTTCCCGCCATTCAAACCTCGCCCTTCCCGACTTTTCTGTTCCTTCTCATCCTTTCCCCTCCCTCCCTACTAACCATCATCATTCTTTAGAGGCTGGCGCCTCGAGTTTTGTCACCGTTGCCAGGGCTTGTTGCTGCGTTTTACCAGTGGACGTGGACCTAGAGGCAGCTCCCGCACCCACGCCCGTGACCTGCATTTGGATCTACTTCCTCCTGTTTCAGCTCCTATCCCCAAACAACACAAAGGAGCATCTCTCCCCCCCATCATCGCCATCGCCAAAATCCATCCATCGCACTTGGATCCGAATCGTTTTTTCTGCGCTGAGCGGCTCCGGGAGCATTACTATTCACCATGGCGTACAATGGCCGTGATCAGGAGTACGGGGGACACCCGATGCAGGACATGCCTGGTGGCAGCGTGAGTGCACCTTTTTTTTCTGCTTACGCCTCAAGCTCGCACATCATATGGCGGAAGGACTAACTCTTGCCGCTCAGCAGTATCACCTCCCCCCTCAGGAGAATGACGAGGAACAGGGCCGTGGCCTGCTGAACTCTGGCTACGACCAAGATCGACTCGGCGCTCGTACTCCCCCCGACCGCCCCGTCTCAGCTTACAGTCTCACTGAATCGTACGCCCCGGGAGCTTCGACGACTCCTCAGCCCGGTGCTGGATATGGCGAACACACCGGCAGCTTTGGCCAGTTTGGCGCCAACCTCGACCAGCCCGCCCCCTTTCCCAGACCCGACTCTGCTTTTGACCCCGAAGACAGCTGGGTCGAGCGACAGCAGCAGCCCATGATTGGAAAGGGCGGTGGCCTGAAGCGTTTCAACACCCGAAAGGTCAAGCTCGTTCAGGGTTCCGTTCTCAGCATCGACTATCCGGTGCCTAGTGCCATCAAGAACGCTGTCCAGGCTCGCTACCGCGATGTCGAGGGTGGCAACGAGGAGTTCATGAAGATGCGATACACAGCCGCCACCTGTGACCCTAACGACTTCACCCTGAAGAACGGTTACGATTTGCGACCTCGCATGTATAACCGACACACTGAGTTGCTCATTGCCATTACCTACTACAACGAAGACAAGGTTCTGCTTGCCCGAACTCTGCATCACACTATGCAGAACATTCGCGACATTGTCAACCTTAAGAAGTCGACTTTCTGGAACAAGGGTGGCCCTGCCTGGCAAAAGATTGTCGTGTGCTTGGTTTTCGACGGTATCGAGAAGGCCGACAAGAACACCCTCGATGTCCTCGCGACTGTGGGTATTTACCAGGATGGTGTCATCAAGAAGGATGTCGACGGCAAGGAGACCGTCGCTCACATTTTCGAATACACCTCCCAGCTTTCCGTCACCCCCAACCAGCAGCTCATCCGGCCCACCGATGACGGCCCCAACACTCTGCCGCCCGTCCAGATGATTTTCTGCTTGAAGCAGAAGAACAGCAAGAAGATCAACTCTCATCGTTGGCTCTTCAATGCCTTTGGCCGTATCCTGAACCCCGAGGTGTGTATCCTGATCGATGCCGGTACCAAGCCTAGTCCTCGGTCTCTGCTAGCCCTCTGGGAGGGTTTCTACAACGACAAGGATCTCGGCGGTGCTTGTGGTGAGATTCACGCTATGTTAGGAAAGGGCGGGAAGAAGCTGTTCAACCCCCTCGTTGCTGTCCAGAACTTTGAGTACAAGATCTCCAACATTCTCGACAAGCCTCTCGAGTCAGCATTCGGTTATGTCAGTGTGTTGCCCGGTGCCTTCTCGGCGTACCGATTCCGAGCTATCATGGGCCGTCCCCTGGAGCAGTACTTCCACGGTGATCACACCCTGTCCAAGATGCTTGGTAAGAAGGGTATTGACGGCATGAACATTTTCAAGAAGAACATGTTCTTGGCCGAAGATCGTATCCTGTGTTTCGAGCTGGTGGCCAAGGCCGGCCAGAAGTGGCATCTGTCTTATATCAAGGCCGCCAAGGGTGAAACCGATGTTCCTGAAGGTGCCGCCGAATTCATCTCACAGCGTCGACGATGGCTGAACGGTTCGTTCGCCGCTACTCTGTACTCGCTGATGCACTTCAGCCGCTTCTACAAGTCGGGCCACAACATCATCCGCATGTTCTTCTTCCACATCCAGCTCATCTACAACTTCCTCAACACTCTCTTCTCCTGGTTTTCTCTCGGTTCTTACTGGCTTACAACCTCGGTCATCATGGATCTCGTGGGTACACCCAAGGTGACCAGCGGATCTCACGGTTGGCCTTTTGGCGACACTGCTACCCCTCTGGTCAACGCTCTGCTTCAGTGGACATATCTTGGTTTCGTCATCCTCCAGTTCATTCTGGCTCTGGGTAACCGTCCCAAGGGTTCCAAGTTCACCTACATTGCTTCGTTCATGGTCTTTGCTCTCATTCAGGGTTACATTCTGGTTCTCTCAGCCTACCTGGTTGTTCGCGCCTTCGACAAGCCCATTGGACAGCAGATCTCGTTCGCTTCCGGCCAAGAATTCCTCAACAGTTTCTTCGGCGGCGACAGCGCAGGTGGTGTCATTCTCGTTGCCCTGATCACTATTTATGGTCTCAACTTTGTGGCTTCCTTCATGTACCTGGACCCCTGGCACATGTTCCACTCCTTCCCCTACTACCTGGTTCTCATGTCCACCTACATCAACATTCTCATGGTCTACGCCTTCAACAACTGGCACGATGTTTCTTGGGGTACCAAGGGTTCCGACAAGGCCGAGGCTCTTCCCTCTGCCCACGTCACCAAGGGCGACAAGAACGAGGCCGTTGTCGAGGAAATTGAGCTGGAGCAGGAGGATATCGACAGCCAGTTCGAGCAGACTGTCCGCCGTGCCCTTGCTCCCTTCAAGGAGGAGGAGGAGATCGAGAAGGCCGATGTCGAGGATGGTTATAAGTCATTCCGTACCGGTCTTGTCGTCACCTGGCTGTTTGGCAACATCTTCCTCATTCTCTGCATTACCAGCGATAACTTCGATGGTCTTGGTCTTGGCGTAAGTTTTCTTGTGAGGTGGTTTTATGTATCAAGTGCTAACGAATGCTATAGGAGGATGCCACTGCCCGAAAAGCCCATTACTTCCAGTTCCTTCTGTGGGCTACTGCCGTGCTCTCTATCGTCCGTTTCATCGGCTTCCTGTGGTTCCTGGGTAAGACCGGCCTCATGTGCTGCTTCTCGAGACGGTGAGCGCAACGGCTGGCTACGGACGTTGAAATCATCTACACTCGCATGTTTTGTGGGGGAGCCATGGATACGGAGGACATGGCGCTTGTCAAAGTAGATAAATTGGGTTGTTCTCGGATACCTCTACTGTGTAACGTTTGCTTGTTGTCTGTTTTGATTATTTAATGGAGGGCGAATCGAATCGAATCAAATCAAAAAGAAATATTTGATTGCGGCTGAGGGCATTGATTGAAACGGGGTTGGATCGGGATAGGTACGCACACACAGTTAAAGTGTATCTCTATGTAGTCTTTTCAGTTTGGCATCTGCCCTTGGGGGTTCATGACGCATTTGAATGATATGAGTTACTTTGAGTGATGAGTCCTTGATAATGACTGACAACGTGACATGTAATCATTTCCCTTGTGAATTTGGCGAGTTGCCTTAGGAGGTGATGATAATTGGCCGCCTAGACTTGGGTGGGTACACCCTGTGAGTTGGCTGGGCTCCAGGCCGGCTGCCTTACGGCTGAGTTCCATATCTTATCAAGCATCATCGCCTTTTCGAGCCCAGCCCGCCCGCCGAGTCCGTTCTCGCAGCTTCTTACCAAGCCAACACACGACTTGACGCTGATCTCGCCGTTTATATTCCCCGGAGTTTTTCTCTATTTTTGCGCATATTGAACTTTGTTTTCCTCTAGAGACGGCCAGGGACTCGACTTGATCCCCTCTTTCAACCCGTTCACCGAATCCCACCCGACACAGCCCACCTACAAGGGCCCCCCGCCGTCCACGATGTTGAAGATATGGTCGATGGTGAGATGACTTGCCGAGAAGCCTGATGGCGCGCAGATGCTGACGCCCTCGTAGAAGAAGGAGCAGAAAGAGGCGGAGAACGCTGAGGGCCAGGCCTCGGGCGGCAAGAAGAAGAAGGTGACGGCAGCTCAGCTGCGCGTGCAAAAGGGTACGTCCAGGCTTCCACGCTTGTGTGTTTGGAGGGGTGTTGAATGTGACTGACCATGCGGCGCATACAGATCTGTCAGAGCTCTCCCTGGGTTCCACGATGAAAACAGAATTCCCTGACCCCGACGACATCCTCAACTTTGTGCTCACGATCGACCCCGACGAGGGCATGTACCGCGGCAGCCGCTTCACATTCGACTTCACCATCAACCAAAACTTTCCCCACGAGCCTCCCAAGGTCCGGTGCCGGGAGAAGATCTACCACCCCAACATCGACCTCGAGGGCAAGGTGTGCCTGAACATTCTCCGAGAAGACTGGAAGCCAGTCCTGAACCTGAACGCGGTGATAGTCGGACTTCAGGTATGATGCCCCCAAATACTGCGAGAAGAATCAGCTTCGGAGGTGGTGACTAACACGGTTGCAGTTCCTCTTCCTCGAGCCCAACGCATCCGATCCCTTGAACAAGGAGGCGGCCGAAGACCTACGAAACAACCGAGAGGGATTCAAGCGCAACGTCCGAACCGCGATGGGCGGTGGTGTAGTCAAGGGCCAGAGCTACGACAGAGTCCTCAAATAGATCTAGGCCACAAGAGAAGATGGAATACTTTCAGGGGGAGTAGGTTGGCTTGTCATGCGTCCTCGCAGACTTGGGGATGAAAAAAGAGACGGCTGGATGAATATGTTGATATTCGCGGCGAAGCGTCTGACAAGGAACAAGCAAGCATATAGGCGTAGGTATGCATCGCCCGGCGTCTTACGAGTCCATGATCCGGAGCAGGCATTGCTCTTTTCCCCCAGCGGTGTTTTCGAGGACAGGGCACCATGTTCAGAAGGAGGAGGGCATGTAACTGTTGTTGCCCCCGTGAGGGTTTTGAGATGAGATTGAAGAAATATACTGGGCGGTTTAAACGCCATCACCACTTTGAGCTTGTCCAGTCGTGAAGAACGGGGTCTCGGACGGGATCGGGCCGTTACGCCTGTGGCATACACCGGGCTGTCGGGGTTTTGTTTTGTGAGTGTGCACACCGACATTGATGAGCAGCCAAAGGCATCACGTCCATTGTCAGGGATGTAGGTATGTATGGTGAGAGTTGCATACCACGGCTGCTCCGCTAGCGGCTGGACGCACGCCGCGTCCGTAACCCGGAGCAAGTGGATCAAGCCGGCAAGCGGTCCAAGAAAGAATTGGCAGACTGAGGTACCTCGAGAACTCCGCCGGGCAATAAGAACGGAATTTAGACTAAAATAAACAAATAAACATAAAAAAATAAATAAATTATACTCTAAAATCTCTATATAATCTTATAAATATCATCATAAGCCTTTTATATTACTATTCTATGGATTAAAAAGGAAAAAAAGTACTTACGAAGTCTGCCATTTTTTCCTTGGACCACTTGGCCGGGACATCAGTCATTGTCCTTTGACGTCCGGGCTCTTTGAAGGCTGGCCGGAGTAATGGACAATGCCCCGACATCTCGAACATGCTCCTCACCCAGGAAACGCCACATCCATGTGGACAATCAAGACCCCGTTTGATCTGGCCAAGGCCTCATTGGACAGCGGTGGCGGAGGGGTTGGCATCGGACGACATGCGGCTGCTGGGGATGGAGCCCTCTCGGGGAGACTACACAGACTCCGGAAGCCCTGAGACCCACTGTTTCGCGTGCTCACCCCAGCCAGCATTAGCTTCAAGTGCGGACAGCTTTTTTTTTTGTGGTGAGGTGAGAATGTTGTTGTTCCTGGAGGGACATGCTGTCAGCGTCGATTGTGTCTCTACCACGTAGTACAGAACTTGACACATATGCAAAGGCAACTCAATTCTTGTTCATCAACTCGAATTGAGCATTAAATCTCCAATTTTAGGCGTTGCCGTGGTGCAGAGACAAGCAACGACACCGGCTGCTGACGAACGCACGGAGCTTGGTAGGTTAGACAACTGAATCGCCACCCATTGGCCGCTCTAGACGTGACTCAAGCTGTGAGATCCCTGCGTTCGACCCAGCGGTTCTCCAGGTCAGAGTCGTAGATACTTGCAGCTCGAAACGAATCAGACTGTTCAGTCGTGTATACACTACTTGTCTGGCCCCAGACACTTTCCCCGCTGCTCGACGTGGGCCCCACAGCCCACCACAAGCCGAAATCGGTGAATCTGGCTTGCCCCCCCAGAGGGCAGGCACCTCGTCTAGAAAATTTAGCTATACTTAACCTTTCTCCCCATCATCAGTTTTTCTCTTCCTTCTCTTCTTCATTCCATCTTCAGACACTCTCCCCTCAGTCCCTCTTATCCCCTCCAGTCACAATGGCCTCCCGCAGCTTCACCAAGACCCTCCGCGCCCCCGTGGCCCGCCAATTGGCCTCCGTGCCCCGCGTCCAGCAGCGCACCTTTGTTGCTGCTGCCCGCGCCGCCGTCCGCGCTGGTGCTGTCGCCCGCCCCGTCGCTGCCGGCCCTGCTCAGCAGCAGATCCGTGGTGTCAAGACCATTGACTTTGCTGGTCACAAGGAGGACGTCTACGGTAAGCTCTTCTCACGTCTTGGGGGCTTTAGAGCTACCCCACTTCACTCATCATCATACTGATCAGGTACAGAGCGTGCCGACTGGCCCCAGGAGAAGCTCCTTGAGTACTTCAAGAACGACACCCTGGCCCTCATCGGCTACGGTTCTCAGGGTCACGGCCAGGGTCTTAACCTCCGTGACAACGGTCTCAACGTCATTGTTGGTGTCCGAAAGAACGGCAAGTCCTGGAAGGACGCCGAGCAGGATGGCTGGGTTGCCGGCAAGAACCTGTTCGATGTCGACGAGGCCATCTCCCGTGGTACCATCGTCATGAACCTCCTCTCCGACGCTGCCCAGTCTGAGACCTGGCCCGCCATCAAGCCCCAGCTCGTCAAGGGCAAGGTAAGAGATGACCCCGCCCAACGCTAGTCATGTCACTAGACTAACAGCATCTGCAACAGACCCTCTACTTCTCCCACGGTTTCTCCCCCGTCTTCAAGGACCTCACCAAGGTCGAGGTCCCCACCGACATCGACGTCATCCTCTGCGCCCCCAAGGGCTCTGGCCGAACCGTCCGATCCCTCTTCCGTGAGGGCCGTGGTATCAACTCCTCCTTCGCCGTCTACCAGGACGTCACTGGCAAGGCCGAGGAGAAGGCTATTGCCCTCGGTGTCGCCATCGGCTCCGGCTACCTCTACAAGACCACCTTTGAGAAGGAGGTCTACTCTGACCTCTACGGTGAGCGTGGCTGCCTGATGGGTGGTATCCACGGCATGTTCCTCGCTCAGTACGAGGTTCTCCGTGAGCGTGGCCACAGCCCCAGCGAGGCCTTCAACGAGACCGTCGAGGAGGCTACTCAGTCCCTGTACCCCCTCATCGGTGCCAACGGCATGGACTGGATGTACGAGGCTTGCTCCACCACCGCCCGCCGTGGTGCCATTGACTGGAGCCCCCGCTTCAAGGATGCCCTGAAGCCCGTCTTCAACCAGCTGTACGACTCTGTCAAGGATGGCTCCGAGACCAAGCGATCCCTCGAGTACAACGGCCAGGCCGACTACCGTGAGAAGTACGAGGCTGAGATGCAGGAGATCCGGGATCTCGAGATCTGGCGCGCCGGCAAGGCCGTCCGCGCTCTCCGACCCGAGAACCAGAAGTAAACTGGGTTTAATGAGTGTTGGCGTGTGAGGAAAGGAAAGATTTGGGAAATGAACGGTCTTATGAAAACAACGCATGAACTTTTGTACTTTAATTCCTGGGATCTTTGGGGGATCTAGGCTGGTCCAAAAGTTGATATCAGGCTCGGAGCCAAACGAATACCAATTTCTTATTGTTCAATTATATCCTTTATCTGTGACATTCACCTTTACTGAAGTAATCGTTAACTAGGGCACGCCCTTGAGAGACAACTGACTTGTAGTTGTGCGGGTTTTTCTTGGCAGACTCCAGTCACTTTCCGAAAGAGGAAATCGAGAGCGACAGGTGGGTGGTTCCACTAAACAGGCACGTATACCGACAACCGGAGCACGATATATAAGGACTCATGTTGATGCCATAGACGTTGGATGCAATCAAGCACATTTTCACCTTTGACCTCCAATTTTACGATTCATCATGGCCGACTTATCTACGACTCTTCCTCTGAACCGTGACTCGGTCATCGAAGCCCATAAGCTCATCAGCGACTTGGTCCACTTGACACCCGTCCTCACCAACCGTACCCTCACTGAACTGGCCTCTACACCTCGCACACTCGATGGCACCAGATTCGAAGGTCGAACTCCGGCTCGGCCGGTGCTGAGGCTCTGGTTCAAGTGCGAGAACATGCAACGGATCGGGGCCTTTAAGGCGAGAGGGGCGTTTCACGCTGTCGAGAGGCTTAAGCAGGAGCCTGGGTGGTTGGAGGGAGGGGGTAAGGAGAAGGGCGTTGTGACGCATAGTTCAGGTGAGAACAACTCGAAGATGGGGGATTGGGCTTGAACTGACTGGTTGTAGGAAATCACGCTCAGGCGTTGGCCTTGGCAGCTCGTGAGAGTGGCATCAAGGCACATATCGTCATGCCTGAGATTTCCAACCCCAAGAAAGTTGCTGGGACAAAGGGATACGGCGCCAACGTCATCTTCAGTGGCAGCACAGCTCCAGAGCGCGAGGCCGTCGCAAACAAGGTTATTGCTGAGACGGGTGCTCGACTCGTACCGCCGTATGATCACCCGGACATTATGCTCGGTCAGGGCACACTTGGTCTCGAGTTTCAACAGCAAGTCGCCGAGCTTATGACGACTGATGCTGAAGTCGATGGGCAGAAAAAGGTGTTCCGGGCTCCGGCTACGGGGAGGGATAACGCTGGACCGGGTGTGCCAGGAGGTAAGAAGGAGAAACCTGGGTTGGATGCCATCATGACACCTTGCGGCGGTGGTGGAATGCTCTCGGGTGTGGCTCTCAGCTGTGAAGGTACAGGAATCAGGGTGTTTGGTGCAGAGCCCTCCTTCGAAGGAGCCGATGATGGTAAACGCGGATACGAATCTGGGGAACGCATCACGGCAGTCAAGACACTCACGGTAGCTGATGGTCTCCGCACGCCGGTGGGCGAGCACCCATGGTCCGTCATCTACAAACGACGACTGGTATCTGGAATGTACAGCGTATCAGAAGAGGAGATCCTGTCGGCTATGAGACTCGTGTACGAGAGGTTCAAGCTGGTCGTCGAGCCGAGCGCCTGCGTTCCCCTCGCCGTGGCGCTGTACGATGAGGAGTTTAGGTCCATGGTGGAGAAGGAGGCTGGTGAGGATGGGTGGGATCTTGGGTTGGTGTTTAGTGGGGGGAATGTTGATGTTGATGCTCTTGGAAAGATGTTTGCTGGGGGGAAGTAGAGTGATAAACTACTTAAACAGAATCTGAATACATGGTTTACAATACTTGTGCATTATTTGATGAGCGTTATTATACTTTGTCCTTGCTACTATAAAGTCATGAACAGCTTAATTAAATGTCTGCTTTTTATGGGCATATTGTATACGAGAATCTATCCCTTGTTCAATCTCCAGAATCCAACACATCTCCACGCTATGAATTATAAGAATACTTCACTGATTCAAAGCCTCATCCATCGTCCGCCTCCATTTTGTCGCATTCTTCCTCAACAGCCATACACTGGTGTAACTAACCAACAAGCAAAAGAAACAAATGGTTGTGAATACCCAACCCACGTTAATGGCATTGATCCACGGCGCAGCTACAATGGCTCCGATACAGGAGAGGGTGTTTCTCACCAGATTGTTGAGCGCCGCGCCCGAGGATGTACTTTTTCGGATGAATTCGGTAAGCATGGTAGTCGCGCTGCTCTGTTGATATCATGTTAGCCGAGTACTGTTGGTATGAGATGCGGTATCTTACAAAAACAAGCATGGACGAGATTCCAAAGAAGAAGAGGGCGACACATGGCACCGGAGTAGGCAAACCATATCTCAATGTCCAACCAAACATGAGTAGTGCCAGCGGATACGCCGTCACCATGATCCATGCGTTCTCCCTCATTCGATCCTCGGGGAGATAGATGAGCTTCCCCTTGTCGTCGTAGCGGTTTGCCTTGCGGGCCTCTCTCGCCATGATTCTGTCGATCCAGCGTCCGCCGCAGAGTGATCCGACAATGTATCCGGCACCTGAAGGGATATACAGTAGACCGAGGAGCATTTGGCCGTAGTTGTATGGGTCGCGGGTGAACTTTTGTTGGATGGCAATGTTTACAACGTATAGTGAGCCAAAGGCAATGGCGGCGAGAAGTACAGTGATGAAGACGGCCGGGAAGCGTAGGTAGCGCACCACGCCTAGGGGATCGATCAGGAACCGACGGACAGACTTGGCAAGACGCTTCGTTCTGACTTTGGCTGAGTCCATGGTGCGCATCCGACTGAGCTCCTCAGTTGGTAGTGCCTCTTCGGGTCTGCGCCGCTGTAGTGTCTCGGGGAGGAAGAAGAGGATCATCAGCAAGACGATAAGACCATAGATGGCGAGGAACCACATGGTCGCCTGCCAGCCGAGCTCCTGCGTCAGTACACCTCCGATGACGGGTGCGACTAGTGGTCCTAGGAGTGGTCCGAGATAGAAAATGCTCATGGCTCGGCCACGCTCAAACACCTCGAACAAGTCGGCGATGGAACCAGCGCCGGTAGAATGAGCGCTTGCCGAAGCACCTCCGGCACACATACGAAAGACAACCAGCATGGTGATGTTTGTCGATACGGCTGAGAGGACTGAGAATATGACAAAGAGGGTAAAGGAGATGAGGTAGATGGACCGACGGCCAAACTGCTCGGAGAAAGAAGACCACCACATGGGGAAGATGGCCATTGAGATCATGTACAACGCAACCGAAAGGTTAGTAACCGTCTCAGAGGTGTTGAATTCGCGTGTTAACACGGGAAGGGCAGCTTTTTGTCCGTCAGCACTCTAAACTCAAACATCAGCAAGGTAAAGCTTACGATACACGACTGTCGATCCAAGGGGCGCCGCAGCCGTGGCTAAGGCAATGATGAACGTGAGACCCCATTTCGTCGAGTTCTTATAATCTGGAGGATATGCAATCTCGGGAACTAGAGTGAGACTCCCAAACAGACCTCGTCTCTTGGAACGAGGGACGATGGATAAGGGTCTTGAGCGGGCGGATGAGGCCCTTGAACAACTGCGCTTGGCTGATTTCCGTGTGTCTATATGGCCTAACGGTTCACCGAGTGTGACGGGCTCAATGGCATCTTGTTGCTGTATGGAGTCTGCGCGGCTCTGGGTATGGCTTGAGGTTGAAACTGTGGAAGCCGGACGACGACTTCCGTGTTTCTCGTCTACTTCACCTCGTTCGAGGCTCGACCTTTGCTCTGCCTTTTCGTCGATTCCTTGATCGACTTTTTCGTCGTCACGGTCGGATCTCATGGTGACGTCGGTCGGCCCCGAGAAAGAAAATGTGGGGACCGGTGCCGAACCCGGGGAGACGGCAGCCGGAGCAATACGGAGCAGAAAGAACCGGAGACGGGGAGCGGGATTGCTTCAGATTGCACGGTAGATAATCTCAAAAAGCTACTGAACGAAAAAAAGGATCCGAAAATATATTCATTCAAAGGGCGGGAGATGAAGAGTCAGATTCTGCCAAGATCCAGGTTGTGGTGGTGGGTAAGGGGGTGTGGAAGAATGATCCCGGTCCTTAAAAACAAAAACACAAGGAGAGAAGAGAGAAAAAGGGTGCCATTGACGAGCACGCATCTATCATTCCGCACCCTACATTTTGTTCCCCGGGGAAAGAGTCCAAACCGGTCCCGGCTTTTGCTTGATCGACCAATGGTTTCTGGCCTCTATCTCGGCAGCACGAGCCGGGAATTAGCAGTGTGGAGCGGATATGTGGAGGGAACGCCGAGGGCGGTGCCGAAGGGGGTGGTGTGTGACAGGACGGAAAAGCGGCATTCGATGAATAACGCGGGGAGCGGATGTATTCTTCCTGGGTTTTCATGATTGTGTATTAATGATGTGTAGTTGTCTACTGAGATTGAGGTTGATGACTTGTTATGAGAGTAACTCGACAAGACAGGGGGAAATGGCCAAGAAGAAAAACAAAGTTGGGAAATTGGCCTGTGCTGGGAATTTGAATTAATCAGCATCTCGCCGTTTTGCAATTGAGCTTGTCAGAAGTTGCGTGCCCTCAAAGCATGGGAAGCGTTCCTGTATCGGAGGAGGTTTCTTGATTAAGTAGGTGTCGGCGGTCACGCGAGGATGTGCATGCAACACGAGGGAGTGATCAGTTAACAGAATAACATTTTGTCATATGTTTATAATGTACTCGAATATAATTCATTCGCTGGTCGTCCTTGTGTTGCTACATTTGAGCATGTCACTACAGGAGTGTATAACCTCCAAGACTTCCAACACCTCACGAGACGATTTAAGCACTGAGTACAAGATACACAACCCAAGTAAGGGCAATCTCTGTTCTAATTTATAGTACTCGTTTTCGCAAGTTTGTTCTACATTTATTGACAACTTCTTTTATTATACAATGTCCAACAATCTACTACTTCACTTTAGCACCAGTAGAGTTCTATACCCGGCCGCCGACATCGCTCCACTCTCATCTGTGAAAAGTGTGAGCTCATCAATACAAGGCCAACCATGAAATAGAAAAATGTCTATCAATGTCAACATTTATAGACCCTAGCCCAAAACTAATCCTTTTAAACATCCAATCACTTTAATATCGTAATGCTTCTCTCCTACTGGCCCTCCTAAGCTCCGGAAGCTCTCCCGTACTTCCAATAGATGGCGGGGTGCATGAACCCCACCAAACCACCTGAGTCACTTTAAACCATCTCCTCCATATCAAACACTCACTCACTCACCACCAAAAAGAGAAACATCAAACCCCCAACAATGTCCCTCACAAGCGCCTCCCCAGAGGCAGCAGCCAGCTCTGCAAAGACAGCCTCCTTCGCCCTCGCCACCCTCCCCGCCTCGGCCCGCAACAGCGCCCTCGACGCCATCCACGCCGCTCTCACGGCCTCCAAGGACGACATCCTCGCCGCCAACGCCCGCGACCTGGAGCTAGCCGCAAAGGCTGCTGCTGATGGTTCTCTCAGCCAGGCTCTCGTGTCGAGGCTGGATCTGGGGAAGAAGGGAAAGTGGGAGGATATGCTCAAGGGGATTCTCGATGTGAGGGATCTTGAGGATCCAGGTTCGTTTTCTTGTTCTTGTTGTGGTTGAGCTTGAGATACTTACTTTTTTAATAGTTGGTCAGGTTCAGATGAGGACTGAGCTTGACAATGATCTCGTCATGGAGCGTGTCTCATGCCCCATTGGTGTCCTTCTCATCATTTTTGAGGCCCGACCCGAAGTCATCGCCAACATTGCTTCTCTCGCCATCAAGTCTGGCAACGCCGCTATTCTCAAGGGTAAGTTTCCCCCTATCATCTCAACTCACAAAACTCATACCTCCTAGGTGGAAAGGAGTCCACCGAGTCCTTCGTCGCCATCTCCAAGGTCATCTCCTCAGCCCTGGAGACAACCCAGGTTCCCAACTCAGCCATCCAGCTCGTCACCACTCGCGATGTCATCGCCCAGCTCCTTGCCCAGGACCGCTACATTGACCTCGTGATTCCCCGTGGATCCAACGATCTGGTCCGCTACATCAAGGAGTCGACAAAGATTCCCGTCCTCGGCCACGCAGACGGTCTTTGCCATATCTACCTAACTGCCTCGGCAGACAAGGACAAGGCCATCACCGCCATCGTTGACTCCAAGACCAGCTATCCTGCTGCCTGCAACGCCGTCGAGACTCTCCTCGTTCAGGATACCGCTCTGACTACCGTCTTCCCCGGTGTTGCTGCTGCTCTCGCCGCCAAGGGTGTTTCTCTCCGTGTCGACGAGGCCAGCAAGGCAGCCATTGCATCCCTCTCTCTTGAGGGCGTCCAAGATGTCACGGCCGAGGATTATGACACGGAGCATCTCTCCCTCACCATCGGCGTCAAGACCATCTCCTCCCTTGACGAGGCCATCACTCACATCAACACCCACGGCTCTCACCACACCGACGCCATCATGACCTCTGACTCGGCCGAGGCTGAGCGGTTCATGAACGAGGTTGATTCTGCCGGTGTCTACTGGAACGCTGCTACCCGTCTCGCCGACGGCATGCGCTACGGTTTCGGTACCGAGGTTGGTATCAGCACCAACAAGATCCATGCCCGTGGACCTGTTGGTCTCGAGGGCTTGACCATCTACAAGTACAAGATCCGCGGTGACTACCAGGCTACCGCTGATTACGGAGACGGTGAGGGCAAGAAGCCCTGGAAGCACCAGAGACTGCCCCTGTAGTTAGACACGAGGCATTAGGGCACATGACGGCGTTGGGTTAATAAAAGCTTGTTGAATCCTCTTGAGCATTTACATCATCATCTACGCTCTCAAGACTCATCCCAGATGACACTGCCTTCGTCGCGATGCTCATTTCATTATGTATTGCGTAATGTTCATGTCCACAGCATTGTAGACCGATCCTTTCATCCCGGCTTTACAAGGTATACATGCTAAGACAATCCCAAATATCTTTTTGCTATCCCGCACGCCCTAGAATTGCAGTCTTCTTCACATTCCCATGTTCTCGTACTCCTTAATCATCTCCTTGAGCTTGTTGCCCTCCGAAGTATAGTCCAGGGGCATGGCACTCATCACCTGATATCGTATCCTGTACACTGATGTTAGTATCTCACACAGTCAGAGAACACGGCAACGTACCTCTGAGCCTCGCCAAAGTTGTCCATCTTTGCTCTGCATCGGAACGTGAACTTCTTGCAGTTGGCCTCCTCGAATGCCGCCGTGAACTTGGTTGGGTCATCTGACTCCTTCAGCTCCATCATCTCGTTGGCTGTACGACCCAGGATCTTCTGGCCAGAGTCATCGAAACAGCTGAGCCATTGGTGGCTGGTGTAGTCGGCCACGTTAAGAGACAGGATGTATCGGTATTCCGGCTTCTCGTGCGACACGTTGCACTTCTCGCAGTGCCAGGTGCCATCTCCCATCTCCGTCACCTTCTTGTTGCAGCCCTGGGAAGCACAGGCTGGATAGCAAAAGGTGTCTTGCTTCATAAAGACGATAGTCGCCTTGATGGTGTAGTAGGCTTGGTCATCCATGCCAAGGTTCTCATCCTTGACCTGAGAGATGGTCTTGATCTCGTCCTTTCGGCCAGTGGCGTTGCCCATGCTTGCCATGCCCTGGTGAGTTGCAAAGGTGTCTGTTCGTCCAGCCGAGTCATACCATCCCTTGAGTCGGTGAGCATCAGGAATGTCGGGATCAACACTCATTGTGCCAGAAGAAAGAAGACTAAGACTCTTTCCACCAAAGTCGGATACCTTGGTGCCCTTGAAGGCAACCACAGACTCGGCGGGGGCGTCGAACGCGTTGGCCGTCTTGCCCCAAACTGTAACACGGACTGAGTAGCCAGTATCATCCACGAGGGTTAGCTCCCGCTTCTGGAAAGGTCGTCCGTCCTTCTTGGATACAATCTCTCCAATCTCGCCGACTTCCTTGAGCACACCAATGACGTCGACTGTGTTGTCCTTCTCCACGCTCTGCAGCTCCTGAATAGTGCAGAAGTTGAACCTCACTTGAGGCACATTGGTCTGGTCCTCAGCCTTCTCAATGACTGTATCCCGCTCAAAGGCGAGCTCGTAGTCATTGGGGAGGTTGGAGAACTGCTTCTTGGCCAGTGACACTCGGCAAGGAGTCGAGATGTAGTAAACAGAGCCCTCCTGCAGACGGTCGTAGAAGGCATCGCACTGCTCGTTGAAACCAGTTGCCTTGATCTCACCACTCTCATCCAGAAGGTTGACACTGAAGAGCTTTCCCTCGCCTGTGGCCTTGTGCCATGTCTTGATATCCGACTTGGAGGTGACTCGAGCCTTGATGGTCCACTTGTGCGCAAAGGGCGACAGGCCCTCGATGGGGTAGATGTTACTGCCGCCGTGCATGGCTGGTCGCGAAGGCATCGACTGCTGCTGTTGCTGCTGCTGAAATTGTTGGGGCTGTGGCTTTTGTTCCTCCTTCTTAACACCGTAGAAGTCTCCTCCGGCGATGGCACCCTCCTGACCGGGTGGCTTTGCGTCGACCGCGACCGGCTCGCCAATTTTGTCCTGGATGCCAAGGGATTCGACGACTTCGAGATCGAGGATGACAAGGATGCTGTTTTTGGTCAGAAGCAGTCGAGGCGACGGTGAATCACAAACTCACTTCTTGCCCTTCAGGTTGTTGGGAGTGTATTGCTTGATCCGGGCAAAGCAGCCTCGAACGAGCTTGTTGTCGCGAACGACGTGGTTGGCCTGCGTGGCAAGCATGGTCTGAACGTAATGCTGGCCATCGCTCATAACGAGGCGGTATCGTTCTCCTCCTTGGGCCGAAGGGGCCATCTGCTTGACTTGGAGGCATTGCAAGACGGGTACGGGGAAGAGCTTGGCGGCCTTGTCGGGATCATTGAAGATCACGCTGGCAAAAAGTTAGTGAACGGAGAAGGGAGATGAGAGACGAGAAGACGCACTCAAGGGCGCCTTGAGAGAGCGCTGAAGCTGCAGCCATAGTTGCCGTGAGCTGTGGTCGGTTCTCGGCGGTAGATTGTGTGTATCTCGTTGGCTTGATGGCTTGGTTAAGAAGCTGTCTAGGGGAAGATGATGAAAGTGGACGATAAAAGGAAGATGGTGCCTACGACGCGTTCAGCGCGTTCCACTCAACGCGCTGTGTGGCAATAGATCGCGGGGTCGTTAGATTATGTAATGCTACGGCAGTTGATGACTGGGGCAACCGGGGACGAACCACACGAGCTTCACGGGCTAGTAGAGAATATCAAGTGTAAATGTCAAGATATACGGGGTATTGGGCTTTCTAGAATAGAATTGAGATTCTAAAGGTCAGATTTACCCATGTAAATCACCTGAACCCGCCGCTGCATGAACCAATATTCACCTGTCGCCGCGTCACGCACCGCACGCAAGGAAGAGCTCCTGCAGGGAGTTACCCCTCCAACATGACGTTGGATTCCAGCCAAGGCGCCGCAGCGCAGCGCAGCTGTCCAACCTCAGGCAGCCCCTCAACTGCAATCAGCCATGCATCAAACAACAACATCATCTGCCTACGACACTACGCATCTCGATCGCAGATAGGACAACCAGAAAACCAACATGGCTGACGCAGACAATGCTACTCGAGCTCCAGAGAGCGACGCCCAGGAGACCAGCGCTGCGCCTGTCGTCGGCGAGCACTGCGTAACCGACAGGCCTACTCGTATGTTCTGCATTCCTGATCATTCCCATCTCATACTAACAGGTGTAGCTTCTGGACAGGCCTCTACCGGCGAGATCATCAAGCTCAATGACGTTGATGTGCGACCTACCAGTGACCCCATCTAGACTGTCGCTAACGACTCTCACCTCTAGGTCTACATTTCCAAGCCCACCGACTACCCTCATGCCCCTTCCCGACTCCTCCTCCTCCTCACCGGAGGCACAGGCATCAAGTCCACCAACAACCAGATCCAGGCCGACAAGTTCGCCTCGGAGGGCTACCTCGTCATCATGCCCGACCTCTTTGCCGGCGACACAGCCCCAGGCGCAACGGCCGTCACCGACGACTCCACATCTATCCTCGAGCAGTTCAAGCTCAAGGCCGTCGAGGTTACAAAGTCGTTCCTCATTGACATGTGGCTCGCCCGCGTCACTGAGGACCGCGTCATGCCTATCCTGCACAAGGTGATCGATGCTGCCCGGGAGCAGTACGCCGACTCCATCCAGCGTGGCGATGGCATCTATGCGGCTGGGTATTGTGTCGGTGCGCGGTTCGTGTTGCTTCTCGCCAAGAAGACAAAGGTTGTTGAGGGGGATGCCGAGAGCGGAGGACTCAAGTCCGGACCGTTCATCAAGGCTGGTGCTTTGGCACATGCTGCCTCAGTCACCCCCGATGACTTCAAAGATATCAGTGCTCCTCTGAGCCTGGTTTGCGTCGAAAATGATCCTCTCTTCACCGATGAGGTGCGGATAGCAGGAGAGGATACCATGTCTGATGCAAACCTAGAGCACGAGGTCCAGGTATATCCTGGAGTGCCGCACGGTAAGCCAATGCTTCACTATCTATACACCTTGATCATAAACTCACTATATCAGGGTTTGCCGTTGTCGGCGAGTATCAGGATGCTGCCATCAAGGACGCCCAGGCTACAGCGTATGAGCAGATGCTCAAGTGGATTCAGTCACATTGAGGAAAGCGATGGGTTTCTTTGCTTCGACGAACACAAGCGTGGCGTCGTCAAGAGTTGTCTCCTATTTTCGAGTTATGGATGGTACCTACGAGATAGTACATATAATCTTGCCCAGATTCTTGGCCTCTTCCATGTGCTTGTGAGCCTCCTGGATCTCCTCCCATGGCAGAACCTTGTCCACGAGGATCTTCAACTTGCCTGACTCAAAGTCTGGGAGATACTCTTCGAGGCGGTCACGAAGCTTTCCCTGGTACTCCTCGTCCCGGCTCCTCAGCGTGCTGCCCTCGATTCGGAGCCTCTTGTATAGGATCTGCGAGATGTCGGCTTCGGGGATCTTGACACCACCCAACGTGCCTAAGAGGACGATACGTCCGTCCCGTGCAGCAGCCGTTTGGTTCTGCTGGAAGTAACTTGCACCAACAAAGTCCACGATATAGTCGACGCCGTTACCGTCAGTGTGTTTCTTGATCTCCTCCGCCCAGTCCTGCGTCTTGTAGTTAAAGGCCGCGGTAGCTCCGAGCTTCGAGGTAATAAAGTCGCACTTTTCCTGGGTCCCGGCCGTAGCAAAGACCTGGGATGCACCGGCAATCTTTGACAGCTGGATGCCAGCAATAGACACGCCCGAGGCACCGGCGTGCCACAAGATCGACTTACCTTTGGTGAAGCCAAGCACGAGGTGCAGTGCCTGTGTCGCCGTGATCCAGGTTTCCGGGATGCCAGCACATGTCACAAAGTCCATTGACGACGGCTTATGCAGCAACATGCGAGTACTGACGGCAAGGTACTCGGCGTAGGCGCCACCGTAGGCAAGCCCAAAGACTTCGTCACCCTGCTTAAAGGCACCGTGGTCACCAGGCCCGAAAGACTCGATGGTGCCGCTGAACTCGACGCCCAGCGTTGCGGGGGCTTGAGGCGGAAGCGGGTAGAAGCCGCGTCGCTGGACTATATCCATGCGGTTTATGCCAAAGGCCTTGACACGGACGAGGGCCTGTCCTTCAGTAGGCGAGGGCTTTGGCGTCTCAGGGTTGATGAAGAGGGCATCTCGCTCGCCTTTACCGCCTCGGATATCTGCGAACTAGGTTAGACGGTGCTGGTCTTGGACTTGCATCCTGCTCCCGTACCGACTGCCTTGATTAGATCCGCCATGTTGTAGTTTCAGGTGTTCGTTTCGGGTGTTAAAGGTGACTTTGGTGGAAATTCGAAGCTGAAGCTTGAAGCGCAAGACGGTCACAGAAGGTTGAGTGAAACCGATGACGCACATTAGTAATACTCTCAGACGCAATGTCGCCAACCTCCGACAAACTTTGGCCAGACATACGGGGCCAATGATACTCTGTGTAGCGACGACACTTGCAACACACAACTTTGTGCCATGATGACTTTGGCTTGGTGTTTGACAAGGTAATCCGCGAGTGTCAAGTCCAGGAGGACACAAGCTGAGGGTGAGATTGATTGAAAGGCCTGAACCGAGGTGCAATCGAGCAATTGGCCTGATTGGAATTGAGCCAGGGTCGCTTGACATCTGGAGCTGCTCCAGTCGTTATCTCTCCTTTCTCAATCACATAGCCATTTCGGCCTTCTCTCAATGGATGTCAACAGGAGAGTCCGAGGACCCTTGCTCTTGTCGCGGAACGAGAATCGACAAGAGGCAGGTTCATCTTAGCGAAAAAGGCCGCGGAACCAAAAACAGATACAGAATGCGGCACAGAACATGCTCTTGTCTCCGCCAACACGAGCGACAAAGCGGAAGCCGCTCAGGCTCGGCTGGCCAAGAGTTTTGCCACCAAGGCCAAGAAACGCAGACAAGTGTGCGGCTCGGTCAGACGAATCAATGCATTTGCAATTACGCCTGAGGCGATAGTCAACTCCCGGAGACGCTGGGGATGGGATGGTGTGCTGGTGTCGCTTCGACGGTAGCTGTTCTGGCCAAGCGCGGATCAGACCATTCGGAGAAGAGGCAATTATCATCCTCGGCAAGGTCCCCGGGGAGGTGATTCAAAGACGAGCAAGGGATTGGAAATTAGCCATGGAGAAAACAGCGAGGGGCCGACCTGTAGGAACCACGGCCAGTAGTCCCGGGTGTGGCAAATCGAACCAGCCAAGTATAGATCGAGCCAAGTGATAACAAAGTAGGTTAGGGTTAGAGATGTGACTTGGACGGACCGCAGTTGGTTCCATCGACGGAGCGTCGACTAACGACGGGGCCAGCAAATTGGGTGTTTTGGTTGTCTGGGCGAGATGTCAAAACATGCAGTGGCTCATTAAACGCCAGCAGGGAAAAAAAACAACAACAAAATCGACAGCAACTCGAGCCCCGGGCTGCTATTCGTGCGGTCCGGGGGCGTTCGCGGTCACGCTGCATGCGCATGCAACGCACAGAACGTCTGGTTGCAGCACAGTAGATTCTCTGTATCATGCAAGGGCAAGAAGCATGGCTACGGGACGGGCGAGATGAGAAGGTTAAGCTGGGAATAGTCTGGGCGATCTCCAGATCATGGTCAGTGGCGGAAATTAACTCCGGGTATGGCCTTCCGAGCAGCTCCAAATCAAGGAGTCCTGAGCGGCTAAGAAAAACTTGACCGACGAACAAGCGTCGATGGTAGCCTTTGATCCTGGAAACCGGGCTTGAGAGGCTTGGGAGGCTTGCGGAAGATCCAACGTCTGAGCTGTTCACTGACGGCTCGAGGTGGTGGGATGAGTCGAATTGGGACGGTGGAGGTGCTTGGGGCGTGTGCCAAAGGGGAAATGGGATATGGGGGTGATACGAAATTGGACGGCCAGAAAAGAAACTCGCCCGACAAAGTTTCGACCCGTTCGTCCAGCGGTTGCACGGTATCGCGTGCTCTTGTCGATGGTGACTGCGAGATGCGATCCAGTATCAGGCACTTTCATGGGCCTATCTGCCAAGCCTGTCTCTCAGGCCTTCTCCAGACGGGGTGTTCCAGGATCCGTCTATCAAGGCACCTGGGCCAAGCATCATCCTGAATGGCCCTGCCTTGGCAGGATTCTCTTTGCTAGCTTGTCCTTCCATCTCCCCAGCAGACGAGGCTCGCGGGAAGTCCATACTAACCACGTAGTGTTTGTTGGTCGAAGCTAGCGCGCCGCCTCGTGGCATTGGACAGGTTGGCTATCGCGGATTTCTGGATACAGAAGGACGGTCAAAAGCTTGACAACCACCAGCAAAGACCTAGCAGGCTACCCCTGGCCATCGAATCTCTCTGTGTGCAAGAATCGAGATGGAGAGGCTGGCTGGGGTCTGAACACAGGAGGCATGGGTTTTCCGTCTGTCCTGGAGGAGAAAAGGCGGTAGAACAAAGAATCATCTTGATGAGGTCGTGGGTCGCCGATCCCACTGGGACATTCGTCGGGGAGTCATGACTCGATGGGGAAGGCTTGATGGAGAAGATACGAGAACTGAACCACAGACAAGCTCCCCTGATAGCTGGTACGCGCTGTGACTCGCTGGCTCGGAGCTTGAAAGGGCATGGGCTCAAGCTCCGATCTGGTCTCCACTGGACGTCAGGGTCGGAAATGATGTTGTGGGATGATAAGGCTGCGGGGGTTATAGGAGCTCATGCCGCTGTTGTCGGAACTGGAAGTCGGGTTTGGTGCCTCTGGGGCAAACCTGGTGGATAAGGGGGAAATTATGGAGGAGACATGTGTGTAGCAAACCACCAAGGAACGCTTGATGCCTTATCACCGAACGTCTGGGGTACGTATGGAAGAGCCGTATCTGTTGATGAGGTCCGACTTTGAGAGTTGACTCGAGCGCAAAAGGCCCCGACAAGGGGCTCGAGGGGTTTCCAGGGTCGTCTCCAGAGAGATGCTGGCACCCACGAGACGTCCAGATGCAACCATGGAATCTCTCTCGGCCAGACCAGGGGACAGAAACAGCCGAGAAGCCCTGAGAAGGGAGAGTTGCAGAACAGCACAGGGCATTAGCGAGTCGCAAACCGTCCACCAGGACTGGATCAACCCTCTAACAACTGCAACATGGCGACCAGCCGAGGACAAATTACCGTTACCGGCTCTTTGGAGAGCGGCAGCCTCTCCATTTTGGAAGGAGACTCGTCAGCTAAGGGCGGCGCTGCTCATCTAGAGCTAGGGGCGGAACAGCCAATGAAGTGCCCAAGCAAATCAAGAAGCGCCGACACATCATTTGGTCGTGGACCAAGCGGCGGGCCAATAGTCTTGGTCTGGATGATCCCTTTCTGATGAAGCAATTCGCCGCTTTAACCGGTCCTCGGTGTGGCGCCCTGGTCGTGGAGTGTTAGATTTCGATGGAATTTTCCCTCGTTTCGCTGGTCACCTTCCCTATTCCGCTTCCGCTCCTCTGGTTTGGAGTCCACTTTGATAGCCTTCCCTTTCCAAGGAATTTCTCCTTCCCCTATCCCCTGCCTGAGGCGTGTGTGACTGTGGATAATCGCCGTGGAGAGCCGAGGCTGCACAGCGCTGGCCAGTCAGAGCAGAGGCAAAGAAGCAGCGAGAGCTGGAGAGACAATTGCCGGCCGGTGTGTCCAGGGCCTGTAGAATTCCCCAGGTACATTTTTTGCCTCACTGGGCTGGGCCTCTGCTTCGCTGCCAGACTTTGGAAGGCCGGCACTAGCTATACAGGGGCCCCGTTGGTAGCCCGCAAGAGTGTGTGTCGTGGTATGACTGGTTCGCGCTGCTGGCCGCCAGGCCGTACAAGCCTTCTGTGGCGGACAGGATGAGCCCTGGCGACCTGTGGCGATTGTTTCTAGGGTTTTCGGTTCAGCTGAGATGGTATCAGAGGATCGTGGAGCTCCAGATATCAGCTGGCTGAGTGCTTCAATACAGTCAGATTCAGCACAACACGGAGCAGCAGAAGGAGAGATGAGCCAATGGAGCCATCCATCTCTTGATGGATGCAAAAGGCGGGAAGGGTCTTGTTCCTGCATTAGTGCAACATTTATGCCAGGGCAGATGGAGCTGGCAGTTGTGCAGGTGGGATGGAGGGAAAGCGCTAAGGACGGCGGATGTCGCTCGCACCCGCCCAGTGAGCAGAAGGAGATGGGATCGTCCACGACACGCAATCTCAGACCACAGAAATAGAAGTGATATCGAGCCGAAGATCAATCTGTTGGTTGAAGCCCTCCTGTGAATGCTTCCGAGCTCACCATATCAGTACTGATCGACATATGAAATGAAACCAGAAATAGCAAAATCCTACGTAACCAAATCCAGAACCCAATAGCACCACCACCTTCAGTAGCAATGCCATTATCATGGTGGCACTATCAACCACTAATCTACCATGGCGTGGGATGCATGAACGACTATGATGGCTGATGCTAAGCAGTCAGCGTGATACCTGTAAGCCTTATCAATCAAACTGTATGAGCATGTACTCTTTATCTAAGCCTTAGCAAGGTCAGCATCGGGCCCTCCGGCCGCATATTGGTCTGCGCCTCGCAGCATCTGATGAACGTCCTGGATCAGTGCCACTCGTCTAAACGGAGATGTTTCCCGTGAAGCGAGGGATAGAGACCATGATGATGTGCTGCTTTTCTCGTGCCGTACGGGGAGCATAATCTCGTTTCCAGGTGAGGGCTCGCCGTGCATGCTCAGTGATATCACAGTCGGGAACAGCTTGCGGTACCTGCACCTCCTGCATTGTTATTCATCCCGTTCTAGCACCGACCCATGCTTAAACCGTGCCATGCATCTCCTCATTTGATTTCTTTTTTAGTTTCTGTGTTTTTTTAGGCTGGTCCGTCTCGGTCATCACTCTCGTCAGGGAGCGAGACAATAGCCGGGATTAAGGCTCTCTCCACCCAAGAAGCATCACCAGGCACAGAGAAGCTCCCCACATCGACACCCCCTTTCCCCTTTCTCCATTGCTCGCTGTCGGCCGCACGCCCCCTGCTCTGTTCTGTGGTCCCGACCCCTGGATCCCCCGTCGCTGATTTGACCCATGCTGAAATAACATGGCTCTGGAAAAAGAAGCCGCCCAGGATCCACGCCGAGTGGTGTGGCTACCCTCTGTTTTCCCAGACGACAGGGTCCCCTGCTCACTTCAATTTGCGTTGCAGCCATTGGGAGAAGCGTCCATCTCCCGCCTCTCTGATGACCTCCTCCAAGAGCCTTCTGGCCCTCGCATCTCCACTCGATGCTCCGTTGTACAGAGAAGGCTCTCTATCAAGCATCCACCCATGGTTGAATGAATGAGCTGTCTCCACCCCTCCACCACGATGCACCACCCCCCGTCGCCATCCCATCAACGGCTATCCCTATCCTCTTTGCAGGTCGTCCGTTCGGTATAAAGCTCGAGTCCTCCAGACCTCATGAGAGTTTCTTTCTTCCTTCCTCACCCACTCACACATTCGCTACAATACCCTGACTTTTAGTCAAGTACATTCGTTCCAGCAACCCTCCAACCTCTAAACAACCTACCAACAACTTTCGAGTTACCTTAATATCTCCAACCTCAGTCAAAATGAAGTTCGCTGCTGCCCTCGCTTTCGCCGCCGGCGTCTCTGCCTACGCCAAGGGCAACGTCACCTACACCACCGAGGTCGTCACTGCCTACACCACCTACTGCCCCGCTCCCACCGAGATCACCCACGGCGGCAAGACCTACACCATCACTGAGGCCACCACCCTGACCATCACTGACTGCCCTTGCACCATCACCAAGCCCGTCATCACCACCTCCGCTGTCGTCTGCCACGACTGGTAAGTCCCCCAGATTCACGAGCTGCAAAGCATCATCGCTAACATGCCTCAGCCCTGCTCCTCCCCCTGTCAAGGGCGGCAACTCCACCTTCGTCCCTGTTGTCCCTACTGGCACTGCTCCCGGCAAGCCTGGCAAGCCCGAGGGCCCCGTCGCCACTCCTACCGGTGGTGCCCCCGAGGAGGTCCCCACTGCCGGCGCTGGCAAGGTCGCCGCTCTCTCCGGAGCTGGCCTCGCCGCCGTCGTCGGTCTCGCTGCCTTCCTGTAAATCAGCAACTAGCGCGTCTCGTCGACCACGTCCTACCTACGATTTCTTTATTTCGGTAATACCTAATTCGCGTGGGAGCCTGTGGGAGAGTTAGTGTTGGTTTCTTTTCAAAGGGGATGCAAGCGATTTTCAGGGAATGTATAGACTTTTTGGACACGAACATACGAACGGAGAACCGGTATACTTCTGCACAGCTCTATGGAGTCTTTGTCTAATGATGGCCACGCTTTGCAGGAATGAGACATTCTTGTACATGAGCTTTGTCTCGGCGTCCGGAAGGAACTCGCATACACCCTGTGTGAGGTCTCTTTCGAGGCTGGGAATATAATGTGTTTATTTGCCTTTTGGAGCAACAATGGGACGATTGTGCCTTGGATAGCCCGCGGGTCGTTCTCATTTCTGCCCCTGATCAGAAACTTCAAGAGACGCATTACCTACCTCGAATCACCTCGCACCCGATCCCGTTTTCCTATTCTTGCGATATACTTTTGGGGAACGCTCGAGCACCTCTGAATGGTCTTCCGCCGAGGTGGTCGAGGCACATACCCCCCTACAGCTGGGCGTGTTTATGGACTCTTGACAAGTATTCAATGATGTGAGCCTGGGAAATCTTGTATTATAGCTCAGGCAAAGCAATCATTGCTGAGAGGCCAGTTTTGGCTCGGCAAACTTCATATTTTCTTCCATCCTGAACGTGAAATTGTATGTTTGTGCTATTGATGTCTTGGATACAGCCAGCATATGGGCGTCAAAACAAAGGGGCTTTGTTTGTTTGCATTCTTCGGAGTGTCGCCCCGACCAGCCATTGTTGACTACCACGCGACCATTATAGCCTGGGGTCATTTTAAGAATCTCACCAACGATCCAGTCTTGTCGACCAGCGTGTGGAATGCTTGGCCATGTGCCCAACTGTGCATGACTCTATCCCTGGGCGCTTGCTGGCCCCAGGTCACAACGCATACCACATTTGTTATCACCTCTCTCGCCCACGTCACACCGGGGTGCATGCCACGAAGCGCATGAGCTGGCTAGTCCTTGATTTCCCAGAATATCGCCGACTAAAGTGAAGTTGCAGGATCAGACAGTTTGGGCGCCGTTGCCAGCGCCACCAGCGACCGAGCGATGCACCACTTCCCGAGCGGTAAAAAGAGGCGCGAACGGCCAAATCGTGGCGGCCACGGGCGGCGTCGGAGGCGTCGAGACAGTGGATGCTGCTAAGCGAAATTGCGGTGTCATCTCTTCCATCTCAAAACACCAGGGTTCTTTCTGCTTGCTGTCCAAGAGCCTACGCTCAGGCCTAGTGGAGCGAAGGGATCCAAAGCTGGTTAGGTTCACCGGCAAAAGAGCTGTGCCGTCTCCGATATTCATGGTTGTTGGTCATCATCTTTGTCGAGATAGGACACGGCAGAGCGATATCGGGATATTATGAGAAGCCGCGGTGAGTCGTGTCTTGGTAAATCTGGAGGCGGGGAGATAAGGGGTGTTGGTTCAGCCCATGTTTGCCTTGGGCTATTACCAGGTATTAGGTAAACACTCAAACCCATCAAGTTGAGGACACAAAATGTAGCAACATTAAGCGTTTGCAGGTATACATCATTCCCAACTACACCAAACATGAACTGGCAGGTTCATGATACAATTAATTTACTCCACAAATCAGTAGTCATAAACATCGCATTTGAGGATGGATATAAGGCGGCTGGTTCATGGGAAGAGCGAACTTGGGAGGCCATCTACCCTGGAGAACTGTCGCCAAGTCCCTCTGTCCCATTTTCATACTTCACCTCCAGGGGATGCAACAATCATGTCCCTTGAAGTTGGTCGGCCAATTGCTTGACATTGTGATTGGGAGTTCCTGGACCTACCATGCAGCTCATCCATTCCTCCATGCCACGAGGACCGAGGCATTTGCGAGTGCGTCTCGGTAACCAATTGCATCAGTTGCATGGTGGCTTTGCCGCGGAAGTTTGAGCTCGACCACAGGCAAGCCAAAGTTGAGTGCCGACAACATACTCAAATTGGATGCACAAGGACAACCCCAATCGTCTCCGGTTCCATCCGGGCTGAAAACACCCAAGTGGTGCGATTTTCTGCCTCATTCGCAGCGCCATCCTCACAGAGTCGCAAGCAGTCACGGCAGTGTCGTCGTCGCACGGCCGGAAGGGGGGAAGACCCGTCCGGGGTGGTTCGGTAGTTGGGCCGACGCACGTCCGCGTTCGCATCAAGAACAACGTGTGAAAGGCAATGACTGTTTATTGTCAACAGATATCCCAGGGACGATAGACGACCGCTCCACGAATTGGATTACGCATTAATGGCAAGATGCCAATTTGTCGGGTAAGCTAACTACCCAGCAAGTGCAATTGAACGCCGAACACCCGGAATATCCCCGTCGACGCCTGGCACGGGCCTGGTTCATCAATGAGCGAGCCTCATTTATCATTGACAAAAAACCAAGGAGCTTCGTGCATGGTCTCGGGCTGGGCCCCGAACCGACGGTCATCGGTAAAGCTTACCGGACAAAGGGGAAGTTGAAGTCGGTCCCAATGGGGGGATTGGGTGGAATGCGGGGGAGGTAGCGCCTTCCCCGGGTTACCAGAGCTCCCAGTGGGCACGGAGAGCGGAAGGTGCAGTCGAGGCGCCGCGAACAGATAGCTTGGAGACACGAGGCAGGAGCATTGGGCGTAAGCCGTCACTTCAACAACTCGACCTAGTAGTAGCTTCCACCCGCAACTAAGCCCTGATTACCTTACAGACGCTCCGAGAAACCGGACAAAGCTCCACACATCCATGCCGACGACTTTCCCCGGATCTACTCCTTCTCCCTTTAACTCTGACATTGACACCTTCGTCAGACGGCACCATAGCCGAGGATATTCTTCACCAGGCATAGCCGTCTACAGCTTGTCAAAGGGACTTCACCGGACGCTTCTCAAGCAATCTGATGCCGTTGAACTTGAGACAGGCTCTTCAAGAAGTTGTCACCCTCGTCCGCCCTCGTAGAGCTTCGGTTTCCCTCCCCGTCTCTTGTTCTCGCCGTCCTGCATTATCATCGTTGCTGCCGCAGATACAGCCTATACCGTGTACAAAGACACGAAGATATTCATTCCACACACAGAAAGAGGCACAGCAAGCAAACCAGAGCCCAGGAGAGAAACCAGCCATGGCCGACGATCACGACTACCATATCCAGGACGAGGTGCTCCAGCACTCTCTTACAAACCGGGAAGACTTTTGGCGTCACCAGGCCGAGCACCTCCATTGGCACAAACCATTCTCTGCTACCATTCGGCTGACCAAGAAGACCCTCAAGAGTGGTATTACCCATGACAGCTGGGAGTGGTTCCCGGACGGCGAGATCTCCACTTGCTACAACTGTGTTGATCGTCATGTTCTCGATGGCCATGGCGAATCTGTCGCCATCTACTTTGACAGCCCCGTCACGAACACGAGGGAAACATACACCTACCGTCAACTGCTTCACGAGGTTGAGACTCTTGCTGGTGTCCTCAGAGAGCAGGGGGTCGAGAAGGGCGATGTTGTTATGCTCTACAGTAAGTAGATCCACTAAACCTTGACTTACACGCGGAACACAACCTGACCCACGAATAGTGCCCATGATTCCCGCCGCAGTGATAGGCATCCTTGCCATCAACCGACTCGGAGCCATTCATTCGATCGTCTTTGGTGGTTTTGCACCCAATGCTCTGGCGCAGCGTGTTGATTCTTGTCAACCTGTCTTGATCTTGACAGCCTCTTGCGGAATCGACGGCAACAAGCCCCCAATTGCTTATCAGCCTCTGGTTGAGGAGGCCATTGGCCTGTCAACCCACAAAACCGGCAAGGTCATCGTCTGGCAACGAGACCAACTCAAATGGAATATCAATCGCAAAGCGGGTCAGCTCAACTGGCAGAGTCTCGTCGGCAGTGCTCACTCTCGTGGAGTGAAGGCGGCTTGTGTGCCTGTCCCAAGTTCCTCCCCTGTCTACATCATCCACACTTCTGGCACCACTGGTGCCCCCAAGGGAGTCCTGCGAGATGCTGGTGGCCATGCTGTTGGTCTGCACCTGTCCATCAGCTATCTTTTCAACATCCACGGCCCTGGATGCGTGTCCTTCACGGCTTCAGACATTGGCTGGATCGTTGGCCACTCCTACATCGTGTATGGTCCTCTCCTGACTGGTGCGGCAACTGTCCTATATGAGGGCAAGCCCGTTGGAACCCCCGATGCGTCTGCGTTTTGGGATATTATCAGCCGATACAAGGTCACCACTCTATTCACTGCGCCTACCGCCCTCCGTGCCATCAAGCGTGAGGACCCCGAGAACCACTTCTTCATAGAATATGGCAAGCGAGGAGGCCTCAAGACTCTCAAGGGCCTTTTCCTTGCTGGCGAGCGATCTGAACCTACATTGATCGAGATGTATCAAGAGCTCATGACCAAGTACTGCGCGTACAACGCTCATGTCATCGACAACTGGTGGTCAACTGAGGTCGGCTCTCCCATCACCGGGCGCGCACTGGTTCCTCATGCTGGCAAGCACAGAAAGACGGACGTTCGTGGACACCCCCCACCTCAACTAAAGGCTGGCAGTGCCGGAAAGGCTATGCCGGGCTTTGATGTCCGCATCGTCGACGATGAGGGTGTTGAGGTGGAAAGAGGGTGCATGGGTAACATTGTTCTGGCAATGCCCCTGGCTCCCACAGGTTTCCGAACTCTTTGGAAGGACGAGGAGCGTTTCTGGAAGGGTTATTTGAAGAGGTTCGAGGGCAAGTGGCTTGATACTGGTGACTCGGGTTGGATCGACCAGCAGGGTTATATCCATGTCATGGCTCGAAATGACGACGTTCTGAATGTCAGCGCGCATCGTCTGTCTAGTGGTGAGTACTGTTCTATTTTGGTCAAGACTTGAGCTCACAATTTTTAGGTTCTATCGAGCAGGCTATTGCTTCTCATCCCCTCGTTGCTGAGGCATGTGTTGTTGGCATTCCTGACTCCCTCAAGGGCCAACTTCCCTTTGCTTTTGTCACGCTCTCGCTGAGGGATCACCCTGAAAATGCGGTGCCCGACCAGGAGCTCACCAAGGAGATCCAGAAGCTTGTTCGTGGTCAGGTTGGTGCCATCGCAACATTGGGTGGTATTATCCAGGGCAAAGGCATGATTCCCAAGACTCGGTCGGGTAAGATTCTGCGCAGAGTGTTGAGGGAGATGGTGGAGAATGCTGTCCGCGGCGAACTTGCCAAGGAGGTGGCGGTGCCTAGCACAATCGAGGATGCGTCTACGGTGGAGGTTGCTCGTTCCAAGGTCAGCGAGTATTTCCAGAAGATGGGAACCAAGCATAGAGATGTGGATGGCATGATCAAGGCACGACTGTGAGACTCGAGAGTGGTTTCTGGCAGGATGAGGGAGGATGGTTCATGAATGAAGAGGGCAGTTCATGTGGAGGACATTTTCAGCCAGGTTTCCTTTGTATAGCGATTTGTTTGGAGCTGGATTGTTGTCTTCCCTTTGAATAAGTTGCAGCCTCAAGCCCTTTCTCTATAGCAATCATGCCCCCCGTTGGCTACATACAACAGCTCAGACGGTTCTGCCTTCATCTGACCAGTCCCATAAATGATTGGCTAATTGGTCCCTAACATTTAACTATTTTTAATCAATGTGGTCATGTTAACAATTGCACAATCGTAGAGCCTTGCAAGAGAGGGGTTGGTTATCACAGCCTCGTCACGCGTTGCATTACTTGGTACCAATATATCGAATTAAAACACGCAGACACTTGGTATTCGATTGCCTCAATTCCTTATATTGACCCTATGATATTAAAAACGACATGCCTTTGTGGGCTTGCGACCTTGTGGACATTGTGTGATTGTGTGCTCTGCAACCATCACCTGTGCTCTCATCACCACGATGACAAGCCGTATAACTGCTCAAAGGGGGAGATTCGCTCACCTCTTTGGGTGGTGGATCAACTCATCCAGCAATCTGATTAATTGATGGGGTAGATCCTTCTAATCTTGCAGCCGGAGAGGCTGAGGAGAGGGGGTTGGTCAACTCGATCACGATAGACTCCATGAGTTGATTCGGACTCCCAGCCTTTCACATACGACCATACCCACTGGAGAACTCGGGATCCCGTCCGCTCTCCCATAGATAAGCCAGTGAGGGGCGGATTAGTAGTTGGGTCGGTGACGACCAGCGAATCCCCGCTGTTGTATGTTTTTTGCGGCTTGACGCGACTATCTTTTTGCCCTCTGACGTTGTTGCCAACATCTTGATGTGCTAGCTGTAGTAGAAGTGCTTCCAGTAATATGTGGCCCCGGAAGAGCAGGAGTGTGAAGGGCGTGGGCTGGTTCAGATACTGTTGTCGAGCTTTGGAGATACCCCTTTGACCTCCTGGAAGTCCCCGATCAACCTAGCTTGGTGGCCTTTTATGCGAGAGTGTCCCTACTATCTTTCTTAGGTTTAATTACTCATCGAGAGGCCCTTTTCGTCTATTCAAGATTGTCATACTTCTCCATTGGGGCTTACCTTTGATCTGATACCGCGGGACGAGACGTGCTTGCAGCATGTGGCGGACACGTAACTCACCCACAGGTTACTCGTCCACTTGATTCCACCTGTGCTGTCTGACTTAGAGAAGAAAACATCGCTAGGTTCTATATTGACCGGTGATTGGGCTGGAAGGTGTAGAAAGATACTGCGCTGAGGCAGCACGAAGGTGATGCTGTGCTGAAGCAGTTAATGGGATCAACGACAGTTTCTACAACACCTCTCTTCTTAGGAAACTGATATGACAACAACAACTTGAATTCAAAACAGCCACCCCTATCATAGTCTCATGAGAATATGCAAGCCTCCGATAATCTATGCAGTAACCGACAAACTCCAAGTCTTGATGTTTTCATCTCATGCAAAGCAGCCTCCATGCACCACCATCCACACCCAAATGCAATGCCATCCATAATGTCAATGTTACCACTCCATATCGTTAGCAAGCCAACCTCTCCAACTCCTCTAAACGTAAACATTTCGTATACCCAATGCGGGCACCCTCGTCGTTGACATTTCATCATTCCTTAAACGACTGTCCGGTTGGTTGTTTCGTAAACATGCCGTAGACACTCCCCTGAGTCTTGGCCGCGACCTTCATACTCGAAAAGCGAGCCTCGGGCAATCGTTTTCCTGCTTTGAGGCTTTCAAGGACCCTATCAACATGTCAGCAAACGTCGGGCGAAAGGGGATTCTGGCAGGTTTTACCACTCAGCACTGACAAACTTGACTCCGCAGCCGCCGACCTTGTGAATCTCCTTTTCCAGTTTACCCCCCGCGAGTCCTCCTCCAGCACCAGCGATTCCTCCAGCCGGTCTCCCTACTATGACGTGGGTTACTCGTCGTCTGCCGAGATGTAGTGACATTTGACCGCCGTGCTCAGTGAGGAGATGCTTCAGCTTGTGGTCCGAGATGAGAGGAAACGTGCTCCCGTTGACGTACACGACCACACCGTCAAAGATGCGTCTGTCTTCCTTATTTGTTTCATCTTCTTGCTTCCTCTTTTCCATCAACGCCTCCTCACCTGTGAGATCTCCCTCGACCTCTTCCTCCTCAGCTAGACTCTCCTTCATCTTTCCCGGCTGGACAAGCATGTCTCTCACACTCCTCTGAGCCCTCTCCCTCGCAGCCTTGGGAACAATAGCTTTACGCTTCTCATCGTAGTCCTCGGCACCGGCACCCCATGTGTCGTTCATCCGCTCCCCTCCAGCTGAGCCACCGCGAAACTGGCTGTTTAGCTTACGGTTTCGAGACTCGCGCCAACCTGTACCTGGGTTGTTCTCCGGGCGCTGGTGACCAGTTGAAGATGAATTCCATGGGTCGAATGAGGCGCCATGAAGAGGCTCTGCGGCCTTGTGGAAGGGTTGTTTTTGCGGCATGATGAAGGGCCAAACGAGCTTGGTGATCACTCGAGCGCGGCGGTGATTCTGCGTAGACGTAGGCGAGTCATGTGTGTTTTTTTTATCTAGTGAGAATCAATTCACGCTACATTTTGACATTCTTTGTCGTCATGACCCGCGTTGGCGCGTGCGAGTGACACTGGCCACGTCTAATGGTTGATTGCCCCTCCAACCTCGGACGCGAAGTCACATGAGAGCATATTTCGCGTGGAATGCAATTGGAGATACTTCACTTACTCACTCACTCACTCACTCATGAATCGTCATCAACTTCATCATTACACACCCAGACTCAACACACGCCTCTTCTCTAGCTTGATGACTATCAAAATTTTCAAGGGGTATCTGACCCTGAATGAAATATCTCGTCATGGTTCATGGCTCAAACTCTGTCCTACCTCATTACCCTAGGGTAAGCCAATCCTCTCTCATATCCGTCGGAGGCCTTGAAAGGGACCGAAAGCCACGCTTAGATGAGCCCCCCGAAACTTCACTCAGGCCACTCACAGCTCATAACTGGCAATCGCACCATCAAGCGGGAAATGGCTCAGCTTCTCGAGATACAGCCACAGTCGAGTCTTGACAATCACCAACAGCCAACCAATTGACCTGATCAACTTGGTCTGTGTCACCGTAGTCAGTCCCAAGCGAGATCTCTCACATCCTGAATCTCCCCCCTCCCCCCCAATCACCTCCACTTTGTCGCCAGATGCATGCAATCCAATGCAAAGCTGCAATCGTGATGTGCATCATTCAAGCTGCTGCGATGCGCAGGGCTGACATACCTGCCTGGCCTTTACCTACCTTGCTTTGCTTTGCTTGCTTGCTTGTTTGATCTTCTCACGCGCAGATGGCTCGCCGCCGCCGCCGCCGCCGCCGCACCACGCGGCCATGTAGAACATGGCATGCCATCCATCCATCACTCCCCCAGGTAGAGCATTGGCATGGGCATGACATGGCATGGCATGGCGCGGCGCGGCAGAGCATACATAGCATGGCATCGCATGCATCATCTCCAGGTCCAGTCCTTTAGCCTGTCTCACTGCTGCGGGCGTTGCCGCGTCCATGCTATGCTATGCTTGGTGCCATCATCGATCTCAGCTGTCCCCTGATGAATCCCAAATTGCTTCAAGTCTTTGAGTCCAAGAACGCCCGGGCCGTCAAGAGGTTTGGATCCCTGCATTGGAATCTCTGATGGCATGGATACTCCAATCCAATGCCCGTCTCGCATCTGCCCATCATGGTTCACGCAATACACGGGTTCCCTGAGCTCAATGTCAGTCAGTCAGTCAGTCAGTCAGTCAGTCAGCACCAACAACCAACCTCCAAGACTCGAACAAGCAAGCAAACAAGCGATGCAGTGAGCCTGACAGATGATGGATGGTGTTCCCCTGTAGCCTGTCAAGGCCCGTCCCTCGCGTCCCTTCCCTTACTCCCTCTCACAACCACCACCACCACCACCACCCGGCGGCCCGTGTCTGTCAGTCAGCTCGAGATGGACAACTTCCGTTCATGATCCCGGGGCGATCCCTCTTCTCTCCCCCTTCATCCTCGCCATATCTTGCCCCAACCCCTCACTCATCGTCAAAGTCGACGACTCCCGGGAACCACCAGCCAGCCTTCCTTCGATCGCCGACCCCGAGCCGAGCACCTAACACGACCCTTCCCGGTCGATCGTCCCCTTGGACCCCCTCTCTCGTACTTGGCCCCCAGCCTCGACCGTGGTCCCTAGTTCTGCCATTGCCATGTTTTCGCCCATCGTCCGACCAGGATTGCGGGAACTGACACCATCAAGGATGAGGCGTTCGCGACAATCACCCTCTTACTGCTTAACGTCGATTGCCACCAGCCCCCCAGCTCCCTCCCCCCAGCCGACCAGCCAGCCAGTTGCCCTTTCCAGGCTTCCCTCCCCTTCCTTCTCCAGGAAACCAAGCAAGCAAGCAGGCGGTTCTAGCACCACCTCTATCTGCACATATGCGGATCATACCTGCAGCCCACATCCCGTCGCTACGCCTTGTCGACCTATCGAAGCTTCCTTCTCCGGACATAAAGACGCAATTGACTGCCGTGAAGCTGTTGTGGAGTGAGACTTTGCATCGCGGGTAGCAGCATCCTTGGGCAGGGCTCAAGGGGCAACGGGAATCCCGTACATGTCTGTCCCTCCTCTTTGATACGGCCCTGGCAGATGCACACACACATGATCAGGATGCCACCGACCGGATGCTTCATCAAACGCCCCCTTCCAACTCCATCTCACCAGCCCAACAACGCCTGGCCTGGCCCCGTCTCTTCACGCCCCCAATAACTACCCTGGTGGGGACCGGGATCTCGTCCAGAAAAATGTCAGCAGATATGTCCTGAGTGCTCGATCGTCTCTGCCTGTCCCCCCAGAGTCTGGGCATGTGTCTCGAGCAGATAGGTCGTATGGCTGCCCAGGGAGCCTCTCCCCCATCCCATCAGTGTCGTAGTGGCCATGTATGTATGTACATATCCGCACATAACCACGGTTGTCCTGCATGCACGCACGCATGAGGGCTCCTCGTACATTAGTTGGCAGGTGGATAGCCATGTCGTCCCCCATCCATCCCTCCTACACCCCGCTGCGTGTTGCGCGGGAAGGCTAATGTAGTGGGCAAGTCAACGGTTAGATCCTCATTCACAGCCTCTTGTTTCTGTACATGCCCTCCTCTCGACAACCGCCCTGCTGGTCTGCCATGAGAGGTGGGATCCTTGACTCTGAACTGCTCTCCGATAGTGATGTGGAACCGCTTCCATGAGGCAGTAACACCTCATCTGCCCGCCATAATCATCATGATGCGATCCTGCAATATCTCGATGAGAGCAGCCTGGGTCGCACAGTCGTCCTTTTTCGTCTCTGTTTCTTCTTTGATGCCGCCGTGGATCCTCACTAGCATGCGGAGTACATGCTACATGCTCCCTACCCGTCAAGCCCCCCCTGCACGCTGACAGGGAGCGACGCATCCGCCGATGGCTTTCGTTGGCTGCTTCCCTCAAGATCTGTTTCGTCGTGGCCAAGCGGGGCCACCAAGTGCGCTGGCAGGGAAGTGGTGCCGTTATCATGGCCCGCTTCCCACGCAGGGCCACCCCTGTCTAGCCATGCAAGGGAGGGTGTTGTTCTAGGGCCGGTACCTCTCTCACACTTGGAGGTACATTCGGGCGAGAGAGTAGCGGTGAGGGCAGCACTAGGCCTCAAAGGGTTCTCATCGGGGCGCGGAAAACGGACGGTATCCTGGTGCCCTTTTCAACGTGATTCGGAAACCACTGAGGAGGAGGAGCCCGAGACCATCGTTGAGAACTCAATCGGCATGCTGCGTAGGCAGGAGAGTGGTAATTATAGAGCTGGATGCGCATGCAAGCACAGGTCAGATCTCCAAGCAGTCCAGGGCGGAGGGCAGAGCACAGGAGCGCACTAAGCACTGCCAGATCGCATCTGGGGATGGATTGAGAAGCGCAGCGGCAGTATGTGGACAAAGCCCCGAGCTCGGGAGGCCGGGGTTATGGATGCGATGGCACCGTGGCAGGGCACTGGGCGAAATATCCCGGAGCTGTAGAGGCTGTCTGCCGTCCGTCTCTAGCAGAACTGACTTCACCAACCAGACGCCGCACCGTGTGAGCGGCGCTCATTCCTTCGCCGCAGGGCAGGCAATCAATCCTCAGCGGACCGTTGCCCGTAGGCGGGACGCTGCTGCAACTGCTGGGCTTCCCGCCCGGCTGCCCAGTCTGCTGGGCTGGCGTCTGCATCGTCGACTTCCCCGGAACTTGTACCCGCGTATGGATTCATGATTGCCCTCGCCTAGGCGGCCTGCCGCCTGCTGCTGGAATTCAAGAACCAAACCTAGTCCACGATGCAGACAAAAATAGATAAAAGGGGGCCCTTGGCTGAGGAGCAGGGTCGAATCGAATCTGATGACCATCGACCTACTGAACCCTTCGCGCTGGTTGTTGGGGGTGGTGATGGCCGCTGGCTTGCAATGGTGGTGTGCCAAAAGACGTGGTGGACGCTCATTGGGTTGAGATCCAGTGACCGGCCCAGAGCAGAGTGCCATCACGGCTCCCTAATCAGCCAGCTCGAGGAACCAGACCAGACCGACCACCGGGCGATAGACGTGTTGTGTTGAGAGACGGTCGGCCCGGCGGTACGCGGCTTGCTTGCCTTGCCTGGCTTGGTGGCCAGGCAATTGCTATCCTGACGGTCAATCTGAATCGATATCCTGGCCTGGAGGCGACCAGCCAGCAGCACATGGCGTGGTTGTCCATCCCGAGGCCAGAAGAAATGCCTCGGGCTGTCTTGACGTCTGCCCCGCTGCAAGACACGACCGGTGCCGATATGAGTGTGAAATCGAGTTGCATCTCGGCCGGAGCCCAAGCCCGAAAACCGAACGGCTTCCCAGTCAGGTCAGTCAGGTCAAGTCCTGGGGGGCACTTTTGTCAGCACCCAGCTCAGCCCGACCCGACGACTCTGTTTCTCGGCCGCTCTTCTCACTGTGCCCATCTCGCATCTGACAGCGAGACGAACGGGTAGCCTAACGCCAGGATCCCCCACCAAGAGCTGGCTAACGGGCACCGGTGTGCTAGGAATTGGACGGCCCTAACGCCCTAGGAGGCAAATGTGGCGACTCGGCTCGTTAATTCTTGGTCATTGTCGATTCCCCCACGGTGGCCACGAGCAGAGGCAGCCCAGTCGTTGGCCGGCTTAGACGCAGAGGGCTCGCGCGCTGGCTAGCAGACGGCTGGGGGTCGCTGAAACGCCCCCAGCCAGGGGACCCATGCTCATTCTTCCCGATCTTTCTGCAGCTTCCATTGGTCATGTTCTAGACATGCACTACATAGCCGCTGTGCAGAACATGCGAGTGCTCAAGCCAACATGATCCCCCTGCCATCCCTGCTGACCGGGAGAGAAGGCGGCTGCAGGGACTGGAGCTTCTGGAGGGGAAGTTTGAATCGACCAGCAAAAGAAAGCTCAGCCCTTCCGGGGGCTTGCAGAAACATGGGCATGGGCATCACGGATGATGACGGAGGGTATGCATTCATCACGCCACGAGGCCATTCATACTCCGCCAAACTGACGTCCGGGTGCCGGCAGATAGAACGATTGAAGCGTTTCGTATCCGGATTGTTTGTCAGAGGGCTGAGACAGGTCGAGTCGAGCCGGGAATGTGAGACCTATCGACGGGGGCTCACCAACAAGGGCCCTCTCTCTGAATCACCCATTCCTTGCCATCACGTGCAGGGTTTCAAGAGACTGATGGAGAAGCCAACAATGACGATAGTATCCGGAGGGTTTCCAATCTCGTCTGAACAGGGCCCAAGCCTGGCCATTGTCTCAAGGCTTGCCACCGTTGGAAGCTTTGCAGAGACAATCTCCGCAATCGTCCTTGCTAGTATTACCGGTTCCCGCTGTGTACCGTGTTTCCCAGGTTTATCTGCTTGCTGGGCAAATGAGGTGGCGCTGCTCAGGCAGGACCAGCTTCACCAAGCAACACAACTGCTCAACGACAACCGGCTGAGAGCTGCGCCTCGTGGCCGGCTGAGGTGATAGTCAAACAGACGAGACCCCGCAACTTGCAAGGCAGTTGTGCTCGGGAACTAAGGCACATCATTAACCAATCGACTAGGTGGCTGTGGTTCAATCAACGTTTGCGAGGTCTCAGGCCGGTTGACGGGATGTCTGAGAGATTGGCTCGCCATGGATGACAGGTGTACGAGATGAGGCTCATCCCTAAGTCCGCACTCAGGCGGGCTCATGTATGTTGCCGGAACATGGCTGAGGACGAACGTCGATACGGTAGTATGGCCGCTGTCATGGGTTCCTCGGGCATCCGGCTGCTTGCTTGCGTTCAAGACTCGAGTTTGGGTTTCTCGCATCCTGGGCTGTTGCGGGCTAGCGGCAGCTAGGTAGAACAGCATGGTACGACGAGTCTAGAAAAAAGCAAAGTCTTCTCCTCTGACTTGTTCCTTGTGTTGAGGGCTATATGTGGCAGGCGGGCATATCCGACGACAATGGGGCGAGGGTCTTTGTGAGAGGAGCGAAAAGCCTCAACTTTCCGATGCGGGGCTGCTGGCATCTGTCAGTCAATCTATCATGGATATGATATGTGTCGATGAAACGGGAAGGCTGGGGCGAGTTGTCATTCAATGTCTCTAGGGCTGGGTGTCTCTTGGGCTGCCATCTCTTGTCTCAAGACACCCCATCTACGCGTGGTCTGTAGATGTGGATTCTCTCTGGCCAGGCCGGGTGAGACAAGAGGCCTAGATCCAGGATAGAAAGGAGGCTTTCCTGAGGGCTCGGGTCATCTAGTGTGGCTGGACATGTGTCCTCCGTTGAAACGTGCTGGGCAACGCGGTGCAGCCAGTCGGGGGCAGCCAGCTGTCAAGCTGTCCCGACCACCAAGACCCGAGGAGCACTCCAGTTGGCCAAGCAGAGTGCCTGATCTCTGATAGCGATAATCGCCCTGGGCTGATGGTCAGACTGGGTGCGATTGTGCGAAAGTGTCCACCAAAAAATAGGGCCAGCCAGCCAACCAGCGACAACAAATCGCCTGGCGCGTTGGGAAAAAACGCTCTTGCTCCACATCCTTGCTAGCTCCATCAACGGCTGAGAGCCAGCATCGCAATCCCTGGCCATGGAGGGCAGCCGGCGAGCGAATGATGAGGGCGACAGAGGAGGGGGTGCTTCGAATGGGCCTACCCTCGGCGATCGGTACATGAAATTCTAGATTAGAGTGCAACGATCAATTCGACAGGGACAGACGCGCTGGCTGAGAAGGGAAAGAGAATGGCAAGCTGGTGTTGTTTGATGGGATGGGATCCATGGGTGAGGCGGATTAGAGTGGACGTCGGTGATGGTGGAGGTTAGAGGCGGGCGGGATGAGATCGGGGTTTTCGGCGCGAAGTACCGGTACTTGCTAATGCCTGTCACAGTGCGCGACCGCTCCTTCCTCTTTCAAGCTCCCGACCCTCGGCTCCAAGCTACCCAGGTAGGTGCGTTGGTGATGATGGTCTCCAATATCGGATGGCGCGCCATTCGAGGAGCGACTTGCGAGCTCTGGAAGACATGGATGGTGAGCAGAGCTCGATCATCGGATTGACAGCCTGCAAGCATCCTGTATTACTTGCTTTGGTGGGGGCAAAAAACGACATTGGGATGATATAAAAAGCAATTGCCTGGTGGGGATATGGCGAGATCTCAACTGCACGACAGTCAAGCCTTTTCCCGACGGGAGTCTATCAAGTCAAGACCCCGACGGAGACTCGAGTTTCCAAGCTGTGTTTCGACCTGTCCTCGAATTGGGGATGCGTCCTGGTCCTGGCCTGGCCTGGTACCTGCGTTAATTCCAAGCATAGCCACAGGCGGGCTCATGTTCGACTGGTTCGCTTACCGGCGTCGAGCCCATGTACTCCCTACATTGTATCGCGTACCGTATTCCTTTTTTTCTCGCTGTCACAAGATCCATCTCATGGTGCTAGGCTAGCTAGCCAAACTCCCCGACCTCTCGCGGTTCTGGGCGGCCGCAAAGAATATGCTCGAGCTATTGTCCTTTCTTCTGACGGGGTTCTCGACTCTCTCGGTCCCCCGCGGGCTCCCCTTTCCCAGCCTCCCTCCCTCCATGCCATCCCTTGACCTCCAGGGGACCCCAGTGGCCGGACGAGAGAAGCTTTGCCTTAGTCGCAGCGGAATCTTGCATCTGGGCACATGGTCCCCACGGAGCTTCTGCACGCTTGGCCATCCTCTGTAGTGGCACGGAAATGTGATGCGCGCCCCGGCCCTTGGTGCCGACATGACGGCCGACAAGCCCTGGCTCGTGGTAAAACTTCTGGAAATGCAGTCGGCGTCTCGTGCAGTGCCTTGCCTTGCTCTTTGCTGCGTGTCTTGATGCGATGTGAAATGCCAGATCGTCCCAGATCCAACGATGCCGGGTTCGTCTCAGTTCTGGACACCTTGCGTTTCGACGTTGACACAGATCCTGATCCCATGCCTGATGCCGTCGTCACTTTGACGCCTCCTTCTTTTACGTAAGGTTTCTTTTTTCATTCATCCTTTGGTTGTGGTCACTGGCTTGTACTCCAGGCTTCAAAGCTGGAGCTCTATCAAACTTGGACTGTTCATCACTGGACCAGTATGCAATCATAACAGCAGCCTCTAACCAACGTCATGTACGTAACCGCCTGGGGTTTGGCAAGCGAGGCGTCCCCTCGGCCGAGAGAAATCAGAGATCCTGTGCTTGATCCTCGGTCTGCCCGACAAGGGCGTTGATGTCAACGCCAACCTCTTTCTTTTCTGGTAGACCTGGACAAGATCCTGCACGCCCAGTATGCCCAATAGGGAGCCATTACGTCTAACCGCCGCCATTGACTAACTCGAAAGCTGGGAATTGAGTTGGAGGTGAAGCCATCGTCTGCAGTGCCACAAAACTAAGCATGCATGGTAGCATTCATCATATGTCAGGGCACAGAAAGAAATCTGTGAATGACCTCTTATCGCCGAAAACTTTGCAGGTTGGCGCTGTGCCTCGTAGTTCCTTACCTAAGGCACCTCCTACTCGACTGGGAAGGTAGCAGAGTGGGGAAGGAACTTTAAATCTGGCGGGGGTTTCGTCTGGCCGGGCTGTTCCAGGACTCCATGTCTCTGGCTCCTTCTTGAAATGCCCCGCCTCTCTCGGCCATGGCGAGAGCGCCATCCAGATACGAAAAATGCTGCTCAACTTGGAGATATCAAACACCATGGTCGTTTATCGGCTTTTCCCATGACGCCGCACTCAGCCTCGTGGTTAGATGTGTGTCATCTGCACTGAAGACCATCGTACATCCACTTATGCACACCTTCCGGGACCGGCCTCTTGTGTGTGCATTGGCATGCACCCCAGGAGGACCAGCCCGGCCCTGTCACATTCGCCCTGGTAGCACTTATGCATCTTGCATACCCGGTCAACGGTGCGTGAGTAGGGTATCCCTCCGTCTGTCATGCTATGCCAGATGGGCAGCATGAGATCTACGGATTCACGAAGCTTGTTATATCTCAGCCAACGGCCCCCAGGACTTGATCTTGCTGGAGAATTCCTCAGACAAGCCAGACAAGAGTCTCGATCTGCCATGAACAAGACTGCAATGCCACAAACTCAACGGAGATAGTGCTGCCCCGTCATGTCCGAGCACCAAGGCGAAAATCGGAGGTCGGTCAGCGCCTACTACGTACTCATCGCTCACTCATCAGGATCCCCGCCCAGAGACGAGAACCCCGGTCGAAATAGTACCGACCAACTTTCCAAGGACCCCTCTTCCTTGGCCAAGGTACCGCACATCTTCCATCTTGCTGGGCCTGCAAAGCTAGAGGAGAAGAAAAGCTCCGAGAACAAAGACCCTTGCGTTGCTCTCGCGTGTCGACATTGCATCCGGGACCCAGTGACAATCAAAACACGTTCTCATCTTTAATGACATCTCACGTCGATTTCATCTAGTACACGGATCGCAAAAAAGTCGGTCAGGTCAAACAAGGGAAAAAGAAAAAGAAAAAAAGTCAATTCCGCGCAGCCCGGCCCGGCGAAGCAATGTGCAAGGGCAATTGACGTGGGAGGCGGCCAAGCGGTGGCACCAAAATCATCAGCATGATAGGTGCGAGGGCTAGGGAAGCAAACATGAACGTCCCCTGCGCGTTTGTACAGTGTACCGAGTACAGAGGCTTCACATGTCTTGGACGCCCGGGTGGCTGACCGGTTCCCGAGTTTTGGCAACTGAGTGGGCTCCTTGGATCAAGTCCATCCAAACTCTCATGGAAGCTGAAGCAGCCGGCGACTTTTGGCGACTGACTGGGATGGGCTCAACAAAGCGGAAAGAGAGAAAAGAAATCTGGGTCTGGACGAGATTGGGGCTGTCTGAGCATCGACGATCTTTCTCCTCCACTCCCGTCAGCCAGCCGAGTCCTTCTCAAGGGAGAGGCAACAATGGCAGAGAGAGACAAACTGAGGACGGCGGAAGGATGTGAGACATGATTCCTGGCAAGTGGCTCATTGAGACCGCCACAGCGCAACCCCAAGACCCGAGGGCAAGCGGCCATGGGTCGGAAATACCGTAGACGACAGTCTTGTCATGACCTAGCTGCTGGCGTGGTGCCGCGTTGGCACTGTGTCCTAGCTAGCCCGCCCCGGGTCCTTGTGTTTCTTTGTGCGAGGTTTGCTGGCGGGCCAGCCCAGCCACGAAGCCGATGTGTTGAGCCAGACAGAGACAGCTTGGCCAGCCAGCGCCAGCGCCAGCGGCGGCGTGTGGCCTCTGCGGTTGCTTGTCCCAAGGCTGGATCCCAGTCCTGGAGGGGGAATCCGGCCACTTCGGAGGGCGACGACCCATGAAATCACGGTCCACGGGCCATGGACCTCCTCCGCACCAGCGGGCGCCGGCTCGCGCGATTGCGCCCGAGATCCAACGACCGGGATGTGGTCATATTTCGCTCAGTCCCGTCATCCAGGCTCCAGACTCGGAGGAGGCTGGCGGTGACGGGCACGAGACAAGGGGAGGCTAGCTATCACAGTGGGAACCCATTGAGCCCTGTGAGGAACTCGGAGCGCACGACGGTCACCACTGTTGAATGTCTCTTTGTTGACGGCCGTTCCTGCGCAAGCACATCCGTAGTCAGAAGTTAGTAGACGAGCACAGCCTCTCCGCTCCTAGTCTGCATGTGTAGTCGGTTGATGGATTCTCCGCACTATCTCGAAGCAGGTGGACAGACAGACAGGCCTTCATGCTCCGTTTGGTTTCTCAACCTGCTCGATACGAAGTGTCGGTAGTTACACATGAAAATGGTGGTGTAACCAGGCAAGCTCTTCCGGCACTTGACGCAACAGAGGTAACCCAACCTAACGGTCCCCGTCCTGGGTTGGCGCGCCGTTGAGAATGCACGGGCGAGCAAGTGGGCGATAGATAGAGGAGTTACTAAGAGCCAGAGAGACGCGAGCCAGAGACCCGGAAGCGCGAAACTCTGTTGCCCGTCTAGCTTGACTCTCTTGTCGCTCCTTGTCGGGCCAATTGCCATTGGCAGAAATGGATCTCGGAAACACTCCATGGAGCTCAACTCGACCTGGTTTCAACTCGATCCATCCATCCAGGATGGTACCCGGTACAAGAACCATGAGCTAGCACAGTGCTGTGCCGCAACTAGGAGCTAGAAGGAAGGAGAGCGCGAGAGAAGGCGAGCAGGAGAACTGGACGGGCGAATAGCGTCAAGGCAACCAGAGCACACACAACACAACACAGCACAACACGACAGCGCAACACATAGCACACGACACGACACCAACACGACACGACCACAGGAGGAGCAATAACACAACAACAAGATAACCACCACCCAAGAGCAAGCCCACTCAAAACCCACAGCAGGATGACGCGACACAAAAGCAACCAGGGCTCGTAGCGCAGCGCAGCCCAGTCCAGCAGTGAGCGCAGCCGCGAGACGCCGGCCAGAGCATCAAAACGAGTGAGCAACAAAGCGCCCAAGACCGAGGCCATGTCGAAAAGAATGGGAAAAAGCAAAAAAAAGAAGAAACGGCCTGCACCAAGCGCCCAACCTCATGCCCCAGTTCCAGCCCCGGCGAGCCCACCTAGGATCCGTGGATGAGAGGTTGACAGAAAAGACTTGTACATGTCGAACAGATCTAAGCATGGCAGATGGCGTAGTTATTTCCAGCGCCCTCTACAGCTCCGCTTCAACCGCGATAAACGCCATATCTTGTGAAAGAGGCGCAAAGCTCAGAGTAGCATTACGGAGATCTTACATTCCCCAGCGCCCCTCGTCCAAGCGTTGATGATATGATCCTTTGTCCTTCTGGATGATATTGATCTTGATTTCGTGTGCGCGGGTTTTTTCCCGTCGCATCGAGCGGATGCCGCCCAGTGGGTGTGTTGCGGTGCTGGCGCGAGTGAGCGGAGCTGCCAGGGGGCGATGCCACCAAGCATCGCTCCCGTCTGCCCCCCGGGATCCGCAGCTGCACTGGACGCTGTAGCCCAGCCCTGGCGGCCCCCGTGGCCCCTGTAGCCATTGGGTCCTTCGGGCCTCTTGGAGGTGACCGATCCCTCTATCCAGGGGGTACCCCAGTACCCTACCGCAGGCCCCAGGCCACGCCCGGCCACACGGTCCAAGTGGAAGAAAATCTCGAGATACCGGCAGGCGCTCAGATCTCGCTGTCGTTTGTTTGTACGTGTGAGACTTTCGGACAAAAGACGTCTAAAATTTTGCAAAAATTATGATGAGGAGACCCTAAGGCCTCCCTAAGGCTGGGCAACTCTAAATCGACCCTCATCCCTTGAGCCTCTTTGATCGCCCAGCGAGAAAACTGTTCAAGTTTGTTGGTGTCTCAGGTTTTTCTTGGACCGCGGGCCCGCCTTCAGCAACCGCCCAGCGTCAACATCAAAGACCGACCCCCATGATCAACCTCCTCCTCCGCTCAACACACTTGGCCCCTCCCCACCTGGTACGACGCTACTCAGCCCACCCCTTCTCAAGCCCCTGTCGACACGCCCCTCGCACCACCCACCTTTGCTGCTCCGGACGCTCTTTGGCTGGCCCCAGGGCCTCTCTCTCAGGACTCTCAGCGCCCCAAATCATCCACCGAGTTTGCGTGCTGCTGGCTGCGAGCTGAGCGGTCCCTGGCTCTGTTGTGCGTTGACAGGAGAGCGACCAGTGCGCGCCCGACTGTGGAGTGTTTCCTTTTGATGCCGGGGGAAGAGATGCAGAAGAAACATTGGAAGCATTCGGATCACGCTCGACTCCATCTGAGAGAAGGATATCATCGGACGGCAAGGCGAGATCCAGCCTCCGGACAGTATTCTTGATCTCCGCCAAGCACAGTACGGGCCGCCCTCTGAGGGTTCCCTCTCTCTGGCACGCCTCCGGCGTAATAGTCAGCGTTGACCGCGGAGCCCACAAAAGACGACCGACGACACAACAAAATTCAACTCGGGAGGAGAAAAACAAACGTAACAGATGGAATCTCGGCGTTGCTCAAAAGCCAATTGAACTTGTGGCGGTCATCAGTCAGCGTCTATCGGAAGATTTCAGAGTTTCGCGTTTATCAAACTTCCAGAAACTGAGATGCCTGCCTGGTCTGCCCCAGACGTACTGCACAGGTAGAGAGGCATAGGTGGATGCAGGCCAGCAGTAACGAGATCTGGTCCCCGTCGACTTCTGCAGTCGAGCGCCGGGGCTTGCCAACGGGGCGCATAGACAGATAGCCACCGAAATCATCATCGGCATCATATCAAGAGGAATGACAAGAGAAAGACTCGGGGCAGCTTCGGTGGCCGTGGCATATGACCAACTTCTCCCACCAAAGAACATGGCCATATACACCGTTAATGACTCTCCAGCAACGAACTCAAAAAACAACCTCTATGCATTACAAAAGGCAGTCTCTTTCCCCCCTGGTCGAGCATATGGCCTCGGCCTCTTAAGTGAACCACTCGCTCACATTCTCGAGAACAAAAGACAAGTCAACCCAACCCAGGTCAGTACACTTGCATCACTCACTCGCTCTTCAAACTGAGAGGCGGGCAGGCATTCTCTCATCACCCCTCCCGCCAGCTGCCACGTCCTCGTCCCCATCCACAACCACGTCCACATCCACCTTCACAGTGCCCACGCACACACGCCCTCCTCCCATACTCCCCCACTCCCCCATCCCGACCCTGTCCAGGCTAGCCTCACCCTGGTCTACCCAGTCGTTCCCTGCGACTTCAATTGCGGGACCCGTCGACTTTCCATCTCACTCCTCCCGTGGGCACGTACTGTACCTACTGTACCGCAGGTACAGTACCTACCTACCGACCTCACCTCTGAGGGGAGAGGCCCGGACGGAGACTGGGACTGGGACTGGGAGAGAGGTACGTACCAGGCCTGCCTCTTCTCCTCCTCTTGCTCCTCTCACCACCAAGACCACCAGCACCACCGCCGCCAAAAAGAAAACCTTCCCCAGAGGAGGGTGCTCTCCTTCGTCCTCTTTCCTTTCGTCTTCACGACTCCACCGACCTCCTCATTTTTTTTTTTCTTTCCTTGCCTTCCACCTTTTTTCTTTCTGAGGCTCGCGGAAGAAAAGTAACTAAGTACCGCAGCGCCCGTGCTCCTCTTCTTCCTCGCTTCTGGATTCTCTTGCTTCGACTACGACTCTGCTCTGCACCACCTCCCGCCGCTGCTGTCTTGCTCCGCGCAACATACTTGACCCGCGCAACATATCTATACACGATACAGACCTTTCCTAGAGGTCGGCTCGCATCCGTCCTCCGTCTTGAACCAAGGGAACACCGGAAAACTGGATTCGCAGTCCAACTCAGAAGGCAAGGCCCGGGGTTCGTCCGACGTGCCCTATTACAACCTCCAAACCACCCAGCATCGTCCTGCCTATATGAGCGGCGATAGATTGCCATCGCTCCCGCTTCCACCGCCGGGTCAGGCCTACTCGGGTACTTCGTCGCCTCGGGTCAGCTCCATTGCCTCCTCGATCGGCTCCTCGATCGGTTCCCACTCGGGTTCGCAGTCCTCCTACACTTCGGTCGCCTCTTCCCACGGCCCCAAGACTCCGTCCCCAACTCTGCCCATCAACGCCATTACAGGTCCTTCCACCACAATCCCTAGCTACGACGCGATGAACGGGCAAGGCGCACCTGAAATGTACTACTCTCAGCATATGTCTGGAGGTCAGGCCCCTGCGCCTCAGACCGTGACTTCTGGTGCCATGAGCCACTATACGCAACAACAACCGCCGTTGCTGCCGCCCGGCCACGCTGCTGCATACTCAACTCCCTCATACAGCCACTATCCTTATGCTGCTAACGGATTGACCTCACCCCCGCCTGCCCAGCCCACAGTATCGAACCCAATGGCACCCCAGAATGTGCTACCTCTGCCCGGAGCTGGAAACCAGAATCCTATGCAGAACCAGTACACAGGGTTTGATACAACAGGCCAACAACCCCCACCCGGAATGAAGCCCCGTGTTACTGCCACTCTTTGGGAGGATGAGGGTAGCCTGTGCTTCCAGGTCGAGGCCAGGGGCATTTGCGTCGCCCGGAGAGAAGGTGAGAGCTCTTGTGTGTTGTGTTCAATGCATCAGCGAACTAACTCAGGCCACAGACAATCATATGATCAACGGTACGAAGCTCTTGAATGTGGCTGGTATGACCCGAGGTCGACGAGACGGTATCTTGAAGAGTGAAAAGGTTCGACACGTCGTCAAAATCGGGCCAATGCACTTGAAGGGTGTCTGGTATGTCATTTTCCCTCAATGCATGAGACATTGGTTCATCCACTAACACTGATAGGATTCCTTACGACCGTGCCCTGGACTTTGCCAACAAGGAGAAGATCACAGAGCTGCTCTACCCGTTATTCGTTCATAACATTGGTGCCCTCCTGTACCACCCTGCGAACCAGAGTAGGACCACACAGGTCATGGCGGCCGCTGAGAGGCGGAAACAAGAGGCCAACGGCATGCGAAACCCGGGCCACCCCGGCCTGCCTTCGATCAACCATCACCAACCAATGCCCCTTCCAGGACCTCAGGCTCAGCTGCCTTCTCACAGCATGGGTCGACCGTCCCTCGATCGGGCTCACACATTCCCCACCCCACCGACGAGCGCATCCAGCGTCATGGGGAACATGGGAGCCTCAGACAGCTTCAACTGGCAGGGTCAGGGAATGAATGGGGCTCAAGGTACCAACCCAATGACCATTGAGACGGGTCTTAACAACACACGCTCAATGCCCAATACTCCAGCTACCACCCCTCCCGGCAACTCGTTGCAGAGCATGCAGAACTACGCTTCTGGCAACCAGCCCTACGATGGCACTCGCCCCATGTATAACCCTCAGTCGCACCAGTCTCCTTACCAGCCTTCGGCAGGAAACCCCCAGGACCGCATTTACGGACAGACCAGCAGTTACCCCAAGAATGATATGGCGCCACCTGCGAGCAGGCCTTCGGCTTCTGAACCTTCTGCAGAGCAGCAGGACACGAAGCCACCAAACGGAATGCTCCAGTCGGATCAGCCACCCCAGCAGCACACCAATGACGATGAGGGAGACCATGAGCATGATACCGAGTACACCCATGACAGCGGCGCTTATGACGGTAGCCGTAACAACTACAACTATACCGCCCCCAGCGTAGGAGCCTTGACAAATGATGCCAACCTCTCAACAGAGATGTCAGGTTCCCCCAGCCTCCCTCCCCCATCTGGACGAGCCACCCCCAGGACGACTGCCCCCGCTCAATCCTACTACAACCAGCACACTGGATACAACACTCCTCCCCGTGTCCAGCAGACGTCGAGCAGCCTTTACAATGTCATTGGTGGTAATGATCGGGGAGCTCCCAACGGTGCTCCCGGTAATGACGTTTATGCCCCGGCTGGTGACATGTCTGGGCTTCCCAATGGCTACGCCCAGCCTCCTGTCATGAACGGAGGTGCTGGCGTGCTCAAGCGAGGCCGTGACGACGACGACGATATGTCTAGATCTGGCGGTAATGGACCAAACTCGATGGGCAGCCTCGATCTTAAGCGACGCAAGACTATGATGGAGACAACAGTTCCTGCGCCTGCTTATGACGCCATGACGCGACCTGCGTCGGCCGTTGGTGCCCCACGGCGGCAATAGTATCACTGTCAAGATGCACAGTGGAACCGATTTCGCTCAACGATGGCTACGGGGAAGTGGCTGCATTGGAGCTGAAGAGAGCAAACGTTTGCTCCGCATGCCCCAAATGGATAATCGAAGTGCGCCATTTTGGTTGTTTACATGGCGCAACGATACATTCCTTCCTTCATCCTTATTTCTTTATCATCTTTTCTGCATTGTTCTCTTTTCTTATTTTTCCTGGCATTCTCGCAAAAAACTCAACGGCAAACGCTTTGGACCGAAAGATGACGCTGACGAGTTCACGATACGACTTCCGATTCTCTGTTTACCTTAAGATGCTCTGTCACGGATGTACATGGCTGATGAGTCACGTTTTGCATGGAGGTCTTAATTTTCCTTGAGAGAGCCACTGCAACCAACTTTTCCCTTTCTACGGACTAGTCCGGGATACGACACGAGTGTACGGGATGAGACAGCACTGCCTGTAATGATCCTCAGGCGGGAACGATGAGTTCGGGGCGGACCCATCATGTCTCTTCACGGCCCTTGCAAGACCAGCCCTGCGGGTTGGCGTCTGGGCCTGGAGAGGAGGCTGGGGACACTTCTTTACGACTTTATGACTTTACACAACCTTTCTTCACTTCTTGACTCTTTTTTGATGCTGATTGATAGCGCCAAAGACGGTCTGTGTTTTTCTTCTTCCTGGAATGTCGATTTACTAGGTAACGAATTATGAAGGACAATAAAAGCTGTTTTGATTTTATTTACCACAGAATTGATACAATTAGAGAGTTGGATCAGAAGAATTGACTTTTGAAAGCATCAATTAACAAGACGTCTGAGTTCCTTTATGCATGCAATGGCTCGTGATTGACAAAAGAGGCTTCGGTAATCCCGATGGTGATGTGTGCATGTCATGTCATGAAAGTGTATGTGAAGATGTTGGACATTAACCGTCGTCAGAGGCTTTCTGTCCGTCCGTGGTACAGCTGCACTTTCCGACATGCGAGATGGGATGGGCTGTTTCACCTGCAGGATGGCACGCTACCGAAAGCATCTCCAAGACGCCGACCTGCGAGTGCAAGCCTCCCGTGGGCTTGTGTTATCGTGACATGCACCATCACTCGAACGGTACCTGATGGAGGAGGGGAGGTCGAGATTGGGGTCAGCCGACCTGTCACGTGGTAGACCGCAACTCTGTTACCGGGTCAACCAGTAAACAACTTCGCTTTGGTCTTAGCCCCCCAAGACAGGATTGAGCTCCATTCTCTTGAACAATACAAGCACAAGCAACAAGAAGCCAGCAAGTTTCTCTCCTTCTTTCACTGGCGTCTACCTTTTCTTGAATGAATTTTGCTTTTGCTTTCAGCGTGCATCACAATGGAAACGCCTCTATCGCCAGCTCAGGACTCGACGCTCAACATCCAAACACCAGCTACTGCCAGACGGTACGACAGCTACGAAGTGCGAGCTGTCTCTGTGTCTTCAGATAACGACACCCCTTCGCGAGGTGCCTCGCCCTTTGCAGTCAACGACGCCATCTTGACCGACCAAGAGAACGTCCCTCCCTCCTCCTCCAAGTCACGACACTCGCGTGTCCTCTCTGGGGCAACCCTCTCACCACTCAAGATCCTCGTCGACCAGCGAGAGGCCAGGGAGTCTAGAAAGGCCGAGAGACTGCCCCCAAGTGCTCGCAGTCCTCGAAAGGTGTCCCCCGAGAAGCGGTTTCCTGTTAAGGTCAGCAACCCGATCGACTCGCCGCGTTCGACCCACGAGAGAACAATGAGCCTGGAGGACGCCGTGCGGCAGAACGAAGGCTTGAAGCGCGCCATTGAAATATTTGAGGATGAACAGAGCGTGCTGGAGGACGACAACGACGAAATGGATACCACCGTGGGCACTGTAAACATTATCCCCCCTGGACAGATGGACGTGGACGAGTCCGTGGGCCCAGATGATACCATGATCAGCACATTCAGCACCTTCTCAGCCGTGCCAGACTTGACAATGTTTGCAAAGCTGGGCCGAACTCCAACCTCAACCAAGTTCTCCAATGCTGGTGGCCTCACTCCTCGTGCCAGCACCAGGGCTGAACCTTCACCGTCCCGGACACCACGACCGATGTCTATGCAAGACTCGGGAAACACTACCAATCTGCTCGACTTTACCGAGTCAATGCGATTCCCTCAAAAGACCCCCTCCAAGGGCGGCCTATCGCCGTCCCGAACGGCCCCTAGCGTTGCGGCCACCCCTGCCCGCCAATTCGCTAACCTCATCGACTTTGATATTCCCCCGATGCCAACTCCTCGCAGTGTCCCTAGCATTACCCCTAGAGAACTCGAGTCCCTCAAGTCGAACTTCTTGTCTGAGATTAGCTCCCTCAAGGCCTCTCTCAGCGGAAAGGAGGCTGAGGTGCAGTCACTCAAGGCTGCCGTTGGCGATGCCGAAAAGCGTGTTGGAGAGTCTCTAGAACAGCTCCGTGAGGAACGCGGTCTCAAGGAGCAACTCGCTGTTGAGAAGGAAGGCTGGGAGAACCGAGGACGTGAGATGGAGAATGTCCTACGAAAGGTCAAGGAAGAGATTGTCCTCAGCCAGAGAGAACGAGAAGAGTTGGAACAGAAGCTGGAGGAGAGCGAGAAGCGACGCGAGGCTGCAGAGATTATGCATCAGGAAGCTGAGAGCAAGATGGCGGGTATGCGTGCCGGGAAGGATATGGAAAAGTCGTCACCCGAGAAGCCCAAGAGCCCGAGCTCATCCAACCACGAAGTTGAGCTCGCCGTTGAGCGTGTAGCTCGCGAACTGCATGCCCTTTATAAGAGCAAGCACGAGTCCAAGGTGACTGCTCTGAAGAAGTCGTACGAGACTCGATGGGAGAAGCGAGTGCGTGAGCTTGAGAACACAATCGAAGAGCTCAGCGAGGAGAACGAGCGTCTCCGCGTGGGGCGGGATGCAACCATGACCAAGGTTGAGCCTGACAGCGCCGAGGTCGAGGAACGCAAGGCTCAAGCTGTACGTGACAGCGCAGCCATCAAGGAGCTCAACGCAGATGTCCAGCGCCTCGAGGCGGTGGTCCAGACAGTCCAGAAGGACAACGAGCAGCTCCGAGGTATGTTAGAGCAGGAGCGTGTTGAGAAGGGCGAGCTAGTTCAACTGGCCGAGGAGATGATGAGCATGCAGAGCTTTGTTGGACAGACACCCAAGCCTCAGCCCCAAGCTCAACCACAGCAAACGCCGCATCTCCCTCACCAGCCTTACGAGAGACAGCACGACCGCCAGCCCGAGGCCAAGACACCCAAGCGGAGTGCGGACCACTTTAGAAGCAGCGTCAACCGCGCCTCTGGGCTCCGAGCCCCTGGATCAGGCCTCCGAGCGCCTCACGAGCGAACCAAGAGCGCAGGAGGTCTTCCCCGTCCAGGTGGTGTTGGTCGCAGCGGTATCATGAGCTCCATTGAGAAGATGGGCAGCTACCGAGGACGTGGAGCTGAGTAAGGGGAGGACAAGTGAAGAATGATGAATCATAAAAAAAAAAAAATGTTGACGGTGGACGAAAGAGAGTTGAAACTTATGACACAAACTGTATGACGGGGAGTTTTTGTCCTTTTTTTTTTCTGCAAGGCATATATGAAGATGCTTCTGAGAGAGACTCGATCTCGTGGGAGGCAAGGCGTGACGGCATAACGACCCTGTCGGTTTGCTTGTTATAGCTGATGGGCGCTTGGAGTAGTAGGCTGGCTGGCATGTTAATATGAATGATTGGTAATTGTTGAATCAATTGATTTTGTATCTCTCATGTTGATGATGTTGGTTGAGTAGGATGAATGTGTAGATAGCTGGCTGGACTGGCAAAACATGAAAACCTAGTAATATTGATGGGGTATATATTCATTCATTCTATGAGTGGGCTCTCATCTGGTGACTTTTGCATCTCATGATGAGCCTCAACCATCCAATATGAACCTTGCTGAATCTTTGACATGCTTCAACTCCAACCATTCCGTTGAGCCTCATTCTTTTTGACAGTGTTTCTCGACATGTACTCTTACTTTAAACCTCAAATCCATTCTAGGACATCTCACAGGTTATAGGCCTTCTTGGCTGTTCCGCCAAAGATCATGGCACGCTCCTCATCACCCAACGTAGCCATCCAGCACATGCGCTCCACGACGCTCCGCCAGCGCGGCCAGGCATCCTCGGTGCCGACGGTGCACACGGGCCAGTCGCTGCCAAACATGATGCGGCCGGGGCCAAAGGTGGCGAGGACGATGCCCAGCCAGCCGAGGGTGGCCTCGAAGATGTGGTTGGGGTCCTGGTTCTTGAGCGAGTCGGGCATCTCGGAGAAGCCGCCCGAGAGCTTGATGTAGGTCTGGGGGTCCTTGCTCAGGGTGTACATGGCGGTGCGCCAGGCGTGGAACGACGGGTCCGAGGTGATGTTGTAGACGGTGAAGTCGGGCTTGCAGAGGTGGTCTACCAAGAGGTTAGTTGAAAGTGTCAATGTGGGAGAGGGTAGAACGTACTCAGCACCAGTGTGACCTTTTCCTCCTCTGGGACACCATCGTGGACACGGTCGACAAACTCAACCAGCTCCTCCAGCTGCTTCTTACCCCGTCGGTGCTGATCAACACCAACATCAAAGACGAACCCACGACGGCCGAGCAGCTTGACGCTCTCGATAAAGTTCTCCTCCAGCATGGTGCCATGAGGCTTGTCCTGTACCAAGTATCGGAAACCCTTCACCTTGGACCACGCGTCGCCCGCCTCCTCCTTGACACGATCGAGGTAACGCTCCATGACCTCGACACCGCTCGGCAGGGGCGCCCACGGCACGATACCTAGACAAAGCTTCGCATCGTCGGCCGAGTGACCCTCTCCATCGCGCGGCTGTCCAAGAGCGACACGCTTGATCCACGAGACCTCGGCCAGGGGACCTTCCCAGCCGGAGCCGTCGGCGGAGCCCGATTCGAGGTCATTCTTGCGGTCCGTCTCGACAAAGATGAAGCCGAGCAGGGAGGGGGCCGAGGCGGTGGCCTCGCGGTACTCGTCGACGGAGCGCTGGCCGTTGAGGGGGCTCTCCGGGGTGCACCAGGCGAGGGAGTCGATCTCGGAGGAGGGGTAGAGGTGGATGTGGGAGTCGATGATGGGGAGGATGAGCTGGTCGTCGGCCATGGTTGCGGTGGTGGATTAGGGGAGTTAGTTTTGAGTAGAATGAGAGGTTGGAGGCGCAAATGACAGTAGAACGAGTCCCCCTACGCTTCGATATTTGGCAATTGAAAGAAATGAATCCTTGCTGGAGAAGAGAAGAGCTGTCTTGGGGTCAAGATTATGATAGATTATCGAGATACGGTGTGCAGCCGTGTTACAGCTCCCATCAGTCTAGTCTAAATTTACCCCGCCATCCCCGCCTTCCCTAACAGGACCTGTTTCGTTAGACGCTCTTGACGCGCAAGAGGTGTTGGCTCCAACATTAACCCGAAACACCGAGTCTGAGACTCTTCACAATCCAGGCACTCATTGACATTGACATTGACATGCACTTCAAATTCGCTTCACAATCATACAAGGATACTCTTTCATTCATGGATAGATTCAATCGTCATCTATCCAAAGGCAGTTGTCATTTCATAAATCGTATCGTAGCTCATGGACTGCCTTTCCGTCATCCACCTCATACTTCATAAATGGCTAGCCAAGATCCTCCAATCGCCAGATCTATAGCTACATCCAAACATTGGCCTGCTGGAGCTGGCATCTCATCCTAAGGACGGACGAGATCCTCCAGTGTTTGTCAAGTTGGTTCCGGGAGGACAGGCCTCTCAGCTCACTCGGGAACCAACAAAAGGGAATCAAATTATACCTGCGTGGCCACGAGAGGAGTCTTCATGGCCACCGGAAAATGGGGGATCGCAGCGTCGACCCAGCTGGACATCACGCATTGGCGCGGTCGGCTTCAGACCAAGACCAGCTTGGCGTGCCATCCGCGCTCAAGGGCGTGGGCCGTAAGTTGAAGGATTGTGCTGGTTAAACCACAAACAACATGGGTTGAGTCAACCCGGTGCAGAAACGCAACCACGGGTTGCTCGAAACAAGGAGTGAACGGCAGTGGACTCTCTCAGCCTCTTGCCAAAGGACTTGACGCGCAGCCAGATGTTCATCTTCCGACGATGCCATGGCGGCGAGAGCTGGCGGGTGAGGCTTGGTACTCGTACTCTTCCTCAGACTCACTTCCGCTGGAGCAATCGGAGCTCTCATCGTCGGGATAGCCACCGCATCGGATTCCGCCGCAGTCGAGCTTGACACGGTCGCCCTTGCGAGTAATGCCGAATCTCTCGCAAGTGCAGCTGCTGCATTCGGAGCCGGGGGTGCTGTAGCCGGACAGGGACGAGTTGGGTGAGGAGCTGTCGGAGCGGTAGGACAGGTCAGAGCCGCTGGAGATGGGCGAGGCGGTGAAGTCTGTGATGTACTCTTCGTCGATGTTGGCGCTGCCAAAGCGAGCAGTGAGTTCATCGAGAGTTTCATTGTCGTAGTAGTCGGCGTCCAGGATGTTCTTGGTCGCGTGCGGGGACATGGGCTTAGGCGCCTTGATGTCAGAGAGCGGCAGAGGCCGTCCCTTGGGAATGTCAACCGAGAGTCTAGAGCTGTGGCGGGACTTGTCCTTGGACGAGTGGCGAGAGGAGCTCTTGCTGCTAGACGATGATGACTTGTGCGACGAAGACTTGGAGGAAGACTTGGAAGAAGACGACGACTTGGAAGAGGACTTGGAAGAGGAAGAGCGGTGCGAAGAAGACTTGGATGAGTCCGAAGAGACATCAAGAATGTTGAGCTCGCGGCCGGTGGTGGGCTCAATGGTGGACTCGACCTTGGGGTTGTGGGCGACGTGGTAGCCGTCGATGATGTAGTAGTACCAGTATCTCTGGCCGGCCTCAAGGGTAGCGTTCTGGAAACGGAAGGTTCCCTTCCAGGAACCAGACTTGGACGAGGACTTGTCCTTGGAGAGAGGGAGCTGGCCGACGTAGCCGTCCCAGGAGCCGAGGAGATGGACTGTCTTGACACCGGAAGAAACCCGGAGGGAGAAGGAGAGCTGAATGGAAGACATGGCGATTATGTGATTACCGAAATCCAGTTGTGTTGTTTGGGGTTGTCAATGCTGTTGACTGTTGTCTGATCGCGAATGCAATCGTTGGTAGTAGCGCTTGTTGGGCGAGCAAGTGAAATCCGTGATTTCTGTTATTAGGAGATTATGGAAATTCGAACAAGTGAAACACAAAAATGATGGTTCTTTGGTTTGTCTCTAAGCTGGCCAGCAGCAACTTTGGTGTAGGCGTGAGTTGAAGGGGAAACAAAGGGCGGCGTAGAGACAAAAGTGAAGATTAGAAGAAAATAGAGACCAGCTCTACGGGGGCGTAACAAAAACAAACAAACGGAGGACAAACAAAAAACGGACTTGTGGTTGAATGGGACTTGCTGAAGAGAAGAAAGAAGAAAAAGGTCTTGGAGGCGGAGGGTTGGTCCTGTTTATAAGGAAGGCCGGCAGAGTGGCCATCCCCATTGCGACTTCCCTCTGCGAACCTACTGCCTCTAGTTGCCTTAGGAATAAGCATAAGCAAAAATACATTACATAGACCAAAACAAGGCAAAATTTCACAGAGATTACCTGGCCGGCCAATGACAGCCCCGGGGCAAGGAGATGCCGAGTTCGCAGGTGCCCGGTCCCATCACCATCTCCCGCTCATCACATCTCCTCCTCCTCAAGCGTCGGCGGTTAGCTAGCACAAAAAGTGGGCGGGAAGTGCGTGCATCGTGGGTGCCGTCGGGTGCGGGGCGCCATTGGTGAGAAACAACCGACCAATCACAGAGCCGAGGCCGCTAAAGAGGCCTCGGCGGAGACCACCCGCGGGCGTCTATTCAAGCGCCCCCATTGGCCTGTGGCACCGCCGGCCTCTGGTCCTCTCGTCACGTTGCAGCCCGGCCAATGGCGTCTGGCCTCAGCCAACCTCCCTAATCCACCATCCGCACTTCCATGACTTGAACCATCCATGAGTGCATATGCATTCAGCTTTGCAAATCACCATCACCGCCACAAACAATGCAAGGTAGGACGGGGTCTTCCGCTATGGACTCGCCCAGGCAGCGTGATCCTCTTTCCCGCTCCGAGACCGACCACTCGATTCCCTGCTGCAATAGCACACGAAATGGATCTTATGGATCATGCACGGTCTAGGCTACATGCCCGCTCACCCATCTGCCGTGATGTCTTGCCTCTTGACAGCTTTTCAGTCTTTTCCCGCCATTGGCACACACGAGGTCTGGCCCGGCGTACATGTGGTGTGGTGCAACCCTTGAGTTCATGCGCGGCCGGCTCAAGGAAATCGGGCGAGTCAGAGAGTATGTGCAGCGCATTGCTGCGCAGCGCGGCGGCAGATGCACTACTCTGTGTCCCTCTCTCGCTCGCTCGCTAACTATGTAGCTCATGGGATGGTGACGAGGACCGGCGCGCAACCTGCGTCGTATTTGCCCCGTGATATATCACACTGCGACTCAACTCGAGGCGGGTGCCGTTGACGGCCTCGAGCGGAGAGTGATGCGTATGGATTGGTCGCCCACGGAGCCCTAGCTTGTGGCCTCACTCGTATCCCTACAACCAGCCACCTAGATTTGCCAAGGGATCCTCTCTTATGCAGAAGAGAATTGTTGATAGCAAGGGGGAGAACTCGGCTCTGAGGGAAACACTCATCAGATCACCAAAAAGAAAGAAACTCTTCCTTCTGCTGCCGCTGCCCATAGCCATGCTGGAAACATGCTGGGTCCATGCAGCCCCATCCTCCCCTCCTCTGCGGCCCGTCCGCGAGGGCCTCACATTCCGGGCCTAGCATCGGTAGCATCGACCCTCCGCCATCCGGCTTCATGCATGCCACGGGTTTTAGCCTCGGCGGGTATGTGAGCTCAGTCACACAAGGGGAGGACCGTCCACCGCTTCAATGAGAGAATGTGTGTGTGTGCTCGGTCATTGCCCCTCGCAAGAATGAGGGGTCCTTCTCGTGTCCAACGGGAGAGGCTGCGGGAAAGGATCTTTGGGTGTGGACTTGAAAGGGAGCGTGACCGTCCTGATGGTGGTTGGAATAGACGCTGCGAGCTGTCGTCACCGCAGTTGATCGTTCCCAAGCTTCCTCACAGAGGATCCTCATCACTTGATGTGCCCTGAACTTGGCATCACTCGCATGCCGAAGCCGTTGATTGGGCGTGGCCTCGGTGCTGGAGACTGCATTTGTGCGAGCTGAACAACCTTGACAGCCAGAGCTAGAGAAAGAGTCGGCGTCGCTAAACGCTCTCGACTCGATAGTCGGGTCAATATTGTCTCGAAAGACCAATTGCATGGCCTTAGACAAGGCATTGCAGTAGAGATATCAGCTTCCAGCATCATTGCTCAGTAAATGGGGTCGCCGATGCAGACAACGTCAGACTGCAGCTTCCTCCAGACCCATCGCATGCCAGAGCAGGGAGCAAACCAAGGACCAACGAAAAATGACAGTCATGATTGTTCCAAGCTTTTTCGCTCAAGTCGATGCGATAAATGTCAGGTCACGTGGGTACCCGTCGCGTTCAACCCTAAGCCCAGGCTCGACGCGCAACTCCCGTCGCGTCTAGCGGCACCAGATCGACACCAAGCATGGTCGACCTGCCTTTTTGAGCTTCATTCCTGGGGTTTCTCATCATTTTGATCCGCTTTAGTGTGTTGCTGCCTTGCCGTGAATTGCTGCTGATTAGAAATCCAGAGAGATGAGACGGTCCAAATTTTCACTAGTCCAAGTGAATCAACTTTCACCCTTATCATCACCAACATACCTCGCTGCCTGGCAGAGTAGAAGAAGCCAGGTGAACTCGACTCCTTCTCTCACTTCCATTCGATCTTTCAATCAAGCCACTCGTTTTTACGCCCCTGATTCTCTCTCAAAGAGCCGCTCATTTCAGACCGATTATCCATCCACCATGGCCTCTGAAGACTTTGTGGTAGACGATGCCCTCGTCGGCAAGGTGACGGCGTACGTTGAGAAGTACATGTCCAACTACGACGCCTCACACGACTTCAACCACATCCAGCGCGTCCTCCGTCTCTCCCTCCACATCCAGTCGGTCACTCCCGAGGCTGACCGCTCCCTCGTCACCCTTGCGGCCCTACTCCACGATGTCGGTGACAAGAAGTACCTACGCCCTGGCGAAGACGCTTCACGCATGATATCAACCCTCCTCGTCTCGTTTGGTGCTCCGGCCGCCCTCGCCGACACCGTCCAGGCCATCTGCCTCGGCGTCAGCTACTCCTCCGAGGTCAAGGACCCGGCGCGCACCCGGGCTCTTGTGGAGAAGTACCCGGAGCTAGCGGTGGTGCAGGACGCCGACAGGCTCGATGCCATCGGCGCCGTGGGCATCGCGCGAACATTTGCCTTTGGAGGTGCCAAGGGTCGCACACTGGAGAACACCATGGACCACTTTGACGAGAAGCTGCTCCTTCTCGAGGGCATGATGAAGACGGACGAGGGTCGACGGATGGCCAGGGAAAGGACCGAGAGGCTGCGGCTCTTGAAAGAGTGGTGGGAGGATGAGACCGGGCCGGTGGGGGCGTAAGCATGAAGCTATCTAGAGCTGTGACTGTAGACGAGACGTCATCAAGTAAAAGTAATCCTGGTCAGCATGAAGCGTCACAGGACAATTGCTTACAAAACCAAAAATCAAATCAAATCATATCCCTTACCACCATCTGACGAGAGCCCCCATCGACGTCACAGCCCGGTATCGCCCTCCCGGCCTTGAAGCTCCGCAAAGGACTCATCCAAGGAAAACGGCAGCATTCGGTGGTTCTATCGGCCATGTACGTCCGTTGGGGGTAAGGAAAACAAAAACAAAGAGAAAGCAAAGACAAAATGCCAGGGTTCATTTAGCCAATTGCTCCTGTTGCGCCTGACTCGACGGCGGTGGATCCGGACATTCGCTGGTCTTCTGACATGGTGTCTGGGGTGAGAACCTTTGCGGACCGGGGGTTTTGGGAACGACGTCGGGGGCGTAGATACTTGCAAGTCCGGAGAGATATAAACCTCGGACGAAAGGGTCACTAAGCCCGCTTCCCTTTTTTCTCCTTTCTCTGCCTCATCAACTCTGCTCTCTCCTCTCAGACACACACACAAACATCTTTTACCATCTTACAACTGGTGGCCTTATCACGCTTCCACCACCTCAGACAACACCCCCAAGTACAAGATACCAGCAGCCGCAGTGACCACAATGGACACCCTCCCCCCGGAGATCCTCCTCCAAATCCTCCATCACCTGCCGTCCCCCGCTGTCAAGCACGCCCGACTTACCTCCCGGACCTTCAACGCAATCCTCGCCAAGCGCACCTTTGAGAAGCTCGTATCCTTTCTCGACCCAGACGTCGCGCAGCGAACCCTAGCTACCATCTCCCGGGACCCCCAACGCCGTCGACGACGCCCGTCCATCTGGTCCCCATGCTGCAGTGTCCCCAAGAACCTACCCATCGACGAGGCCTTTCTCATGGCCCTGTGGGCCGGCCTTCGCGGGGATTCGTGGGCTGTTGAGAGGGGCCTCGACGGGGACAAGTTAGATATTGATGAGTGGCAGAATGGTGTAGGGAGGGATGATATCGCCGAGGATGATCTAAGGGAGGCCTTGTTTCGATATGCGCTCTATCTGAGCTACATGGATGAGAGTGAGAGTGAGAAGGATGCACCACAGGCTTGGGTTTTTGATGCACTGTGCAAGGCAGGACGATGAGGAAGAAATAAGCAAGGATTCGGTTTTGTAAGAGAGCATTGACGAATTATGATCACGGTAAATGGAAATGGAGCAATTGTTTGTATGTTTAAAATGTTTTTGCTTTGGCAACTTTTGATGGAGGAATTAAAATTAAAAATCAAGGTCTAGTCTAAAGGAATGATCGCTAGTATTAACCATAAAATTAGTAGTGATATATCTTCAAGTCGTGTTTGCGTGTATGTAAATAGACGCTGAAACCCTTTCCATCTCATATGAAACATTGCCCAGTCATCGCTCGGCCCAGTTCATCTTAGGTGCCCGGAGCGGAATCTCCAAAGAACGCCGTTCGCTAGTGCGATAAAAAAAAAAATGACAAAAACCCCAAGTGCTATGCTTTCATGCATCATGTAAGGATCGTGAGAATTTTGAAAGGACGTTGAAAAAACAGTTCCAACAAGATTGAGGGAGGTGCGGGGTTTAGATGAGGTAGGCAGCAGCAAAGCCGACGATGGCCAGGAGTCCGGTGACTGTGGTCATCGCGGCGCCGGATGTGACGGTCTCGGGCTGATCCTCCTCCGAAGTGGGGCCGGATGGCAGACGCTCGGCCTCCTTATCGGGAGTGGAGCTGCCGGTACCCTCATCGCTTCCAGGCTTGCCACCGTTGACACCCTTTCCACCGTGAGATCCGGGGTACTCGGGCTTGGTTCCGTTGGGGTGGATGGGAGCACCGCCAGTGGGGGTGGGTGGGTTGTAGGTGTGGTGAGGAGGAGGGTTCACGGCAGTAGCATTGTGAGAAGGCTCCCTGGGGATGGTGTAAGTGATGGTCTTGGTCACGCTCTGGCCGGGTTGAGTTGGGTGAGGGTAGACATAGGTCTGAGTCTTGGTGATGCAGTCGGCAGGGTTGGTAGGCAGAGGCTCATGAGGCTTTCCGGGCTCAGTCGGGTTTGGCTTTGGCTCGGGGTTGGGCTTGGGCTCATGAGGCTTAGGCTCGACAGGCTTGGGCTCAACGGGCTTTCCAGTCTCGACGGGGCAGACGGTGGTGTAGACGGGAATAGTCTCAGTGGTGACGTGACCAATCGGGCAGTCGGTGACCGTGGGAGGGCACTGGGTGATGGTGTAAGTCTTGGTGGTGTAGACAGTGCTCGTGGTGTACTGAGTAGGCTTGACGGTGGTGCTGTTGCTGTTGGGGTAGACGGGATGAGTGTAGATGGTGGTGAAGCCTCCAGCGTTTGTTGTCGAGTAGCCGGGGGGGATCACTGCGGTAGAGCTGGCCGATGGTGTAGGATAGACAACGGGCTGGATGTTCTTGTTAGTATATATGGAAGGATGGAATCTGCTGGAATATCCACTGACCTCCTCGCCGTAGTGAGCGTTGGCAACGGCTGCCGCGGCGGCAATGATGATTCCCGAAGTTCGCATATTGGTTGATGTGATTTGTTTGGTGTTTAGGATTAACGAATGTATAATGTCGAGTGAAGTATGTATTGATCGACAGAGCTAATCTTGAACGAAAGACGATGGTGTGTTGAGATAATGAGAGAGGCATCTGGCATCAGGCAAGGCCTTTCTTATATCTTGGGAGAGCCGGCGGCCTGATTACACCCGGTGGTGTAAGCGAGATAGAGCGGAGCCTGCTAAGAGTTGTCATCTCGACTCTCGGAGAGGCCAATGGCGGCCGACTCGGTGGCAGGGCTGATAGGCGGCATGGCGAAGTGGCTAGTGAGAATGGCGATATGGATACGAGGTGTGGGAGGTCGTTGAGGAGGACCCTGGATGTCCGTATTGCTGATGACCATTCACGGCGCCCCACCAAGTCCCGAAAGGGAACAATGCCCAAGTCGGCGATGCTACCATGGCCCGCCGTTTATCGTTGACCACAGGGATTGCACGCCACTCCCACGATGCTTCTCTGAGAGCCTAGACCTCACGTCATCTGCAATCTTGTTAGTCTCCATGCAAGCAGTCCGCACAGTCACGGAGGTAGCAATTTTTCGACATTTCCCCCCCACTGCGTTCGCAATAGCCGCGTCTGCCAAGTGCTGTCAGTAACATCTCCGCTGACGCTGACCAAGGCGAATTCACCGAACGGATGCCAGGGAGGGCCCTGGATTGGGCAAGGCCGTGGAACAAACTCTCGGGACATGGGTGGCTATGTCAGACTGCGTCGATTTTTGATCCGACGGGAAAGCTTAAACAACGAGCCCAGCTGGCTGGCCGGCCGTCCATGGCGGAGGCACTGTCAGTGTCAGGTAGTGTAGGGCTGCCCGTCAAAGAGGCGACAGGGGCTATTCTTGGAAGATGGGCGTTTCTAGCGGTCCGCCATGTGCCCTGTGCCGGGGTTGCCGGCACCCAAAGTGCGGCGATGCTCACCACCGAGATGGAGCCGCTAGTTCGCATTTCGGGCTCCCAGGGCACTGGGACTGAGGAATCAGTGGGTAAGTTCGGAAGCTGTTGGAATGTCCAGTGGCTCGATGACTTCATCGTCAATGAGCCCCAGGATCTTGGGTTTTCGGTCTTGTGCCTCGGTCTCTCCAAATAGAAAATGCTGTTAGATCACCGCGGGCCGTGACCAGGATCTGGTGATTGTGAAGTCAATCGTGTCGAGACCCCTCAGTCTTCGTGTAGATTGTGGGAAGACGGTGACTCGCTTGGTGACTCAAGTGACTGATGGCCCGCCCAACATGATGGCCCAGCAACCCTCTTCGTGCCATTTCCGTGACCTTCCACACCGAACGTCGCATGTCTTGGTTGTCACGTCTCGCTTTTTTCCCCTTGTCGATTCACCTAGATCATTCGCTATTCCACGCTCGTATAGCTCGACACCCTCTCTCATCCGAAAAAGATGAATGTCTTTGACCTATTTTAGAAATCCAAGCAGAGGCCACTGGCTCGTAAACTTCCGCCGGCGACGTTGGATCTAGAAGCCGGTGTAAATCACCCGCTGTCGTAACGTTGCGCGAGACCCGACATCTAGGGTCCTGTGGCTTGCACTCAGCCCACCACCAGCCTCAGCCTCATTGTCCCTCACACAGCGTCACAGGCTTGACTGGACGCCATCGGCGACACGGCATGGCATTGCTGACTGCTTCGCAATGGCTTTGGCTTTGATAGGTATATATCCTGTCGGCCTCCGTCTGAGCCGAAAGCCACGCGTTCCTCCTCGAGAGAATTTCTATTCTTGGAATCTCCGTGGAAATCTCCGCCAGAGAATGGAAGACCGTCGTTTCCCACTTCCGTCGTCTGTCAACAGTAGGTGACATCGACCGCTTCAATATTCGCTCAAGCGACGGCAGTCATCCGACAATGTGCGGAGAAGTTCAATATTGGCTCGGGAAAGGCGTGATAACATGAGCGAATAACAGGTTCACATACGAGAAGAGGAGCGTGTTCGTATCTGGAGACCCCGGCCAACATCGTTCCCCGCACCGAGGTTGTATGGCACCAAGATCAGGCTGAATGACCATCTCGAGTCGTTCTTGGACGAATGGGCCCACTCTCTGAAGGTGGTTATAAGCACGGCGGTCACCGGCAAGGTTATCTCTCGAGATCTCGCAGGAGCTTTTGACCAAGCAAGTCGTTATCGCTCGGGCCTAGGGATCAACGCTTGCAGACGTGTGCTGCACGTCGAGTGATAGTCAGAATCTTGTTGCACCCTCGAGTGTAGGGTGCTGGCTCGAGTCGTCGAGACATGGCTCAGCAAGATTTGCAGGATGCCGTCCCCTTGTCCTGTTTCTTTGGTGATGTCTTCAGCTACTGCTGTGTAAAAGAATGCCCTATGTCAAAGTGACAGCGCATGGTAGATTGGCCAACAGCCGCAACATCCAGTCCACAAGTTCGAAGGTGACAGCTCGGTGTAATATTATGAGATCTGCAACCGGAAGTGTGCCGGTATCGAGCTAGGAAGCCCGGCAGAAGAAGCTGATGATGGCGCGGACTGAGGATGGGGGTTTGTCATTTGGAGATATGAGATGGATATCGACTGGCGCGTTCTTGCCAGTCTTGCAGGGTAGATGATAAGTGCACACACCATCGAAAACTGAAGCTAGATGATTTGGCCATGGTTAGACGAAATGATTGGACTAGGGTAACTATTTCGTTTCTTGTGGAATAGGAGAAGAATATATTGGATCTACAAGATTGACTCCATCTCACCTTTCATGTTACATTGTCACTGTCGCTTGTTGGTCTTCTCATTACCGATTCGCCGCTAGGTCTGAAGCGCTGGTGGAAGACCTACGTTGTTCAATATTTACAATGAGGCCCGACAAGCTTCATTTTTAGGACAACGCCTTCTCGATCGAGCGCAAGCTGCAGAACTTTTCTGAGTCAGAGATGTGCTGTTTTGTTCCGCCGTTCTCGTGCATCGTCAAACACAACACATCAAGTCTTGTGCTGGTGATGCGTCGGACGGCGACGTTTTGTGAGACGTCACGTCCACCCTGCCACTTTGCACAGGAAAACAAGTCAGGCCAGGGCAAACGAATTTAGCGAGACTGCACATGTCCATTCTCGAGGTCTCATGAATGAGGAAGCGAGAGGCGATTTCATGTTTGCCGAATCAGACATGCATATGTTGTTGGCGAAGCCCACATCAACAAGTCGCTTCAACGGAATCTCACTGGCACAGAAAAGGCGGTCGATTCGAGACGGCAGTCAGCAAAATGCAGGAGAACAAATCGGCCCCAAAAATTCCAGAAATAAAAACGTCAAATGCAGGGTCTCAGGGACGCATCGCTTCAGGGGCTCGTTGTCAGGGACAGAGCGTCCTCGTGAGAAACACACAGACTGAAGCCATCTCGATGGGCTAATCACCAGCCTGGGCCTACACATGCAGGGCGGGATCTGGCACGCGAGACCAATTTTTATGTCTCATATTGTGTTGCAGCGTCAGGGCTCGCAGCGGCACCTATTACCACGCCGTGGCCCCCAACAGAACGTCAGACTATGCTTCGCATAGAGACATGTTCATGCTGACGGAGCCGGAAGCAGGGTAGGTCGCTGTCGATTTGATCGATCGTCCAGAGAAGCCGGCAAACTGCGTCGTCAACTTTCACCTGCCTATCTCATGCTAATAGGAGCAGGGGGTCAGAAAAACCCCCAGCTCTTACATAGTGACGCTCCGCTTTGCACGACTTGCAGAAGTCGACTCTGATTTGGTTCACGGATGAGAAAAGAGGGCCGTGGGCGAGATCGAGTGGGAGAGGTGCATTGAGTCGTGAGTGGCTGTCCAAGACACCACCAAGTGCCATCCTGCAGATGCCCCAAGGTGGCAGTTCTTTTTTTCGTCTTAGCGGCCTCTTCCTAGGCTTGCGCCTCCGACGCGGCCGATTCGTCTCCTCGAGGGAAGGAGGTTGGTGAGGGTGTAGGGACGACGCTTCACGTAGCGCCTCAGTTGAGGATTCAAAGTTGAGAGTTGATCGCCACGAGTGGGAAGAGAAATCGTGGGATGAGGCATGGGGAGAATCACATTGGCCGACAGAGAAGGAGTTGGACTGAAGGATGCGTGATTCCAGGCGGATCTTCCAGCCAGCCATGTCATCCATCTGGAGTATCAATGATCAACAAAGCTGGCGTCTTGCATCACCAGTGGGTAGCAAATCGAGAGCGGGGGACCTGTTTTTTTTCTTTCTCTTGCGCGACGCTTGTCCAAGCCAGGCCATGATCCCTGAAGCTTCCCGGCACTGAAGGTTTTGAATGGAAACAAAAGAAGAAACGACAGAGCGCGAGTCCAGGGTCTTTAGCCCAATACCAGGCTGTCTTCCATCCAAGTCCCTCCAGCTTCTGCATGGCGGACCCCACCAACTTCAAGCATCGGTCCATCAAGGCATCGCATCGCACTGGTCTCACAGTACGAGTATGGAAACAAGCGCCTGTTCCCAGATTCGAGACTCCAAGATCTGTCCAATAGAGTGGCTCTAGGGACACCAGCCAAGTCTGGGCTGTCGAGCTAGATCAAGAGTGACAGCAAGAAAGCTTCTGGGTCCCGTCCCATGCACCCAACGGGAGGCGTGCTCGTCGGACCGTCCCAGAAATATCCATCGGCATGCCCTTCGCCGTCGTAAGACTCGACGCGTGCGCGCTGGTGCCACGGTATGGTCGCTGTGCCAGCTGAGGAGGACGGGCATCCGTCATTGCATGGCATGGCATGGCAGGCAGTGTGCATGCAGACAAGCAAGCAAGCAACCATGGACTGGAAGCCAAGCAAGGCTGGAGACTCGACGAGACGGCGACACCCCTGCTCGAGGTTGCGTCAGTGCTCCAGTGCCAAATCGAGGATCCCCACTGGGGACCACCAAGGACTCGACGCTCTGGCACTGGGCGACCTCACTGGACGGGCCGCTGGGCCACTGCAGCTCGTGAAATGCACAGGCTGGGGCCACTGAAGGAGCCGCTGAGGCCACTGAAATCCTCGACCCCCTTAGCGTGTCCCGCGGGCGGCCCCCCTTCCCTTCCCTAGGTTCCTTCCTTCCCTTCCAGTTGACGGCGCCCTTGCTTCTTCTGGCCTTGGTCCTCCTCCACCCTCCCGTCATCCATCTATTCCATCAATCAACCCGCTCGCTCTCGTCATCTCACCTCACCTCATCCCTCCATTCTTCCTCAACGCCAGACTTTTGCTCTTGCTTCCGCTCTCGCACGAGCGTCGCTTTTTCGCCCGTCAAACTTCGCTTCTCACACTCAAGTATTGACGCGAAACCGTAATCTCCAATCCCGGCGCCAAACTCGCCCTCGGGCACTATGCGTATCCTACCATCGCGCTCGATCCTTGACGCTACTTCCTGAACCACGTTACGAGTGCTCAACGGGTCGGGTTCACGCCGTGGCCGTGGCCGTGCCCGCCTGCCACCTTGCCTGATTTTTGATCGAAAACCGTCTGCTACCGCTGCAGAAGCGCATCGCCTTCTTGCTTGCATGTCTCGGATTGCTGTTCAACCTGTCGCTTCTGTTGTGTGCCGCAACCTTTCCTAACCCTGTTGCTCGACCCATCGCTGCCAGCATGCGAACACCAACTCGTCTCAACATTGTCGTCGCGAAGCTCAAGTTTTAAAAGTCGCCACTACTCCGAGTCATGCTCTCAGCTGCACATTCTATTTCCTCGCCGGTCATAATGGCAGCACCCGCCGATTATTCTCCCAAGCCGCCCTTCGAGGCCAGTCTCTCTGGCCAGAGGCAGTTCAAAAAGCACAAAGTTCTGCCTCGTCCACACCACGAGAGAACGCCAGAAATCCCAATTCAAATCGCAAAAGCTACTCCGCCTAGACGTGACCTGCTCATTGAAACCTCGCGTTCTGGAAACGGCGCTCAACCATCCAGCCCCCGAACCCTCAAACATCAATCGCGAAGGATTGGGAGTGGTCCAGACCTCCCCCCTACTCCCCCGAGACAATCGCGCAAGTCATCGGATAACTCGTCCGGTAAGGCGAGCAGTCCATCCGCGACCGACGAAGCATTGCAGACGCCTCAGCAGTCGAAACCACGACCACCCACTACACCACCTAACCAGAAGAGCCCGCCTACCCCGGATGTAACACCGCCTCACCATGCCAGCCGCCCCAAACTGCTACGCCCCGACGTCATTGAGCGCCCTGGTTCGAGCACCACAACTGTTGGCTCACAATCTGGCTCCTTCACAACCGCCCGGGAAGAGCTTTCGGTGGATGAAGATGAAGACAGGCCTACCAACGCGAAGGCTTCGCGCTCGACTGTGCGCCAAGTCTCTGATACTGGCGCCTACATTCCGCAGCCTGAGGCACTGGGCCTGGCACTGGCCAACTTACCCCCTCGCTCAGAAGGGAGCAGTACGTCTAGATCAGGGGTGGACTGGGGCCATAATGACAGCGACTGGGGCTCCGTGAGCGAGGTCGAGCAGGAATGGGACCACAACCTGCAGAGATTGGTAACCGTCAAGAAGCGACCTCAGCCTCTCGAGATACCAACTTCAAACCCGTACGGAATCAGGGTTATTGAACCCAACATGATAACACCGACCCAGGCAGCCAAGGCAGTTCGGAATCTGTCGTTACACCAAAGAAATGACAGCGTTCCCTCTGCGAAACGACTTTCAACTCGTGATGCAGCGCCATCGGCTCCCTCGAGCACAGTCACCGCCAGCTCCGACCCGCGCAGAGCATCGGCCATATCGACAAAATCTACCGTCTCGACTGTTGTAGAGGCATACCTCTTGGACGCTACACCGAAGAGGCAGAGGACCCTACGCCATGTTCGGAAGCAGACTATCTTGAGGGATCCTCTCGATGACTCGCCAAGCTCAACCGCCCATTCTCTCAAGTCGGACAAATCGCAGAAGGAGCAACGCGTTCGCAGTCGCCCGGATGCCTCGAAGCATGAGAGCCAAGCTTCAAGCACGACGCTCAATTCTGTCTCGAGCGGTAGGGCTAGACGGGAGGTCTGGAAATCTGGTGGTATTCCTGTGGTGGTGGTTCCAGATCGCCTGTCGTCACACAAGCCCAAGTCCACCAAAGAACCTTCCTTGAGATCTCGTTCGAGCCGTACTGCGAGTATCAGCCCGGCGCCGAATGACAGATCGACGACCAACGACGAAGCGACTCTCGTGTCTCGCGAATCTCGGGGTCGCAGGAGTTCTGTGCCTGATGACTCGGACCAGAGGACTATTGATTATCCTCCCATCGTCCCGGCTCGCTCATCTTCCCTCTCGGCACCTACCAGTCGCAATGGCTCACGGGCTAGCTCATTGACTGCTGAGAGCATCAAGCTTCACAACGCCCTGCAGGAGTCTCTGATGAAGAAGAAGGAGGAGGGCAAGACGCCTGACATCAAATTTTCGGCAGATGTGCTGGCCCCACGGACTCTTTCCAATGCTTCCGAGAAGGACTGGGCTCATCGTCGCCTGAGTTCCGAGCGTCACGATGATTTCCTGTTCGCCAAGGGATATGGGCCACAGAACACGCCATTCTCGCTGGCTTCTGTTGATACAAATGGGACTAACCCAGTGGTTTCGGAAGCTCTAGCCGTGCAGATGTACCCTCATCAGAACTCGTCCTTGTTGATGGTTGACCATTCGACGAGGCCATCTGAATCACTTGACGAGGATCAGAGGGAAGATGCTGAGTTGGAAGTACCACTTCCGACCGACTCCTCAGAGGAAACTCCTGTTACACCTCCTCAGACAAAATTCTCATTCAACGACATCGACTCACCGCTCCGAAACCCGCGAGCGCCTCCTGAGCCGCCTAGTCACCCACCGGCCATCAATTTCATTCCCGCAACTCCATCAGGTAGCACACCGGCCCATGAAAAGATGGTGCAGATGGGCAACTACTTTGAGGCTCTCGGAGAAAAGCCTCCTCGACGTCCTTCGGTGGTGCGCCGGGCTTTCAGTCGTCACCGTCGCCACTCAGTCGATTTCGGCCCTTCAACTTCGAGAACCCAGAGCTTTTTGACCCGGAGACTGTCTCTCTCACGCACTCGACACGGCAAGGGGATGCCAGACATGGAACGTGAACCAGCGTATCCAAGCCCGGACGATAGTCCAGCGGAAGAGAACAAGCTGCACCCGTTCTGGCGCCCACAATGGTCCAGCGAGGATTCGGATGACTGGGACGGCTATGACGACGATGGCGTCCGCTTCTCAAACGACCCGGTGGAACAAGTCTACCGATATCCTCCTGTGGACAATCGGCCATCAAAGGGACTTGAGAGAAGCTTCAGCGCGAGAATGAAGCGCACATTTGCTGTCCTCCCTCGCGAAGACTCTTACTACACCAGCTACGACTGGCCCACTACCGAGCGCCGTACCATTGGCCGAACTCCAAGTGGAAATCTTCGAGTTATGCGACATCGTGCCAGCCTGGATTCTCTGCGACGCAATTACAATGACGAAGAGCGACCTTATAGCGCGTTGGACGGAGACGTCAAGAGGCCGTTCTGGCGGTCGAACAGTCTCCATCGACGAGCCAACAAGGAAAGACGTCGGCTTTCCCTCGGTAGCAGACTCGAGGAGATCCATAACCTTCGACGGAAGCTCAGTGAAAGGAGACGCGAGAAACGATCTCGAGAACTCCGTCAAAAGATTAGTGGCCCGAAGGAGGTTCGAGATGGAGTAGGAGACGTTATCCGGTCGAGCACTGCGCGCGATCACTACCAAACACACACACCGGCTTGAATTGCCACTAGCCATGGCCCTGGACTGGCCCTGGCCAACCTCATCCCATCACGCCACGCACGTAGACCCGACATTCAGGTCTGCATATGATCAAGACAAAAGGTTCATGATTGAGATGATTTACGCTTTATGAATGATTCTGGGTTACGGAAACGATATTGCTCACGATTTGCTATTACAAGTTTGATGATGGAATGGATTATATGTGGGCGAAGGAATAGCGGGAGATGTTTTACGTTGCTCTTCTCCGCGGGTATGCCTGTCCGTGTAAAATATATATACCAAGGACGTTGCTGTTGCTTGAGATGGATACGGCAGATGTAGTAAAAGGATGTTTCATGGTTGTCTTCTTGGGCAAACGATTGATTCAACGGATGTTTTTGCTGTTGGTGTTGCAACGTAGACTCGAGTTCACAAGAGGCTGGCCTCTGTCCTAAACATGGGCTCAAATTATCTATTTTTCCGTGTCAAAGTTTACTACCTAGAGTTGATCAGTTTGTCCCGATCTTGTCCTTGAACGCCTAATTCGCCAATAACGCTATGGTTACAATCAGCCGGAATCCCATCTCCCGCTATCGTTGTCGACACTCATCGCTTCTCGTGACCTGGAGCAGAGGCCCCGGGGGGAGCAAATCCAGGTGGACCGCCTGGGGGAAACTGGCCAGGCGGAGGCATGCCGGGCAGTCCGGGGAAAGGCGGAGGAGCAGCGCCCGATGCGCCGGGAGCTCCTGGGGCACCGGGGGCACCAGGTGGAGGGAAAGGGAAGCCACCTGGAGGAGGGAAGGGAAGACCATTTGGTGGCACAGGCATGCCATTAGGTCCAGGAGGGAATGGAGGCATAGGAGGCATGCCGCGGCCACCTCCAGGGGGTGCTACAGAATGTCAATAAGTGATCAACTTGGAGAACATAACGGCGTATACTTACGAGGCATTCCCTGAGGAAACTGGCCTGGAGGTGCTCCAGGCATTCCTGGGAAGGGTGGCGGGATACCTATAGCCGGTCAGCGCGCCTTGCTCTTTCAACCTTGGGGGCACGATATTTCTCGTCGACTTACCACCGGGGAAGCCAAATGGGGGCGGGGGGAAGCCTTGGCCGGGCTGGTTCTGAGGAAGCATGGGATTCGCGTGGGCCTGGCCCTCGGCGGCGTAGGAGGAGGTGATGGAGTCGATAACGGACTGAGCCTTCTCGTGGCCGATTTCTAGTAGAGGGGTCAGTCTGGCGAGTTGGCATGGGGATATCGGACATGACTTACGCTGGTAGTAGTCTACCACGTTTCGCAAGTGGTTTCGGCCGCTGTTGTGAGCCTTGCGCACGCTCATGGAGTCGTGCGTGAGGTAGACATCGCAATAGTCGCCTGGGAACAAAGGTCAGTTGGTGAGGTGGCGCGCGGATCGTGGAGGACTTACAGAAGACTACGGTGAATGTTAGCCAAATGCGCGACTATGGAAAGTCATCAATGGGGTCTTGACTTACACTTGGGCATCGTGACGGCAATGCGCGATGACGCTATTCGAATTGGATAATTTGGTGATGGTGTTTTGGACTGCGATCCTCGGGCGCGAAAAGCCCCAAGGTCAACGAGGCTGGCCCCACACGTGATGGCGGCGACAAGGCCAGCGCCAAGACGCTACTTGATTGGACCGAGGTTTTAGGGGCTGGTGTTAGCAGCTCGAGGGTGGGTGGGCCCCAACGCGACCGGGACACCTTTCAGTTTAAGCCCCTTGTCTTGTCTTGTAGGAGAACATCGTATCTACGTACGTAGCCTCTCCCTCTCCATCCCCGACGACTCGACCATAAACGACAGAGGCGAGAGAGAGAAAGCCACCTTTGCCAGGCATTCTTTCTTCACCTAGCACCACGACCATGGCCCTCCAACGCTCGCTGCTGCAGTATCTCTGCAGCGTCCTGCTGCTCGTCGGCGCTGCCAGCGCCCTCAAGTTCGACCTGATCGCAACCGCCGAGGGCTCCAAGAAGGAGCGCTGCATCCGCAACTTTGTCGGCAAGGACACACTCGTGGTGGTGACGGCGACCATTGATGGATTCAAGGGCGATGGCATGATGGTGAACCTCTATGTATGTTGCTTGCGCCGTCGAGGAATTGAAGGAAGGGTGTCTAACTAACATTGACAGATTCGCGATGCCGTTGGCAACGAGTACGGTCGCCCCAAGGATGTTGTTGGCGAGTCGAGGACTGTCTTTACCTCTCACGCCGACGCTGCCTTTGACGTTTGCTTCGAGAATGTCTTTACTGGCTGTAAGTGACGACTGCTGAGTGCTGCCAGAAGCACCATCACATGCTTCTTATCATTGAATCAACTAACACCTCCTATAGCCAAGCGAATCAACAACCCTACCCGCCACATCGAGCTCGACATTGACATTGGTGCCGACGCCAAGGATTGGTCCGCCATCCAGGCCACCGAGAAGCTCAAGCCCCTCGAGGCCGAGCTCCGCCGCATCGAGGAGATCACGACCGAGCTCGTCAACGAGATGGAGTACCTCCGCGCCCGAGAGCAGAAGCTGCGAGACACCAACGAGAGCACCAACAACCGAGTCAAGTGGTTCGGCGTCGCCACCACCTGGCTTCTCATCGGTCTCTGGGCATGGCAGATCATGTACCTCCGCGCCTACTTCCGGTCAAAGCATCTGATCTAGAGACTAGACTTGCTATTTTTAAGAAATGCGTGCGCGACCAGGAACCACACTGCTCCCTGTTGGAGAGGATAGACGGCATTGTGTGTAATTGTTGTAGGTGGTTTGAGTTTCCGGGCATGCTGGCGTTTTAATCCGTGGCATGTACATGGTCGGGAAGGGAAAACAAGGCTAGGCCTGTCCGAGCTGAGGCTTGATTGACGAGCTGAGTGTAACAAAAGTCATGACAGAGCAATAATTTATGTCCATATACATGATTTCTCTTTAACAGAGATGAAAGGAGGCACGCGATCTCTTGGCTACCAGATGAAAGTGTGGCGTGTGCTGCTTGGTCGATTGGAGAGTGGCTGTGACAGGTCAACTGTGGCTGAAGTCCTGCTTAGCTAACTCAAACAATCAATTCAATTGGCGCGCTGGCCACCAGCTCTGACTCAAGGAGGGAAGGTGCTGTGCCCCTCCACACCCAGGAACGACCCCGCGATACTTGGTCTGTTCAAAAGAAAGATTGACTCGAGTCCAGCAGAAGCAAAGAAAAAAGACAGAGAGAATGGCTGAAGAGAACCCTCCCAAGACGGTCGTCCAAGACCAGGATATCAACCCCTGGTCTGTCGAGGGTGCGCAGGGCGAGAATGGTGAAGTCGCTGCCATCAACTACGACGCCATCTGCAAGTGAGTTCAGCCCAAAATCGTACCAGACTTGGACTCGGGTTTTTTTTTCTTCTGTTCATCCCTAACAATTAATCAGGAAATGGAACACTTCAATCATCAACCAGGAACTCCTCGAGCGGTTCGAGAGGGTGACGGGCAGGAAGCCGCACCGCTGGCTCCGACGCGGCCTCTTCTTCAGCCACCGCGACTTTGACAAGATCCTCACAAAGTACGAGCACGGCGAGCCCTTCTTCCTGTACACGGGCCGCGGGCCCAGCACCGGCAGCCTCCACCTGGGCCACACGATCCCCCTCGAGTTCACAAGGTGGCTGCAGGAGGTCTTTGACGTGCCCCTGGTCTTCATGTTGACGGACGACGAGAAGGCCCTGTTCAAGGACAACCTGACGTTTGAGGAGACGCTGGCGTACGGCATGGAGAATGCACGCGACATTATCGCCCTGGGTTTCGATGTCAAAAAGACGTTTGTGTACAGCGATCTCAAGTACTTGAGCCACCACTTCCTCATGAACGCCTGGGAGTTTTCCAAGCTGGTCACCTTTAACCAGGTCCGAGGAGCCTTTGGCTTCAACGAGAGGTAGGCAGACTACCCTTGTGATGTTTTACGGACCACTGACTTTTCAAAGCACCAACATTGGCAAGATCTTCTTCCCCTCGGTGCAGTGCGTAGCTGCCTTTGCAACCTCGTACCCCGAGATCTGGACCGACGACCCTTCTCCCGTCCGAACAAAGCAGCTCGGCAAGATCCAGTGCCTCATCCCCATGGGAATCGACCAGGATCCTTACTTCCGCCTCCTCCGAGACAACTCGCACCGCATGAAGAACCCTTCGCCAAAGCCTGCCCTGATTCACTCCAAGTTCCTCACGGCGCTGCAGGGCGCGGGTGGCAAGATGTCTTCGTCGAACCCCAACTCGGCTATTTTCATGACGGATACTGCTAAGCAGATCAAGGTGCGTTTGATGATTTAATCGAATAATTTCACAGACTCACATTCCGTGTAGAACAAGATCAACCGCTATGCCTTCAGCGGTGGTCGTGAGACTCTCGAGGAGCACCGTGAAAAGGGAGGAAACCCCGACGTCGACGTGGCGTACATCTACCTCACCTACTTTGAGGACGACGACGAGAAGCTCGAGAAGATCTACAACGACTACAAGAGCGGCGCCCTCCTGACAGGCGAGCTGAAGAAGCTGGCGATCGAGGCCCTGCAGCCCTACGTGGCTCAGTTCCAGGAGCGGAGAAAGGAGGTGACGGACGAGGTGCTGGATGCCTTTATGAAGCCGCGGAAGCTGCAGTGGGCCGGAAACCCGAACCCAAAGCCCAAGGAGGACAAGAAGGAGGAGAAGAAGAAGGGCAAGGCTGAGAAGAAGGCCGAGGATAAGACTGTCGAGCTGCCCGACAGAACGGCTGAGCCTTCAGCTTAGATGTTAGATTTGGGGAGTGATCTATGATATACCCTCTCCATGAGTACAAAAGAAGAAGAAAAGACGGTTACGAATAAATGGAGTCATGTTCTACAGTTCCTCATGAATTACTTGGTGCAAACTCATGATGCATCTGCCGGGTCCGTCGGTTCATACCCCGGACCCACCCGCTCCGGGTTCTGGCTCTGACTTACCAATCTCGGGCGTGCAATTCTTCGGCCTCGGCTCTGGGCCCGAATATTCGACGTCAACGATTCAAGAAAATCCACTCCGTATCTCTCCGCCCATCGACTCGTCTCTTACCACCTCCAATTGCGCTCATTTACAATCGCACAAGGTATCTCTCTCTTTTAATTCTTGTCATGGCGTCCCTCGTCTCGCGAACCATGCGACCGGCCGTCGCCGCTGCGGGTCGCCGCTTCGTTATTATGCGTCCCCTCTCGATGACGACTTCTCGACGGGCAGACGAAGCCTCTGAGCTTGGGGTTGGAGAATTGCAGGGCGCAAAGTTTCGGATCGAGCCTCTGCGGAGAGTAGGCGAGGATGACGCCACCAAGCGAGCCCGTCTCGTCTGTATGTTCCTCCTTCTCTTGAGTCAAGGATGATGGAAGCTGACAGATATAAAGACCAGTCTCGCAAGCGCGGAACCCTCGAGTCCGACCTCCTCCTCTCGACATTCGCATCCAAGCACCTCCCCACCCTCCCCCCCAAGCTACTCGACCAATACGACCTCCTCCTCGACGAGAACGACTGGGACATTTACTACTGGGCCACGCAAAAGGAAGAACTCTCCTCTACAAACCCATCCTCCGAGGACGCCAAGCCCGCCAGCGACGAGGTAACACGTCACCCTCCCACGGGCGAGTGGGCGCAGACGGTCGGCAACTTCAAGCCTGCGTATAGACCTGTTCCCGCGCGGTGGAAGGATAGTGAGATTCTCGCCATGCTGAGGGATCACGTTCGGGAGAGGAGTGTTGATGGTGGTGAGGGTGGTGGTATGGGCTTTATGCCTCCCCTAGACGCCTGAAAAGAAACAGTGTGGGAAGATAGAGGTTGAAGACTACTATTATGTACAAGTTAAACTATCATGTATAACTCGAAGCCTGGAACCAAGTCAAGAATTGGAACGCATACGAGATGTTAAAATAAAAAGTAAACAAAAAACACGCGAATGTGGAATCTGATTTTCGTTGGTTCGCTGAACATCTAAAGTCACGGTCTGTGACACGTATAAAAACCCTCTCCTCCTTCTCCCAAGGAGGTTCGAAAAGAACTCCATATGATGCCCAACTCCCAGGTTCAAAAAGAAGAAACAAAAAACCACCGCCATGTCCGTCCCAAGACCATAGGTATCCAGCTTATCTCATCCGTACACGCCCAAGTTCCTTAGAACAAAGAGTGAAGAGGGTAAAAGAAAAAGACGCATCATCTCATATCGTCATTAATATCATACGCTGAAGAATAGAGGAAGAAAAAGGAACCGTCAAACGTCAAAGCCTTCATTTGCAGGTTAGAGATTTCCCTCTCATCCACCCCCTTCAGGTAGAATGTTGCCTAGGCTTCTCAGAACCTCCATCATGGGCATATCCCTAGTCCCCGCGCTGGCCTTTTCCCTCTCTTCCCGTTGGCGTAGACGCAGTGCGCTGATGCTGAGGACCTTGTCCGCCTCCTTTCCTGCGACCAGGACCCGCTGCTCGAGCTTATGGACGTTGTCGGCGAGCTGGTCGACCTGGAATTCGAGTGACGATTGAATAGTTCGTAACCGTGACTCGGTCTGTGATCGGATGGCGTTGAATGATGCTGTTTCGTCTGCTAATAGGCCCCGGATCTTGCCTTCTTCTGGGTCTAAAAGGTCAAAGTCAGGGAGGACGATTGAGCCAGTTTCTTCTTCAGAGAAGAGAGGTGGTTGTTCGGGCGGTGGTTTTCTTATTGCTTGCCAGGCCTTCTTTTCTTCTTGTAGTCTGGTCATGGTTAGAACATGGACTCTGGCTTATAGCTTCCTTTCCACATACCTCTTAATGTTGATCTCTAGCTGAGCCAATTTTTCGTCCAGCTCAATGTTTTTGGGATTGGGCTTCAGGACCACAGGAGCCTTTGGCACATCTTCATCTCTGCTGAACCAGTCTGAGAACTCTGATCGAGATGTGAAATCTTTGAGAAGCTGGTCCTGAATTGCACGGGCTGTTGAAAGTCAGCAATCTTCATCTTGAAAAACACAGAAATATCACTCACCACCTAGAATAGCATTCGAGTTTGGTGTTCCGTGAGGAGGCTTCGGTGCCAGAGAGCGTTCGCCACACCAAGTCAACAGCTGCTTCATCCGCCGAGGTTCCGTCAAGCCTTCTGCCTCGATATGCTTGTAGAAATCCGCCGTGTTGACTTCCCGGTGCGGAATCGCCGTCTGGCCGCTCTCGATCAGTGAGCTGGCCCTCCGCCCTCGCATGCCCAGACTGCTCCGCCTGTTGGAGTTGCCCCCCTTCTTCCGCATCTCCTTGTTTCTGTTGATGACGGGTGTGTCGCTCATCGGGAGGGCGATTTTGGCCGACTCAACAGGCGCTGCATGGCGAGGTTCGGGGGACTTGTCCCAGTCCGGAGGCGGGCGACGAGGCGATTTTGGCCGGCGAGCGCGCTTCTGAGAGGCGCCATTTGTCTGAGGAGGAGCTTCTTTTGCCTGCGGAGGCTCTTCCTCAAGCTTCTCCCCCGATACTCGCGCGCTCCTCCTGGTCTGCCTCTTAGGAACCTTGAGCGGTGGTTCTTCGACAGACGCGTCCACGCTCAGTTTTCGTCTCGTAGATTTCCTCGTCGCCGACTTGGTTGCTGTGGTGGTTTCCTTCACTACCTTCTCCTTGGGTGCCGTCTCCTTCACACTTGTCTCCTCCTCGATAATCGTCCCGTTGGTAGTTGAGGCCTTGGTGGCGGCGCGTTGTTTTGCTGTGGTGCGGCCCCTCCCCGCCTTCTTGACCGGCTCGGGCTCCTCTGCCTTTTCCGTCTTGACCCTCTTGGACTTGCGGACAAACTGAAAGTCATCGTCGCGTTCGTAGTCGGCTGCTGCTGCGAAGAGGTCAGCGCGCGTTGCACCCCGCGCGTCGTCGTCATCCATCCACCTACCAGCGAGGCGCTTGCTCGTCCGTCGTTGGGGCTGGTTGCTCATGCTAATAAGTTGAAGCGGCCGCCGAGTCGTCACCAGGGTCGTCATGAGTGGCGCATTCGGGACCGTCTGCTGCGCTGCGAGGTCACCGTCGGGTGGTGATGGCGAGGCCGTCACGGCAAGACAAGGTAGGTCAAGACTGTTTAGTGCCGGGTGGAGAGTCTGTGCCGGCCGAATCGGTCGCGCAGGTCGAACAGGCGCGTCGCGTCGTGATGCACGTGCCGGTCCAGGTGATAAACTCTATAAAACGTGCAGAAAATGCTCTTGGACGCAATTCGCGATGACTCGGTCGGGCTGCGGCTTCGTTGATGCGTGTTTCCGGCTCGCGACATTGACGTTGGTGGTGATAGATGAGGCGCATCGTCTTGTTTACATGAGGGATCATTTACCCAGTCAGATTCCGCGCTAAGCCTATCTAGGGCTGCCAGCTACCGCCCCACCTCTGTGCCGACCCAGAGAAGGTAGGTGCCCAATTCCTCTTCACCGACCGCCACTTTTTAATTGACGGCAGAATCTGGATGATGTCTCCATGGGTGGATGTCTCTATGGATGTTCATCTAACATCCTTCTCTATCTTCATGGCCGAGATATCCAGAAAAGGTTCAACAAGCATGTCGGTCCAGACCTAAGTCAATACATCGTCACAGTTACATAAGCCACAAAAGACTGGTCTTACAAGTCAACTAGCAGCGTCATCTCAGATGTTCACAGCTTCACTACGCTCTTGTCAACACCCTCACCACCAAGACAACTCACATCACGACTAGGCACCTCAGTTAAACTATCAATAATATTGTTATCTTTCATATCGCAGCTATCATTCATCGAACCTAGTAGCTTTTGTTACCTAGCGCTACTTGCAAAAATGCCGAGTCCAAACACCAAGTGTGGTCGTCCACCAAGACCCAATTTCCTCATAACGCCCCCCAGGCAAAGTCCGCCTGGCCAAACACCTTTTTGATGTGCTCGTTCCGTGTGCCTTGCCAGAATACTTACAGGTTAAAAGAGTTGCGAGGGCCCGGGGTCTCTTCACCAGTCACCTAGGTGCACAAAAGACCACTGGACCCCCTTACAAGAAGATTGTGAACTCGTCTCCAACACTTTGTTCACTAACCGAGTACATACCAGACACCGGTCCCCGTCTGGTTGTTCTCGCTCGTCAAATGTTGTACAGTCCAAAGAGGTGAAACGAAGATTTGAGCCAGCAGGCTCTCGGAACGGCAACCCCTCCAGCCCTCTGTATAATGTGTATGTTAAACCATTACCCCTGCCTGTGTGCGCGAGGTATCCACGTCCTTCCTGGTCCAGTCAAATAAGGGTCGTATCGTCGAGTCCGGCGTAGACTCCAGTTGATTCGGCTCAGCTAAATGGTCCGAAATGCCCTTCGCATCTCTATGAGAAGCGACGCTGCACACCCTGGCCGGCCATCACCTGCTGGTTCGGCATGGGCGCTGCCATGCCGTACGGGTTCATCTGCTGAGGGAACGGCTCCATGTGCGCTATGTAGCTACCTGAAAGCCCCTGCTGCTGAGTGACTGGGCAGTCTTTGTGGGCAAGGAGCAGCGTCTTCAGGTTGACAACTTCATCTCGGAGCTGGTTGATCTGCGCCGTCAAAGCATCATTCTCTGTACTGAACATCTCGACCTTGGTCTGCAGATTGGCCAGCCATTGCTTTTTCCTTTGGCGACACTTGAGAGCAGCAACACTATTCCAAAGGTTAGTAATCAATATCAAACTGCCATTAGAAGGATAAATGCATACCGATTACGCTCGAGAAAGTTCTTTCGCTTCTCTTCGTCTGTCATCTTGGACTTGGAGCCACCCTCCTCGTGCTTCATGTTGGCTTCATCATCAGAGTAGTCCATGCTGCCATTCATAGCAACGTTGTTGGTCTTGGTCTTCTTGTTGGCGGGCGGCCTGGCTGCAGGTTCATCCGCCTTTCGTCGGCCATTGGTGGGAGGCGGGTTCCTCTTGCCCTTGCCTCGCGTGTTAGGTCTGGCCTGCTCGCTTTCATCTGACGCGACGCTACCCTCGCTAACACCACGACCAGACCCGATAGAGCCACCATTGACGCTCGACATCTGTGGAGATGTGTTCATATTCTGTGGTGCGACAGGCGCGGGATGGGCGTGGCCAGGAGCACCCGATGTGGGAGCGAATTGGTTCGCGTTCTGAGCACCGTTCCTACCGTGGGCCAGCATAAACAGACCGTTCGCCGCGTCGTTATCGTGCGGGTCAAAGGGGCCTGACGCGGGTTTCGCCTCAGGCTTGACAGTGGGAGCACCGTTGGGCATTTCTTGGGGCTGCGAGGTGACAGAAGGAGGTTGCTGTGGTGGAGGAGGGGGCTGGGGTTGGTTCTGTGATCGTGGAGGACCGTTGGGTTGCTCACGCTTGGCAGCGGCGCTTATAGCAGTTCGATGGAAATCGAGTGTACTGGGCGTAGCTCCGCCACTGGCGAGCTGCGCAAAAAGGGCCTGAGAGTTGGGGCTGGGGGCAGGGAACATAGAACCGCTCCCGCCAGGCGTCAGGCCAGTCCTCAGGGAGGACTCGTTGGGGGTAGGGAAGCCGCCTCGGAGGTGATGAGTATCGCCAAAATAATCGCCGGCCGGGCCAGAAAGCATCGCCGGGCTCAGAGGTCCAGTCCGCAGCGATCCTCCTCCCCAATTAAACGGTGTTGCGTTGCTTCCGGGCAGGAGAGAGGATGGTGACGTCAATGCAGCGACAGAGGGGAGTTTGGTTCCACCTGGAGTCTCAGGAGCGCCCCCGAAGGACTGCTCGAATGGATTGGGCTCCAGACTGAGGGATCCGCCGACTTGGGCAGCGAAGTAGTCGGGAGTGTTGTTGCTTTGTTGTTGACCGGGTCGAGGAGGAGGCGCAAGTGGTTTGGCTGGTTCGGCATTAGACGCAGCCTCTGCTTTCACGGGAGGATCGGTTGCCTTCGCGTCGGTCGAGGGATCTACTGCGACGGCAAGAGTGAGCAAGGGTACGACAACTACCAAGGGGAACGATGGTGTCGACAATGACTAGGGACGAGGGAGGAAAGAGCGAGGCAATGACGGAGGTGGACGGAGGTGGACGAAGGTGAAGATGGGGAGGTCGGGGAGCGATGACGATGATACGTCATTCGAGTAGTTGGCAGTGAGGTAAAAGCATGGAATGCCACTGCTCTGACTGCTGCGAATGCGACACAAAGGACAAGTAACAATGGGTGCGAGATGTCCAAGGACTTACCTAGTCGCGGGGGAGAGTTGTTGGATTGCTTTGGGGACTTCGACTCGCCTCCAGCAGAGGCATCAGTTGTTGAAGTCCCCATGACGATGATGTATTATATCTGGGGCAGGCGGCAAGGTTGATCGAACTTGACGAGTGGGGTGGGTGGTAGGAGAAGAGGATGGAGGAAGACGAAAAAGTCAAATGAGGTCAGAGGCGACGGTAGGTAGAAAAGCAGCGCGACAGCCGGTCTACGACCGCAAAGATACTATAGGGCAAGGTAGTCCAGGAGCTGGACTGGGGGAGAGTTGCAGTTGTCGTGGACAGTCAAAAGCGCACGTACAGCGCACCGCATAAGCCTCTTGGAGCTTCTCGATTGTTTAAGCCGGTTGGGACGAGTTGTTGAGTCCAGGGCGGCGCTTGCTAGAAAGGCAAATGCAAATATCTGGTCGAAGATGGATATATGCGTATGTACTCGACACTCGGCGTCAAAGTCGTCCAAGGGGAGTGTATAGGCAAGGTAGGCGAGGCGAGGCGAGACGAGGCGCGCGCGCACGTCTGGGCGTGCAACGGGTGGGAAAGAATATTAGGGACGGGCAAAAAAAAGAGTAGATACGGGAAAATAGATGTTCAAACTGCGACAGCGTTTCTGCAGTGGAGTTGCGGCTCGTGCCTGGCGAGGGAGCGTCCCGTCTCGAACGAAGAACGACAAAGCGGGCGGCGTTGTTTGCGGGATTGCGTCGATGGACGAGGATTGTGAAAGGATCAGGTTGGGAAAAGACGTCAGAGATGACGTTTGTGGGCAGCGAGGAAAAGAAGGCGCAGAAAAAGAAGGCGGCGGCGCTGGGCTCCTGGAAAGGCCTGCTTGGGGGGGGGGCGAAAAAAATGGAAGAGCTTGAGAGGACGCGCTAGGGCGGCTGACAAAACCCACTGGCCACTGGATGGGGTGTACTGTGCGTACTGTGCTGCAGGTTGAGTCGTCCGATTCTTTCCCCTCTGTGAATGTCGGGGAAGCCAATTAGATTCGGCCGTTGCAAGGAGGGGAGCCCGGACGTGGACAGAAGTGCCAGAGGAAATAGGGACGATCGCCATGTTTTGAAAACACCCCACGCATCGGTGATTATTTGACGATTCTAATTATGGCATGTATCTGGTCTTGAGAGATAATGCTCACATCGTATTTGATTTATATCCGTCTTCTGAATTAATTGTCACCAACAATCGTGCCGAATTTGATACTGGCTCAAACAAAGCAAAGCACATTGCTATCTACAAGTCGGAATACCTAGCAATGCAAGATATTGACACTGTACGGGTACACGAGCCACTAGCACTTTTCTTGCTCCACACCCCAATTCAAGCAATTGCAGAGCCAGTGCCCAGCAGGATGCAAGAGAAGAGTGGGTCTCGAGGCCGGAGCAACACCGTCATTCCCACCCCCCTCGGCCCAATTGGCCTGGCGCACGTCGCGATGACGCAGGAGTCCAAGGAAGGCCACGCCTTGTCAAAATCATGGATGATTGTTCTCGACAGCCAGCAACCATCACCACCACCATCAGTGACAACGACAGCAGCAAGGACCGTTTTCAGGGAACTATTGTTTCAGGGCCTTTCAGAGCGAGCTCGAGCGCGGTTGACTGTGTCGAAACTCTTGGTGTTCCGCGTTCCAATTTGCAGCAATTTTCCAAAAGCTCGTGACCTCGTCTCGAATCCTTCCTCCCGTCCCTTGCTCGTCCGTCCGTGGTTTCGGCTCAGCAAGGCGAGATGGATCAAATGTCACGTTTCCTCTCTCCACACAAACTCACATCACCACATCTCGTTCTGACCTCTTTGCCTGCCTCGACCACTTGACGATTCTTAATAATCGGGCGACCCTTCAATGCCTCCTTTCCTTGCCGGCATCCACCGAGTTGAGGCGCTGTCGAAAGATCGACGTTGCTGCAACACCCCCCTGAACTCTACCACACACACACTCACGCACGCCCGCCCGCACAAACAAACAACCTCACGCATTCATTCACAACCCAGCAGATTTAGAAGCTCTTGATTGCTGCAAGCCCCTTTCTCCGACACGACCTCTTGACCGACTTGTCAACCCCATGTCTCCTCTTCCGGTCCGGGGGACCGCCGAGATGCGGTACAGGACAGGAGACAGGAGTTCAGCACTTGCACCAAGTAAAATGACCACTCTGCTAGTGGCCAGCTTGACAGCAAAACTTCGAATCCTTCCCCGTCTCCTTCTCTGCGGTGCTCGGTCTTGACTGGTCCAAGTCTTTGCAGGTTACAAATCGAGGCGGCGCGCTAACTCATCCCCCCTGGACCATATCGGATCCTCGTCAGCGTCACCCCAATCTGGCCATTTCCCGCCCGGGTCACGGACAAAGATCGCGTGTACGCGCGCGTTTGAGAGGGAGTCAAGTTTTCACGGCGACAGACGCCAGATCTGTTTAGCAACCTCTACAAAAAAGAAGGGGGATCAGAGCGTGAGCAGCAAACTAATCTCGGATGGTGTCCCATCTCACCCTGAAGATTTCGGGGAGATTTCACAGATGGCTCCGGAACTGGTGGGAGGGGGGAACTTGATCCCACCCAGCCAAAGAGAGGCCAGAAACGAAACGAAACGCGAGGACTTGCAAATGTCGTTGAGCACACACAGTGTCTCGTTTGAGGCCAGGACGCGCTTGGGGTCCAGCACTGTGCTGATACCTGCAGGCGTTCAAGCGCAATATGACTGGCCCATGACGTCAGCTCAGAAACACGGACGTGCTGGAGACGGACGAGACGGACGAGACATTGGATCTCTCTCTCTCTCCCTGTCTTTCCGTCTTGTCTGTCTCCTCTCTCCTCGTCCATTGTCACAAGCTTCTGGCCGTCTGAGGAATGTCCCATCCGTTACGGTCCAGTTTTGTCCAGCGTCCATCCCAGAACCAGGTTGGCTGGCTCGACCGGCTTGCATCTCCGTTCAAGCCGTGCCCCTTGGCTCGCATTTCTAAGCGTCCACTTCCAAGCTTTTCTTTCCCCCAAGCGTTCCGTCCGTCCCCAGCCGCGACATGAACTAACTAACTGATGGCGTGAACACGAACTCTCAGGGGGCCAAGGCATGGGGGAGATGGTGCTGCTTACACGCCTCAGTTACGCTTTTTCGAGGCTCAACAAACACACAGACAATTGTCCCGCATTGGCAATCTAGAGGCTCATGGTTTTGTCCTGACCATGCCCCACACGAACGTGAAAGAAGACCCGCCTCCCTCGGGCTATGACGCATGGTTCTATCGCCAAAAATCATGGCGACATGTCTCATCAAGCCTCGAATCTCGCGTTTGGCGATGGCAGCTGACACGACCGAGGGGAATAAGGCGCATGTATGTGTGAGTGAGTGTCGTCGAGTACTGCCTGAAAGCCGTGTGTCCATTTGATACGCCTTTAAACCTAGAGCAGAGCCGCCTCCAGTCTCTCTGAACTCTAATTGAGACCATGACGTGATGTCAACTCGGCCGAGCTACGGATGGCGTTTCACGTTCAACTGCATATCAACAAGTTGTTGACACCTACAATTCAACACTGAACTGGTCTGCTGTGCGTTTACTGTACGGCACGCCGGGCAAAAGAGCCCGGATTCAGAAGACGGAGCTGGCTCCTCGGCGCTTGTGTCCAAGGAATCGTGCCCGCCTGTATCACAGTCGGATCGGATATTGGAGGATGATCGAGATCCCGACGGCACATGATCGAGATTCGATGTGCGACTCCGTCTCGGATGGGACACTTGGTCAAGTTGTTTCCGGGCTGATGCCAAGTATTGAACGGTGCCTTGTCTTGTGTGTGTGCGTGTGTGTCTAAAGTGCTTGGTGGTATTGCACGTCCCCATGTAGTAATCTTGTTGTGTTTCTGACGTATCGCTTTTCCATGAATAGCATTCAAACGGCCAAACAGGATCAGGGCGTCCATCTTCCCCTCTCTCTCTCCTGAGAGGCTTGGGTACCTGTTGCAGATCCGGCCGAGACCCGCGACCGTGGGGCTGGTCGCGATGGGTTGTTGGTGTTGCACATTTGCGATACAGCCACCCTAGACCATGGCAGTAAAAGACCAGATACCTCCGAAATCGTGTCAGTTGGCGAGACTTCTGCGCGAGGTAGCGCGGTGTATCGTCGGTTTCGGAGCTACACGTCTGAGAAAGTTGTCTATGAGTCAATAGGCAAGTTTGGCGGTGTGTTATATGCTTGTTAGCTTGTAAGTGAGGGGATTCCCAACCAAGTTGAGGCCACGGTCGTCGACAAAGGGGAACAACACGCGAATATATGATTCATGAACCCACTACAAACACAACAGATATTCACCAATTAGCCCGAAAAGCTAGGGTATGAATCACAAAAAGGCCCGCGGCTTAACAACCACGTTGATCCCGAGAACTCAAGTTCATAACTCAACAAGACAGCAATAACTCTCCATCACGCTAACAAAGGCTCCCCTCACAACTTGGCCTCCTTAACTCTCTCTACCCTAAACCTATGCCTAGGGGCATGAACTCTCACCAAGCCCTCGACACCTCGAGTCTCGTACACGACCTCGTCGGCGTCAATACCCGTGAGCGTCCCCTCGTCACGGCCCGAAGACCCCGTGTCAGTCGGCCAGACCATCACCGCCACGCCCTTTTGCAGGCCCTGCGCGAGAACGACCGCGTCACCAGCCTCGACATCCTTCTCGGCCTCGCAGAACGACCCGGACCGAATTTCGCTGGCTGCCTCCTCGCCGGAGAGAGTCACGGGGACGCCCACTCGCTTCTTGGCCGCCGACACGGCGCCTTGGAACCGGCGGATCCAGGCGTATACACGCGGGTACACTGAGGGGGAGAATCTGTCCTCAGGTAGAGCGCCTGAGAGGCCTGTTATCCAGTGGAATGGCCAGATGGCCTCAATGTCGGCCAGGCTCGGCTTTTCGGTCCCCAGGATCCAGTCGCGTCCGTCGGCGAGGAGAGTGGTCTCCAGGAAGCCGATGGCGCGGGCCAACTCGACGAGCGCCTCTGGCTTCTTAGCATCCATGCCGCTGCCACTGAGCTCGGAGCCGAGAAAGTCGCCTCTGTCGCGGTAGTATGCCGGGTCCTTGAGGAGAGGTAGGTCCTGTGGGAGGAGTTGTAGAGCTGTGGCTAGGATGCCCGTGTCGTTGGTGAAGTTCGACAGTAGATGCTCAACAGCGACTTGGTCAGGGCTCGTGGCGCCGAGGCGAGGCAGCTCGGGAAACATGGCCTCGAGCTTGCGCATCTGTAACCGCGTGTCGAGATAGACATCGCGACCGACGGCGAGAATTGGGATACGACGATGCGAGATGCCCAGGCGGGAGACGTCCGGTCGGGGCATCATGGGAGGTTGAATCTATCTCATCATCAGTACCAACAAGTACCCAGACAAGGTAGGTGGTATAAGCTCAAACTCCAACTTACACATTGGTTGTACGGTATGCCACGTAGGGCCAAATACCATATCAGCCGTCTGGCATATGGTGAGTACGAGTAGTGATAGACAATGACACGAGGGGTAGCCATTGTGATTGATGCCACCTTGTCAAGATCAGCCAAACAAAGATCTTGGTGTTTCAACAGCCTTGACCTAGACACCCAGACCCAAAATCAGATAGTCTAGACTCATGATCCAGCTGTTAATAACATCGAGCCTCGGACCCTCGGTTGATGATGCGGGGTGCGGGTCGTCGGGACGATCATGTTCATGGCCAAGGACCAATCGCGTGTTACTCTTGACTACGTTAGTTCACTCTCACTAGACTACAATCAATAGCCCTGTCACGACAACTACCAGTCCTCATTGAATTGAGATTTGATTGCACTCAGTTACTATTCTGGCCACCTACTTTTTGTCTCCCATCGTCATGTTGGACGAAATTGTCCCATTACATACACATCCCCAGGTGCCCTTTCAGTGTCGAGTGCAACTCCCAAAACGCGTGAGATCGGATCGTAACCGAACTTTTGTTGTTCCCGAAGGATTGGATTTACCAAACTGAAGCGTCGGCAGTCTGGGCAGCTGGAGCAACAGTCCAGCCATCATCAGCGATCTTCTGATCGCCGCTTGTCTGGTCGCCAGTGTTACCCCAACCAGCGTCGTTGTCGGCATCACCGAAGTTGCCTCCATCCATCTCGTCAGCGGGAGGTTCCTTGCAACGGACCTTTGTGTGGCCCATCTGCTGGCAGTTTGAACACTGGACCTTGCTCCCTAGAACTTAGTTAGCACCGCTGGTAGAAGCTGTCCTATCAGTGCACTCACAGTCCTTGGGCTCGGGGCACTCTCTGCTGTAGTGGCCCGGCTTGTCGCAGTTGCGGCAAGTGACACTGGACATGTCACGAGGCTTGTCGCACTCCTTGGCCATATGGCCCTCCTCACCACAGTTGCGGCACGCACGACCACCACCCTGGGGACAATCCTTGGCAAAGTGACCGACTACAAGGATTAGTTCATGTCGACAAGAGCAAAGTTGGTTTACGTACCTTCATTGCACTTGCGGCACTCGACATTGGCCGGGTTAGGGGGCTCCTCACAATCAGAAGCCTTGTGACCAGATTGGCTAAATGCATGTCAGTCATTGAAGTAGGTTGAACATCCAGACCTGCAACTAACCCGCAGTTCTTGCACGCAAACTTGTCAACGCGAGGCTCAGGGCCTGCCGAAGATGTTAGCAAAATGACAGTTGACTAGACTCTAATACTCACAGTCACGAACACGATGACCATCTCCGCCGCAGTTGTAGCAGGAAATCTTGGGAGCATCGGTGCGTTCCGCCTTCTCCTGGGTACAGTACTTGGAGATATGACCGAGCTCCTTGCAGTTGCTGCACAGAGGGATACCCTTGTCGACGACCTCTCCAGCATCGTCGAGGCGAGCAAGGAGTTCATCGCGGTCCTTGGGCCAACCCTCGACCTCACGAGGACGATCCGCCTTCTCGGTGAAGCGGTAGGAAACAGTGTACTTCTTGCCAATGTTTCCCTGGAGATCCATGTTGGCGAAGACCTGAAGAAGGGGCTTCTCGGAAGCAATCAGCCAGAGACCGATGTCTGCCTCAATGAGAGCGGTCTGGACATCACGGTAAGTGGCCTCTCCGTTGGACGCTTTGATGTACTCCTGAACGCCCTCCTTGGCGTCATCAACGTCTCTCTCAGCAACGGCCTGCTTGATCTTGTTCAAGGCCTCCTCGAGAGAGACATCAGCAATGTGGTCGCGGTTGATCTTGCGAGCGTTCTCGCAGTTCTTGCGCATGTGGCCTGTACGTACGTGAGCGAAGTCCACGCCCTGGAGTATTGTGAAACAAACCTTCTTCACCACAGTTCTCGCAGACCATGGGAGGCTTGTCAGGGCAATCCTTGACCATGTGACCTGGCTGCTTGCAGTAGCGGCAGGCCATCTCCTGAGGGTTGGGGCACTCAGCACGACGGTGACTGGAGATGTCAGTATGTGAGAAACAAGATACTTGGTTCTTGAAATGTCATACCCAGTTTCGCCGCAGCCGAAACACTTGTCATTGTCGTTGGCATGGCCATTCTCGCCGTTCTCAAAGCCACCGTTGTCGAATCCATCACCATTGGCAAAGCCGCCGTTGTCGAAACCGCCATCATTACCAAAGTTGTTGCTACGAGGGTTAGAAGAGGCGAAAGAGTCTTCTTTCATCCCCCCGAGAAGAAACTCACGTGTCCTGCTTTCCAGTGGTCCACTCGTCCTGACCTCCAGTGTTCCACTGGGACGACCCCCCCTGATCGGTTTGACCCCAGTCAGCCATGATGAAAGACAGTGTCGGAAACGAAGGTGAGTCGCTATAAGCATTTGTTAGTTTGAGACGGGCGTAGAACAAGCCTAGAAGTGGGAAAAGAAAGATTTGAGGAAGTTTGGCTGCGCGACCGTCCCGATCTGACGTATAAGGAGATGAAATGAGAGAATCACTGGGAAAAAAGAATAAAAGAAGGAGAAGGAAGATAGAGAGAGCTTGAGATATGCTCTTGAGATGTCACTCTTTCAAGCCTAGAACTTGGTGTGTCTGTGATGGGGGAGATCGAGACGAGGAGAACCGGAGGCGGGACCGCGAGCTCGCAAAGGGCGGGATAAGAGAACCGCGAGAGGTCGCGAAGGTCCGCAATATGCCCGCGCGAGCTCGGTATAGGAGAATATGAGAAGAAGGAGAATGTAGAGCGATCGTACCTTGCGTATCGGTATCTGCCGGTGTCGTTGGCGAGCTCGTGTTGAGATCGCAGCAAAGATTTGTGGTGTCTTTGCGTGAAGAAGGAGAAGGAAAGAACCTCTGCTTTATCTCAAAGATGCCTTAAACACAAGGTGTGATGCCTTATGCCTAACGCAGAGAGATAAAGTGAAGGAAGGTGCGATGGGTTCACAACTACGATGCACGTTCGCGATCGAAGACGGGAGAAGGAAGGCACGCGACCGGAGCGGATGCCTTAGGCGAAGATGTTTTTCAAAACAAACAGGCGTGTGTTTTTCTACGAGAAGATTCTATAGATGCAAGACGCAGTGACCGTCCCGGTAGCGGGCAGTTGCGATCACTGCTCATCCTAAAGTAGTGAAGCCTTAGGATGATACTGACCTAAGGAAAGGGAACTCTATAATAAAACGAGTTAGTAAATAGTTATAGGTAAAAAGAAATAATATATTAAAAAATATAACTAAAGGGATAAAATAAATATATAAGAAATAAGAAATAAAAGAAAACTAAATAAAATATAAGAAAACTAAGAATAAGTAATCTACGGTCCGTCCCGCTACTAGAGAGCAAGTACGAGTAGTTTAAACGCGAAGATATACTACTAAACCGCGTGGGTCAAGACGGTTAAGTTCTAGAACAATAGGGCAAGCAGCGGTAGCAAAGGTCAGCTTCAGTAATAGCTCCCACGTTAACCCAGCATTGCTTGCTCGGGGGCGAGCCTCACAAGCACAAGCGATTGCTAAGCACGTGTTGAAAGAACCCAGCATGCTCGACCCCGGAAATCCCCACTACAGCTGCAGCATGTGTGTGTCCAGCACGGAAAATTAGGGTGATCGGTGTCCACGGAGCATGAATCCGCTCACGAGATCATAAGATCGGCAACCTATCCCCTTGGGTTAGAAAGTGCCGGGGAAAGATAAATCGTCGTCGTCGGGATTGGTCCGACATCGCTCTGCTAGCCCGGAACGCTCCCTTCCCCCTCCCCCCATCTTTTCCGATTACCAAGGACGATATGTCAGCGTAATCACAAGTGGTGGCATAGGACAGAGCACGGTCGGGAGTCAAAGGGTTCATAAGAGCCGGGTCATACGGTTTAGCAGGCGATTTCTACATAAGCGAGAATTACAAGTTCCTGCATCTCCGGGGGAAGAGAGGTGAACCTGAAAGGGAGGTGAGGTCAAGGTCTGGGATTAAGGTTGTTTCGCAACGCCGCACAGTGCCATCCCGCATATTTTCTTGAGGACGCAATTGAGGAATTGGGTCTAGTCAGCAACCCGTCATGATTATCTCTGACTTATAACTCCGTCCAAGCACGGCTGCAGGGTCGATTTGTGGCTGGCTCCGCACCTCCGCAGTCGGAACAAGGATTGAGAGGGGGCCCTTATCGATATCATGGGCTTCCGTTCGTTGTCCGTGGAAAAGCAGAACGTGAACCCCGCAACTCTTGATATCGATGTAGTACCGTCCATCCGGGGAACGCATCCGCACTGTATCACCCGCTTCTGCCAGGGCAAAGTGCACAGTCCAGCTACGGCGGGCCACACGCGGCTACTGCTTCGATTGACTAATCCGGTTCACACCAACGCCCTGGGCTAAAAGTCGTCAGGGCTTGTACCGACTCCAAATACAAATCCAGCGCCCTGTCCCCTTCCCTTCCCTTCCTCCTCGTTGTCTTCATCTTTGTCTTCATCAGATCTTATAGTCTCTCTCTTTTGCAATGGCGCCCGCAACCCTCATGATCGATCCGAGCGACGATTTCGTCATGCCCGTCTCAAAGTCTGTCTCGCCACCCAAGCGGACGCTGCTTCTGGCTCCTCCCACTCTTGCCTCCCACTCTTCCGCCCTCTCGTCTGTCCTCGCCGACTATGACCGCTCCGTTACCGATCTTCAGATGCTTGACCGTCTCTCCGCGGGACTGGTCAAGCTGCCGTCCTCCACCTACGACCTCGTCCTGATCCTCGCCGACGCCTCGTCCATGCTGGGCGAGTCCCTGGCTCTGATGAACCGCGCCGTTCTTGGCCCTGTCGCGGAAGCCCTCAAGCCTAACGGTCGCCTGCAGTCGCAGGATGGAAACAGCCTGGAGGAGTCCACCCTGTCTAAGGAGGCGGTGCTGGCCGGCCTGGTGGCTTCGCGGGGAGGTTTCGAGAAGCCCGACTACGGCGACAACGAGGGAGCCGTCACCTTGAAGTTTGGTCTTAAGAAGAAGAACCAGCCTGCCCCTCTTGCGGACGGTTCCGTTCCCCTCAACTTTAAGAAGAAGAAGCCTGCCGAGGTCAAGCCTGTGGTCCCCGCCGGTGTCGGCTTCATCGACCTTAGCGACGACCTTGACGACGATGACCTCATCGACGAGGATACCCTCATGACAGAAGAAGATCTTTTGCGCCCCATTAATATTCGTATGTCAATTCCTTCCCAGTATACATGCCACATCTTACTGACCTTCCATCAGCTGCAGAGTGTCAGCCGAAGGCCGGCAAACGCCGTCGCGCCTGCAAGGACTGCAGCTGCGGCCTGGCTGAACGTCTTGCCAAGGAGGACGCTGAGAAGCGCGCCGAGGCCGACAAGAAGCTCGAGAGCGTCAAGTTGGCCACCGACGACCTTGCCGAGATCGACTTTACCGTCCAGGGCAAGGTCGGCTCATGCGGCAACTGCTCGCTCGGCGACGCTTTCCGATGCGACGGGTGCCCTTACATCGGCCTGCCGCCCTTCAAGCCCGGCGAGGAGGTCCGGCTGCTCAACAACGATGTGCAATTGTAAACTTCAGACTCTTTTCATGAACTACCACGACGGCGCGGCACTGCAGGCGTATTGACAGATTTGATCACGGCACGGGTTGGATTCTCTTGGGAACCTGGGATAGGACAAACAAAGGCTGCATCACAAAAGCAGCCAGGAGGCAAAGGCTGGTTTTCTACGGAGCGCTCTAGATTTTAGAAATGGCGTTCACGGCGTAGCTCGGCCCATCTAGATTATTACAAAAATATGATTTGATTTCTACTTCAACTACCTCCCTATACAGAAAACGCCTTACTCCTATACCGACCTCTCAGTATGCAAAAGACCACGACGCCAGCTAAATGAATCTTGGACCATGTTCCTGTCCAAACCCAGTATGCTCTCCGTCTTATGAACTAGGCTCAGCATACTTAGTGACAAACTTCTCCCGACTGTCTTCACGGTTCACAGGGAACCTGGCGCTGGTTGCGGTGGCTGGCGTTGACCCGTGCAGATCGTCCAGCTCGCTCTCGTCGAAAGCGGCCGACTCCAGATCGCCTGGCTGTGACTTGGCCCGGAAGCCATTTGAATGACTGGTGTTGTCGTGGTTGGCGAGGGCATGGTACGCGGCTCCCTTGCGACGTTCGCGCCAAACCCAATAGCCCCATGCGATGGCAGCGATGATGACAATAACAAGAACAACCTCGCCAGACTTCTGGTAAGCTGCCCACTTGGCCTCGTCCAACTGCTTCTGATGGTCCTCGGCGGCAGACTGGGTCTTGTTAGAGGCGCCACCCACAGTGGTCTCGGGGCCCTTCTCGCCGTCAATGCGGCTATCGGTAGGGTCGCCTCCGATGTTGCTAATGTCGACACCCATGAAGCGGTCCAGCATGTCCCGGCTACGGCGGGGAAGGTCGAAGGGGACCATGTGAGACGAGTTGTAGATCAGAACGTAGGTCAGGTTTCGAGCCTCCTGCCAGAAACCAGCAGTCTCGCCCTCAAAGGTCCAGTCCCGACGAGGAGCCCAGTTTCCAGGGGTCACCTCAAAACCCTTGCCACCATTCCATTCCAGCTTGCTGATAAGTTCCTCAGTACCAAGATGGTTGCAGATAAAGTCTTCGGCTCCAGAGAAAAGGAGGACTGGGACCTCCTTGAGAATATCTGGCAGAAGTTCAACAGCGGGCTTCGACTTCCTGGCAGTAAAGGCACCGCCCACAGCTCCATTGCACTCTGTCCAACCGGTAGACTTCATCGCGGAGACATGCAGAGCGTCGACGACGTCCTTTCTTCCGAGATAAGGAGTCAGGTACTCCAGATCCGGGGGCCAGTTCATGCCACAGCTGGGGTAGGTGTCCTTGAGGCGTACATCGTACATGTTGATACAGTTATTACCCTCTCGGGTCAGCTCGAGGATATTCTTCAAAATCTCCTCGCATTCACCATAGTCGACGCGGCCAGGGCTGGAGGCAATGACTCGTTCGCAGCCTCGAAGGGCAGATTGCAGCTTCTTGTCGTTATTGGAGCCCTTCTCGATGATCCCCTTTTCGTGAGCGAATGAGATATAGGCGGGATACTGGTCCACGGGGGAGATCCAGCCATTTCCAATCAGCAATCCCTGAAGGTTCCAGGCCTTGCTGGGATTCTTCTTGTTGCGATCGAGGATGGCTTTGGCGATATAGGGGATGTGCTGTCCAGCATAGGACTCACCAGCGATGTAAATCTGTGACGTCTTAGCAAGTCATCATTTCCTTAGGACCAAGAGATACTCACATCATCGCGATCATACTGGGGGAAGAGGGTGAACCACTTCTCGAGGAATTGGATAAACTGATCGGCCATCTCGTCCAGTTCTTTCACGTAGGCATTCGTGTCGACCAAGCTAAATCCAGTACCCACAGGGTTATCGACGAACAGAAGGTTGGCAAACTCGCCCCAGGAGCCATTGTTGTAGTAGAGGTTCTCCTTGTCCTTGAGCCGATAGGGGCCAATCTCCATCATGGCGCCATCTTCGGAGCTGCATCCTGGTCCGCCGTTGATCCAGATGACGGTTCGCTGCTTGTCGGCGATGTGCTGGTTCTCAAAGTGCCAGAAGAACAGATTTCCGTGGCTCTCGGGGGTAACTTCGATGTGACTGCGATGAGGATGAACGCGTCAGCGGGAGCGGACGAGGCGGAGACACGTGCCTACTTACCCAGCATGCATCTTGATATTAGGGCCATCCGCAGGGAGACCAGGCAGGTCGCGAACATAATAATCTGCCGCTGAATTGGGTGTTGCGTCTGCCGCGCCCAGGATTGGCCCGAGGGAGAGGGAAAGGAGGGCAACCCATCGCCTCGGGGAGGGTATCGATAGGAAGGCCATGATGAAGTTGCGGACGGGGGACGCCGCGGGAAGTGTTAAGGAGCGCAGAATAAGGAGCGAGCGCGTCTTGTATGGGGAATAGAAAAGAAATAGAAGAGAATAAGAAGAGAGATGGAAAGCCGATGCCAGCCAAGAGTTGGTCAACGAACTGGCCTGGCGCAGTTGAAACGATGGGATCTTGAAAGGGTTAAGGGAGAGGTGGCAGGTCGAGACCCCGGATTACAGATTACCTCCTGCCTCGCCTGACGACAGCTACGAAACTACCTACCTTTGGACGGGGTCCTACGGGGCCATTGAGCCCCGAATACGCTGCAACCAGGCAGGCAAGCTTCCGCTTTAGTGGCGGCTGAGGACGAGGCTTGGGGCTCGGCTCTGTGGCTTGGCGCCAGTTCTGGCACCGATTCTTCCGGGAAAGGGGACGTCCAGGGGCTCTTGTAGTGGGGGTATCTCCACTAACAATTGCCTCCAATTTGTGCCTTCGTAAGGAGTTGCCGTTGATCACGAGAGTATGATTTACATATCAGGATGTCTTACCACTGCAAGTGTTGAGCACATTTGCTCTTTACTGCCAAGATACTCAATAGACTGCGTGGCGCCCTGTTGTGACCGATAATCAGTGCTCAATAGCAGCCTCGTTTGTATGTAGGGGTATTGTAGATGGATCCGCGGATAAATGCGACATGGATCGTTACTTGTACAAGCGTAATGTGCGTATTTCGCATCGAGGAGAATAGCTAGCAATATACATGTTTTACTCGTATTGTTTCCTGTTCATCATGCATCTTCTCTGCTGGCTGCCTCTGTTTGCGGAGTCGCATCACTTACACACTTTCTCGTGGCACACAAACCCAGTGCCTCCACTGGCGATCTCTCACTGGATTGCCTCTAGCTAGCAATTTTTCCAAAACCCTCTCTTGGCCAACCAAGCGCACCACCAAAATCTCTTTTACAGAGTCATATCAATAAAACAGCCAGGCCAAGATAGGCTTCCAGCTCATCTCCTGCGATTCTAGACCATCCACACAGCGTGCACAAGCGAGTAACCACTGCTACCCCTCAGCGCAGACAAAGAAAACCATGTCCACCACGGGCAAGACGTTTATTGTCGAGCATCTCGACCCAGAGCTCGGCCCCTGGTCAGAGCTCGAGTACCTGGCCATTGCCAAAGAGACGCAGGATACCCACGGCTCCTTTATCCTGTCTAGTCTGCCTCCCACCTTCAAGGTCCCTGCCGACCTGGCCAGCAACCCCGCCTTCACGGCTGAGCAGCGAGGTGTTGAGGAGCTCTATGCTGCCAACAAGTCTCGCGTCTGTCTGCTTGATCCTGCCGCTGCCAAGGATCTCTCCCCTGAGGACGGCGATACTTTTGACGCTTTCTTGTTTGGAGGCATCTTGGGTACGTTCATATCCAATTCTATTGAGAACTGTTGAAAAGTCACTGACGTATGTTATCCAGGCGATGATCCTCCTCGAGGTGTGTGGCAATGACAAGAATACTTCCCAGTGGTGGTACATTACCTAACATGGATTCACAGACCGAACATCCGAGCTCAGGAAGAAGGGCTTCGAGGGTCGCAGGCTGGGACCCAAGCAGATGACAACAGATACAGCAGTGCGAGTGACTCGCATCGTCGTGCAAGACAGGGGTTCGTCACCGCCATAGGTACATGGTGTTATGCTTTGAAGCTCACAGTGATCATTTAGTGCCCGTTGACGAGATTCCCTACCTCGACTTTCCGGAGCTCAAGTTCAATGAGCATGAGAGCACCGAGATGCCCTTCCGCTATGTCAAGGGTGAAGATGGCAAGCCCATCATGCCCAAGGTCAGTTGTCGCCCGTCCCATGCAAGTCAGGTTCTAATATGGCATTTTAGGGCATGGTAGAGTTGATCCAGAAGGATGCCGACAAGGCTGTGGATGATCTATTCTAATATGCTGAATGATTATATCATCCCTTGAAGCCACATCGTCTCAACTTTACGTAGAGAATCAGGCCCAAGTTGAGTCTCAGCTCCGTGACAGCAGCACATATCTTGCTCTGGGGTAGAAATGCATGTATTTGCCTCCGGTCTTACTCGTATACGCACCCAGCCCTCGCATGGCAGTGGGCGATATTGAGTCTTGGAGGACACACATGATAGGAATATCTGGTTAGGCATACACAGCTCCAGCTAATAGGAGATTGTGTGGCACCATCGTACCATTGGTCTACTGGAAAGTTTGAAACCTGATATTTAATCGTACTGGCTATGGCTTCAAGTCACCACGTCTCGAGTTAAACCAGCATGTATCACAGTAATGCCACAGCATTTCAAGGAACGAGAATGCACATATAAGTAGCCAAGTATTCCGGTCAACAGACCAAGTCTTCAATATTCCCAGCATCCTCAACGAAAAATCCCGATCCTTCGACATCATTGAGCTCCAGCAACTAAAAGACTTCGAGATGTGCACAACCACCTTTATCAAATACCACTGCAACATTTGCGACTATCTCGTCCGCTACGAACAAAAGGAGGAGAAGTGCGAGCATGTCATGAACAGTCAACCAGACATGTGCCAAAAGAAGATATTGTCTCGGAAGGAATCTATTGACATACGATCATGTAAAAAGTGCGAGCAACGAATCCTCGACGCAATGAAGAAGACGAGGGACACAGCCGTTTAGGACACTGGAAAGTTTTACTTGAGGGGAGGACAAAACATACTAAATGGTTCCAAAAGTACTTCAACACTCGAATTCTATCTGTTCCCTAATATGTCTATCCTGAATGAATGAAAACCAACAAGCAATTCTAAGACCAAGGTGATTGCTTGGCATCTCGTCGTTGATGGAGCTACCCTAGAGCATAACGCAATCCTTTTGGTGTTGTGCGGGCAGTTGACGGCACACAACGAATCGTTTTCAGTAAACTCGGGCAATTATAATATGGAGACTTTCGCAGTTTCCTCGAACAGGTATTGATTTGATTCAAAGCTCTTGTCACTTAAATGAGGACAATGCCTTCTTGGGCGGATGATGCAAATAAGCAGATGTTGCACCAATCGCGACTGTGATCCATTCTTTCACTAGGACCGTCGAGACTCTTGGCAGGGATGCATGTAAGAATTCAACGCTCAACACCAAAGGCTGTTACAGGAAGAGACACACTGTATTCTCATCATATGGGGAGGTGAATATCACAATGTTTCACCTTTTCACGAGGTCGAGATCATTGCTCGGCCGACAGTCATTCCCATGGCGGCAATGCTACTCTCATGTATCGACAAGATCATCAGAACCTCTACGGATTCTCTTCTGCGGCTCCGACGAGTTTAGCTGTGCATCTTTAAAGGCCGTGTACGAGGAGCATAGCCGGAATAAGGATCTGATCGAGTCCTTGGATGTCATGGTTCTGCCCCCAAAGCGCATGGGCAGAAGCTTCAAAACACTCAGAGAAGGTGAATCAACAACCTCTTATGTGACCTCCAATACTAAGATTTCTCTAGTTCCTTGCAAGATACTAGCAGAGGATTTGGGACTGAAGATTCACCAACGTGAAACATTCACAAAATGGGAGGTGAGTTGCTCAAGGTCTCAACTGACTTGCTACTTTAAGAGACTGAATGAAGCTCTGTAGCTACCCAAGGCTACGAACCTCGTCATCGCTGTTTCTTTTGGCTTGTTCGTCCCTCCTCGAATATTGAGATCGGCCAAGTATGGGGGTCTCAATGTGCATCCTTCTCTACTCCCAGAGTAAGTCAATAACAATCTTGGATGCAGGCGTAGTGATTGATGACAATACAGCCTTCGAGGACCTGCACCAATCCACCATGCCATATTAAGAGGCTATCGCAACACCGGAGTTTCTCTCCAGACACTCGACGATAAAGCCTTTGACCATGGCACCGTGCTAGCCCAGACACCTCGCCCAGGCATCCCAATACCCCCCGGCTGCACTGTCCAGGAGCTCACGAGCCTCCTCGCACCCATCGGAGCCCAGATGCTCGTCCAAGGTCTACGGGACGGTGTGCATGTGCCGCCTCATAAAAGGGTAGACTGGAAGGCCGAGGATCTCAGAGACAGGGAGCTCGTCCACGCGCCAAAAGTCACAAAGGCTGATGGGCAGATCAACTGGGGCGACTGGACAGCTGATGAGTTTGTACGGAGGGTACGAGTCCTCGGGTCGATCTGGACGCACGCCGTCAACAAAAAGGGCCAGACCAAGCGGCTAATCTTCCAGGACGCCGAGGTCGCATCTCTGATAGATCTCGCCGTCTACGGCTCGAGAATGTCGCTGCATTTGAATCTTGAGCCGGGGCTGAAAGGCCCCAAGTATGAGGCTCTTGTAACGGACCAGCGTGACGGAAGCGCCATCATTCATATCCCCAGCGGCGAGTTGATCTGGGTTAGGAAGATTAAGGAGGAGGGCAAGCCGGAGCGAGATGCGACGATTGTACTCAAGTCTTTTCAATAGTCGGCATGTTGCCGGGATTGACCATGAGTCTGCGTCTCAGCCATGGCTCTACATATGGCGCAGGAATATCCCATGTACATGTACTATTAACATCAAGTCTAGACAATGTATTACATCCCAGGGTGATGCCTACTGATGTTGACCTGATGGTGAAGTTCAGACGGGCACTAGCTTGACATGCTCTTCAATATTGATTCTATGCGTACGAGTATCGAGAATGACCAGTTCAAATTAACTTTGCATTCCCACAATCTTGACGCGCGTTCATTTCATGAGTGCGTAATCACGACTCTCGGGGTATCATCCAACTCTACCTAACGCGATCTGTAATCGACTCCTCAACTTCTGGCCACGCCCGCCTCGCCTCAAGCAAGACGTGTGCGGATCCACTCAGTCCACTTGCAGAGATCCTCCATGTGCTCCAGCACCCTGCCAAGGTCCGACCGCGTCAGCTCCTTATTCTTCATCTTGGCGTTTTCATCTTGAGGGATGACGTTCTCGTCAGCCACCTCCACTACTCCGTCCTCGAGCACCTTGAGCGTGACGTTAGCCGTCGAGTTGCGGAAGGGGAAGACGACCTGCAGATGAGGAGTAGGATGGACCCAGAGAGTGACATCCAAGTTGATCTCTTCACTGGCTGGGGTCTCGGGAGATGCAGGAGAAAGGTCCATAAAGTCTGCCAACTCATTCTTGCTGGCAGCATTGGGTTTGGGGGCTGGGGTTGGTGCGCTTCCTTGTTTGGGTAGCGGTTCAGCTTCCTTCGTCTCGGACCCAAAGCTGCTTTCGAGCAAGGTTGAAATGAAGGCATATTGTCGAAGCAAGGGGAGCATGTCGATAAGCTGGCGAGGGTGAGAGAAGGGCATCTCGGTAACCACCTGAGAATATATAGGTTTGTAGATGAACAACGAGTTCCGGTGAGACTTGATCAATGGCTTCTGATCTTTGTCATATACACGAACGTCGCGCTGACGAGTGATTGTCCGGAGCTCACTGGGATCCTGAGCACTACCGGGAGGTACAGGGAAGAACAAGCTGTCAAAGGTAGGCGGATATCCAAAGATGGGCGGAGCGCTCACGTTCGCAAGAGCATGCAACCGCATCCAGTCGTTCTGAGGGAGAATAACAGGAGGGTCAAACGTGACGGTGAACATGACCTGAGGCACCCTTGCCGTTGAGAGATCTGGTTGAATCATCTCCATTCCGGCATCCTTATTCTCCTCGGATGGGGGTAGCACAACATTATCAGGCTCTAGCCAGTCCAGGCTCGGCTTCTTGGGATCCATGGTTGGCTCAGCTGTCACCACGTTCTTGGAAATCCAGTCCTCAGAGACCCTCACAGGCAGATGACCGATGCCACCCATAGAAGCGCAACCAATTAAGAGTGACCAGACCTTCTCTCGCTTTTCGGCAAATGAAGCTAGTTTGTCGGTTGTTGGTTGAATAAGTCGTAGGGTCTTCCAATACTGCAAAGCCAAGCCCACCCGCTCTCTCGAGTGCATAATAGGGAACCCATGCCGCGTGCACATGGCTGCAACAGATAGTGCACGGGGCGACTTGTTGATTCCTGGCTCCTGGCTGAGTTGGGCCACGTCCCACTGGTAAAGTCTCTCCAGGCTCACATAGATGCCTGCCAAAGCCTCATGACAGTCGAGTCCTGGAATGATGCTGAGCTTATCTAGAACTGCCAATCGTTCTAGATTGATGGCGAATTTGTCGAGGGTTTTGGTCAATGGGCTTTGGTTTGGAAGCAGTTGAAGATCTCTGAGGAGAATCTGGCTTGCTTGATCGACGTGCTTGGTAACTGAAGGAGCAGACTCTGGAAAAGCAAGCGAGATGTTTTCGACGATATTATTGTCCAATGCAATATCCAACTGAATGGCTGAGCCTGCTATGACAAGTGTTCTTCGTTTTCGGCCGTCAGGTGCTGTGTGGTCTTCTGAAAGACAGTCGAGTCCTATTCGCTGCGCTAGACGTTCCAAGCCGGCTTCGCTGACGAGCCCCTTCTTTTTCTAAGAGAAGTTAGTATAGAAACGCACTGGAAGCATCAAGACCACATACGTTCAAGATCTCGATAATGGTTTCCAGACGCTTCAGCTTATCATCCTCCGCAAGGGCACCCAGATTCCCAAGGCCAACGCCAACATTATCGAGGCCAATATCAAGACCAGTACCAATACCAAGGGCTCCCATTGCCGCCGCTGTAGATGGACTGTCGAAGTTTAAGGGCGCATTGGAGGCTTGCGCCGCCATGAGCGTTGAAGCAGGAGACTTCTTAAACTGCTGCGGCGACGAACGCGGCCCTCGGGGTGAAAACACGGCATGGGCGGGGTTGGAAAAGGGTGTAGATACGGGAGGCGTTGCGACAGCGAGTTGTGAGGGCGTGCGACCCTGCTGCGAGGCGACGTGCTTCATGGCTGTTGGCGTCGCCATGTCGATGAAGCCGGTGCCCTCCTGTAGGAGGGAGGGTTCGTAGCTTGCTGATTTGGCGGTCGGAAGATAAAGTACGGTCGCAGGATGATGGATCAATCAGCGATTATGTCAGTAACAAGTTGAATGCGGCGTCTGAGCAGGTCGTGAAGTCGTGTGCTTATGAAAAGTTCGATTATTGAGGGTTCAAATCAAAGAGCATCGCGAAGGAGCTGGAGACGCGGGATGCGTGCACGGTTCGGCCCCACCAAGCCGAGTTTAACCCCTGCCATCCGCCCGCATTCTTTTTGGAGCTGTTCTGCTCACCACCAAGAAAGACAACCTGGAAGCTCTTTATTCTACGAGCTCGCCTTGATCGAATGCAGATTGCGCCATGGCCACAGCTGCCCAGGCTGCACGCGCTGTGCGCGTCCAGGAAACGGCAAGACGTTCTATTGCCATTTCCGTTTCACCACCGCCAGTCACGTTGACCGAGAGGCGGTCCATTCTTCAGCTGCTGGAGAAGCATGGGCCGGTCGAACACTTTAGAGCCATCCCGGTAGGCATCCTTATCAGCTTAGAGGCTTGCTAATTGTGCTAACCATACACTGTTCAGGGCAAGGATGCCTCATTTATATCGTTAATGAGAGATGCTGCAGCCGCCACCAAAGTGACTGCCAGTAGCCCACACAGAGTTACTGTCCAGACACCGACCAAGTCCACGACACCCGCGAACGAAAAGCTCAAGGCCAGTGCTGGAGGTTTTGGGACCCTTCTAAATGTAATCGAAAGTCGACATACGTTCAAGCAAGAGCAAGACAATCAAGAAGATGCGGAAAGGGAGTTTACTGTCGAAGTGTCTCTGTCTCCTGATTACCGACATCATCTCAGCGCCAAGTCGACATTGAGTAGACCATGGCCCGATTTTATCAAAGATCAAAAATCTTTTATCTCCGAGACCCTTAACCAATCACTTCCCGACTCGTTGGCGACGACGGGACTGAAGCATTGGGCCCCTGATTTTGGAGCGCAGCCATCACGAGATTCCAATGCTGCCGCGCGTTTTGCACTTCGGAATGGGATCCCGAGCAAATTCAGACGCTCTGGAGGAAAAGAGGAGGTGTCTGCAGAGAATGATGAGCCGGAAGATGTCGAAGTGGAGGACGATATCGAGCAGCCAACAACAGAAAAAGAAAACTCTGTCAAACAAGACCCATAAACAGGAGACGAATCTCAGCTACTCGACTGAGGCTTAGCCAGTTGCGCAACTGATGGCTAAGCTAAGCATCTCCACGCCAGAAGATCTCGAATTAGCATTAACTTTTGCCTGAGGCGACGATCATGTTCATCCCTGGTATCACGCGGCGATGAGGCAGCCCAGACGGTTTTCGCCGAGGACCAGGAGGAAGCTGTCTCGGTGTAATAGCACCATGGATCAAGCAGATCATTCCAAGACTGAGCACCTTACTCTCACCTTGCCAGGCTCCTGGACTCGATTGGATCAGCCAAGGATTTGGACGTGTGACGTTGGAAAAGCGACGGCACACGTCCCAAAGAAAAAGATCCCTGTCGAGACCAACAACAAGATGGCCCGAATCAGGCATAATCGAGCGACCCCACACCCCGGCAGATTAGCCACGATTCGACAAAGCCACCATATCTACGTCACTGCGTCGTAGAACCGGTCCCTCGCGATGGACATCACTACCATGGCTTGGCTCCTCTGCATGGCGGGTTTCGGCACGGACGAGCCCAAAACAGGGCTTGGTGATGACGTCTCAGCCAAGCACCGCCGTTCCATCTGCTGCGCAATGCTTGTTGCCCTGAGTAGCGGCATTGTGTCGCGACTTATATCTTGGCCGTCTACGACCTCGATTTTCTTGCTGGGTGGTCATCGTATCTCTTTGTTTTCTAGCATCAGCTGTATCATCTATACTCTAGCGTGTTCTACTCTTACACCGCACTATACACCACATCACAATGGGCGTTGGACGATTCATCCATCATTTCGGCGGCTTCTTGCTGTTCGCAGCGACAGTCTTGCTCATCGTCGTTGACATCACTGCTCCTGTAGTCAACGACATTGCCATCCTCAAGGTCGACCTTAACGAGCTGGCCCGGACCAATACTAGCCAGACTCCAACAACAATCAACTTTGGCACCTTTGGTTACTGCATTCTCAGAGAGAGCGGGTAAGTTTTGACAATGTGGAGGCCATCGCCTCGACGATTAGACCAACATCATACTAACAAGTCCTCAGTGATGAATGCTCCAAGTCTCAGATCGGCTACAACCCTGCCTCTGTCATTTACAACGCTGCTGGAGGCAACGTCGTCGAATTCTCTGATGCTGCTGAGAACACTGCCAAGGCATTGACCTATGTCATGGTGCTGCACCCCGTTGCTACCGGGCTCTGCTTCATCGCCTTCCTCCTGGCCCTCGGCGCCGGCACATTGGGTTCTCTGATGTCGTCGCTCGTCGCCCTCCTAGCCTTCTTTGTCACCATTGTCGCTCTCGCCTGCGACTTTGCTGGCTTTGCCCTTGTCAAGAGACGGGTCAACAACGCCGACATCGACCTCAACGCTGAATGGGCTGTCGGTATCTGGCTCATCCTTGTCGCTGCTGTCCTAGCTCTGGCTGCCACCATCATTGTCTTCTTCACCTGCTGCTCGGGCCGTCGTCGCCGCAGCCGCGAGAGCAAGAAGATGGCTGCCTACCAGTCCTCCCCTACCCGCTACTAAATAGCGTGGGCTAAGGAGAGGCACACTGCAATTTTTACTTGAGTTTATGGATTCTGTTAAGATGAAAGAGGAGGACTAATGACTACTGTTGGATTAAGCCAAGGGAAATACCCCAGAATGCTCTTTAGAGCTACTTTTCTATACGCAAATATGAATATCATGACATTTCTTTTCACCTGTACATTACAGATACAATATCAATGTTGTTTGTTGTCATTTATTCAGTATTAACATGTACTCGATCAAATTAAACTTATACTGAGACTGAGACAACCCCTTTGAACCACCTGGAACAAATCACACATAACTGGTGCTCCCCAATTAATCTAATCAATAAGTCTGGTGACGCTGACACCGTCCCACAGAGGTATGACAAACGTCTCCAGTCGCGGGTTGCTCAAGCTCAGGTCATTAAACTCCCTCAGGGCCTTGACGTTGGCGAGCTTGTCGCCAGTGAGCTCCTCGTCGCCGAGCGCCTTGTCATCCGCAACCAGGCCCCGACGAAGGATGTTGTCCGAGACGATGAGGGCACCCGGTCGGAGCAGCCTATTTGCGCTGCCGGGCTGAGACCCCTCTAGGAGCTGTCTCAGATAACCTGGGTACCCCGTCTTGTCGGCGTCGATGAAGACGAGGTCGTACGGCTTGCTGGGGTTCAGTTTTGGTAGCCTATCCGAATCAGCATTCTTTATCCTCGGCGAGTCAAAGTCTCTAACTCACGTCTCAGATGCAGGGCCGACGACGATTTCAACGTTGTTGACGCCGTTGGCTGCGAATCCCTCGTTGGAGAGCTTGGCGTACTCGGGCTCATACTCCAAGCCGGTTACCTGGCCGTCTGGACCAACGGCATGAGCCCAGACAAGGGCAGAGAACCCGGCATAGACGCCAATCTCGAGGACTGTTCAACGGCCCGTTTAGCAAAAACTCGGCGAAGTATCTGAGCTCGGCAGCTTACCTCTCTTGGCACCGATGGACTTGGCAAGGAAGATGTTGAACTGGGATTGGAAGCCGGAGCTCAGGTACTCTGAATCATCACGGGTGGATACGATGTGGGCGTGATAATCGCTGATGTACTTGGGCAGCGGCGTAGAATGCTGCTCGGAATATGTCGAGACCTTGGCGCCCAGTTGAGGGCTGGTATACAGCGGGGTAACGTTGTCCTTCATATTGGCGATAGAGTTGACTGATTGATTAGATGGCTTGAGATGGATGGATATAGCTTCATTCACACAATGCCCCTCTTTGGATACTTTATATGCATCTCAAGATCCTCGGAAACCGAGTTCGACGTCGTCTCGCCATTTCTCCCACCTCAATGCCGATTTCCGGCCCACCAATAAAAGCTACACGGCTGGTAGTAGCAGTCCACACCATCGACATCGGTGGCTCGGAGTTAAAAAGGTTATATCTTCTACCATGTGGGAAATGACGTTTGTTTTCTCTGTCGTCTCCTCACGGCTGACGAAGCGAACCCAAGTCACGCCTACTGCCGGCTACATGTCCGATGCTCGGCCGACCGAATCACCGGACGACACGGGGGAATTTGCAATCCGAGGCTGACTTGACATGATTTGCATGCATCAAGAGGAGACAACGATCAATTTAAGAGGGCCCGTCTATTTCTTCCCTAGGTCCTACTCTACCTACCTACTAAATGCATCCCCAGAGTCCATTACCATTATAAGCCGTGCCCCCAAAACATCTCGCATCAGAAAAACTAACTTTTCCATCTCCTCCTATTGATTGGCTTTGACTTTGATCTATCCACTCAGGTTTCACAGGAGCAGTAGATTGACGACGACAAAGAACAAGGCACCGGCGGTCGAGATGGCGGCGGCGTGGCTCGATGCTGAGGTGGACACGGTCAACGGGACTTCCGGGGGTTTGTCATCGCCAGCACGGAACGTCTTACCTCCAGAAAAGGCGTTGCCCTCGGAAGGAGGCTTCTTCTCTTCCGGAGTGACAGTGGCCACCTTCTTTTCCTCCGGCTTCTTCTCCTCTGGTTTCTTCTCCTCCGGCTTGGCGGCGGGCTTGGGTGCGGGGGCAGGAGCCGGAGCCGGAATTGGAGCCGGGGCGGGGACCGGGGCAGGAGCAGGAGCAGGCTTCTCTTCTGGCTTGATGATGACCTTCTCCTCGGGCTTGACGACAACCTTTTCTTCAGGCTTGACGACAATCTTCTCCTCAGGCTTGATGACAACCTTTTCCTCCGGCTTGTAGGCGATCTTCTCTTCCTCCTTGTAGATGATCTTCTCCTCAGGCTTGTAGGCGTACTTCTCCTCCTTGTAGACAATCTCTGGCTTGACCTCGTACTTGTACTTCTCGGGAGCCGGGACAGGAACTGGTGCAGGGATAGGAGCAGGGGCCTTGTAGTAGTGATGCTCCTGGCAAGGCTTGATCCTCTCGCAGACATCCTTCTCCTTCTTGTACTCCTCCCTGTACTCGCCCTTCTGGATCCTCACGCAGACGTCCTCTTCCTTCTTGTACTCGCCCTTCTTGTACCTCTCGCAAATGTCCTCCTTAGGAGCAGGCGCGGGGATAGGGGCGGGGATGGGAACGGGGGCATGATACGGTAGGCAGTGCCTGATCTTCTCACAGACAACTTCATCCTTCTTGTAATCGCCTGCATACTGACCCCTCTGGATCTGGACGCAAATGATTTCCTCGCGCTTGTAGTCTCCCTTCTTGACCCTTTCGCAGATGTCCTCCCTTGGAGTAGGGGCGTAGTAGGGCAGGCAATGCTTGATCTTGTTGCAGAAAGGTTCCTCCTTCTTGTAGTCACCTGTGTACAAACCCTTTCGGATTTGATCACAGACAACTTCCTCGCGCTTGTAATACCCCTTCTTGACCTTTTCGCAAATGTCCTCGGGGACTGGGGCGGGAGCGGGTGCGGGAGCTGGCGCAGGAGCAGGGACAATGGGGGGTAGGCAGTGCTTGATCTTGTTGCAGAAAGGCTCCTCCTTCTTGTAGTCACCTGTGTACAGTCCCTTTCGGATCTGATCACAGACAACCTCCTCACGCTTGTAGTACCCCTTCTTGACCTTCTCACAAATGTCTTCAGGGACCGGAGCGGGAGCAGGGGCCTTGCCATAGTGACAGTGCTTGATCTTCTCGCAAATGTCCTCATCCTTGTACTCGCCCTTGTACTCCACCTTGATCTTCTCGCAGACATTGTCAGACTTGTACTCCCCCTTCTCGATCTTGGCGCAAATCTCCAACAGGACCTCCTTGGCTGCCTCCTTCTCCTTCTTAGGAATGGGGCCATCGTAGCCTTGTGGGACCTTGTAGCCCTTGCCATCCTTGCCATCCTTCTTTGGCTGCCAGTTGGGGGCCTCGAAGCCCTTGGCCTCCTCACCTGGCTTGGGAGCCTTGGTGATCTGAGGGGCAATAGTGGTGGTGCTCTTGCGTGAGTAGGTCTTGGTCGAGGTGGTATACTTGCGCTTTGTCGTGGTGGTGTAGGTGGGAGCACCAGTACGGGTGGTAGTCGAGTACCTGGTGCTGAAGCGAGTGTTGGTGGTAGTGGTGGTGGTAGGGCAGCTGTCTCCAGGGAACTCCTGATGATTCTTGCAATGCCAGCAGCCAGGCTGGGCCCAGTGGCCGTTGCACTTGCAGCAGGGCTTGCGGTTGCATCTGCCGCCAGAACAATCGGCCCTCAGCGTAGGCTCATGAGTGGTGTAGTGTGTGTGATCATGGTACTTGGGCGTATGAGTGTAGTCGTAATGCCCCTCGCTGTGGTTGCTAGCATCGGTACGGTTACCGCCACGGCCTCCGTGATGCCCATGATGGTTGTTGTGGCCTGTACCAGCTCCAGCATGGTTGCCACCGTGATGGCCATGGTGGCCTCCGTGATGACCACCGTGATGACCACCGTGATGACTGGCATCATGACTGTGGCCGTGATGGCCATGATGATGTCCGTGACCATGTCCATGGTGGTGGCCGTGATGGTGGCCGTGGTGCTCATGGTGTCGATGATGCTCATTATGCCCGTGGCTGTGACCGTGGCTATGGCCATGACCATGCTGATGACCATGACGATGGCGGTGATGATGTCCATGGTCATGTTGGTGATGATGTCCATGATGGTGGTGGTGACCGTGCCTATGTTCATGTCCGTGTTCATGTCCATGATCATGGCCATGCCCGTGGTGGTGTCCATGCCTGTGGCCATGGCTATGCTCGTGGCCGTGACCGTGCTCATGGCCGTGTCGATGACCATGTTCATGCCCATGTCTGTGACCATGTCCGTGGCCGTGTCGGTGACCGTGCTCATGACCGTGAACGTGGCCATGGCCATGATGATGACCGTGCTTGTGGCCGTGGTGATGATGTCCAGTGTGGTTGTGATGATGATAGTCATGGTGGTTATGACCGGCACGGTGATGTTGAGAGCCATGGCGATGATGAGACTTGTCATGACAGTCATCGTCGTGGTGGCGGTGGTGAGAGTCGTGGCGGTGATGAGAAGAGTTGTGATGGTGATGAGAGGAGTTGTGGTGGTGATGCGAGCCATGGTGGTGAACGCCTTCACAGGGGTCGATATTGAGAAGAGGATCATGGTCCCCCTTCTTGTGGCCCTTGTCCTTGTTCTTTTCCTTCTCCTTTTCTTTCTTTTCCTTTTCCTTGCGTTCACGCTCACGCTCACGCTCGTCAACCTTCTTGCGTGCCTCGGCGACCTCCTTGTCAAGTCTTTGCCTCCACTCAATCTCACGCTGTTCGCGCTGAGCGGCTGCCCTTGCCTCTTCAACCGCATCCTCGTCCTGGGATGTCTCTTGGCCCCTTGGGTCTGACTCCTTCTGGTCCTTCTGATTGGTGCCGGGGGTGAACACTTCCGCCGTCAGAGTCTCGCCTTTTCCCGCAGGGTTCTTGATGAGGAGATCAACACGTTGGTCCTTGCCCTTGTTTTTGATTTTGGCTATGGCTTCGTGCTCAAGTTGGTTGCCGTCAGCCTCAGCCTTGACGGCGGCCTTGACAACTGGCTCAGAGGAGCTGCCATGTGTATGCCCATGGACCTTGACGGAATCCTCATGCCGGCCAATGGTAGCGGCCTGGGCGAGGCCATTCGTCAAGGCCAAAAGGACCAAGACGTTGCACCTCATGGTAAATATCGATATAGGATAGTGATGTGGATGAAAAACTAACTTAATAAAGAGGGGGAACTGAGTGCACCAAAGGTAGAGCGTTGTCTCGGCTCTGTCCAAGGTTGAAGAAAGCTGAGGAACCCTCAAGACGAAGTAGCCAATTTGGCCTCTTCTTATAACTTTCATCTTGTCATAATAGGTGAGCAACCAGTTTCCAATGCTGCTTGGACTCTAGCCACTTGCTGCTGTTGAACCGAGCGAGGCGAAGTCGAGGTTCCCTTGAACGCACCACAATTCGTCATGATTTGCGGCCTCAACTTCTCAGTTCACGCCAGGGAGGGTTTCTGAAGAGCCTGATAGGTCCATAGACTTCTATGGCGCTCTTGGTCAACCTTGTCAACCTCTTCGGTCCCGACTGAATGATCCATACGTTGCGAAATTCGCCGAGAACAACACCACATCATCCGTCATGATAGCAGCCGCAGCAAGCGCCATGAACGTATTGCGTGCGACTTCTTCCGTAGCCGACCGTGCGAAGGGAAAATGTTGAGAAATGTTGCTGATGCCAAATCCAATTGCTGTCTCCGAAGCTACCCCTGAACGACCGTACCTAGCGCCATCAGTCGCGTAACAGATAATGCTCGCTATTAATATGCACATTCTCCATCCCCATTCTGTATTTTGTGATATCTCCCAATCTCTTTCTTGTCAAACACAATCTTTCCCTAACGCCCCTGACGCCAGTCGAGCAAGTTCGGTCCGTAGTAGTAGTCATTGTGCTTCCTCATCCGTTTCCTAATCCTCCGGAACACCTGAGAAGAGTCCGAATCGCATCCGATGACTCTGTGAACACGTTAGCATGAAGAATAGAGTTTAACAGGCGGTCTGGCTGATGCAGGCAGACGGCTGGGAAAGGGTTGAGACGGGGACGCACAAACGGCAACTTGGGAATGACAACACCCAAGACAGCAAGCAAGTTAATAATGAAATAAGTCAAGTCGTAATGTGTGTAATGAGTGCTGACGAGGAACAAGGCAATGGGAACGCCCAAAAGGAATTTTTTGGTAGGCGTGTACTGGGCGCCATTGTCGATTTGCTCCCACATATTGAGGTTGTCAAAGGCGCCGCTGTTGAAGTCGAAGGGAACGCCACGGACGTGGTGGAACATGATGTAGGAGCCAAACATGTAGGTCATGTTGGTCAGTGTCCACGAGGTCTCTTGGGAGACGCCGGGAAGAGCATCGTAGATAATTTTGCAGCAAGCAATCAGGACAATGTGGATAGTCCAGGCACCTGTCAGCAAGGTTCATGTCAGCGTGCGGCCCGAAGTGAAGCAGAGTGCAGAATGTGGAGGCCAGGTATACCTTTGGCGTTGGTCCAGTTGGCGTTGAGGTTAGGGAGGGAAGCCTGGTCGCTAATCTGCTCGAGAGTCTCGGGAGGCTCATGGTAGACCTGGAGGATGCTGCTAGACCTTCTCCTCCGAGCGCCGGCCGCCGTGTTTCGGTCGGGCATGTTGAGGTAGATGCTGCCCCGGCGCGGAGGTTTGGTACCCGCGTCGTAGGAGACGGTGCGCTGAAGTAAGATTGGGGAAGACAGCTTGGCGGTATTGACGGGGTTCGACGCAAAAGCGTGAAGCGGGCGGGAGGAGGGGAGGGATCGGCGGAAGAGGACGGCTCGCAACGAGGCGGATGCTCGGGCTTTGCACTGCCTTTGTCGATGATGGCAGACAGGCGGATTTTCTGGATTGAGTTGAGAGAAAGATGAGGATGCAGCTGCAGCGGCTCCCCCTAATGATGTCACGGAAAAGTGTCCGGGGGCGAATGCGAGGCGGATGCAAGGGCAAAGTGAGAGGCGAGATGCTTATGGTGATGCTAGATAATGAGACAGAGAGGTCGGACGCGACGGGTTGGGTTGGAAGTGAAGATAAGAATGGATGCTGAAAAGAAGGACACGAATGAAGTCGAGGCAAGGACGAGACGGGAAGCCGAAACGGAAGATCCAAAGTCCCCCCCGTGAGCAGGAGCAGGAGCAGATGTGGAAGCTTTGAGCCAGGAGGAGCCACTCTCACGAAAGGAGCACAGCCGGACCACCAGAAGGGACACGCAATGCACGAACCAGGCTCCGGGTGGGGAGGGGTTGCTGAAATTAGCGGGCGTAGCGGGCGAACTTGCAGCGGTAGCTCGCTGGAGGATAGTTAGTCCGTGGGGTTGGCCCAGGGGAAGCTTCAGGGGATTCTAGGGGACCGTAGCACGGGGAAATCTCTCGTCTCGTGGTGTCCAGAAATATGACCAGCCGTTCAACCAGAGCAGGGATGCTCCCGTCTCAAAGTCCGGAGGGGGTAACAGTGGCCGAATTGTACCCAGAGCGAGTTGAGTCAAGTGATATCTGGCCTGGGACGCCAAGCGCTCCAGACTGCTCCAGATGTTCTGGGGCACACGTGATCGGCGAATGGAACGGACGACGAAGCACTAGAAGGGCGCCGTCGATGCTGAGTCGATATTCTGGACTCGATGGCGATTCTGCAAATATGGAGATTGAACGATGCAAAGGCTGGGCCAAGCTTTTAGGATGCAATGATTCACTAAACGGTGACGAACCGGTGGAAAGGGAGCAAAAACATGGAAGCGAGATCTGAAGAGATTGAGCCCAGATTTCGCCGCGAGATTGCATTGTGATATAAAAATCTCTGGGCTACCCGAGATGGGAAACAGAATACGGCAAGATGGCGTGGCATGGCATGTCAAAGCAAGAGAAGCATGGGTCTCACTCTGACCGACTTGTGCTTGGCCGCTTCTTGTCTCCGTCAAGCTGACGAGGGCATCAAACAATAGACGTCTGATGCATCAGTCACTGCCACGTTTGTGCACGTACAAAGTCGGCGCGAGATCTTGAATATCGGCTGACGTCGCATGCTTGTCGTAGCATACAGGGCCGGGGGCATTCAGTGAGCAAGGGATTGTTGCTGGGTAATCCTCGGGGATAGTGCCCAAGTGAGCAACTGCCAATTGCAGAGACATTCGTAGCCTCATCTGATTGGCTGGCTTGTGCAAAACAGGGTCGAGTCTTTCATCGTTATCGATAGCATCACAGCTTTCATTTCGCATCTCTCCCCTGACGCAACAAATCCTGTTCAGCGCACTTCATTTGCAGCGCTCGATTCTCAATTCACTGGGCCAGGCATTGGAAGGCTACTAGACGCGTTCATTTGTTCACTCGACGCCTCAGCTCAGCACATGCCCTCGCAAACCAAGCATCGTGGCTTCACATCCGGCAGCATCACGGGTACGTGCATCCATGTACCCCTACCTACCAACCTATCTCAGCTCGAAGCTCCTTGTTTCCCATGTGCCAGTGCAGGCCGTGGATGCCTGGATCCATCGCACCACCACTCGGCGAGACCTTGACTGGGATAAATACACTCGTCTCACCCTTCTATTTCTGTCTGGACATTGTTGATTGAGACTTGACTAGGTGTTAGTTGTGGGGAACCTTCATCTGGCCGAGCCGTTGAAGAGTTTGCGGTTGGAGCCGTTTCTCCGAGGCTGAAGCCTCAGGCTTTGGGATTTTAGAGCGTTTGAGGGGTTTGACAAACCTTTGCAAACCTCTGACCCTTTGCCCCTAGCTTGATTGTAGGGGATTCATTCCTTTGCTGCATTGCACTCACACCTTTACTTCCCCGAAGATGCCGTCCAAGGAATTTGATCCCGGTGAGGTCATCAACCTCATGTCTAGCGACGATGAGGCCGTCCCGGTCAGCAAGAAGAGGTCACTGGACGATGCTCAAGGGCCACCATCGACAACAGCTCCCGAGTCCAAACGCCTGAAGACTGATCTGACAGCAACTGCTGGATCGGAGCCTGCAGGGGTGAAAGCAGAGGATGCCCAAGATGCCCAAGTCGGCGAGGGTTCTCGCGATGCAGACAAGGCATCTTCTACAAAAGGGAACCCATCTTCACAACTTGGAGACCAGACTGAATCGAAGCCTACGGGAGATTCAACAGGCACAAACAAGTCCTCCACGCAAGCAAGTACACCGAGCGAGTCGGCGCTTGAGAGTTCAGGTGAAATTCCTGCCTATAAGCGAGGCGAGCTTAGTTTCCAGGTTCCTGGCCTCACTGGCAAGCAAGGTTCCTGGCTGAATCGGTTCAAGGACTGGATACGGGCTTTTCACGGCCTCAACTCTGAACAAAGCCATGCTATCACGTCTTCCTTGACGCAGGCCGCGTATGCTAACTATATCGAGCACCATGCGGGCTTGAAGCCCAAGAAGCGAAAGAGTGCTAAGCAGGTAGCGAAAGAGTTCGAGAGCACAGGCGAGTTGGCTGCTCTCCTGGAGAGCCTCCAGCCATCGAAGCCTAAGGGAGCTTCGCAGGGGACGCTCGACGGTTGGCTGGCTAAACAGCCCAACAAGGAAGCTGGCCGCAAACGCAAACACTCGCGCACTTCTAGTATCAGCGAGGGCGAGATTGCGGACGACGGAGATGCGGCAAACTCTGAGAGCGAAGTCGAATACGAACCTACCCTGAGCAAACAGGAGCAGGGCGGAGAAGCCGCGTCAAACACGAATGAAGGGGCGTCGTCATCCTTGGATAAAGGTTTGGCAAATGGCAACCAAGCATCTGGCGCAGAGCAAACATCAGGGCCTTCGACCACGCACGATGCGCCAATCAATACTCAGAGAAACGTCCCCTCTGGATCGGAAGCGTTGGAGCAGCAGCGCAGATACTTCCCCTCGGCCACTGATCCTACTCAGATGTGTCTTCTCTGCGGTCGGAGTACGCACCTGGCATCCAGTTGCCCGACGCTAGTATGCTCCTCTTGTGGAAGTCTGGAACATGCAGACATCTGCTGCCCCACAAGGCAAAGATGCGACAAGTGCCGCCAACTGGGCCACGAGGCAGCTCATTGCACCGAGAAGCTGGCGTTGACCAAGGAGGAAGGACTTGCTTGCGCAGTGTGCAGTTCGGTAGACCACCTTGAGAAACACTGTACACTGCTATGGCGATCGTTTCACCCAGACGCGTTGACGATCAAGAAGGTTGTGTCTATCCCAGCGTCCTGCTCCCTTTGCGGGAGTGAAATGCACTTCTCCGCCGACTGCAAGCGCCGTCGCGATATTGTTCCCAACCCCACCTGGTCGATCGAGAACCGCGACCAATACATTGACCCTGAATGTGGCTTGGCTGCTATCGAGGATACGGCGGGAGGGCTGCAAACCGGCAAGACGACGCGTGCTCCCGAGCTCAAGATCCGCGGCCACGCTGCGCGGACGACAAACGTTCACTACTCGGAAAGTGACGACTCGGAAGTGGAGTTTCTGGGCCACAGGCCTATCAAGCAGCAGCGAGTACAAATGGGACAGATTCGGATGGCCAGTAATATTCAGATGCCGCAGAATGGGAACTCCCAAAATGGCAGACCGGGAAGAGGTGGAAGACAGAACGGAGCGCCTGTCCAGCCTCCCCTCCCTCCCGGACCTCCTCCGCCCGGGCCGCCACCTTCTCGAACAGCATATGGGCAACCTCCTCCACCAGGCGTTTCGTCGTACGGATCGCGACCGGCAGCGCCTCCCCCCTCGCTTCCTCGAAAACCTCCCGCAAGGGACTACCACAATGTACCCCCACCACCTCAGCAGGGCTCTCGTGGACAGCCAAACAACGGCAACGCGCCTCAGGGGCCAAGGCCTAGAGGAGGTGGGCGTGGCGGACGCGGTGGACGAGGAGGTCGTGGACGAGGTAGGGGCAGGGGAAAATAGAGCCCCATTCTAATTGGGGATCAAGCATGAGGGAGATGGTTGGTGCGGAGCAGGAGACGATGAGGCGACGAAACGGTTTCCTCGCAGCAGAGGGTGCTACGGGAGTTGGTTGGTAAACCAGAACCGAGACGTTGGCCGAAGCGGGACTCGTCTGGACTGGATGGATGACTGGGGCTGGCGACTTTGATACCCACCATCTACCACAGACAGACTTTGAATGTGGCGACGGCAATCAACAAAAGCTTTCTGAAACAACACAGTCCTTGACTGTGTCAAGGCTGCTCGGTTCAGATCCAATAACTCAAGGCGAGCATGATGTTGCTAAACTTTGCATATATACCACGGACAGCGAGTTGAAGGGGGGGGGACAGCATAGACGGGGAATTTACATTCATTGATACCACTCAGCACATGGCATGTGTCTCCATCCCATGCGGCCCCATGACAAGGGTCCTGTGCAAAATTTGTCCTGGGAGAGCCTGAGGGTGAGCAATGACAGGGAGAAAGGAGACGTCTTGAGCACCGCTTGGATGGTATACTGCATACTGCTTGTCCTACGAGTGCAAAGGCTTTGAGAATCAGGCAACTCTTGCAAGATGAAAACTATCAAACCAGACCTTCGGAGCCCTCCGACATGGGACAAGGTCTGCCGATGAATAAGAGCCATCTGGGTATAAGGCATGGGTCAAGGCTCAAGGCATCATGACTGGACCGTGTGACAAGGGGACCAAGCACAGCACCCCATCGACGGAAGGCCCAGGTAGGAATTCTTCCAGGAAGAAAAAGAGACTAACATAGCGTGCCACGAGATGTTTCGACGCGTTTCGAGGACGGAGAGCGAAGAGCCACTGGGGGCTGTGCCACTCAGGTGGAGAAAGTCTAGGACAGAGAAAAGCCAGGGACGTTTGGTAAGAAGCTTAATGGGGATGCATGTTTTAGGCTTGCGGCTTTTTCATCCATCTGCTCGATTTGGGAAGAAGGGTTGGCTGGTTGGTTAGTGGATCGTCAGTCAGTCGCCTAGTTGTTGCTGGGCTGGGCAGAGCAAGGATAGGCGATGTGATGGGACGGACATGGATGGATGGATGGAGGCGAATGAATGGATATCATTGTGGCGCGACGTGACGCATCCGAATGGACTTGAGAGTGTGTGTCGCGCATTTGCATCTAGACTGCGAGGGGACTGAGCATGATTTGCGCTTGATCGACCATGAGCTTCAACGGGAGGGAGCTCATGTCGTATGGAGCCAAGTGTCTGCTTGACAGTCCCAGATTCAGCAGGATCGGGACCTGACAGATTCCAAAACGAGAACTGGAGTTTCTCCTAGCCCAGCAGAATGAGCGTAGCATCCCCCTCTCGTCTCGTTTTGTTTCGTTTCGTCCCGTCCCGTCTTTTTGCAAAAGATTCCCGCTTGGACCGAAACTCGTCTATCGCGGTTGGAAGTCGACAGTAGACGAATCAACCTATCACAGCGCGACAAAGTCGGTTGAAACAACGCGTTTGTCGCGTCGTTGGACACGGAAACTATTGGCCAGATGCCATATGCATGTTTCCAAGGCGCGGGTGGGTGACGGCCCCACACTCGGGGAAGCGCTGCAACCTTGGAGATCCATCGATAAACATCCGAAAGGTACATGCGAGATACTTGGTGATGATCCGGGAGGCCTGACCGAGGATTGCAGCGAGAGGTAGACGGCCAGTGTGGTGACGTGGGTTCTGCAGGAAAAGAGCCTGCAGAAGGCCTTCCGAGTGGCCATCGATCACCATTGCCACGAGACTCGACTGCATCGCAGAGACGGGGTCTGCGGGTATCCCTCGAGTACACCGCCATGAGAAGCCATCGCGAGGCACCACGGTGAGCTAACCAATCAGCACCCGAGCGCAGCGCGCGGTCGGTCAGCCCTCCAACGCGATGCCTTCAAGCTTGAACCTCGACGGATCCTCGTGCTCCACCAAGCCGCATCTGCTGCCGGGGTCCCGCGACATGCATCTTTGCAGCCTGAGTCACCGCGGACCAGTCGTCGCCCGGCGAAGGCGGTCCTCTCGCGATGGCACCAATGCAGGAGGGCTTCGGCACTAGAGCAGTCTATCGCTGGTGGGAAATCCCATTTTTCCCCCCGTTCGCTTCGCTCGCCCCCCCTCTCTCTTTGGATCTTGCAGAGGTCCAAAGGGGGAAAAAGGCGAGGCTGATCTGAGGAAGAGAGAGACATGAGGTGATATATCTCGGCCGCCCGGACCCGGCGCTCGTGAGCCGGACCCTTTTCCTCTCTCTTTGATGTAGTTATTTCACAAACTCAAGACAAACTTCTTTGACACTGCAACATTGCTTTCATACTTGAACAATCAATCACATCGAGTCTCTTGCGACGACTACCTTCTTGTTCGTCCTGCTCCATTGAGAGCTGGCAACGGGTAAAGGACCGTCTACACCCCCAAGAGTCAAGCTTCAAAACCATCTTGTGCCTGTTCGGCTCTGAACATTGATATCACACCATTTTACATCATTATCATACTCATCTCCGGCAATTCTCAACAAGAGGATCGATACGTAAACAACAACAACATATCATCACCAACCGACATCAACATCAGAGCCTTCTTCCCCCGCGACATGCTATCGACATGTCTTCATTAACAGAACAGCTCTTCCTCGCCCTCTTGAGGAGCGATCACATCAAGGACTCCCTTCTCCCTCTCCTCTCAACTGACGACATCTGCGCTGTCCGTCAGGCTTCATCTGCCTGCTGCAATCTCCTCACCAAGCGCCTCTTCACTCGTGTCCACGTCTCTTTCTCGGCTTCGACCTTTACCAGACCTGCTCGCGTTGCCGCCCTCGCCCGTATCGGTCATCACATCGAACATCTCACCTTCTACCTACCTCACTCGGACGCCACCTTTCTCCCTCCTCTCATTCATCCTGTGTCTGGTAATGAGATATGCTTCCTGTACACGCCTCACACGAGCATGGGCTCTGTCTTGTCCCGACCCAAGTACGCCAATGCTGAGCTTGGTGATATCCTCACCCAACAGTACCCCCCTCTCTTCCACGCCGCCACCAACGTTCCCAGCTTCATCAATGCCATGCGCAACTTGACCAACATGCGCCATCTCACTATCCGATGTCCAGGGCAGGACCCCAGAGAGCGATATCGCCGGGACATTGTCGACTATGCTCTCATCAGCTTGCGTATCTCACTTGAGCGTGCCCCCTTGACCAAGCTGAACAAGCTCTCACTCTCCTCCCTTCACCCCGCCGCCTTCAACTACCTCCGTCATCTCAACGGTTTTGGAACTGTCCCTTCAGCCGGTCGTCGCTGGAGACAGATCCGCAAGCTTTCCATCTCTGTTGACTCCTGGGACTTTTACGGACCGTCTCCTGGTCGTGATCACCTCAAGATCATCGACGAGTACATCCGCACCTTTGCCCCTAACCTTGAGAAGTTTGCCTTTACCTGGCTTGGCCGCAAGGGACCTTGCCCCGTTGCCCTGGCCGCCGACCCCTTGTTTGCACCTCCTCGCGCATCAAGGAAGCTCTTCCACGAAGTCACATCCCCCATGTCACCACTGCCTACTCCCCCAACAAGAGGACCTATTCGCTTCCCCAAGTTGCGCTACCTCCAGATCCGGAATGCTACTATGAACGCACCTCAACTGAGCACTCTTATCAACTCTCATCGTCCAACAGTCAAGGAGTTTGACTTTGAGAGTGTCGTCCTCGCTGACAATGGTAACTGGGATGACGTCCTGGCACCTATTGATACCGATGACGCCTGGTCTCGCAGCAGCAGCCTGGCCACTCCATCTGAGTACAGTCTTGTCACAAGCCCTAGCTCCGAGCATCTACCAAGCCCCAGTGCCGCAGTTGCTGCTGCCAGCCGCGAGCTCTTGGATATGGACCTCGGCGGCTTCCCCTTTGACGATCTGGAGAGAGATGTCATCGAAGAGCTACCCCTTGAAGACGAGTTCATTGCTCCTCTTCAAGTGGCACCTACAGAATCAGAAGTGAGCTTCAGCACGAAACTAAGAAAGAAGCGGTCCCGTCGCCGCAGGAGAAAGCATCGCAGCGAAGATGATGATGTCCCTGAAATGCCCTCTCCCTCACATCGTCACAAACTCTCTAAACCCAGACTCCGCCCATCACTGGAAGAAGACGACTTCCGGCCCTCTACTCCCGTCCCCAACATCACAGCCCCCATCCTCACCTCAGACCCCCAACCCGTCCTCCTCCAGCCCACCACCTATGACCCTTCCAAGAGGCGGAGCGCGGCCACAGACCCAGACGAGGGCATCTCTCCTGTCCAGCGCAATATTGAAAAGGAGGAGGCGCACCGGCTGCTCGCCGAGGATGCCGCCGCGCGGACAAGCGCCCTGCAAAAGGCTAAGGCTGCCGTCTTGACAAAGCTGAGCCGTGAGTTCTGCCACGGCAAGAAGCCACCGCGCGTGGGTGAGGCCAATGCGTGCCGACTCCTGGCCGGCCGGGACCTGGGCACCGCCTTTGGTCCTGGCATGGTCATGGAAGATCGAAGAGGGCTGGAGAGTCGGAGTGTTTTAGTACCTCTGATGTTTAGCCGATCATGAGCAGTGTTGCTTCGCTGGCTATGAGATGGACGTCTTGGAGAGAGTGGCTATGACTTGTAATGAGATATGACTGATCATGTCCTTTTTTATCCCTTCATGTATTTACGTAACGACATTCTTTCCAAGAAATGAGAAATGTACATCTTGACCTATCCTCACTTGTGACTCTTGTCTGCTTTGAAGTCTCTACTAAGTGCTCTCCTTGGTGATGGTCCCGAACGCCTTGACATATTCAGCGACTTCTTTAAGCCCTGTCAACGTCAAGTCCCTCCTCCGCCCTTCAATAATCACAGTTGGCACCGAATCAATATCCATCCCTATACTTCTAATCTTCTCATTAGTGTCTCTCTCCCCTTTCTCCTTGTCCTCCACGAGACTCTTGGCCTCCTTCTCATCCACTCCAGCCTCAACACAAGCCTCGATCAGCATCTCATCTTCGCCAGGATGTCTCCCCTCGGCAAAGTACATCCTAAATATCACATCCACGAGCTTATTTGTAGTATCCGTGCCATACGCCTCCTGGACCTGCTGAATAACCCGGTGAGCGGGAAAGGAGTTGCCCGTCGGCCCTGTGAAGCCGAGCGGGACGTTTAGCGGTTCCGCCAGGGAGAGCATGTGTGCCTGAAAGATTTGCTGAGCGGCTGCATTGTCATTATGCTTGTGGTGGAGGGCATGCGCGGCACGGTCTGGGATTGTGGCTTCGCGATTGGGGCTTGGTTGGAAGGGGGAGAAATGGAGGGTGAAGGAGATGGTGGAAGAGGATGAGGAACGGACTTGGTCGAGGGCGTGATCGAGTCTGAAGAAAAGTTAAATCATGTACGGGTTGTATCTGGGTTATATATGTGAGTTCCGTGCCTCTTCTTTGCGAGATATGTCCTAAGATAGAGTCAGTGATGAGTTATGAGCATGGCCATGAGTGAGTGCATACCAAGGACAGATGGTGTCCATGACAAACGTGACCTGAGACTCATACATGATTACTTGTTGTATGGAACGAAGCTGGAGAAGTCAATTAAATGCTCTACAGGTTTGCTGATGTTATATCCTAAAAATGAACATGACGGAACAGAATGCGGGGAAGTCGGATCCGCATCGGACCTCCGGCCACCCGGAGTCGGGCAGTGGAGCAACGGCCGTGATTCCAAAGACGACCCACTCATGCATCGGATGGTGGGCTTGAAACTGGGGTATCTTGAACTCGTGAATTGGGACCCCTCCCTCCCACTAGCTTCTCTAGTCAAAAGTCATCTTGGTGCCTGTGTGCTTCACCACCGCACCCGTCAATCTAGCGACAGCAATGTCCTCGGCCTCCTTGAGCGGCTTCACTCCGCCCTCGCTCTTGGCCTCGCCGCCTGCATAGTCATTCCTCCTGGGTGGAGGTCGACCACGAGGGTTGCTGTTATCATCTACCTTCCTGTCTTTGCCGAACCGCTTCTTGTACCGCACCTGGTCGTCCTCGGCCAGCTCGATCTTGAGCTCGCGACCTAGCAGCCGGTTGACCCACCACTTGCGCATCTTGTACTTCTTCTGTCGGTTCTCATCCTTGTCCTCGTCGTCCTTGAAGTCCTCCTCCGTCTCAACCTCCTCCTTGATCTTGACGAAGCCCTTGACAGCCCACGCCGCGGCATCAGGCTCGCTGAACTTAACCCAGCCGAAACCCTTGCACTTGCCCGTGTCCTCAAAGGTGGCCACCTTGACCCATTCGATCTCGCCGCACTTTTCAAAGTTCCTGCGCAGGTCGTCGTCGGTCGTCTTGAAGCTCATGTTGCCCACAAAGATCTTGCGGCTGGCGTTGGCCTCCTTCTTCTGCTCCTTGGTGGCCTGCGCCTTGGCCTCGGGGGTATCATCTCCAACAGCAGCGGGCTCGGGCTCCTTCTTGGGGCGTCCCTCGAAGGACTTGGCGTCTTTGATGAGGAGCTTTCGGCCGCCCATATCCGTCTCGGAGAGCGCAATCGCGGCGACCTTGGGTCCGATGTCTGTAAAGTCGACGTAGGCGAAACCCTTGTTGGTGGGCTTGGCAGTCTTGTCGCGGCCGGGCTCCTTGTTGGTCGGGAGCTTGACTCGGGTTATCATCTCGTCGGAGATGACCTCTCCAGAGTTGTCCACGAGCCACTTGCGCAGCTCGGCGGAAGTGAGGTAGAAGGGCAGGTTGCCAATCCAGACGCCATGCTCTGACCGGTTCGCATCCTTCTTGTCCTTGCCTTCCTTTCTCTCATCGTCGCTATCTTGCTTCGCTGGGAGGGCCTTGCCCTTCTTGAGCGCACGGCGGGCGCGCTTGGACGGCGGCTCGGGGAGGTTCAAGTCGACTTCGATCTCCTCGACGTCGATCTTGCGCTTCGAAGAGGGCGTGGGCTCGGTGTCGGCCATGTCAACATCTTGAGTCGATTCGGTCTTTTCGACCTCGGCAGTCTTTTCCGCCTTGGCGGCCTTTTCAGGCTTCTCGGCCTTGTACTTGGTCTTTTTCTCCTTCTTCTCTTTTGTCGCCATTTTGTGCTGATTGGACTGGTTGATCTGGACGAAGCAACACGAGCCTAGAAGCGTAGGAAAATTTCCTGTCTTTCTCCTGCGATAAGATAAGAAAATGACCTATCGGCGAATGTGGGTCCACCCTCCGGAGGCTGGACCCCTGTAATTCCTCCGGATGCGGGGCATGCAAAAGCCGTTTTATGAGATGTCGGATATTGAAGACATCACATACCAACCTCCTGGAACTGAAAAGACGTTGATGGACTCGGGAGAGAAAATTCTGTGACTTGCAGATGTTGAATATGCCAACGCATCTTTTCGATGTCTTGGCGGTGAGTCAGAATGTCGGGACGATTGCTTTATGAAGCAGGGATCTGAGGCATCTCTACCTGCGACAAGGTGGCAGCTGGATCGACCGTCTGAAACTTGACAATGAATGAACAGGGAAATGCCCATGATTCAATTCACCGCACGTGTCTGAATGAGGGATGCCCCTGGAAATTCTTTGTGCTTTGACTCTCCCGACCCAAGGTACAACGTAACATTGCATGGCGATAAAACGTGGTGGTTTCCTAGGCTCAAAGGTTCACGCCAGGAGAGTCTTGGCGTCGAAGGGCGGAAATTGAAGAGTGGCTGTTAAACACTGACGCCTCTGCAAGTAGACGATTTCGGCTGAACAAATTTCGTGTTTCGGAGGCGATTTTATCGAGGCAAAAAAAGAAGCTGGGATTGAATGGAAAAAGGCCCAGCTCGTCGTGACCGCCCAAGTGTTTGGCTTAACTGTCAATGGCCAGCGCTTACGTCGTTGCATTGAATGGGCGTTGCTAGCCACATCGTCGGTTCCTTGGACATGCGGGTGACCAAGGAGCGACGCCCGTGGATTGGCCCAGCTTGAACCCGGAGCTTTCGATGGTGGCCACCAGCCCAGATGCACTTTTGTCACATCTAGCATGGCTCAAAAGGCCCTAGCAATAAATTGTCTCAAGTACTTTTTGAGAACAAAGAAAGAAATACTCCGAGTAAAGGAGGAGGCCCGCCGGATGCTACCTGGGAAAAAATTGCTGCTTCGGCGCCGACAGAAGAGTGCAGATGCAGGACGCCGAGACCCGTCGCCGGCCGGAAAGACCGCCGGACGGGGTACGAATTGGGCAAGGACCCCGACCCCGTCGAGCGGCCCGGGCCCAGCTGCTCCCTCAGCTCCTCAGGGTGCGTGCCTCCGTAATTTGCACTGCGGCGGCCCAGCAAATGACAGCCGGGACCGGCAGGCCGAGAGACCCGCCAGCCATTCCGCTGACACGTGTGCGAGGGTGGCTTACGAGGCGGTATGCTTCCGCGACTTCTGACAGGTGCTTTGTCACGGAGGAGAGAACTTATCCTGCTTGTGGGTGATGAAGAGAGTCATGGCAGAGCGCAATTGAATGTTTCAACGCATGAAAAGAGTCCGCCTGGATGATACCTCGACAAGGTTAACCCCCACTAATCACCCACTCTCCCACTGTAGCGGCTCCGTACAACGCCATGGCCGCTCTGAACGGCGCCGAGCTGTCACGTGCGGCTAGCAGCCTGGGCACCTTGCCAGCTTCTCACTGGTGGCCTGTGGGCCTCAACCTGTGGCCCAGGACAACCTAGGTAGACGGGCAGGCCCTTGTTAGCGAATGAGGCGCCCGTGACCCAAGCCCAGCCCGGGCCAGCCCAGACGAAAAAACGCTAGCCCCAGACAACGGAACCAAAAACAGCCTGGGAACTCCCTCAAAGCCCAACCCAACCCCGACTCCAATCCCCGTCCGCGGGTCCTTCATCTTCCTCCACCTCACAACCTCACAAAACCCTCCTTCACGCCATCAACCCCCCGATCGTCCTCTCTCGCCTCGACCTCAATCTCTGCGAGCCCTAGCTCGACTCTTCGTCAGAACATATACCGGCCCTCGGCGTCATTTCCTTTGACCTTTGATTCGCCTTGCTGGACCCCTGACTATCGCCGCCGACGGTAACTTTTGCCTTTGGACGAAACTCTCCACTTTGTGAGATTCCTGCTGCCGTCTCAGCAATCGACGACCTACCTACAAACAAACATATTCGTCACCATCAAACCATATTTATCTCCAGAAGCGCTCGAATAGCGTGATTACCGTTGTCGTTTGCGGCTTTTTCCCTCGTCGGCCAACGTCGAACTTGTCGGTCGAGTACCGTTTGGTGAAGGACACCTGCATTCACCATGAACGTCTTGCTCTCGCCGCAACCTCCGGTTTTCCCTCATCAGCACGAAAACCATCGTCTCTCCCCCCAGCGATCCTGTGAGTTGTTCTTTTCATCCCTTTTGCTGCATCTCCCTTGGTGTTGTTTACCCCTTGGTCTTCTTTGCCACTAACCCCACCCCAGTATCACCCTTTCATAACATGGCCACCCGCAAGCGAAAAGCCGACGAAGATGGTGATGAGACCATGTCTCCTCGGAGTTCGCCCACCATCTCTTCCCGACCTCTCGCCCGCCCTTCGAAAAAGATCCGTGCCAACGAAGTTATTGGCCGACCCCTTGCTCTCCCTCGACTCCTTGAGACTCTCGATACTGCCCAGCTGAGGACTGTCCTCGAGAGGATATGCGAAAGGCATCCCGACATCGGCCACGAAGTTGTGACTGGAGCCCCTCGCCCGTCCGTTTCGTCGGTTGTTGAGGTTTTGCAGGGCTATATGGAGAAACTGAGTAACGCAGTTCCCTATGGCGAGACGAGTCCCGAATACACCTACTACCGAGTCAAGGAGCCCCTTGTGGCCTTGATTGACGCACTCTCCGATTTTACTCCCCAATTTCTGCCACCAAATGAGACTCAGCCCACCAAGTCGCTCGAGTTCTTGAACGAGGCCACCAACATTATCCACAAGCTCCCCGACTGGGAACCCCAGACGTATCGACACCACAAGGAAAACGCATACGAGGAGATCTCCAAGGCCTGGGCTCTTGTTATTAACGAGGCAGGCAAGAGGGCTGGAGGCATCAACTTGCACAGCGGAGGATGGGACCAGATCTTGTCACGACACAACGAGCAATCTGGCGGCCGGCTCGCTTACGCCATCAGCGCCATGACTACGAGTGTTGGCTGGTTGGACCCCAGCACGAGTTCCGGACCGGCTGGTGCCTCTGACCCTAATTCCATCCTCAACCAGCTGATGTCTGGCACGTACGGAGCACCTGTTCGGGTTGGACCTTGGTAGGGCAGCTCTTTGCCCAACAGACCGAAATCATGATTGCATATCGCGGCGCACCGGACGAGTCATCATTGCACATATTACGACCGCATCTTTAACGACTTTCTTTAGGCATCATGGGGCTGGCATAGACTTGAGGCATCCCTTTTCGTCACGGCAGGGTTGGTGGCGTTTTTTTGCGTGCATTTTTCTGATATCCCTCTCCTTCACTCGCGTATAGCAGGGGATCAGTGTTGGGATTTTTTTCTTCTATTCTACCAGTCTTGACCTTGACAGCGCGGACAGACCGCGTGTTCCTGTATGTAGACTTGCTTTAGTTTACCTGGCCATCGCCGAGGTGATCCTCAAGCGACGATTATGGTAGACTGTAGCTCGCCTGAAGCGGGTTATACTTTGCTCATGAGCGTGAGATAATTGACAGCTTTGGCAATCAACTTGGATAATTAGCTTACTTCCGCGTCATCGTGTTACGTTGCCCGCAGCTATGATCGAGTGACAATCCTTTAATGCGACGTCCGGAGATTTGCATTGCACGGATATTCTATGTCCCTCCAATGGCACAGACTGACCTTCGAGACCGCATTGATGGTTTTGTGCAAATCTGATCCTTATCATCCCCGTGTAGACACGAGAAATGGTTCCATCAAATCGAAGTAACGCAATAGTCTCACTATTTGGTTGACTATTGACATCTACGTGGGCAACAGGGCCATGCTTTCACATCTACCGAATTACAGGCTGAGTGCAAGCTTGGTTTATGAGCGCCGATAGCAAGTTATGATAATACAGAGAGGTTGGCTGACATGCTGAGTTTCCTCCTGGCTGCCTACAGTAGATGGTGATTGATAAGCTGCACAGCGCAGACACATATTGATGCTGTTGTCGTCGAGGCCGAGTCTGCATCTACAGCCACAGCAAATTTTCACCTATAAATGAACTTTTAAGCCCAAGCAGAGGGCAAACGAGGATCCCTACCTAACTGTCTTCACCGCTCTAGACTCTGAAAAAAAAAACATATGGGGCTGTTTGTAGAGATCGGCGATCGTTGAAACGGCTATATGGAGACGGTCATGCGTGATGTTGCCGTGACTTAAATTCCGGCAATCTACATGATCGATTTTTAAGCCTGGCATTCAAGGTATCATTCGTTAGGTTTGGTATGAAACAACGGGTTTCTAGAATATTGTGAATTGCTCAGAAACGTACTTGTCTTGCAAGCGTTTGCTCCAGTTTTGTCGCGAAGTCTTTACATAGCTGAAAGTCTCATTCTAATGGTAGCATATGTTAAGATCTGTCATCCTCAGCCCTGTTCAAGAGTCACAAGAGATGCCCGCGTGATGAGGGCAATCCAACCATTCTAGACCCTCCCGGTACTATTCTACTTACAACCCAAGCCAAAGCGTCAAGGGCGTCTCTAGAAAAGAGATCGAGAAACAGGTGGGGCTAGCGCGGGGGCTCTCGACGATCCGGTCAGGAAAGAGAGTGGGTCGCTGCCTGCTCTGAATCACGTGCTCTCCCGTCATCTCGCACTAAACGCGCGACTGCCTGGTCGTGAACGCGTCCTCATCAATCAATATCAAGCCCGCCTCAACTGGTGAAGCTTCATCAGCAACGCTGCATCCCCGTCTCTGCCTGGGCCTCAGTTTTTGGTCTTTGATTCCAAACCTGCTTGACTTGCTTCCTTCTCCTTCATGTCGAATTAAACTGCGTCAAGTGCTGAAGCATTCACCATGCCTGCGTACGTCGCTGGACGTGTCACGTTCCCCTTTGACTCTCCAACTAACTAGGCTTCCAGTCCGGGCGATCAACACACGACCGTGACGAATCCCTTCGAGGAGCCGCGTCAGCGAGTTTCAGAATGGGCCGCCAAGGACATTGCTACCATTGCTGCGAAGCTTGATAAGCAGCTTGGCCCCGAATACATCTCTGCCCGTTCGGGTCCTGGTGGCACCAAGGTCCACTACCTCACCGCCGAGAAGTGCATCACGTTGGCAAACGAGGTATTTGGCTTCAACGGATGGTCATCCTCGATCCAAAATATCCAGGTCGATTTCGCCGACGAGAACCCCCAGACGCAGCGTGTCAGCATCGGTCTGTCTGTCATTGTGCGAGTTACTCTACGAGATGGCACATACCACGAAGATATCGGATACGGATCGATTGAGAATGCAAAGGGAAAGGCGATGGCCTTTGAAAAGGCTAAGAAGGAGGGTACAACCGATGGACTCAAGCGCGCCCTGAGAAGCTTTGGCAACGTCCTGGGCAACTGCATCTACGACAAGGACTATGTGAAGCAAGTCACAAAAGTGAAGGCTGAGCCGGTCAAGAAGTTTGACCAGGACAACCTTCATCGTCACTCAGACTTTATCAAGCGCGATGTCCCAAAGATCGAGCCCGTGGCGCCTCCCCCCCCTGCGGCTTCTACGACGACAATCGTCAAGACGGAGCCCTCGCTCCCCATGTCGGAGTCATTTGATGATTATCTTGGAGGTATACTGTCCTCTGATGGTTTTGAGGAAATCGAGGCTGAATATCTGTAGAGCTCGACGAGGCCGACTTCTGTGTGCCAGAAGATGGGCACCCGGACGAAATCATGTTGTCCACAACGATCTTGGGCCAGGGTTCAACATCGAACACAACATCGAACTCGACGTCAAATTCGACGTCAAACAATGCGCCTCAACGACTCCAGCAGCAACCTAACAGGTCGATTTCTGCTGGGCCTGCGAGCCGCCCACCGCAGACCCCGAACCAAGGGTACCAACGCCCGGATGCCTCGCACGGAGGTCCAGCCGGGTTTTCAAACCGTCCCCAACCTGGAGTTAGTGGCCGGACAACTCCAAACCAGAACGGAAACCCTCGACCACCGCCCAACGTGCCTCAAAACATCCCCGAAACTGTAGGGTTCTTTTCTGCCAAGGCCGTCAACCAGCTCCCCGAGTCTTCGCTGCAAGGGTCGACTAATGCTCGCCTTGCGGTACCACATGGCCAACAAGCCTTCAACCCCAAAGCAGAAAGCCCGTCCATCCGGAAGACTCCAGGTATCGATCACAACTCATCTAAGCCTGTCGGGAGGAACGGCCAGCATGTTGCCCCATCTAGCAGCCAGGCGAGCCGTGCACCCCATTCCAACACGAGCAGCTTCACCCCTGTGCGCCCATCCATGCCGAGCTCTCAGAGCTCCCGGGGAAATGTCGTGAATCCTTCACTAGATCATACTCGACGAATTGGTGCACCAGGTGGCTCGGGTAGTCCCCTGGCTAACCGAGGATCGTACCGACCACCAACGATCAAACGACCAGCGCCTGCTGACGGAAGACCTCCTTTGGCTGATCTCCCTGCGAACGGCAGTGGATCGACAGGCGCTTCAGTGAACGGGGTGGAATCAAAGAGGCAGAAGATGGCGTAGATGTTGAAACTGGGACCCGGGTTCGGACAGGATGGGAATGGCATCACGGAGTCGGGCGCATCGGTATGGAAAGGGATTCATCATTTGCAAGGAGCTTAGGTCTGGGATTGTTATGGTATTCGAGAAAGCAGTAGAGAATGGCTGGGAGCCTGGGATTGACCAGCAGAAAGCTGATATTTGTCTCTAGAACTGCTATACAGACAATGTATTCATGATATCAACACTTTGTGAGCCGCAGTATAGCCTCACGTTGGTTCTGTATAAACTGTGAGGTTCGATCTTGAGTTGGATGTGATGCAATTGTGCAACTCTTTCTATTTTACATGGCTTAGTCCATTACATTCGTGGCCGTAGGTCCTGTCTCATCACCTGTTGATATATCCAATCCAATACAAGTGAGGTGGTGCCCCTTTTATACACACACACGCACTGGCCTTATTTTGAGGTCAGCTTAGCCAGCCCGGAACGAGCCTGCTTGGCGGCTTGAGGAAAGTCAAGCTTGGTCGCCATATCAATACACTGGTTGTACTTCTTGCGAGCCAGATCATGGTTGCCCAGCATAGCAGCAACGTCGCCCCAGTTGCAGAGGGCAACGGCACAGGCCTCGTCGCACTCGGGTGTACGTTCACTTCCTTGAACATCCTTGGCATGGACGTAGGCATTCTTGGCCCAGTTCTGAGCGGCCTCGAGACACTCCTTCCTAGTAGCAGGCATGGCCGGGTCGTGCAACTCCTTGATCACATCCGACGTCTCGCCAGCGCTGGCGGGGACGAAGATGGGGTGCTGGGCGAAGCTGGCGGCGAGGTTGTTCATGATGACGGCGCGGTGGCAGGGGACCTCACAGAGACGGAGGGCCTGGAAGAAGAGGGGGATGGCGAGGTGGAACTGGGACTTGCGCTCGTAGTCGCGGCCCAGGGACTCCATGGCGCCGCCCATCTGCTCCGGGTTGAGCCAGTCACCCTCGCCAGGCTTTACGCCGTCGTCCTTGCGGCGGCGGTACTCCTTGAGGGCGGTCTCGACGGCCCAGATGAGGTGCTTTTGCGAGTTGTCGGGTTCGAGGACATGTTCGTCGGCGTAAAGCTCTCCGAGCTTGATGGCGATTCCAACAGTCTTTGTGAGCAGTCGTTGACGCTTATGCCAGAGGCTCTCCGGCACAAAGTCTTCGTCCTTGCTCTCTGATTCAGTAGTAGAGGTAGCATCATTGGCGGCATCAGCGGTCTCAGCGGTCTCCGATGGTGCCTTGAGGAGTCTACCCTCATCACTGACTCGACCATCCTTGACAGAGTGCTCCATTACACTAATCCACTTGTTGCAATCAGCCAAAACACCCTCCAAGACCTGCAGGGATCCGGTATAGTTTGCGATAAGCTGGAGCCAGTGGGCAGTCTGCAGACGGATGCCGAGAACCTCGTCCGAGAAGGGATCCAGGCCATGCTCGGCGCACTGCTCCATGGCGCGCTTGTAGTATTTGAGAGCGAGCTCGGCATCGGGGCTTATGTTGGTATAGTACAGGGCGCGTCGCAGGGAGTTGGCGATGGGCTTGGGGTATCTCGTGAATTGGTAGTGGTAGAAGTAGGTGAAGTAGAGGTAGACAGTGTAGCCGGCGATGACGGAGACGACGCCGAGTCTTCATGTCTGTTAGTCGGGCATTGGCATAGGGAAGTGTAGGCGACTTACATGAACAATCCCAGAGTTGTAGCTCCAGGACTCTGACGAAAGGCTGTCTTGATGCCAGTCGGGCTCATAGCCACGACCAGACTGCGCAGACCAGCACCAAGGGCCCGGCCGGCGAATTGGCGAAAGGTGATCTGAGGCTGAGGCGGCTGGCTCTTCTTAGGCAGCTGATTCCTCTTGGCCTCAAGCTCCTTGTCTGAGCCATCGGCAGACGCATTGGCCTTCGGGCCGTTGGTCTGGAATCGGCGTTGGTCCGGCCGGAGCGGGATGACGGCGCGGAAGCTGAGGTTGACGGAGCGCGACCGGAGGTGGACGGAGAGCAGACCCGAAGTCGCATGCTGCAGGCATCTCCCACGAAGGGGCCTCAGCGAGGCGACGGCCGAGACCGACATGGCTGGCCTGCTATGAGAAGTAATGGACAGGCGATGGTCGGGGGTCAATCCCACGTATGATGAGGGGCGAGGTAGTTTTTGGTGATGTCGTAAACCATTGAAAAGCTGCAAGTCGTCTAATGGATCCCCCATCTGGCCCATGACGGCTACGCACGGGCCAACCTCGGCGAATGCTGGCCCGTGCGTTTCCAATCAGGCAAGCACTAACGGACGCTGTGGCCGAGGCTCTTTGAACCTTGGAAGGCGGGAGGGGAGCCCTGTAGTTGGGGATCCTTTTGGTGGGGGCCCTGGGGGAACAGAGCGCCAAACGATGGCATATGACGGAATCCTCAAAGCTCTCACACTCTGTCCTCACTCACAACCCATTCACTCAATCATCTTGTTCATTCTCTACACTCATCACCATGTCTGGAAAGTTCGAGCCCAAGACCCCTGTGAACCTGGATCCCCCCAAGGACGATCCCATCTCTCCCGAGGAGCTTGCTGCAGCTGACGGTATGGCCATGTCCCCCCGCCATGATGAGGAGCCTTCAACCTCACTGAACCCTCTGAAAATGTTGAACTTGAGCTAACTGAATGACAGGTAGAGATGGAGGCAAGTGCTACGTGGCCATCAAGGTATGTCAAGACGCATGCACCGTACTCCAAGGAACCCGGCTGAACCATCTGGAATGAATTAGGGCAAGGTCTACGATGTCACGGGCAACAAGGCTTACCAACCAGGAGGATCATACAACGGTAATCCTCTGCGTCTCCTATGAGTCGACATGAACCGAAATTCGCTAACACTGCTACTATAGTCTTTGCTGGCAAGGACGCCTCGAGGGCGCTGGGAAAGACCTCGACCAAGGCCGAGGACGCACGCCCAGACTGGCAGGATCTGGATGATAAGGAAAAGGGCGTCCTCAACGACTGGGTCACCTTCTTCTCCAAGCGGTACAACGTCGTCGGCGTCGTGGAGGGCGCCACAAACATGGATTGACTAGCCGAGTTGCCTCCGAGCGTCCAAGTCAAGCTGTAGATTTTCCCAACTTTGAGCCCCCCCCTTTCCCTCTGGTGCCTCGTGTGCAGTGCAATCACCTAGCCTGTCTGATTTATTTCTCCGCTGCTGTGAGCCTTGTGGAGTGTGAGGCCACCTGGAGCATCTTTGATCTCGTTGTTGCTCGCCATGTGGTGGTCAGGGGATGTATGAGCTGACGGGAAGTTACAATGCTTTGTTTTGGTATGGGTTTATCAACTTGTACTATTGCTTTTTTACTGGGACTCGACATCATACGATGACAGGATCCATCATGTTGATACGAAACGACATCTTGGGAACCCACGGTCTGTGCTTGGAACCCCATCTCCAGGTGACACCCCAGATGAGGATGCACCACAGACGTGACCCCTTTCAGAGGCTGAATGCAGACCAGTTCCCACACGGTTCCTAGCTCTCTCGTGCCGGCATCGTAGCACAGGCCGGGCCGCAGGTCTCTCCTCCCGCGGGCCAACCACCGTCTACTGGGCACCGATGATGACTCCATGCTTGGGAGCCGAAGCACAGCAGGGGACACACACTCTTCAGACCTGACAGGTCTGTTCCACATGGCCCAGTTCTTACGTGTTTGCAATCGGGAAACCCCCCGTGGCAAGATTTCTAGCTATCGTTGATGTGTAACCGCACGAGGTCCTCGACGACCCGGGTCACGGGCCTGCACAGCTCGCATATGTACCGGGTCTAGAGCAAGCCCCGAAATTGTCTAACTACGTACATCTATATATAAAGAAACACACGATGAACCGTAAACGGTCGGCCTCCCAGACATGACCTCCCAGATATAGCTTCCCCCTTAGCTAGACCAGCTCAGAGCATGGTCACTCGCATTACCAAACTGATGTGCCTGTTCAAGAACCCGACTGCTGAGAACCCTGGCTAGGCATATGCTGGCTGCCCTGATAGTTGTGCTGCCCCTGCATTTCCATAGCCTGCCATGCAGCTGCACAGTCATCGCAAGGCACGCACTGCCGCCACGAGTTCCGGAGAACCTTGACACCGAAGCATTGGTGATTGGGGTCGTTGCGAGCAAAGTGACAGTAAGACTTGAGGCGCAATGTCGAGTGATTGCATTGAAAAAGAAACTCCTCCCAGTCACACATGTTGGGTGGTTGGGGATTTGACGGTGAATATCTGGGTTATCGAGGTTAGATAGAGTTGGGTATGGGAGTATTGGCCACTTACGATGTGCAATTGTGCTTAAGGGCCTTGTATATAGGGATGGAAGGTGGCGGCAGGGCTGAATCTTGAGCGTAGAGTATAGTACGGTTGCGAATGAAAGAAGCTCTGTCTTGAAGAGGATAAGCAAGAAGAGTCCGATGAGGCAAGACTCGAGACCTTTATAGCCGTGACGAGTCTGCCTTGACGTCAAGAGACATCTCTCCGAAGACATGTATGTCCTGGTAGTTGCTGGTTCCTGTGGCTGTCGCCCACACGTTGAACAACCAGCGAGGGGCGACATGGTCACAGATCCAACAGTATCCGCGCTGACCCAACAGCTCATGCAAGGAATTTTGGTGGCACATGCGGTATTCTGGTTAGATGGGATCACTTTCCAAGTGTAGAAGCTCTCGTCGCCACGTTCCCGGCAACGTCCTTCTAAAAGGAGCATGTTGCAGGTGGACGAACGCAGATATCCGGGGGAAACGTGGGGAGGAGGGGCCGGGGACTCGATACTCAGGTCGCACAGTGTCGTTTGTGGCAGTTTGATAGAGATTGTAGATGGCGTCGATGTGGTAGCTGACAGCTGGGGTGCTGTACTGTGTTTACGAGCATGAGGGGTGTCCAGTCGTATGGTGCTTGGGTGTGAATATTGGCCTTGACTTCAAGGACATCATCCCCACTGAGGTTCGTGTCGATGAGGCAAACCGTGGGAAATTTGTTAATAGACGTCCAATGACATTGACGCGTAGGTATCTCCTGTAAATGAATCACTAGAATCATGTACGGTACGCGACTCGATATGCACAAGGACATGCATGCGCGATCGATGGATGCTCCATATCAAGATGAAGCCAGCTCGGCTCAGGGGCGGTCTCCAAAGAATGAATCCACGGGAGGATGCAGAAAAAGTCTGGTTAGCGAACGGGGCCGATGCAGGCATCCCACTCAGGCTTGTCGGAGGCATCGGTGGGAAAAGAGAAAAGAACAGGAAGAGAGGTTAAGAGAAGCAGGTGTCCGTTAGCGTGGTTTGTTCAGGTGGGAGAAGAGACAACAACCGAGACGTCATGTCTCTTGTCAAGGTGAGATGGCATCCATGGCATGTCATTAGGGCCATCAGAGACACGCATGATGCAGTTGTCGATGCCACTGGACACTTGAAGTCTGGATAGGAGGTAATAAGACGCTGCCAATGAGAGATGAGAAAAGAGTGACCCAATCAGAGGGCTGCCGCGACAGATGCCGGCAAGATGGTGATTCCTGACTGGAGATGACCTGCTCAGGTACACAGTTGCGGAGGTTAGTTTGGCCTCGTGCATGGTCGGAATTTCCAACAGACGATGGGATCAGAAATTCCCACAATTGTGTTGGAATGGGTCGCATTCTGTGGATGGAAAGGAAAGGGTGGGTGGCGCAGCCGTGATGAGCCTCGTCGGAGGTTTGGGCTCTAGACAGACACGACAGAGAATTGCCGAGTTGGTGGTGGTGGTGGTGGCTCATGGACCTGCCAAGATTGCACATTGCGCCCAAGCATCGTGAGATTTCTCAAATGGTGACGAAGAACTGAAGAGGAGTAAAAACACGAGTGTGCGAGTAACTCATCAAGTGTATGAGACTCAATAAATGGATGGATGAAATGCGGTGACGGATCCCCTCTATTGGGCATTTTTCATGGCTTGAGCCGCATCCTCGTGGTTCGCAAAAAGGCTTCCACGGCCCCTTCTCTGCCTTGCGGTTGCCTTACAACGTCCTGGGTTGAAACTGACTCCTGATTGGCCACACACGCTTCGTGGTCTGGTACAACGCCTCCAAAAGTGAGGCGGCCCAGCGCAAAACCCATTTGGATCCATCCTCTCTCCCTCAAAGAACATGAACTGTCGTGCATGGATGGAGCCCAACAATTCTCATTCATCTTGGACCTGATTCATCGCTGTTTGGGATCGAGTCCTGTCCCCCCCTCCCCCCTTTTTCTCCTTTTCTTTCGCCCTCTGCCGCTTGCTCGTCCGCCACTTCCTGCCTCGTTCATTCTTGTCATCTCTCACTGGCTTCCAAAAAGGTACCTTGCTTAGGTAGCCCGTGACGCGAAGCTTCAACTCCCTGACCTCATACTCGCTCCGCGAACCCTGACTCGACGCCTTTCGACCCTCAGCCTTCAAGCGCCATCGTTGCATCTCATCAGATTGCCTAGCATTCAGCATATAGCTTATACCACCAAACAATCTACACAGCCTAGCATAGCACAGCACAGCACAGCGCTCGTCATCACTCCCAGTCGTCGAACCTGGATCCCTCCCCGAGACCAACCCCCGCACCTAATGAGGCTCTGCGATCCCGCTCCTCCGGTCTTGGGCTATCTGTATGCTTTTTTCTGTTGATTCTTGGATTTTTGGAAACCATGCGTGTCACTTGGCCTGATTGTTTGCAATGTCTTGAGCCTTTGATCCTTGACAATATCCCTTCATACCACACGGAGGCCCATCTGCACTCCTTTCCGCTGTCTGATCTCTTCATCTTGCCGTCCTTTGTTTTGTTGCGTCTCTATTCATTCTCCTCCTCACTCCCCAATTCAGGCCTTGCACAGCCAACGAACAGTCCCTCGAACACCACCTCTAATGCCCCTCCGTGCTCTTCTTGCCCTTACTCCTCACCCCCTTTAAGATGACTGGTTGAGTCCGTACAACGTCCCAACCAGACGCTGACCTCGAGGCATGAGTAGTTGACCGACTCTTGCTTCCTCGTTCCTAGCAACATTGTTACAACCTCGCACCCTCGTATTAGCAACCTCCCTCGTCCATGAAGACCAGTGTTTCTCGGTATACAGTACGAGACCAACACCAGGATAGCCATACTCTTCCTCACCTGTAACTATACCGGGTTTCCCTGGACAATATCTTTACCATGAACAACTACAATCCTTCTTTGGGCCAAGGTAGAGGTGCCAACAACTCTTCCCAGGCGCCTCAACAAAGCTCAATCTTGAGTTCCTTTTCTCAGTCGAGACCTCAGCCCGGAGTACCCCCCCACTGGAACTGGGGCAATGGTCCCTGGTCACATCTAGCCTTCTCTGGTACCCCCAACGATAGCCAAACTCACCAGCAAATCCTTGGTGCTTCCGGTTTCGAGTTCCCCGGTCAGAATTATCGGAATAAGCCCATATCCGAGTGTGAAACCTTGCCAGATTCCACCTATGGAACCGGTCTCACCCAGAGCAATGCCAATATCTCCAGCTATGGCGAGGATCCCGACCCCGAGTCCAACGCTGAGGCCCAGCTTGTTGGGAGGGATCTACAATCCCTCCAGCTGCAGGCCCAATCTGCAGCCGATGATACTCCCTTCTCCCCATGGAACCGCCCTCACCCTCCTGCGAGCATTGCCACAGCCCCAGTGAAGGGAGAACGAGTTCACCCGTGTACCCAATGCCCCAAGCAATGCCGGACCAGGTCAGAGTTGAAGTATGTCTGGCAACTCTCAATATGAGAAAATGCCTAACTGACGTTTATTAGGAAGCACGTCCTGAAGCATACCCTACCCTACCACTGCAATGCCCGTGGGTGCTCGCGCGAAAAAGGCTTCACCTCCAGGAACGACCTCGACAGACACAAGAAGACCGTCCACGGGGATCGCTCGGTAGGCGGTCGTTCTTTCGTGTGCACTCTTGATAACTGCGCCAAGAAGAAACACAAGGTCTGGCCGAGGGCAGATAACTTCCGGTGTCACCTCTCACGCGTGCATGGAAGACAGTATCGCGCCGATGATGACCTCACCGAGTATATCTATCGGTATGTTCAAGTCCCACCTCTCTCATCCTCCCAACCATTGCTTAAACATGTTAGCTCTCCACCTCCATCGCAAGATCTCCAGGGAGTGGGAGGATCCGCCATGGAGTACATGCCGAGCCAGAGCTCTCATTTTACTCTCCCTCCCTCATCCGAGATCATGATGCCACCCGCTTTCCGCGACGCGTATGGTGAAGAATCGAGGCGCAGGGCCTTACAGCTTCAGACCAACAACGAGTCCTTGCCTCGGATCTCGACTTCAATCTCCTTTGACCGAGACTCATCCACCCTCGCCCCCGTCCAAGAAGGCGATGGGCTTTGCATTGCTCCAGGCTACTTGAACGGAGTGGCCCCGAACACCGGAATTTCCCTTTCCCCCACTGGATGGCAGCCCTCGAACCCCAGTGAACAGAACCTTTCTGGAGGTAGCCAAAGTGCTTTTGGATCTGAACCACAGGGTACCGCTCCATCGACGACCATGGAAGACACATCCCGGGATAATCAATCGGATATCGGGGTGTCTGGCACACAAAGCTCGAATGCCGAAGACCAAGAGCTCGAGCAACCTGATGTCGCGATGACAGATGCCGATGACACCCCTGCTGCAACGTCAACCCCACGAGGACAGGCTGCAAAGGACTCGTCCAGTCCAAGCCGAGAATCAGTGAAGGCTGTCCTGGACAGGATTCCCAAAGACTTGATCGAGAACTACCTGAAAGTCAAAGACGGCTCTGCTGGATCCAAGGATGATACCTCAAAAGAGGATGCCGCCGTCGGCAAGGGCCAGAATCAAACGCATAAATGTCCCGAGTGTATAAAGACATTCTCCAGGCAGTGCGAGCTCAAGTAAGTGCCAGCCATCTTTGTCCATCCAGCGTCTACTATACTAACACGTGCCCTTAGGAAGCATCTTAAGAGACACTCCAAGCCGTACGGCTGCACGTTCCCCAACTGTCGAAAGGTTTTCGGCAGCAAGAATGACTGGAAGAGACACGAAAGCATCCAACACTACCAGCTCGAGACGTGGAACTGTGACCTTCCCAAGCCAAATTCGACAGAGATGTGCGGAAAGGTCTGCCACCGCCGCGAGAGTTTCCGGAATCATCTTACCAAGGAGCACGCCATCACAGACTCGGCCGCGATCGAGGAGAAGCTCGACTGCTGCCGGAAAGGACGTCACTGCGATGTCAAGTTCTGGTGCGGTTTCTGCGTCGAGATCATTGAAATCGACGAAACCGAGAATGCATGGGCTAAGCGATGTGACCACATCGATGATCACTTCTGCGGCCGCGCACAGCCCCTGAAGCGCATCTCGGAGTGGAAGCACGAAGATCCAAAGGACAACGAGGCCAGCCCAACTCGTGAGACTGAGCCGGACTCGCCACCACAATCTTCCACTTCCAACACGGGCCCCAGGTCCCCGAATAGCTCTACGCCAACTGCCGAGGCCAAGAAGAGCACCCCAACTCAGTACTTTTGGGTTTGCGTGAGTCTTAACCTGTCTTTGGCGTATATATAGAAACTAGCTAACCCCAACAAACAGTGCAACTGCAATGAATACCACAACTATACGAGTAGGACAACAAACCCCTGCTTCGGCTGCAACCACAACCGTTGTACAGGTTGCAAGATCAGCGGGGTATCCGTTAACGACGAACGATACGATTTGGACTGAGCGCTATGTTCCAGCAAGGGCGAATCCCTTTTTCTTCTTCTTTTCCTCTTGGGCTTTTTGGTTGGAGAAATGGGCGGCCGTGTAGGCTAAGTGATGGTTTGATTACTGCTTTGATGATATGAATGGATAGATATACGACGGATGATATACCCTACTTGCTACCCGGCGTGTTTGGATACAATAGCTGAGGAAGACAGAAAAGGAGAGGCCAGCGATTTGGGCGAGTGTTTTCTACTACCATATGATTTATGACGACTTCTTTACCTTTGTTGAGTTGGGCACTCTTGTGTAGTTAGTCACTCGTAAAGACATGCAGGACATGGGAACAAAGAATACAGGTTGTTTTTTTAAACATAGCATTGACACTGGGGCACATGCTGTGCAACACGATAAACCCATTTGCTTTGCAATTTAACACTGTGCGGTATGTATCACCCCTCGTCCTCTCAGCTGAGGCTATCCCGACATGCAGACTTACAGAAGCGGCACCTGATGATGCCGGCGGCAAGGATGAGCGTGGATGGGATCCTTGCCCCCTAGTTACTATACATGCTACTTATGATTTGATTCCTGTCATGATTTCCTGTAGGTGAGATTGGCAAAGGGCAGGCATAGGCGCCGGCATGACGGAGACCGGGCCTTGGGCTGCAGAGACATGCAACGCCACAAGTGAATTCCAGCTTCCCGTTTTCCACCTTCTGCTTTGCGCCGCGTGAAGAGACCCAAGAAGTACAGTTACAACTGTCTAAGCGCCCAAGGCGCGTATTCCCCAACCCGAAAGGGGCAACTACATCAGCAGGAGCAACAGGTTGGTGGGCTGGTTGGCTGGTAGGCTGTGTGGGAGGAACACCAGCTGCATCCCCGTTCTGCCCTTCTACGCCTGTAGCCTGTAAGAACCGCAGAAAGGCAAGAAGTTCCCCAGTCTGGTCACCGAGTCCATAGCCGCGTGGGTCTGTCTCAGTGGTCACATCCCGTCGTCAGGAAGCGCCCGAGCGGCTGGACTAACATGTAGTCGATGAGATCCCTCGCTAGCAGAGGTTGGCATCGGGGTGCAGACTCACGGCGGCGTGAGTTCAAGGAAATACAAGTGCCGAGATGTGATCGACAAGATGGAAGCTCTTGCCAGCATCGTGGAAAGCCACCCAGGATCGGGATCGTGACCCAGATGAGCTGAACAGGGGTTGACGTTTGGGGGTCAGCTACGGCTGTAGGCACCTTCATCGATAGCGTCCTGCATCTATCTTTCCGCGAGGGCTTCATAGTGTGTTGAGACAGGGTCAGCGACATTATTGGTGGTTGGCCGGGAGCTGGAACACTGCGAGTTCATCAACTGACTGGCTTTGATGATAGATCATGTAGCACAGTAGACAATTATTGTCTTGTCGATGCCATCGTGTTGTCAAAGAGCTTGGGTTCAGGCCCAGGAAAAAGCAAATTCAAAAGAAAAGAACCATTAGCAGTGCTAAGTATAGACCAGGGGGTTGCCCAGACTTGCTCGGCGAACATCAGGCACTTTGGCGCTCACGGTCCTATAGGAAAAGGTCTGGGGAAGTAGCCTATCCCACCCGTGTCTCAGACACGCAAGATCTGTCTTCAGGCCGAGTCGAGCTGGCCTGGGGATAGAGACGATTGCCAGCCAGGGGTGGGTGGTGGCTATGACGGCGAGGGTGACGATGACAGGACGCATGTCAATAGAAAGCCCATGTAAGGTTTCCGGTGCATCATTTCGACAGGGTCCAAGACATTGAAGACCTAGTCACCCTATGAGGTGAGGTATTGCTCGCAGAGAGATCCCAGTTCGGTCATTAGAAGACACGCTGCAAAAGAAAGGGGCCCGCCGCCACAGGGCCGCAACCGCGGGCGCGGTCTGGCGGGCATTTTTTTTCTTTTTATTGAGTACTGTGGACACATGAATGATACGCCGAGGGTCTCTGGCAGCAGTTGATAGACATGAAGGGTGACGGAGGGCGGGCCAGCAAACAACGGCTTGAGACTGGTGGTGGGCCTTCTGTCGCATGCCAGTCTGCCCCAGACAATGCCCGCGGTTATCTCCTCTGCGAGCAAGGGGCGACGCCTCAGAGGGCTGAAGATGAACTGTCCCAGGATGACAATGAACCAGGAGAGCCCAAGAGGATAAGATTGGGGGCGTCAGACTACCGAAAACAGCAAGGGCATAGATGAGGTGACATTCTCTTCCAATCGCCGTCACCCCAGTTCGCCGTCGACCATTGGATGTTTTTTCAGCTCGACGATCTGCCGAAGAAGCGTGAATGTCCGGAAACGAGAAAAGATGCCCGGAAGTGGGAACTTGCACCAGGTAGGACCCCATCTGCAGCCAGCGAGGGGTCTTTGTTCAGCCCCTCGTCCCTGATGGCGCAGGTTCTTACTGACAGGGCATCGAATGCCCCCCTGCTCAGCCATCTAACCGGCGAGTATTTTCATCGTGCATGAGCTCCCAGCTGGCTGAGTGCCAAGATGGCTGGGTTGCGTTGACGAACATTTGCCGCAGCCACAAGGCTCAGGGACTTGACAGAAGTGTTGCGGTTGGGGGCCACCCAGCCCATGCGTGGTGTTACACAGAAATGCAGCAGCATTCAGCTGTGCCTCCCGCTGTCCAATGGAAGTGGACTGGTGTGTTCAAGAACGACGGCAGGGCCTTGCCGATCCGACAGGTCAGTGGACGAACCGGATAGACGGGATTTTTAGACTGGGGTCAAGACGATGTTGAGCATCCATCTCCTTGTGGCCCACGGAGCAGGTACCAACAGAGGAGGTCAAGCCCGGGGTCCGCAGCTGTCGTTCGCTGGCAAAGCAGATTTAACGTTGTCTGTTGCCCCCACCACGATACGCCATCTGATAACCACTTGGGAGCGAAGCGAGGCATCTAGACGCGTCCAGTTTGCGCGGCGCCGAGGTCTCGAGGGGACAGGTCATGCCGGGTACTGTGCCGAGCAGGGAGTCCTGTCGACAAATGTTTGAAATTCCCTTTTCAGCCGTGTGGTATTTGGATACTCTTTGGCAGTGTAAAGTGTCTCTGACGATCAGCAAGCAGTCTAGCGATATCGATGGCGGCGGTGCATGGGCGGCTGGCCTAGCATCGTGCACCGAAGTTGGGGTGGGATTGAGCTCGATAAACTGACATGGGTGCCCCCTGACGGCAGGACGGGTCACTGGATGCCATCGAGGATGACAAGAAGCCAGGAATGGAGCAAAGAGCAAATGTCAAGGCATTCGAGATACAGCTCCAGGCACGGGATGACCCCGTGCAGCAGATGCCAGGTGGAGGGATGGGTGCAATTGGAGAAAAAGGGTTCTGGTACAGTTGCTCTTCACTCAAGCTGGGCGACGAGATGTTGTTGGTTGTGTTGTCCTAGGGTGGGGGCTATTCCGCTTTTGGAATGGCTGGATCAGGACTCGGCCAATGAAGGGGGTTGAAAAGGGTTAGCGGAGTCCTTTGAGTTCCACTTTCCTCTTCTCTCCCACCAATCAAGCCCACCTTGCCTGCCTTTTTCCGCCTTTCCTGGTGGGTCCAAGGGTCCTTCCTCAGCGATTGGCGTTCGCGTTCTCGCTTCTTGGCCATCACCCCCCTTCATTCACATTCACCCCTTCCCTTCACCCATCCCATCACGGCCGGCTCGAACCCAAGCTTTGGGGAGGGGAGGGGGGAGACAAGAAGAGACCGACATCCATTTCAGATGAGAAAACTTCCAGCGGCCACTCCCAGACCCGACCGACCCGCCTGTCATCTGTCACGATGCGATTCGTTAGATACGCTAACGAGACGCTCGATCGGACTGCCGCTCCTCCCTCCGATCCTGGAAATAGCCAACCCAAGCCGTTCTTGTCTTCCCGGCACGAAGCTGTCATTGGAACGGAAATGGCCTAGTCTCATATCCCGCCCACATGCTCAAAGCTCACCAACCAAACCCCATCCCGCATCTCCATCTCTATCTCTCCATCTCTCCCTTCTCCATCAACCGTTAAGCTTAGCAGCTCCACCTGGTGGGCTTCTTTGCTCGTGGCCTACGCGCTAGACTAGGATCTGCCATTCCGTCACTCTCGTCATCGACCACCTCACCCAGGGCCATAGGGCGAGACGGAAAGACGGCCTTCAGTTGAGGCCTATGGCCTGCCGCGTCCTTGGAGTGGTCGACTCTCAACTGCCAGCTGGACCGCGGATTGCCTAGCCAAACACCACCAATGGTATCCGCCAGAGAGGTCATAGCGGCGTCTAGACAGACGCCAAGCACCTACGCGCCAACAATGGCTTGAACAAGCCTCAAACCTCACCTCGATGCCCACGTTTCTTTGTGCGAACGAGCGCCCCAAGCCCGAGGGATACCAGCCATCGACGGCATCTCTAAAAAGGCTAATCTTGATGGACGACTGACTGACTCGGGATGGTTCTTGTGGACAGCCGTTTCAAGCCACTACCGTCCAGATCTACCCTCAGGGTCACGTCCGTCCGTCCCTCTTCGCTCGCACGCCATTGTCCATCCCTTAACGAATTTCCTCTCTCGGATCATGGCTGATTCAATCTCTTCAAGTATCCACACAGCCACCGTTTCTTCTGTCCTGCCACCGTTCTGCGGCAACGTGGTTGTCACCGCTGAAGACGAGGGTGCATGGCATTTGAGAATCAAAGGGCCGGGACGGCGGAGCGGGCCACACTGGTGGTGGCGTCAAGGCCTTGTGTGCCTTGACTAGCAGCATACCCACGAGGTCAACCGTTCAAGGCTCATCTGTCATGATGACAGCTTTTCTTCAGAGTCTAATTCAACATAACTCTATACCCGAGGTAGCGACCATCAAGCCCACCCACAATGTGCAGGTCCTGCTGGCGCCGCGCGAGAGCTGAGTTTCCCTCGAGAGGTCACTACTCACTGTCTTAGAACATGCATCCATCAAAAGGCATCACCTGTGTGGGCTCGCATGCGATAGTGTTCTGCCTACAATAGGCAAGTGCTCTGGGGTCAAAGTGAACCCCGGCCTCGCCCCGAGAAATCAAGCAAGAATTGCGATAGCCACCCGGGGCGTCGATTCGATTCGGGCACTGACTGACCCAATGTTAAGGTCCCCGAAGAGGTCTTTGGCGCGAACCACGTCCACTAACTCCGGTTAACCTACTGTTTCAGTCCAGAACGGACGGAGTCTGCCCACCCTTGAGCAAGCCAAGCACACCAGGATGCCTGGGGCCTGGGATTGCCGCACTCGACAAGGAGGAAAGCAGAGATCAGCGCTTCGCCGGTCGTGGCTTGCCCCGCCACTCCCAATCCCGAGGTAGACAGGGAGGTACCTGGTACGGAGGTACAAAGGTACATGTGAGGCTCTGCTCTGTCTGCTCAGGGACTCGAGGTCTCCCACACTCGCAGATGTGCAGAAGAGCTCTCACAGACGTCTTTGGCCTTCAGACTGGGGTGGTCGACCTCGCCTTAAAGATCAGCTTCCTCTCGCCCTCCCACCATGGAATCTTTTTTTACTTGGCTTGCTGTTCAGCAAACAGTCCCTGGCTCATCACTTCCACTTTTCTTCACAGAGCCTTTTTACCCCGGCCTTTCAACCCTGCCAGTCGTCTTTTGGTGCCTGGCTAACACACATTCTGCCTCCATCACCAAGTACACGCCTCATCTTCATATGTCATACCCGCGTACTCTTCTCATGATCTCAGTACGACGCGTACATATCCTTCCCGCTTCCTTGCCCTGAACAATATCTACTCTTCTTTATTGCTCATATTCTTGCCATCTTGGGCAGTCTGGTCTATTCTTTTTTAGCTGCAAGCTAAGAAACATTGCCATCATGACCTACAACGTCTTCCCTCGGGATGCTGATGGGATGGCATATGAACATCATTACCATCCCTATTCCAGCTCTGGCACGCATTTCAACAATCACCAATTCGAAGGTCCGATTGACCCTCGTCTCCAACATGCCACCATGCAACGATACCTCCAGGAGCAACCAACCTTGTGCTTCGAACCGCAGCCGTGCCCCATGCCAAACACTCCCTATGGCTACCCTTCGGTTGTCTCGTCGATTGCGCCTGGCGCGCAGTTTCGACACGACTCCCCGCTCTCATACGAGCAATCGCTGGCAACCAGCGATAATGACCCATACGTTGATAGTACCCAAGGCCCATCTACTCCTCCCAACAATGCCATCTCGTCCCCTCATATCGCCCCGCAGGATTCGCACTCTCCTCGATTCATGCTCACTGGCCTTGCCGACCCAGGCGCCGGCTCGGACAGTTCCATGTCGACTCCTTTCTACCATGATCCCAGCCCGAATCCTTTTGCCTCGCTAAACAATCCAACATATGGGGTTAACAACAAGGCTCAGACGTTCAAGGCCTATCCCGGCCTCCAGGACGCTGACACGGAAGATGCGCAACAAGCCGACGAAGGGTCCATCAGTGACCTTTCCAGCCCAACCAACCACGATGACGACGATGACGAGGACTACCAACCCACGCGCCGAGCCAAGTCATCCCAAGCCCCCAAGAATACCCCCCGCCGTGGGCGCCCAAAACGATCGAGCTCTGGTACGAATGCCAGTAAAACAAAGGTTTCCAAGCCGAGTCCTTCATCCCGCAATACCACGGCCCGCAAGCTGGTCGCGTCGTCTGCTGTTGACACCAAAGTCTGCCCGCACTGCAGCCACGGGTTCACAGATCAGGCAACGCTCCAGAAGCACATCAACTCCCTCCACAGGCGTCCTTTCACCTGCATCTTCCACTTTGCGGGGTGCGATAAGGTGTTTGCCAACAAGAATGAATGGAAACGTCACGTCTGGGCACAGCATCTGAACCTCCACTACTGGCTCTGCACCAACGGCGCATGTGGGCACGCATCGAACCAAGAGGGCGGCGTTTTCTCCAAGGGTCCAACCCATGGTCGAATCTTTAGGCGAAAGGACCTGTTCACGCAGCACATCCGTCGGATGCACGCGCCTCCTCATGTTGCCAAGGCAGAGAAGGACAAGAACCTCCCTCGTGAGTGGGTGGTGCAGGAGAAGATGATGCAAAATCGGGCAGTTCGACAACGCTGCGAGTTGCCGCTGTTCATGCGTTGTCCTGCCCAGAACTGCCGCCTCGAGTTCAACAATACCACAAAGACATGGGACAACCGCATGGAGCACGTTGCCGTTCACCTGGAGCGTGCGGCCAGCGGTGAGGAGCCCGCAGTGCTATTTGGCGGTTCCAACGACGTTGAACTCACGGAATGGGCGTCAAGCCCGAACGTGAACGTCATTGAGTTAACCGCGGAAGGATGGAAGACTTGCCAACCCCTCAAGGCGACCAGAGTCGAGCTCTGCGAAGCTCCAAGCATTGACACGGTTCTGGACGAGGATGCCGAGGGCGAGGAGTGCACAATCGAGTGATGCGAGAAGTAAAGCATCAATACTCGGCGACATGAGGGCCCTCAGAGGTCGAGGGAGGTTTGGGCGTTGTTGTTTTGATTTTTATTGATGACCCCTTGGGCTAGGATCAGGTCTTGCACGGTTGGACATGATTAATTGGTGACGATGGATAATTTGCTGGCGTCCAAACTGGGGTTTTTCTCTTTTGTCGTCATGATACCACCATCGCATCGGCATGGAAGTTTTTTGGTTCCTGCGATGGAAGTTTTCTATAATGGGCATATTTCCTTTTTTCTTTACTGTCTTGTATGTAAATTTCTCATGCCCTCTCTATGGGCTATCGCATTATTCATTTTTGTTCATCCACTGGCATCATGAGCATTTCAGACGAGGGTCTTGTTATACGTTACATTACGGTAGAATACGGAGCGGATAGAGAGCGATAATGTCGTCTACGAGTTATGAACGGGGAAATTTACAGAGTCGCCAATTACTCACTCATTGGTCAGCCAACACCAACAACCAATCGAACCTGGTCATAGCCAGACGTTGAGCATCTCGATCCATTTCATCTCGTCAGTTCCGTCATTACCCGCAGAGCCTCAACTTCCCCCTCCAGACGCCCCCGTCTTGCACTTTTCCCATCTTCCATGACCTGTTTTTTTTTGTTCCAGCTTTTTATTCCCAGCTCATGCAGTGAGAAAATCCTCCTCTTCAGCCATAGATCAGCCGCACGCAATCCAGTCCAAGCCCCCGGAGCGTGGCATACCAAGCCCTCCTCAGCCCTTGACCCCATGTACCGTTTACCTACCTTGTTCTCTCTCTCCTTTTTTCCCCCTCTCACTGCAGGAGGGCTGCATCCAGATGCAGGGCCAATCCAGTCCCACCCCCCCTCCCCTCTGAGCGAAAAACCCCCCCTGGCGGTCAGCCGATGCATTTCGATCTTTGGGGGCAGGCTATGATAATGTAGATCGCCTTGTTCGGCCTGGGACCGGCGAGATTCTATTGGGTAGCTGTCTCTCTGCGCGTCTATATGGCTGTATCCGTCTTAGTCGCATTTTTTTATTTATTTTAGTTTAATCCTCATACCCACGTCCCCCTGTCAAGCCACATTGGCTAGCTCTTCATCCGCACTTTGGGGGCACGCACTCACGCACTGTCAAGATCCAATACCACGGAGGGGGAGCGTAGGATTCGATGCACATTTATCTACTACGTAATGGACAGTGGAGGCTAAGTATCTGTATACATATATACAGTGCGTCTTGGGGGCCCAAACGGCCCTTTCCTTCACCCCCTGTCACTTTGCACATTCATTCACATCACTTCTCTCGTCGAGCCTCACCTCACACTCTGTCCCATTAATAGCTATCTATACTACTTTCCTCTGTCTGTTTTCGCACTCGGCATGCCTAAATCTGCTTGCTGCGCCTCCATATAGCTCTCTCAACGCTCCGTAACATGCATCCATGACTGTCAAGTCTCTCAAACAACCAATAATCGACTACTTGCCAAGCAACACTTATCTATACTTCGAATAATCTCAGCTACAACCCCACCGGCAGCGCCTAGTCGTCCATTAACTGTTCAGTAACGTAATGGACTTGCTCATCCATTGCATCTGTTGAATCATGTTCAAGTCAGCCCGGCGATAAAGCATGTCAGGGACGTTCACTCACTCATGCATAACACTCCTCAACCCCATTCGTCCGTATCAACCGCCTGACATGTCCTGTGACATGTCCCACTCTCCAAGTAAAACCTTTTTCGATAACTGTGTGCCCGGCGTCCAGGCAGCTCGCTTCCAGATCAGAAACTTCGAGCCGTCACACCTCCATAACGGTCTGTCAACCCACCGGTACTGCTTTGGGAGGACACTGAGCCGGTCCCATGTGTACCGACGAATTTCGCTGGGCTCTGCGTTGCTGCCGGTTCTTGCACTCCAAAGCATAGCCTGGTTCGGTTGCCTTGCGCCACTCGATCCATGCCTCATATGCTTGCTGCTGTCCCGGATTTGGATTTACTGGCTTGGGCACAGGACGAGGTTGAGAATGCACACCCCCCGTTGTCCCCAGTGGAGCACTCGGCATCGGGAGGGCTGAAAGGTTGTTCACAAAGGGCGTTGGTGAGACACTGAATGGCTGCATCGCGGGACTGATCCCCCCCAAGTTCAACTGATTCGTCAAACCACCAGATGGTGGGAAGCCTCCCGCGCCTAAGCCCAGCCCAAATCCAGGAATCGTCCCAGATGCTACTCCAGCCGCTGCGTTGAGTCCCAGAGGCTGGCAGGTACTCAACGGGAAAGAGAATGGTGGCAGCCCCGGCAACGGCCCAAGCCCTGTAGCACTCATATTCAATGTCGGAATTGTCCCGAAACCAGGGAGAGAAGTTCCGTCCATCTTCTCGGCACCATAGTCAGCCGGCAAGAGGGGGTACGGCTTGTTGATGGCCTGGAGGGTGTTGAAGAACGAGTCATCTCTCTTTCCACATTCCTTGCCACCCTCTATGTCCAACAAATCTCCCGTGAGCTTTTGAGAAGGCTTCTGCTCATCTTGTTTTTGTGCTGTTGTCATTGTGATGGCCCCCGGAAACGAAAGAAATTCTCTTGCTCTTGGGTTCAAACCCCTGGAGAGCGACTCGGGATCCATACACACACCGGAATCTCGAGAGCTTTCTTTCCGCTGGGAACCCCCCATATTCGAAGAGCTGATCCCCGAGTCAGATCTGTTGGTTTTCTGTCGTTCTCCAGTTTTAGATTGCCGCTGTCCATGGGCTTGCCCCCAAGGACACCCATGACTGCGAAGCGATGCGTCTTGGGGTTCTTCCTTTGTGGCTTTTTCTTCTTGTCGTGTTCCTCGGTGAAGTTTCTGCAGCATTCTTTGAAATGCGTCATGTCGAGGTTCGAGTTCTCCCTGTTTCTCTGCTTCCTTGAACAAGGGGGCCGCATGCTTTCCCGTATTCGAGTTTGATTGAGTTTGGTAGTAAACACTTCCTATGTTTGCAACCGCGGGGTCATGAAATACAGCGTTTCTTGCTCTTTCAAGCCGTGTTTTCTGGGACTGATCAATGGCTGTTTCCTTGCTTTCAAAAGACTGCCTCGTTGGGGAGTGGCGGGGTCTTGGAGGGACATCTCCAGTTGTTGCTGCCCGAGGCTCATCAAGGCCGCAGTTATCATTGCTCTCCTCAGTGATTTCGGGGAATCCTCTGCGGATGCGTTGAATCTGAGCTACGGATGCGATTGGGGTACTGCTGGCGCCGGAGTGATGCCAAAGTTCGCCGCCACCTGTGAAAAGGGGGGTGACCTTGATAATGCTGACAGGCCGACCGTTGGCAAAGAGGCCCGGCAAGGGCATTTGGTGAACTATAGTGCACAAGCCACGGTCTGTGGTGTCGGTTTCGTGTGTTTCGGTCGATGATAAATTCATTTCGTGACTGACAGTGGACGCCAAGTCTTTATCATCCGCATCAGTCTCGGAGCAGTCCTGACTTGACCGCCAGTGATTGACAGGATTGATGTGATCCCAGGGGCATGTGTATTTGCCGATTTCTTCGTTCGTGTGCGACGCTTCGTCTCCAGGTGCGTGAGGGTCTGTTTGTGTGTGAGGATGTCCTGCACTGGACGTGTCGGGCTGTTGCGAGCTTCGAACCTCCACCCGACGACGCCAGTCCGGATTTTTCATTGCCTCAGCAAACTTTGAAATACCATTGTATTCGCCAGAATGATCGCGTCGAGAGGTGGCAGGAGCAGAGCACGTTTCGTCGAAGGAAGATTCATCTATCGAGGACGGCTCCGTCTTGATCAAGCCTCGAGCTGCCTGGGCCCGGCTGGTTCTTTCAGAGACCATACTGAAACCTGAGGACCCTGTAAGTCAGCTTCAAAAGGAAAATTCAATTGGCAATACCCATACAGGAGTCTTGTGTGTTGTCGAGCGTTGTTGGTGATGGTTCAAGCCTTAGGGTAGGAGATGTCGCAGCTTGTGTGCCAAGACCGAACTGAGGAGCGAGGTCGCGAAACTAGCCCTGGACGGATGAATTGCCTAGGAGTTGAGATTGTCGAAGCGGTTTGTGAGTTTTCTCTGTGTTCTTATTTCGACGAGCGTGGTGGTATTGAAGTAGTGTAGCAGACCGGTGAACTGAGCTTTGACGCGTCGCGGGCGCGATTTCTTGGTGAAGGGCTCAGTATGTCAGGCCGTGCTTATCGAACATCCAAGATGGAAAGAGTCTAAAGTAAAGGGATGTGTTAGTATAAGTCAATATTCAAGATTACTGCAGCACCGCGAAGGGACTTCAAGCACTCACCAACTCCCAGGCCACCCGCCGGATGGAACGTTCCCTGCCACGAGAGGGTAGAAAGTCGAGAGTCTCAAAGCAGTGATACTCGAACACTCTCCAAGAAGGACCAAGATGACGAGAACAAAGGGGCAGAAATGGCTTGGAATGGTCGCTGGAAGAGGAACCGCTTCAGGCTTTTTTGCTCTAGACAAGATGCCTTAATGCTGCGTGTAGCGCGATAGAAGGTCCAAAAAAGGGGGGCTATCAAGCTCAAAGCGAGGGCCAAGATGTGATGGTGTAATTGCTGGGAGAGGAAGTGAGTGATTGATGGAGAAAATGGAGGATGACGGGTGATGATGCTTTCAAAGGGCTGGAGCAGGTGCGAGTTGGGAGTGTCGCAGGAAGGAGTCACTCCAGAACCAAAGCTACAATTGCAATGACCAAAGGAGAAGGTGCGCTATAAGGGAATCGTGGTCTTTCCTTTCTTCTATAGACTCGCCGAGATTCCTGAGGGCAATCCCGTCGTCTTGGAACTCGTCGCTTGCCTCAATCTGCCCATCTGCTACCTACCTACTACCTGCCACCTGGTGACAACTGAAGTCCCCTTCCTGCATGTTTCTTCCCACCGACGCGGAAGCCGGACAGGTAGATAGAAGTGGCTTCCAATATGACAACACCATATCTGTTCAGAAGGAGCTGATGGTATCACACAAAATTCGAGGGACTTGGAAGATGCACTCAGGATGGACAGATGCGCTGCATGAACAAGCTATTTGAGGTATCCAACTAACCCAGATCGAAAGCAACTCCAAACCAAGAACTTCCAGACACCTATAAACAAATTCGTACACATTGAGAAATGACAGTCGTGGTTTGATCGCTTGGTCCTTACGCCATTCACTCCCACCCTTAACCCTGATACTGCTGTCCGCCCATGTAGGCAGCAAACGCCCTCTGCAGTGACGGTTAGTAACCAGACCCCTCAAGCGACGATGGAGATGAGCACTTACCGAGTTTCGAGTCTGCATATAGATGGTACCGGGTCCGGTGAACTTGCAGACAAGACCCTCTGCGGAAGCCATACCGCTGATGATACCACCAGATGCCACGCGCTCCATGACATACTTGGTGTTCCAGGCAATCAGGTGGCCGTTATCCACAATGTATTTCTCGCCATCGACAAGCTATAGACATAACGCGTCAGTGGGTCACTCCATCGTTAGGATTGTTGAGAAAGACTTACCGTCTTCTTGATGATGGCACCGAAACTCGAAATCCACATCAGACCTGTGCCACTGATCTTGTACACCCACAGACCCTCACCACTGAACATGGCCTTGCTGATACTTTGCCGCTTAAAGTCCTTGATGACGCCCTGTGTCGAGGCAAGATATGCGTCATGGCCTACTGACCACTTCTCCTGACCGGTTAGACGAAGCGTGGTGACATCGCCGAGACTGTGTGGTGCGAGGAGCACCTCACCAGGACCGACAAACGTCGAGCTTGACATCTCACCACCGGTGATCATCTTCTTGACGCTGAACTTGATCTGTCCCTTCAGAGTGACACTGGGAGACATGGCTATCATGGCGCCTGGCTTAGCACTCATCGGACAGCCCATGGCAAGCTGAATAGTCAAGATGGTGTTGGTATCTCGATGGCTGATTCGGTAACTACCTCCGTTGAAGGTGCCAACGTCATCGGACGTGGCCTGGGCACCTACGAACTGACCTGCCGGAGGCGCTCCTGAGACAGTCATTGCTGGTGCGACTTGTGCCGGTTGCTGCTGTTGTTGAGGCTGTGGCTGTTGCTCCTTCTCGGCTGGGTACGAACTGCTCTCGGCCTGGGGCACAGCGGCCGGAGGTGGCGGTTCAAAGTGCTGTTGGTGAGCCTGGGGAGTCGCTGTAGGAGGAGTTGCCACAGGGGGGGTTGCTGCGGGCCGCATGGCTAAGTTGGTCTGCTGTCCTGGCGGGGGAGGATATTGGACCTGTGATTGTGGAGGCGTGGGCTGAGGAGGCTGCTGCTGAACTTGGTGCGGCTGCGCCGGCGCAGAGGTGGGAGGAGGAGGATAGTACGTGTTAGCTGCTTGCTGAGGATGAGCTTGCGCCTGGGGAGAAGGCGTCGGCTGCTGCTGCTGCTGAGGAGGAGGTGGGTAGTGTATCGGCGTCGGCTGATACGGCGATGGCGGAGCATTGGGAGATGGCGTTTGCTGGGGAGGAGGAGGATAGCTCATTGCATGCGCAGCTTGCGCTTGAGGCGGAGGAGGGTAGAACTGCGTCCGGTTCGCTGGAGGAGAGGTCGGAGGTGGCGCATATTGGACTTGCTGCTGTGGTTGAGGAGGAGCTGGTAGAGATACGCCGAGGTCAGCTTTGCCATAACTGAAGTCAACCGCGAGCTTCGCACGAACCTGGCGAACCCTGGGCCGCGCCGGGCGGAGCTGTGAAGATATCATGGTCAGTCTGATGGAACTTGCTTGGGCACCAGGCGTGGAGGAGCGACTTACGAGGATAATAGTGGGAAGCCATTGCGATTGGGCTCCTGTTACACAACGACCGTGGCACTTTGAGGACAAGAAGAAGATGACGAGGAGAAGAATGATCGACAACAAGATTATGGAGGAGGACAGGAAAGAAAAAGGATCCGACCCGGGGACAGCTCTCGCAAGCACAGCTTTGAGGTGGTCAGTTAATTGCTCTAGCCGCCCACATGGAAGCTGTGCCAAGCTCGGCATACACAGCCCCGCACCGTTGCGTTGTTCCCCCTCACCATGGATTTGGATGCTTGAACCTGCGGAGAATTGAATTGGTCCGGAGTTGAGATCAACAATCGCCATGGAATTGTGTCATGTTGTAGCAAGTTCAAGTGTCTCCGTCAACTTTTTCTTCGCAGACATTCCCAAAGTCGCATCAAACCAACAATCTTCCTGCCATTGTCCTTCGCGATTCTGCTTTTCGTAACAAAGAAGTCCGCAATATGCTGCCTAGTGTTGATGCCTGTCCAATCAACGTCTGCAACCAAGTCATCAAGCCCTGCAGTGAGGCCAGGATGAGAGCTGTAGGCGCTCACGCGGGGCCTGCCCAGGGCGCTTAAAGTGCATCCGGGCCATCCCATTGGTATGCTGAGGCTCAAGAGGCAAATTCGCTGGCGACTAGCCAGGACCGCTCTCCTCCATTGAGAACCCTCTCAAGCTTCACGCTTCATATCGTGTTCCTTCAAGAACGACGTGTTTTTCTCAGCCGAATCGTCGCGTTGTCACGTGGGACATGTCTGAGAAACACCATCATTGATCTGGTAGGTATGCTTCGGGTACGTGGCCCGGTTCTCGTCAAGCCTGCCAAGCTTTCATTCCATGTCGATTCTTGGCAGAGTCTGGGGAACGCGTTCCACGAGCCTCCCTTCTGCGTGCCTGCTGTGTTTCGCCCAGAGCACATGTTTCCAAATGTATCTCCCGTTTCCGTCAACACCCCCTCTTCCTTGTACAGCCTGTGTAACCACGCGCCTAAGATGCTCGGTGCCGAAGAAAGCGCTTGTTTCTCGGGTCTAGAGCTCTCCGTCCCACGAAGGATCGGAGCTTCATCTTCCAAGACCGCCCATCAACGCCATGGAGCCCCGTGTTGACGTTTCGACCGCGAACGAGAAGTCCGACTTGGACCGGGGGCTCTTGGCAGACTCCTTCTGATCTCCCCCCTAGTATGGCATTTGCCAGGTAGCCTCCGCTGTCTGATCGATGAAATCATCCTGAACCCTATCTCCGAAACGGGTATTGACCGGTCTTACTGTGCGATCTTATCTGTACCCTGATATCGTCATCGTGTACCCAGGCTGGGTTACTGGCATGTTTGTGACGTTGCGAGACAGTTCCGTTTCCCGGGAACACAGAGCTCACCGATGATCCCTTGTCTAAACCACCACTCGATGTTCATCTCGCCTAAAGATCGTCTCTAGGATGATGCTCACGCCAAGCGCGAGGCCCCGGATCTCCGTCACAACGGCCCGCGTCGCAAGGACCAACACCACAGAATGCTTGACCCACGATAGGCAGGGAACCGCGGTCGTGGGTCTCCCGTTAAGACGCCACGGTGCGGTGCGAAACCATGTGAGCCTAGCATAACATGTTCCTCAGCGCAAACCGGTCAAGATTCCAAAGGCCTTGATAGACCGAGAGCCAAGCCTCGGACTCTATGGAGGTTTGGGTCCGCCTTCCGGGGATGAGAAGGGGTTCTCCAGCCACAAACCGCCAAGCACCGACGGTCTCGAGTGTCTTGAGCCGGGAACCCGTCTCCCAATCTTGGCACACAGCCCAGCAGCGTAATGTGCCCAATAAGTGAGACAGGTTCGACTATCTGGCAGAAAACATCGTCCTTGCACATCACTGCGCCCGTTAGATGTCCAGAAGCCCATGTTTGAGACGCGGCTGGGGGTGACATCGATTAAGTTGATGAATCGCTGGACACACCGGTCAAAGTTTCCAGGGTTCGGCCGCCCTGCGCACACTCCAGAGGCAAGAGTAGCATATGAGATCGACGGAACACGATTGAAATGAAGATATACTCCCTTGGCGACCCGACTGACAGGTTGCCAACCGAAGGCCAAACGCCACCGCTCAGCAAGGCAAAGGGCCACAGAGTCTACAGGCGAGCCTGAAGCGCAACGACTGGGCTGTGGTGCGGAATGACTGCGGAAACACCCATTAATTGCTCATTCTGATGTTAGAGTTGAAGGAAACCTCAAAGCGCCTACCGGCTGTTCCAGAGATGAGGCTGCGGTCAGAGCCCTATAGATCATCAAGACCGCGCCTCCCGGGCATCCTTCAGTCTTGGCGGACGAATGTGTCGAGGGTGTGCATTCTAGTTACCGTTTGAGAACCCAAGTGTCTTAGGATGAGGCGATCGAGAGAAGCTCAGCTCGGGGGCTTGCAAAATGATGCTGTCGTGCGCAAGTAAGCAAGCGTTGTAACACTGATAGAGTTGATGGGTGTTTGTAATGGCATGTAAACATTCTTGGGGGTGTCTTGACGCAAGTGTGCTAGGAGTTCTACTGCTCCTGGGCCTCTTGATCTCAGCATTGGATCTGAGCCCCTGATGGCCAGAGTTACCAGAGTTGGGCGGAATCCCATCATCGTTCCTGACCTTCAACGTCATCTCCGGGCACTAATAACTCCAAAGAGATTTGCCTTAGTCAGTGACTGCATACTCCATCCACGGAAATATCCCAGTGGGGGCATGCTGCGGTTGTGGCTGGCAAGGCTCCCTGGGAGTCAACCAACATCGATCTGATGTTGTGCTCCGTCGGGCCAAATGGACCCGAGGGCCTGGGTAGCACCGATGGGTCAACGCAGGAGGCGCATCACCACGATAGTATCCATTTGCTGATGCGTGCTAAGCCATCTCGTCACCTGAACCGTCCGGTTGCGCTGGTTGAGAGACATATCGTATGATGCAGCTGCCACATTGAGGTGGGCGCACACCTGGGCCATGTGTTTCTCAAGACCTCCAAGTTGCCAAAGTATCGATGGATTTCGGCCTGTTTGAGAAGACTTAGCTGAGCTCCTCTAACTGCGTTTCGGACATATGTCTGCTGTGTATTCTCGAAGTTTACCGTGTTTTGTAAGCTGATATGCTTACACAGATGAGCACTAAACCTGTGGCCAGATCCTCCTGATGGAGTTAATCTCAAGCTTCCTGCGAATTTAGCTCGTGGCGTTTACGACAAAAATGGTCAAGACCAGCGCTAATTTTGGGCTTTGGCCTCAAGCCACTTGAATCGCTCCGAACCCCCTGCAAGGTCAAAGTCCTGAGATCTCAACCGTCCGCTGATGGGAAGTACAATCGGGTCAATCCCAAGGAGACGGATACCAGCTCGTTGACGCATCCTGCAAGTCAGAAATTCTGCGCGATAGCTTCCATGGTCCTTGGTTGTTGTCTGGAGGTTCGAAAGACACTGGCGTTAGCTTAGCCCACGAGGTTGACGATAACCCCAGAGATTCATATGCCATATCCAGAGTGTATACTCTATGGTACCTCGAGGGTGTTGATAGCCCTGAGGCTTGTAGCAATGGCGGTGTCCACGAAATACGAAATGGTAGCGAATACTCGAAACCATGGGCAATAGTGCTGTCCCAGCCCAATGAGGCGGCGGCTTCAATCTCTCGCTGGCGCCAGGAACGGTGAGGCCCAGACCCAGAATCCAATCCGGAAACCCGGAGAGCAGCGGGCTAGGCTGCTAGCCAGTTGCAGGCTTCTGCTGATCTGCCTGCAGGAGTTTCTCCCATGGCCAGATCTCGACTTTCTACCGCCCCGCAATCCAGCAGGTCGGGTCAACAGTGTTTTTGTCGTTGTGAGCTCCATTGGAGAGGCAGTTGGGCGGCTTGCCGTGACGGTGAGCCACAGTGCTGGCCACCGATGCCATGCGTCTGGTTCAACGAGGGCATTGGCGCTGACCCATGATGTTGGTGGTTTCCATAACAGATTCTGGGCCCATTGCGAGCTCTAGAACCAGGCCGCCTCCACGCTGGTGCACGTGCATGAAGATGTCTCGAAGCAAACGCACGTGCGTTCGCGACTAGTCTGAGGGTGTTTAATGACTGTCGCAGAGAACAAAACCCGCTTGACAGCAAGGAATCCGAGACATTGGTTGATAGTGCTGTAAGCCCTGGGCTGGCCACCCCATTCGCGCAGTTTACGGCGTGAAGGCTCCTGGAAGAATTGAGGCCAAGTCACTTGTGAATTGCCCCAAGTCTCAACTGGCGCCATGCAGCTATGTTCTTGCCAAGGCTGATACAGTTCCAGACTGGCTGATGGCCATGGCATCATGGGGTGTCGGGCTGCGAGGGTGGCGTCGACGAGATTGGCTCTCACTGTCGCTCGGAAAATTGGATTGGACGAGCGTCAGGGAGACGAGCACCAAAGAACAAGGCGATGGTGAGCCACGAACAGGCTGAAGAGCAAGAATCCGTGCCGATGCCTTGCGAGATCTCACGATTAGTGCCTGGGCGATACGTTAGAGGCTCCTGACTCGTTAATCCAAGGCACCAAGGTGCGAATCCTTCAGAGACGGCTTCGGCTCAGGAACTCACATGGGATTAGCGCCCGCGCCAGGGCTGGTGAAAAGCCAGGCCCTTCCTGGTATCGAAGACCCGGGGGAACCTCGCGAGAAGCTCCAGACGGCTGCGCCGGGGCTTGACCTCAGGTATTGAACAGGTCTCGACTACGAGGCTTGAAAAATAGGGGACGGGGAATTTCCAAGGCTCAAAGGCTATCTCGGTACGGAGCACAAGGCAAATGATGATTGATCCGACCTCATGGCGCTGACAGTGGAGGATTGAGCAATGAATCTTGGGAGTGAGTGCATGGAGTTTAGTTGGATGGCTGGATTGGATGGAAGACTAGAAAGAATGGAAGGAGGTTCACATGATGCACTTGCCGTGGGAGTGTAAGAGCTGTCGGCCGCTAGGGATGAGAACTTGGAAGGTGCGACACAGTCAAAGCTCCGTAACTTCTTCGTGCTGCGGGTATCTGTCTCTTCTAGGTAGGTGGGCTTGGGAAGCTCTGTTCCATCATTCATCCATCCCAGCAAGGCAGAGCAGAGCAACAACCAAGCTACATTCCAAAGTTCAATTGCAACAAAGACATCAAGCACAGTGAATTTCACGCAGCAGCATGACCTTGTGATGGCACGCCCCTGGATCAACAATCAATCCATCAATGGCGATGTGAAACGTACCTACCTATGAACGAATACAGTATCCAGCACGTCGCCCGGGTCGTGTGGCACTACGCTTTGTCCCTCGATGATTACATACCACCGAGAAATTGATGAAGCTGGGGACGCGGGGTCAAGCAAACACGCTGGGCGGCACTTGGGCTTTTGCTTGGGATCCTAGGCGGAATCCCGTGCCATAGTCGAGCGCTGGCGCCAGAAGGTGGCCATTACTCACTGCCTCTGGCGGCCCCTTCAGCCTTTTCTTGATCAGCTCAGGGGTGAAATTGGACGGGACCCGGTGGACGGAAGAGGGAGAAGGCAAGCGTAAGCCAGCCGAGATAGCAGCAAAAAACATGTCACTTTCTCCAGGAGATCTCCCGACAGACTGGACTCTGGTATCACCGGACACATTGATACGTCTGCAAGGGCAATCTAGATCATTGCCCAGGCCAGGCCTGAGGTGTGTCTCGACGCCGCAGGGCAGCCAACTAGCCAGCCAGCCACCACGCCCTCCTCCTTCATCTTCTATGACCGACCACGAGCCTGAGCTGGAGCTGTGCCGGAGCTGATGCTGATGCTGATGGGGCCTTCGGCCGCTCAAGGTACCAGCAGAGGGCCTTGTAGCGCGCCAAGATATCGCCAAGAAAACACCAAAACCAAGGCAGTCCAATCCCGCGCCGAGAAACCCACGCCCAAGTGGGCGCAAAGGTCCCACTTACACCGCAACTGGGACCACCCTTGGACGTGCTGCTGGGTGCATTCCCAGCTGTCGGTACCATCTCAAGCCCCAAAGGATCCAGCGTCCCAAGATCCAGAAGTTGATGGCCCCGGGAGGACGGTCGTTGGTCCACGATTTGTGGGCGTGATGGGGGCGCCTCCAAAGACGCCCTCGAGAGAGGAGACAAGACACAACACAGTACTCGTCCTTGACATTGCTCCTGCGAATGAATACCTGGAACAGCCAGCGTACGTGCGCCATCGATCCACGGCACCACCTCTTCGGCTCTACGAGAGCGACTTAGCCTCCGTCTCCGTGGGTAGCCTCCAGTACAGGCCGGTCCACCCCAGCACTGAGCGGCGTCAACGCCTACTCTCTAGCGCAACGCCTTGGATGCCTTCATATTACCCGGCCTGCTCGCCCCTGCTGCCCGGTTTCCTTTCCTCAAGGACCCTCGTCTTTGCCTTTTCATCTATATCTGAGACTTGACATCCCTTTGCGTCCGCTCTCATCTGCCTCGGACTGCTCAACACCACTCGTCACTCCCATATAGTCTATCCTCACACGAACCTCTCTTCCATGGGCAGGCCGTCGCACAACCATGTGCGAGCCTCACTTAGCCGGGGAATGGAGAGACTCGCCCTCAAAGGCACCCGCACATGAAGAGCAACTCAACATTTCCTCCACGACAAGAATGGCTGCCGAGCAGGCGGCAATTATCCCAACGGATTCTGCGAGCTCTCTGACCTCTCCCATCTCGCCACCAACCTCGCCGCCATCCGCCTCGTGTCACGCGTTCCAGCCCGCTCGAGCTCAACCCATGGACATGCTTGCGTCTCAACTCCGAAAACAATCACTGGAGCAGTATCACTCTGGACCGAACACCGGATTCTCTCAACCCCCAGCCGCCGCCCTATCCCCCTCTTCCTTGCCGGATGACGATTTTGTGAACGTCCAGTCGGCCATTCGTCAGCGTGGCTCGGTATCAATGGACGTTGATGTCGAAGATGCTTCGGTGGCCACCACAAGTACCACTCGTGCTGAAGGCCAAGAGAATTTCATTTTCCCCAGCAGCCGAGCACAGGATTCTTCATCTTTAATCTCTTCAATGGCGCACGCTTCACCAATTGCTGTCAACCCGACCGCCTACCTCGAAGCCCGAAACCACGGTTCTCGCACGATATACGGGCCCGATTTCAACGACTTCTCTGGCAGCCTGGAAGTGGACGAAGGATACTGCGAAGAGGAAGATGACTTTAGCTGGCTGGAGTCAGCTGTGTCGCTGAGGTCAGCTGGTATGACAGCTGGAATCACGAAGCGATACGGACTCCGATTCAGAACATCGGCCGAGGCAGCAAGTCGTTGCAGCAACGCGATCCACAGTCTACCGAGAATGCGACGCCGCGACAAGAGGAGGAGAAGACAGACCAGGTCGACCGAAGTTTCCGCAGCGGAGAACCTGGGTGCCAGCGCCTCCAAGATGGTGGCGTCGGTACAATAATGGAGCCAGACACAGTGGATGGCATTGATACAGCATTTTAATGGCGTACATGGCGGCGCATAGCGAGGGCTCCTTGGGTAAAGGAAACAAAGGGCATTCACGGAGGGAAGGTTTACGACACAACGGCGTTATCACAGGATGGGCATCTACACGAGCGAGGCGCGCGCCATCTGGGAAATACAGCAACAGACGGCACACACGGAAGGTCTAAGGCGTTTTTTTTTCCAGGGATATTTGGGCATAGGTCTGCATTGGCGTTTTTCTGGCAGACCAAAGATTCATGGGTTATGGCGCAACGGGATCAAGGCCAGGGGCATACTCCTGAAGTGATATTAGGGATCATGATGGTCGGGACATTGGGATGTGCTTGGAAGACAGGACCAGCACAGGCGCATCATGATTGGGGGCGCATATCATATGTACATGGGCATGGTCAGGGATAGGGATTGGGAACAAGGTCAAGCTCTGATGGGTAGATTAGCAGAGCCTCATACCCAGGTAGCACATGTGTAAGGGAAAGAAATACACGATTGCGCGGTCTCCGTGCACAAACATGAGGATGTCCTGTCGTCTTACACAATATTGTGAGTCTAGAAGCTATGACGAGGCTTGTGATGAATGATCAAGGCGCTAAGGGTATATGTTTGTCATTGATAGATGGGAAATAGGAGCAAGAGGGTCTCGACTGCGGGAATGGGTCTTTGAGGCGTCAAGCATCACGGGAAGGTCGATAGTCGCGTCACGATTCATGATTCGATAGTGGGAGAGCCGAGAATCTGGGTCCGGGCAGAAGGCTGAGCGGGCTTAGTCAAGTTCGTGTGAGTGTATTGTGTTGTGAAGCTTGTAAAGTTCATTTCGTGATACATCATATTAAAGATGCATCTCATTATCGACGAACCTTTGTTTCGGGCGTCATAGAAAAGGAAGAAGAAAAAAATAAAACGCCAAGAGGAGCGAGATCAGCACATCCTACGTCCACTTTGTACTTGCAAAAAAAGAAAAGAAAAGAAAAAAAAAGGTACAGGGCTGAAAGGTCTGGGCTCTTGACAGGGGTTAACAAGTAAAAAAGAAAAAGAAAAGAAGCTCTCGTGATATGGTAATAGATACAATTAAGTATTAAAAAAAATGAAACTCGTTGACGAGGCAACATTTGTTTGAAACAATTTCTGTTTCTTTTAATATCAAACGGAGAGATTTACATTCTTTACAAGTGAGACAAAAAGATGAAGAAATGGAATTTTTCTATTATAGTCGATGATCTTTTTTAGTGGTGTTTTGGTGGAGAGGAGGATATTTTTTTTGACAGGGCGGGCCGGGGCGATCAGAGAAGAGGGGCACACACACACACACACACATACTCCAATGGATGGCATCAATTGATGCAAATGCAATGCAACCTTGGCTAGGCAGGGACGTTTTCTGCAAGGAACCAGGAGAAACATGGGCAGGGGTTTTCTTCTTTCAATTGTTTCTTGAAATAGATCTTTCATGTAGGGCAATTGAACAAGTGTTGGACGACAAGTGACAACAGGGAATTCAATAATCAATTGATCGATCGCTCACTCATCACCACTCTCACCCACTGATCAATCCACTCACTCACTGATCAATCCGCTCACTCAACTCATCATATAACTCACCTGCTAAATGTCACATCATTCTCGTAACCGGGCCCAACTCAAAATCCTCCTCCGCCCCATGCGCCCATCGGATCGTCCAGGCCAGGCCTCGCCTCCTCCTCCTGCTCCTCCTCAAGTCTCTCCCGTCCCATACTAACGTAGGTACACCCGTATATAGTTCAGGCCGTCGAGCGCCCTGGGTCTCGAGTGGCTTCGGGCATGCAAGGCAACCTGACCAAGAAGGCGCGCCAGTCCCCCGTTACTATTCCCATGGGCGTCACCACCACCACACCACCACCACATCTGACGTGCCTGAGTAAAACTCTTTGTCTTTCTTGATATGAACTCTTAAAGTCCATGCTCTTGACTGTAAAATCATGTCGTCCATCAGAGGACACGGTTGCTGCGCAGAGTGATCGTCCTTTTTTGTCCCTCCCCAGTAGACAAAGGGCGTAAATCAACTGCCGTGAAAAGAGAGCCGCTCCGTCAATGGAATGCTCCCTCATAGCCTCGTGCATTCCTCCCGCTGTCGCACCCAAATCTGCCCCCCCAGGTAGCAACGGTCGTTGCTACGCCAGAGTGAATTCGTAGCTCGCCTTCTCTTGCTTGCGCCTGTCGTTATCGTTGTCGTCGCCTCTCCTGATCCCTCTCATCACCATCCTCTTCACCCAGCAACAACAACAAAGACATCAAACATCTCTCATCCTTGTTTTGGTCTCCCCGTGTCTCGCCGGTTCCTCTGGCGCCCGTTGTATACGCCGTCCGTTGCCCTGGCTCATCCATCCATTGCTCCATCGACTTGACTTTGGCGAACTTGGTACCTATCATTTTCGCCCACACACGCCACGCCTTCCCAGGCCTCGTTCGCTTCCCGGCCGAGTTCTTGTTGCTCGTCTCGAACTCTGTTTTCCTCTCTCCTGACTGGCTCACGCCTCTCGCCTCTCTCTTCCCGCTCTCTTCTCACTCTCACTCAAGAATCTCTTCTCATCCTGTTTGCCATCTTTTTGGCTCTCACCTCCTTCATGCCACCAACTTCGACCTCGATCCCGACTTCGACATCCCCGTCGCGTTCAACAACTCTCTTAGCCAGCCCTAGGTGACTCGCTTGGCTGACTCCTCCCCCATTGCCTCCTCATCCGCCCACTTCCACCAGCCCGGAGGATCAGCCGAGTAGGATCCCAATGGCCTCCTGGACCCTTCCCTACCGGGTTGAGGCCGTCGACCGCGAACCGGGCTTCTACTGGCAGGATCTCGACGATGGCCCCAATGATGGTTCCAGCGACTTCTTTGGTCAGTTTATCAACTTCGACACCGACATCCCCTCCTCCATGGCCGATCCTCACGGTCCCGATCCTGCCGTGCCCACTCTGCCAGGCAGCATCCTCGATCATCACGCCGAGTCCACCGCCTCGTCCGGCGTGTCAACAACCGAAGATGAGTTCGACTTCTTCTCTTGTAGTTCCCAGGTCGACGCGACCATGCCATCTCAGCCCAGCTCATCTACCGCGCCCACACTCTCTCATGAGATTGATCCTCGGAGTCTCGCGCTTGCGAGCAGTGATGACTTCACCACCGATAAGCCCTCCCAGGTACCCCGGGTCTCTATGTCCGACCCAGCGCTGCCTCGAGTGGAAGGCATCTCACTACAGGGCTCGCCTGTGAAGCGAGAACTCGCCTCACAGCCCTCTTCGCCGACGCCGCCCAACACTAACGTCAGGAAGCCCAACAAGTTTGTCGAGGCGCTCTCATCCACCATCCGTAAGGCCGGTAAGCTTCGCAAGCCCAAGAAGCCAATCATCATGGATCGCTCAGCCTCTCCGACCATGGACAATCCGCCCCGAGCCTTGAGGCTACAGCACCACGAATATGGCAACGGTAACGACGCGTTCCCACACTCTCCGACTGGGAGGCCGGACAACGCCCACTTCGTCCATGGAATCCTCGATGACCCTTTCAATGAGATACCCGCGCCGCCCCCGGCCGACTCACTCCGGTTCTTCAACAACGGACTCCACACACCGGTCGAGTCCCCGGGAGTCAAGCCGGAGCATGGCAACTTTCCGCCCGAGATGGCCGGGCAAGCACACCAAGCGGCCTGGCAACACCAGCAACAGCCACATCCCCACCCACACCCGCACCAACAACCGCCTCAGGGGCACTCGCACCCTGTCGTCGTGGCGGGATCCGCGCCAGAGTCATGGGCGGCACACGAGTACATGGCCCAGAACCCTCACCAGAGTGGGTGGTGGGATCTGAACCTGATCAGCCAGAACGGCGAGTATGTCGTGGTCGATCCGCAACAGCAGAAGAACGCAAACCTCAACATGGCCATGCACGCACAGCACGCCGAGCTGCCGTACGAGTATCAGGTCCATGACCCTAACGCCCCAGGGCTCATGATCCATATGCCACAGCCCCGAGCAGCTCCAGCTGCCGTCCACGACCTCGCCCTCAACGCGCAGACCTACCTTCCTCCTCCACCTCCAATCCCACCGACGAACGCGACCTCTGAGCGTCATCGGCCACCGAGAGCCCCGTCATCCGGTGCCCGACACCTCTCGTGCTCGCCGATCCGCAAGACTCGTCAACCATCCGCATCCCCCACGCCAGCAACAGCGCACTCGCGCCACAGCTCAAACGGATCAGCGACATCAGCACGCAGCGCCTCAGGGCGAGGCATGGTTCCCGGGACTCCGACGGCGATGCGCAAGCAGCGACGATCACGGGAGCCCAGCGGCGGCAGCGTAGGCGGGGGAGGTGAGATTGGCTTCGTCAACTTCACGCCCAACGACGGCAGCATCCTCATGACAGGCGTGGCTCCAAGCGGCAGCTCCAAGACCAAAGCACGGCGAGAGCGTGAAGCCATGGAGCGACGGCGACGGCTGAGCGAGGCGGCCATGAAGGCGGTTCAAGCGGCGGGCGGCGACGTTGACAAGTTGATGGAGCAGGGCTTTGCCTTTTAGCGATGGATGCATGCTCCTCAACGGGTCAGGTCGGTTCCTGCATGATGATCGACGTGGCTGCCGCCACTAGTTATTCCTCCAGCGCTCGCTCAGAGCTCAAGGACATGGAAATGAGAAAGTGAGAGACGAAAACTCACGTACGATCAAGTCGAGAAGGTTGGTTTGAAAGGCGCAAGAGTGGCAGGGCAAATACAATGCAGGGGTTGGGCGGTGAAACAATTTGCGACAACTTCCATTTGGGAAAGGACGGTGCAAGTCAACACACGAACGGGAAATGGCGGGGGGCGTTAAACATCCATCACGAGCCACTTCATCTTAGAAGTGGAGGGGGGGCCGACACAACCACAACACCAACACCAACATCAGCGCTAAACTACGATCTACGACGCTGACCAAATACTTCTTCCTTTGTCCTCTTCTTCCTTTCCTTCATCTCTCTTTCATATCCTTACTTCTTCTACTCTCACCTGCTTCTCTAAACCATCAACTTTGTCAGAAGCATCACACCCTCTCACCTCTAGTCCTCCACCTCTTCCATTTCCTTTATCTCTTACAACACAATCCACACCTCCCTCTATGGGATCAATCCAACATTTTCCTTTTCCCTTTCGTCTTTGCTTCAATATACCATTCTTGTATCAATACTCTTATACCACAAGACCTCCTGCAGTCTCCCCTTGTTTTTCTCCCTAGCAGCACCGTCTTGTCCCTTTTTTGTTTCCTTGGTCAGTGTGTGTGTGCCGGCCCTCGTTTCTTCCATGGAGTAATCATTGTATTTGTAGGATCAACCTAGGAATTGGGTTAGCTTTAGCATTCATTGAGTTTCCTCCTTGTCTCTTTCTGCGTGGGCGTGAGTGAGTGTAGAGGGATACATCATTCGCTATCATGATCGGTTTGATACTGGTTAGTAGATAGTTAGGTACCGTCATCAGATTCTTGGTGCGCCATCAAGTCATTGAGATGACTCTTCCATAGGTTTTTCATAGACAAAACAGCTCACACGATTCCATTTGTCTCATCACAAGACCAAGACTTGCCTTTAGTTGCCCATACTCAGCAACCATCAACGTAGAGTAAACCAAGTATTGGAATATTTTTGTATTGGCCAAGACAATGACCGGACTGCTATGCTATGCTTCCCAGCCGCCACAGCCATGTCTTGACTACATCGTCCTCCTAGGATATCGAAAATCAGCTGGTTGGTCTGAGCCAACTCAGTCCAGCTGTACAAACATGTTCCCCTGTTACTTATCCCTTCCCGATATTGTTTATATACACAAAGCAAATACTCGTACTGAGCTCAAAGATTTCGATACTCGCCAACGCCAAGTCTCGTCGCAGACGCCGTCGTCATGCTTTCGATAAAAAAGCCATCCAAAATAAAAGAAAACACGGTCTTGGCGTGGTCGTGTGTTGTTGATTACTAGGGTCCACTACAGTCGTGACCCAAGAAAATCGCGTGAATGCAAAGTCTACCCAACAAGGGCGCAGACGATATAGCCCTTGGTCAAAAACAGGTATACGCTCCTGGCATTATATCAATTAGTGATCATAGCCGGCACCTCGCTGCCATGGGCTGTATTGAATTAGCGTATGTACACAAGTTGCAGAGGTTGTCTGGACTCACCTGGCGCTGTTCTGTGATCGGTATCCACCCGGGCTAGAGTTGCCGTTTGATCGTTGCTGAACGAGCGGCGACCCCTGCTGCTGGTAAGGGCTGGGGGAAGCAGAGCGGAAGGGGCTCTGGGGCCGTCCGTCGGCAGGGAACAGAGGCATCGAGGGGTTCACTGGTGAACGGGGAGGACCATCACGGTGGAAAGAGGACTGAGACTGGTTGTTCATCTCAGCTCGCCTCCGAAGGCTCTCCGAAGACATCGAGTCCTCCTCATCAAGGTCGAGGTGCTTGTTGTAACCAGTCTTGTCGCCTCGGGCGGTAGCCGCAAGAGCATCAAGCTCAGTTGTGGTGTTGAGCTGGGTCTGGGACTTCATGAAAGAAGCACGATCGTCGGCCATAAACTGGTACCGCGCATCGGGGTTCTTTCGGAAGAAGACAATGGTAGTCGACACGATAAGCATAAGAAGAAGAATGAGGGCGAAAGCCGCGTTAAGGACGAAGAGAATGACGCCCACAACACCAACGACGATCTTGGGCAAGCCAAAGACGTTGGAGAAGATGAGAAGGAAAATTGCGTTGATAAAGTTGATGGCACCAATGGCAATGTTGAACGAGTTGGTGGGCTTGTCCATCCAGGGTCGGAGAACCGAAGCGGCAATCAGATAACCAACTTCAATGATAATGAAGCCAATAGCCTGAGCGACGCTGTTCTTCTGGGACAGGGCCACAAACATGGACTTGACCAGGGTGTAGATCAAAATAGGAACGATGAAGTAGTAGGCAGATGCTCGGAACTGGACATAGAGGAAACCCCACTTGTTGAGAGCCTGGGGATCCGAGAAGAGGATGTAGGCCGGGTTGCGGTGCATGGCGACGGAGCGGCGAGCGATGCGGATAACCTTACTGGCACCCCAGGCGAGACTGAAGACCATGCCAAAGAGGAAGAAGACGGCCAGGACAACTTCGGCCGGCGAGTCGCGCTGGGTAAACTCCCAAAGGCAGAGAATAGTCATCTGGGGGAAACCAATCAGGGTCAGGCGGAACAAAACACCCTTGAGGATGGTGAGCCAGCCGTTGCGGAAGTCCATGAACTTGTCCTTGGACATCCAGTTCTGGCGAACGCAGAGCTCCAAGATGCCCTTGAAGGCGGCCAGGGCCAGGAACGTGATGACAACAAAGGCGCAAAAGAAGGTCAGACCTGTCATGAACAGGTTTGTCGACTCAATCTTGGCCTTGAAGGCAACACGCTGAATACCGTAGACGGTATATGTGCCGTCATCGTTCTGAATGTTTCCACGCTTGGCGAGGTCGACAATGGCTCGGGGCATCATTGCCGCGCCACGCTTGAAGAGGTCGACACTGCCCGAGGCAAGCTGCAGACTTCGCTTCTGAACTTCGACGGAAATCGAGCCAACGGTGTAGAGGATGGATTCGGGGGTACCGCCAGTGGCTCTCTGATACCAAGTGAAAATATCCTGCATGAATCCGACCTTGATAATTCCCATAGACCACTGGAAGTCCTGAGTCCAAGAAGAGACAATGGGGGGGAGTCCAACGCTGGTAAGACCGAGAATAGCCTGCGCCTGGAAATAGCCGAAAAGGGAGAGAGAGTTGGAAGCGACGTGAGCAGCCGTGTTGGCGTGACCGACACCCGACACAATGGCAGAGGCGACAAGTCCCAATCCAGCAATGATGGCAGTTGCCCACTTGACACCCACGAGATCAACCGTCTTTCCATTGGAGAAGTCGGCTTCCACACAAGCGACAGGCTCTCTCGTGTCGCTCCTGTTGACGTAAACACGGACGGTGGCATCGAGATCGGGAACAGTGTAGGCGATTCCAGGAACTTGCTTGAGGTTTTCCTTGCCGACAGGGAGGTTGAACTTGAAGGGAATCTTGCCAGAAACCATGGGGCAGAGACCAGGAAGGTTGTTTTCGCAAGGATCAAAGTCCTTCTGGAGGAACTGGTAACCGTAGGCGGACAGTCGAATGTCAAAGATGACCTTGCCTTGGATGGACGAAGTAGCAGCGGCCACAACTCTTGCGGAGCCGTTGTTTGGCGTCAAGGTGACCTGGAACATACTGGCACTGAAACCGTTCTCCTTCTGACAGGCGTTGAGAGAGTTGGAATAGAGCAACTTCTCACCCGATACGGGCGCCGCCAGGGCGGCTACTGAGGCGAGAACCGCCAACGGTTTCATTATACAAGACCACATTGTGACGGCCAATTCTGATGCTCCTCAATCGGTGGTCTGGCGATGGTTGGTAGATCGGCCTGTCAGGCGTTGTTGTCGTTAGGGGGTCGTAAAGGCGCACAGGGGGCCTATTGTCGTCGGTCGGGTCGCGCTCAGAAACAGGGCCGTAAAGACTGCCGACGAGAGTCGTCCGAATAAGTGAGTCGAAAAACAGGGAAGCAGGCTAGAAAAAAATCGAAGGCTGGTCTCGTCGGGAGAGGCGGCGCTTGTTTTGCGTTTTCCAGGAGGCGTGACGTGGTTCTAGACGGCGGACCTGCAAGCGAGAGGGAAGACCGCGTGGAACGACTGGAAGAGCGGACGGAGAATTACGAAACGGAACAAGACGAAGAGAAAAGAGAAAGAGAATAAAGTCGAGAGAGAAAAACTAGCGAACGGCCGAGGCGAGAAATCGTCTCCGAGACGAGGCGTGGCTGGAAGCGTCGTCGTCGATAGGGTTGGGTTTTTCCCGTATTGTCGCTGTTCGATGATGAATGAGATGGGTTTGCCTGTGGGGGGGGAAGGAGGATGGGAAGGAAGAGGCACCGGCAGCAGCGAAAGCGAACTGGAAGCGTCAGCAAGTAAAGGGAAAGAGGCAGGAGGGAGGGACGAGGTACTAATTGATTGGCGCCGACGGTGGAAGAAGGTACCCAACAGGTAATGATTGCGCTTGCGGTACGTAGGTACGTGTGCGTTCGGGTGCGTCGCCTGCCCGTGCAGGGGGTGGGAAGATGGGGACCAGAAGCAGGGGCTGGGAGCGACCGGATTGGCTTGGCCGTGTCTTGTGTTCTGCAGTGTGATAGGGGAGGAAGACAAGGGCGATTAATGGCCCAGTGTTTTTTTTTTCCCTGAATCTTTTTTCTACTCCAGGGCGGACAGTCACTGGTTGCGCTGAATTCATGCCAACATTGGATCACTGTAGTTTTAGATCATGAGCTTCTTTGTGTGGCTACAGGTAGGTAGTCACCGGAGACAGTCATTCAACCGCCAGCGGTAATAGAAGATGGGGCCACAGACGCCTGTCCAAATTTATCCATCTCAGTCAGCAAAACATAAAAATGATGATCCATCCGTCGTCGTATCGAGACCGTCCGTATTCACTCAACACCCAAGAAAAACCCAAGAAAACCAAAAACGACCTTGTACCGCTGCTAGCATGTCTTGGACTTCTGCTCCCCCCTAGCGCGAGAAATCAGCGGGCTGTGCAGGTACCTGGAATGCAGGCCAGCCGCTGGGCACAAGGACAACCCCCGGGGCAAGGGTGACGACTTGGATCTCGTATACGCTCTAACAAGAGGTACATGGTGGATACCTGTCAGGGAAAAGACCGCGGATGTTCCCCCTGGCGAGCACACGTACGAAATCGGCAGTCTGGAGATTGCTCAGCGGATGTTTCGGGTTTGGCAGACGCTGGAAGAGGTCAGAGGATTGTAAGAGATCTCTCAAGGATCCATGAATAGATGGTTTCTCTCTCAATAGTGCAGATCTACTGAGGAGTTGCGGTGACAACAACTCTAACAAGAACTTGGCAATAACAATGGCTGGGCTGGGCTGCAGTTCGGGGAGGGCGGGCTGAGTGGCTTCTTCCAAGGCGCACAACAACAACGACATCATTCACATCGATTGTTGATCCATGATGCAAAAAGAGATGCCCGACCACGGCAACCGACCTCTGACATTTCCGGTTTTGGGCTGCTGGCGACCAAGTCTACTGCATGCCGCGTCGAATAGCGGCCATGCTAATCGTTGGCGGTGGGCTGCCAGAGATCTTGTTTTTCCTCCCCCCGACCTCTTTGTGTCAACGACTCTGGTCAGATGGTCTTTAGCCAAGGCTGGGCGCATGCTCGGCAATCACCAAAAGATGTTGTTTTCTGCTGCTGCTTCTCTTGTCTCCCCAAAGCATACGGATGTCACCTCGTCATCCTGTCACAGGTTTTGCCTGTCTAATTTACGAGACCCAGCAAAATCCACGCAACCACCACCCCCGAGTTGGAGGCTTGCACAGCCCCCCTCCCTTCCCGTCTCCCTCCAACGCTGCCGAAGCCCGAAAGGTCACACTAGGGGGGCCCCCTTGCTCGCTCCCTCAGGTCAGTCAAAGAAAACCCAACCCAAGAGACGGTACGGTATGCCCAGACGAACCCGTCGTATCAAAGTAAGATGAATATTCGCTTGGTATTGAAGTTCAAGATGCGAAAATGAGCAAGTTGGAGGAGGCTGTGCAGGAACGTACGTACGTTGTGTGCTTGGGGGAGTATTCGTGTTGGACCTCGTGCACTGTTGTTGCCACTAACAACATCAATACGAACTCGTCGGCGTGGCCGCAGAAGAAGCTTTGTGGTGAGCTCGACAACCAACAATAGCAATAGTATACGGAGTACTGCGTAGTAGGTGGAATGTAAGCAGTTTTTGTTTGTGAGATGAAAGGTCTCACTTATAGAAAACGGCTCAGTCGCTACATCCGGCTCTACCGAGTTCTCAACTCGTAGCCATCCACGATAGTAACAAAGCCATACAATGCACCGTTGCATTCTGCTCACTTTGCTGACAGTGGCGCCTGGCACTCGTGTAATCGGCAACCGTTGCCCTGATGATCCTCAATTGAGTTCAACAGTTCATCAAACTTACACCGTCACCCTCAAAGATTCATCATCTCGTTCGTTAGAACATTCCAAAAACCCGTGGCCCCCCTCACTTCCCCCACCAATATGCAAACCCGCCCTTCACAGCCTCAAAATCCAGGGGTAAGATTCTTCCCCCCCCTCGCATAAGATTCGCAGCCAGCCAATTAGATCAAGACAATGCCGCGCAAAAGGAATGTTTCGCACTTTTCTCTTGTTACGGTGGAAGGAGATTAAGCTCGTCAGGGGTTCTTCCGCTGACATGCATCTCACCTGAGCATGGCCCATTACTGCGGTGAGCAAACATGTCCCGCGCTCTAGTGACTCTCCACTGGCAAACGTCACTGAGAAAATACTGAGGACATGTGAATGGACCATCGACGAATCTCAAACATGACGGGGCATGGACGCGTCAACTCGAAACCCACTCATCGGCCAAAGAAGCCGTGTGTGATCGACACGAGTCCCCATCAATCTTGCAGATTTGCACGTGTCGCTAGAAAAGGGCTCAAGTCGATTCTTCATCTCTTTTTTCTCCCGGCTCAGCATGATCCGAGTCTCACCGTAGGTTAGTTTCGTCCACCACGTTTCAAGACTCTCTGCATGGCAAAAGGCACCGCTCGCGTCACATGCACTACAACGCCCAGGGTATCAGAGCATGAAATATGTCAATGCCAAACATCTAGTCCAATCCAGTCCAATCCCAGTCGTCCAAGTATAAATGCAGTAAGATCCCTGTCCATAATAGATCCGTGTAATAATATGATATCCGTTCTTTCATAGTCATAAATGGCCCATGCCCACCCAGAGACGTGACCCAACTCCACCATTTCTATAGCACATCCCATTGAGCGTTCCACGGGTTGTTCATGGTCGTGTAGTCCACGCCGTGCTTGTATGAGCTCGTCAGATCCTCCTGATCCACACCGCAGTGCGTCTGTCCATCACGTCCAGTAAACCAGCCCAGACCGTATGTCTTGCCGTCGTCTAGTTTCTTTGCCATCTGCGTGTTGTTGAGTTTGGCCGTCCCCACAAAGTTGTACAACATCTTGCTCTGGTGGATAAAGGCAAGAATCGATGCGATCGTGTTGGGCTGTCGTGGTAGGAAGGGATGTCGTCGCCGGAAGAAGACCATGGTTGCCACGACAAACATGTAGAGCAGCATGAAGAGTGTGAGTCCGAGGGTCATGTAGAATGACCGTACAGTCTCCTGGCCAGAATTGAGCCCGTCTTCTTCCTGTTTCGAGTGGCCCTTGACAAGGTCATTTATCCCCTTGTACCCCACGATAAAGTCCTGTCCATCCACTGTAGCAAGACTTGTCACCAAAATAGTCAAGAACTCGGCCATGACGGTTCCGAATCCCACCATGAAGACCAGAAAGTGGCCGTTCAGGAGAGCGCGCAGAGGCATGTAAGCAAAGGGCAAGGCCGTGTAGTCAAGCGTGAGCGTCTTCGAGTGGGCGCGACGCTTCGAGAGGATATAGTAAGGTTCCATCATGCGCACCGCCGTCTCCATGGCGCCCCAGCTCATCTTGAGCATAACAGCAAGAGCCGTTACCGCCCAAGCAGCCTTGTCCGTGACAACGCGTGCAGGAGAAAAGAGGAAGGTCGGAATGAAGCCTGCAAAGAGTAGCAGGCCAATGATGAAGGGGATGCTGCCGATCGGCCGCAGCATCACAGGGTGCGGGTGCTCAGAAAGATGCGTGCCATCGTCTTGCTCACGGTCAGCCTCCAACTTGGCGCTACTTCCCTCGTACGGCGCAAGAGACGAGTTTCTGAGCATATATCGACGGCGCTTCAGTTTGTGGTGAATATCTTTGTGCTTGGCCGTGTCCATGTCCTTGAAATCCATCAGGATATGGCTCACGACAGCCATGCCTGCGAGACCAGCGATACCTCTCACATCGGACAACAGACCTGACCGTCGTGACTGCAACACGAACAGCAGACCACACCCAAGAGCCGCGTTAACGGCCAGGGTTCCCGTCAGAAGCCGAGACCAGATTTCATGAACGAAAATCTCCTTCGGCTCATCTGGATTATCCATGCGCTGGCTGCGGTCGGGTCTCAACACGATAGAAGCAGCAGCAAAGGTAGGCACCAGCGACACGGCAAAAGTCGAGGCGATCGATGATAGTGCCACCGCATAGTGGCCCAGTCTAATCGCGCGGAATGGTCTCCAGAAGCTGAAGCTGGTGACATAGTCGGCATTGATCGACTTGGAAGCCAAGGCTCCCTCAGGCTTGGACAGCTGGTAAAAGGCCTCCAGACGACGAACTTCAAAGTCGGTAAACTGCCAGAAGACACCGTATGCGACAGCACACAGGGTCGGTAGGAACTTGACGGCAAAGTAAAGCCAAGCATCCAGGTCGTTTGGCGACTTGAACTGGATGATGGGTTTCTTGCCATACCTTTGAAAGAGGACCTCCTGGAGAGCTGCCAGTGCGACTGAGAGCACGATGAGCAGCAGGAGATATGGCCATCGCATGGAAATAGGCTTCCAGTTCGGTTGGGGGTAGAAGATCTCCGTCTTGGTCTCCTTCTTGACCGGGAACGTCGAACGACGCATGTCATCCTCATTGGCCAGGGTGTTAAGTCCCTCCATGCTGCTCAGATCGGCTCCTGGCCCCTCCTCCTCCAAGATGACCTCGATAACCTCGCCCTTTCGGTTGGCCTCATCCTGCCCTCTCTGTCGAATCTCCTCGGCTCGACCAGACCCGATGCGCCGTGAGAATGAGCGCGAAATACTGCGCTGGACCATGGTGGGCGTGGACAAGAGATCAGCATCTCGCACTTTGACGTCGGGCTGGATGCCCTGTCCCAATCCTCCGGTCAATGTTCCGCTGGCCTCCTTGGCCTGCAATTTCTTCATAAATTCCTCATCGTGAGATGTCATGGGCCCCAGGCTGGTCGTCAAGTCGAAACCAGGTGAAACGTCGTCCTCCTCAGCGATCGGGTCGTAGCGGGCAGACGTGCCCATGGGAGCTGCACTCTGGAGCAGCGACAGGTCGTACGCCTCATCGTGCGTCTCCTCGGGGATGTGATGTCCCAGAGCAGAGCCATGGCTGGGCATTCGCTTGGCCTTGGAAGGAAATCTCGAGGGCGGGGGACCAGCAGCCGAGACGGGCGCGTACGAGCCCCCGGCCCCGTTGTAGCCGAAGGATGCGGACCATCCAGATCCCGGGGAGTATGAGTGGCCTCCATATTCTTGATCGGGAGGGCTTGGGTTTCCAGCAAACGAGTCGAGCGAGACCATGGATTCGCGACCGTGGAGCTGAGGCTGATCATAGGGATTGTCATCGGCATAGACGGTCATGGCCGAGACGCGATGACTGAGGTGAGGTTGGTTCGTCGCGGGTCTCCGCGTGATGCCCTGGTAGGCGTCGTAGGACGTATAGGGCTCTCTGCCCGCTTCATCATGATATGCCATATTGCGCGATCCTCAACATTGTTAAGAGAGAAATACGTTCAAAACCTGAACTGCCGGCGAGCAAAGGCCAGGCCAGCTCCGTTGTCGCAAAGCCTGGTCGCCTGGGGGAGTAATGGATCGCTGGGGTCGTAGGCGGGGCAGCAGCTGGACGGGAGGCGGCAGCGGTAGACGCGTTTGAAAGGCACCTCAGTTGAGTGCGGGTAACAGCAGATGACCAGGCGCAAGTGCACAGCAATTGAAGCCAGTGGGAGAACGAGCGACAAAAGTTGAAACGAACGAGCGAGCGAGCGAACGACAGATAGGAGAGGGCTGAGCTGAGCTGAGCAGGAGCTGAAAGTTGATGGAGGAGGAATGGAGGAGAATTTCCTCATCCAGAACCAGAACTAGAACCAGGCCAGCCCAGTCCCGACGGGTTCAGCCATGAGCAAAAAGAAGGGGAGGCATATTCATGGGACCCCCCTTGCCAACGCAGCGCAGCGCAACGCAACGCACCTCAGATGCCCCAGAGGTAAGCCAGCCAAGGCTCCAGCCCCCAAAGATCCAACTACTAAAGAGAGACCTTCGCTTACGGCTGCTTAAAGTGAACTGGATTAACGCCATAGGGCTGTTTTTCCGGGGTGGGCTCCCCCACTGTGACTCGGGCCTCGACTCAAGTCAAGGGGTAGGTCAGGTTTGCACTTTAGGCGGGCGTCAGGGATAGATTCCAGCTCGCACCTGTTTTAAGGTTGGGTTTCTTCAACTCCCGTGCCGCTTCCAACCACGAGGGTTTTTTTTCTCCTTCCTTCTCATTTGACTCTCGTGGAGCCAGGGCATCTGCCGAGGAGGGGGGGAAGGTCGTCTCCCTGGAGGCTTGTCGATAGCGCGCCACCTCCAACCCCGTTCAGGACATCTGGGCGCCTCAAACGCCGGCCGCCTGGTCCTGAATCGTTCAGGGATGGTCCCCAAGACTCGATAGGGCTGGGCATCTCACGGGTCTCGTTGGCTGGGTTCCCATGCGGCGCTTGCCCAGGCCCAATCGCTGAAGAGGATGGGAAGGGAAGGGAAAAGAGCCTCTTCTCGGGCGGCCTCCCTCCTCTCTTTCAATACTTTTTTCCTGGTCACCGTCCTCATGCGGGATAGAGAGACGGTGAGAGCGTCTCATGCTCAAGGGAATCCGCCTCGTCAAGCGCCTCTCATCAGCCACCGGGGAGCTCCATTATCCTGCCGATGGACGGATTTTAGAGTTTGTCAACCGTTGTTCTCCCTTGTGAATCAGGCGTGAAGCCTTGGTCGTGTGCCCATGTCTTGGTAGGCATTCACGGTGATCGTGATGGACCTGCTGCTGCAGTGCAACCACACACGCAATGAACCCTGTGCACATTCTGGGATCATGCCCTCCCGCCTATGGTATTCCAAGACACGTTGGCATCCCCGCCCGTCTTCCATTTCGAGGTCACCACCCTCCCTCCCACTTCCCAGAGCTGAGTGGAATCATCCATCACCCATGGAACCGGGTGGCGATGGCCTGCATGAAGGCCATCCTGACGACCCTGTTCGGTGTGCGGCCCCCATTCTTTGGTTCCATATATAGCACGGCACGCAGCTTGCATGCCTCCCCCCGATAAACTCGCAAAGGATTTGCCCCGTTTGCCGATTTTGACATGGTCGCCGCGCGTCAATTCCTTCGCGGCTGTCCAAGTTCCGAGAATTCGGGCTGACGACTGTTGTGGTTCTATATTCCTCATATCGGCTTTCACGGCAGGAACAGTACGTAAGCGAGTATCAACTCGACATCTGATACGGGTTTCTGCTGCAGGTCATTAACATATGTTCCGTATTCGCTCACCAATAGATGCGTGCTCACTTTCTCCTTGATCGTGGTTCTGGTTCTCCATCTGAAGCTGAATGACAGGCCATACCCTACACCGACGCTCATGAAAGTCTTGGGAAACAGGGGTCGCAAAACATTACCATTTATGACTATTTAGGCAAAGGATGGGAATATCTCCACCTGTTCTAGCTGCTGTCATCATACCATCTGAAATTTACGAAATAATCGAGAGTTGGCTATGATTTAATCCATATTAAATGTACAACCAACCGAAGAGCAACAGCAAGAACGGCAAACCTTTGAGACAACGTGACAGGGGACTTCACTATATAATATCAAGCGAGTCATTGTGATATATATTCTCTTATTTCCACATGGTTATAGTGAGATTATCTTTATTGCTAGATAGTGAGCATCGTGCCAAGTGAGCGACACATTGTCTTCTCACTCTTGTGGTCTAAGAAACAAAATATGGCACACCGTGAATGGATGCCCGCTGATATGCGCTCAAGATCCTATTATCCAAACTGGACATTGGACGCGCTGCGTGTCTGCTCCGAATAATGCTGTGATACCAACAGTCTATCGAGTAACCGACTCTATCTATCCCGTATCGCTCATGCCATTGAAATCAATCACCTGCGCCAGCCCGCCAAACCAAAACGACAAAACTCTTGACCGGTTGCCTAGGACGACGCCTGGTGACTCCTTCTCTGACGGACAAAGTTGGGGAGGGACATTCTCTGCCTGTTCTCCTGCATCGGGCGTGGGCTCTCCGTGGAGGCCTGTCTTCGGTCCGGCTTGCAGCAGCATCCCAGGGCGGCGTGGAGCAAGAAGGCCACGTCGGTAAAGATGGCGGCGATCCACATGAATGCAAACATCTTGACTCCAATGTTGCAGCGGATATTGAGCTGGTCCTGGGCCGTCAGGGCGACCTTGGCGGCGATGCTGATGACTGTCGCGATGATGGCGGCGACAGAGACAAAGATGGATGCGATGGCGGCGAGGAGGGTTAGAAGCAGACTGAACCAGCGAGTGCGGATGACGAGAAGGCTGGCGAAGATGAGGACGAAGTTGACGCTAATGCCTCCCATGAAGAAGGCATACATGATCTTGGAGCCCATCTTGAGGAGGTTGAGGACGGTGACAGCCTGAGAGGGCAGCGCGATCTGGGCGCCGGCCAGGAGTTCGCTGATCATGATCTCGACGGGGTTGAACCAGTAGAATTGCTTAGGCTCGGAGCAAAAGGTAACGCCTCTGTGTGTGTATCAGTACTTGAGTCTATAATATAAGATAAGATCGCGGCACGCACTCGTCGAGGTACCCCTCGCAAAAGTTCCATAGTCCAACCTGATAAAAGTCATGGAGACCGAGACTTCGGGCGACAGAGTTGAGCAGGTTGGAGTTCTCGACCGAGATGGGGATGACTTGCGACACATCGAGCTGGAAGAAGTAGATGTCGTTGAGGGTCGAGTTGATATGCGTGTTTCCGATAATGACGAGGATTAGGAAGGGGATCGAGAGGAAGTAGAGGGTGCTGGCGGCAAAGGCCGTGTTGCGCCTGTGTTGAGCCATGGTGAAGAGTTATCGGTTTGAACAACGGCACCGAGTTGAATACGGTAATCGGGTTGAATATTGTGTCGTGGCTGGGAATGTGTCGTGGGATGTCGCAAGGGAGAGCCACCAGAGGGTTCGTTGGTGGTTGGCGATGACCTCTCTCGGAGAGAAGGAGACAAAACAGAAACCAAGACAAGGAAACAAATAATTGAAACAACTAGAAACAACAAGAAGAGAAGCGAGCGAGCGAGCGAGTGGTAGTCTAGACTTCCCCCAGAGAAGAAGAAAAAAGAACGAAAACGACTGACAAAGGGAAACTTGATGATGGTGTGTTGGGTTGGAAAGCTTGAAAGTTGGCGTCGATCATAGGGGACCACCCTTAGGAGAGAAAAAAAGGCTGGAGCTAGCTAGCTTGCCCCGGCCCGTGGAGCTTTGTCGTCATGGGCGCGAAAATCCCAATTCCAGGCCCGCCCAGCGCCCATCGACCCAGGATCTGGCACCCTTCAACAGCTGAGGCTTTGCCGCCTGCCGGTACCAGGGTGTCATGAGGATGGATGGGTCCATGCCAAGGGACAGTGACTGACCTTTTAGAGGGCGGTAGGCACGCACGCCAAAGCTTCTCACCCCTGAGAATCCATTGCCAGCACAAATTCAGTTTTGATAGGGGCATTCTTGACGCTGTGGAAGCCGCCCGTAAAGACCCAAACCAGGCATGGGACGATACTACACTCAAGACCCCTAGAAGCGCCTGTCCAGGTGGCTTAGATCTTTCCTTTGTCTTGCTATTGGATTCCCGGCCCCCGGCAAGCTTGAGCTTCAGGTGAGAGTGCCGATGAACCGGCTTGGGGCCACCGCACGCCGTAGGGCCGCTCACTGCGGCCAACGTGCTGACGCGTTAATACGGGAAGCGCCCAAGACATTTGGAGACTTGATTGATTCATGACTTGACATTTTGGCGGCTCAAGACAGCCAATGGCTCAATTTACCAAGAATAATCCTCCGTAGCCGCTGTCTCGTCTCTTGACTACTGCTGTACCTAAAAGCCCATATTATGTCATGGCGGGTTTGGCGCCGCATCATCACCACGACAGCCAAGTTTTTTCACTCTTGTACTTACTCATACCCATCAATTAGCCTCCTTTCTTCTTTATATCCCTTCACCTCTCTTTTTTCCAAGGACTAAAAGAGAGCCAAGCAAGGCAGTGCCAGTGCCAATCTTGGTCAAACAAGTCTCATTTCGCCCCGGTCTCGTCTGTGTTGCCTTGCCAGCTTGGCGTCCTTTTTTCCCTTACCCACTCTTTTTTCTCCTTCCAAGGCTTTCATCTTCCCTGCTTTCCTTCATCTCGTCCGTCTGTCGATACCTGCAGGTGGACTCCCTGATATTGGGACTGGTGTTTACTAGACAAGGATTGAGGCATAACCCACCGTGGATCACATTAGATCTTGTCGTTTCAAGAGCTTGGCTTCTCTTTTCTTCATTCTGATCTTCGTCTGATCTTCATCCGCGTATTCACACACTTTTTTCGGTTTCGTGGCGCCGTCACGCTGGCTTTGACGTTGGCCACGCTCTTCCCCTGTGTGACCCCTTCTCCTGCAGCTAGGAAGCCACCGACGTCCATCCATCCATCATATCAATCGTCACGTCGCACCACGTCTACCGCGTCGAATCTCGTTAAACTGCATAGACTTTAACGACATATCAAGGACTGCATCTCGCAGTATCTTGCACTTCCCTCATCGTCTCTGTGGTATCCCTCGCTGAGTCATCCATCATCCACCATGAAGCTCCATCACCGAGCTCTCCTGGTCCTCGCCTCCAGTGTACGAATAGCAGCCCAGTCGATCGAGCTCTCAGCCACATCAGACCTCACATTTGTTGAGGGCACGAGGACAGCCAGACTCACCAAGCAGACCGCTCCTCCCACTGGCGCCTACACTACATACGCCTCTAAGATCACGCTCCGCGGGTCCAGCAACACCGAGGACGATGAGTTCACTAGCACACTTACCGGCCTGTTTCCCACCACAGACATCACTACCGCAACCAACTTGACCGAGACCGAGACAGGCACTGCCACTACCAATGGCACCGAGACGGCAACATCGACCACCACCAAGGCAAAGCCCACAAACACCCAGGCCTGCAACAACTATGTCGAGCTGTGCAAGCGCAAGTACAGCAACATCACCATGATCGGCTGCCACAACTCGCCATTTGTGAGACCCGGAAACTCAGGCTCTAACCAGGAGCTCGACGTCACGACTCAGCTTAACGATGGCGTACGCTTCATCCAGGCCCAGATCCAATGGCCCAGTAACTCGTCGGTGCCTCACTTCTGTCACTCATCGTGCGATCTGCTCGACGCCGGCCCCATCACCCAATGGCTCACAACGGTGCGCGAATGGGTTGATAACCACCCCTACGATGTCGTCACCATCCTCCTCGGAAACGGCAACTACTCCCATCCCGATCTCTATGTCCCGTACATTGAGCAGACCGGCATCCTCAAGTACGTCTACAGAGCTCCATACCTCCCCATGGCCCTGGACGACTGGCCCACCCTGGAGGAGTTGATTATCCACGGAAAGCGAGTCATCATGTTCATCGACTACGTCTCCGACCAGAAGAAGTACCCTTGGCTGCTAGACGAGTTCACCCAGATGTGGGAGACGCCCTTTGACCCCTTGGACCGCAAGTTTCCCTGCACGGTGCAGCGGCCCCCGAACCTGAGCGACAAGTCTGCCAAGAACCGTCTGTACCTGATGAACCACAACCTCAATGCTGAGTTCAATGTCTTTGGCGCCGAGATCCTCGTGCCCGCCGTGGCTCTACTCAATGAAACCAACAACGTCACGGGTTACGGTAGTTTGGGTCTGGCCGCTAACAACTGCCGCTCTGACTGGGGCCGCGCACCCAACATTCTCAACGTCGACTACTACAACTACGGAGGTTTCCCCGGCTCCGTCTTCGAGGTGGCCGCCCAGATGAACAACGTGACCTACGACCGCGGCAGCTGCTGCGGTACCACGAGCTCGGGGTCTCTGACCCAGGCCGCTTCATGGACCGGTCTGCTGGCGGCTCTCCTGTCGGCGTATCTCATGCTCTAGGTGTTTCTTTTTTCTTGAATCCATTAGACATTGGACATTAGCGTTTGGATTTTGAAATAGACTGGGTTGGCTTACACAGCATGGCATCCGGCGTACATTGAGTGGCACGCGGGTCAAACCTTGGCTTATCCTTGAGGGGAACTCTAAGGTAGAATGAAAAAGATATAATATGTTGATTAAATTGTAATGTTTTCGTTCATTGGTGTCAATTCTGTCCTAAGTTTACACATGTCTTCAATCCTCGCCGTTCTGACGACCTTGGTGAGGGGTGCACTCGAGCTAAGTTCACTCCCTGGAGGAAAATGTTTTGCGTGAGATCACATAGAATGAACACAATAAACGTTGTTTGAGAGGATGATCTGAGTCCCGGCCTCTCCCCTGTTGATCTGGTAGACAGGGGCAGTGTTGACTGTTCAAGACGTTGGGCTAGATGAGTCAATCGGCATCTTTGCCATCAAAGTTGAGTGAGGCGAAGTCCCCTCTGCTGTATATGCATGCAATATGACTTATTTCCCCGGTTGTCTGAGTGATGTGGCATTGAGTTTTATATCAACGTTGTCAAAAGTCATGTTCACTATTGTGCCCGATAAGGGGAGGACAAGTTGCGAGATGAAGAATGCCTTGTTTCCCCCTGATGAGAAAGAGAAATTGCATCTCGGCTTAAACTATTGACATGGTTTTGCAATTTCGAGCACCACGCACGTGGATATGAAGTTACGATATCAACATGCATACGAGATCAAGTGGGTGAGTATTGAAAACTTAGATCTGTATCCTCTTCCCCTGATTCCCCTTCTCAACCTTTTCAGCCTAAAATTTGACTTCTACTGCTCTATCAAGGCCGTAACATCAGTTATACTTTGCCGTCTAAAATCTTGCATCTCGAGATCCCAATCAACCATGCATTCATTTCCCGTGACTCATATGTGAGTAGGCGACTCTAGTTTGGCCTATCTTCTACTGCCATGCATCTGCGCTAATGATGTCGCTACATGAAATTGTTGACACCCTCAAGCGCCGAAAACCCCCCCTCTACCAATCCACGGTCAAGACCGAATCCAGATGGTGTCCTAACCATGGGCCATGATGCCCGTCATGAGGTCCTCATCCTCTATCTGAGAATCAAACCCAACCCCTGGATCGGCATCCTTATCCGCCCTCTTCTGCTCCCTGGCTACGTGCCGCACGTACTCTCTGCTGGAGCCGAGACGCTCGTTTGTCGTCTTGTACTGCTTGCCAAGGCTCTCGATGTTGTGGTGTCTCTGGGCGATCTCTTGTGCAAATGCTGCCTCCGTCATAGACTCGCTATCCTCGTGGAAGAGGAGGTAGCTATCATCACCGCTGCTGCCGAGCTGGAGCTCGCCATTCAGCAGCCCCGTCTCGATCATGTTGCGCACGAGCTGTGTCGCCTCCTCATCATCCTTGAGGACCTCGCCCGTCTCCGCGCTGAGCGTCACTTGACGCAGTCGAGAAATGGATATTTGCTTGTAAATGTCGCGGAGCTTGATGATCTGCCACTTCGGGTACGCAGCCACCACCTCTGCCACCAGCGTCGTATTGCCGTCATCCTCCCATACCTTCTGGTTGCTCTCTACCTCGATCTTTAGTTGCCCGACGTTTATCGTGGGAAACTGGGTGGCGACATTCCGATATGCCGTTGCCAATGCACTGTAGGCGTTCTTAGCAGGTAATGCAGTGTAAGCGGGAACATCTGTAGCTGCTCCATCCTTCAAAAGGCTGACGAGCAACCACTTTTTGTACGCCTCGTCCATCATCTTGCTAACGCCCTTGTCCTTTGAAGGGTGTGTGATGACACGTTCCAGAGCCCGTTGGGCCTTGGTCCAATCCTTTCGTGAAATGTAGCACAGCCCGCTCACGAGGTTGTACTCCAGCACAGTTGCGCTACGGATCTGATCAGTCAGGCCCGTCTCGGTAGAGATGTAGGATGTGGGAGCCAAAGTGCTGTCGCAAAGAAGTCTGGAGTCCTTTTGACCCGCCATGCCTGGGTAGAAGGTGATGTCGTGATCAAGCACTTTTAGGGCCGGCTCGATCCATGATGAGTGGTAGGCACACTTGACCAGTGTTAGGTGAGTAGATGTGAACATTGTCCCGGTTGGGTCGATTCGCAGAATGGCTGTAGCAATCGCTTCTATGGAAACAAGTGGCTGTCATGAGATTAGTACCCAGTGGTCATGGCCGTGGCAAAGTGACCACATACTGTAAATAGTCTGCCCGTCGCAACATGCTCGAGAAGCCTCCGAAGCATCGAACCAACATATCGAACCTGAACAGGGTTGAAATTGAGTAGGAATCGAAGGGTTTCGTCGAGGAGGGAGGCCTTATCGATGCCTGGCGTAGTGGTCGATAGCTCTAGCGACAAGTTGAGGATGGCAAGGAAGGAGATGGAGTCGGTAGCGGGATCAAGCCTCTGAAGCTCTGCATCAGTATGCTGCAAGAATATCTCAAAGACGGGGCGCTTACCTCGACGATTTGACGAACGTTGGCACTGATGAGCTGCCGCTGAGACGTCACCAGCCGGTTGACAGCCACGACATGGTCCTTAATAGCAAGATCGAGCTGCTTGTTGGATTGAGCAGCAGCTTGAGCCGGCGCGAAATTCGTCAAGGTTGCCCACAAAGCGTCCATCCTGGGAAGAAGGCGTCTATTCGTGTGGTGTGGTGTGGAGGTGGAGGAGGAGTTGGTCGGGAAGTGGATGCTGATTCGGTGCCTTGGATTATTTCCTCCTCGTCATGCTAAGGTCACGGGATCCACAAACTCTTTGACGCGACGAAATGGGTATTAAGGCTCTTGTTTTGGGCGAAAAACAGGTGCGCAGAAAATGAGAAGGAGAGAAAAGTGAGCTTTGTTGGTTGGTGAAGATGCAAGGCAGCACTCATGAGAGCATGTAGCTCCGCTGGTCGTTGGTGGGGTGGTGACGGTGGGGAGATCAGCCGGAGATCAGCCGCGGGAAAGCGCTTATCGCATGATCCCTGCTCACCGAGATAAGAAATGAATACCCCTCCAAATCGCGGGGTCACCGAGATAGCTTCACTTTTGGGTCTTGAGCATCTGGTCAACAACACCTTGAACAAAAGAGTCATGGGGGCTTTCCCATTCTCTCGATACTAGATAATCTCAGTCAACTGGAGATATATGTCTACAAGCATTTGGGTCTGGATGGTACCAAGCTCATGTCAGGGGACAGCTAACGTGCTCACTAACAGCGCTTGATATAACCGAGAAATCTGGGGTTGCTCAGGTACCAGGTACTGACGCTGGCTTCCCTCTACTCTTTAAATCCAACCCTCCGCTTAATCGCCCCCAAACACTTACTCACATCCACACGCAAAAGACTACACCACTCACAAGCTCCCCCAAGCATCTAGGTTGCTCCTACAAGGCTTGGGCACGGTTACGCACGGCATCCTGTACCAAGATGCTGACCTTGGGCATCAAGAGACTCCCTGTGCCACGGCGATCCTGCTCCCACAAGCGTGTAGCCAAGACACGTGTAACTTGGGAGTGGGTGACTGATCACACAAGGCCTTCCGTCACAAAGCACGCAGACAGACAAGGACAATTCTGGCAAATCATTTCTTGTTACCTGAGGGCCCAACCCCATTCACCGCCGTGTGTGTACCGACCTGTGTAGTCTTTGACGCTGGGCTTGCGTATCTAATATGACAAAAAGGTTGTCAAAACAGAAAAAAGAGTGATATCTAACCAACAAACTGAAAGTAAACCATCAAAGGAGCGACTCTTGTAAAGAAAACCCTGATTTTTTAAAACCAAATGACGTGAACAGCCGGCAAGTTGCCATCTGCTGTCGCCATTCCATCCCACCGTGGTTGACCGGGACGCCTTTTTCGTATAGCTTGCATCCATCCAGTAACTAGTGGATGAAGTTTTCAATCGATCCCGCAGAGGAGCGGGGAGAGGAGTTGTCTCTACCGTGAGCCCATGCCTTGAGGGCCGATGGAGTGATGACCCAGTCCCCCTCAGGGCCGGGTCTCTGAGGTTCAATAGGAACCCAGTTTGGTTTCTCGTTGGTAGGGGGAGAGTGACGACGACCCTTGATAGCCTTGGTCTGTCTCTCGGCGCCAATGGGGGCCTGGGCCGTAGCCGGGCTGGGCGTGTCCTCGTTACTCTCCCCTCGCCAGTCCTGCTGCAGAACCGACTGCGGACGGCGAGTTGGGTTCTCCTTGTTGTGGCGCTTCTGGAGGTCCTCCTGAAGGTCCTTCCACCACTTAGGGAACCCATGGAAGAGACCGAGAGACTGCTGAGTCGCCTTGTCGAAGGGCATCTCGTGCTTGTACTTGCAACCCTGCTGGGTAAAGGCACAGGTACCATCGTGAATCCACTTGTCGCAGTAGATCTTGGTCCTTCGTTGCTGAGCAGGCGAAGTGGCGACAATGCGATCAATACGATTCTGGGGCCATGGTTAGTTTACTTGACCAGGAATCAACTTGTGTGAGAGGAGGTGGTGGTAAGAGGTTGGTTACCTGAAGGGGGTCAGGAGCTGGGGCAGGTGGAGGCTACACACTCAGCTTCTGGCCGGCGTTGGATGTGCTGTTCGACGCTCACGTACCTTGACAGTCATGGGCTGGTTCATCTTGGCCACGCCCTGCGGTGGCTGCATGTGGAGGTCCGGCAGGAGGACCATGCCTTGAGCGCTGGCTTGCTTGGCGGGAACCTCGTTGAGGGCCGGAAGCATGTCGGCGGGGACAAGTCTGGTGTATTTGCCGTCAGGACGCTGCACGCAGTAGGCGTATCCATTGAGGCAGTCCGAGATGCTGACAGGGGCGTCGTTGTTGGAGGCACCTGGGGAAGTGTTGGGGCCCGCCAGCGAGTAGTTGTTGACGCCGGCAGTAATGGAGTCGATAGATGGACGAGGACCTCGCCAGTTAGCCGAAGTCATGCTTCGAGGGGCCAACGCCTGGTACATCTGAGATCTCTCAGGCCAGTTCCCATAGTAGGCGTTGTGATGATTTCCGTTGGACGCAACGTAGGAGCTGCTCTGAGGACCAGAGGGAGGAAGATCCATAACTGCGTGCTGAACGGGGATCTCCTGAGTATCAAAAGAAGAACTGCCTTGCTTAGCAGAGACTGGAAACTGTGGATAAGGTCTAATGCGGTTGGAGGGGACACTGTTGACAAAGCTGAGTTTGTTGTCTTCGACGGGAGTCAAGGACGAAGAAGACAAGCTTGAGCCTCTGGAGACGACGGCCGGGGAGGCGACTCCCTGCCGGTGACGGGCCATGCTGCTTTCGACGGGAAGAAGCAGCAGCGAGCCGAAGTCGGGGGGAGTGAGTCTTTTGCAAACGAAAATTTGATGGGTTGGTTGAGGGTTGACCTATAGAAATAACAAGGACGACTTTCCGTGACCCCCTCTTGGCGACCAACGGCTGGCAAGATAAGACACGGGTAGCCGACTGACGATGACGGGAGATGGCTTTGAGATGGGGATTTCGGGGGGTGACAAACGGGGACGAGGACAAGAGGGCGTCGCCGGGGGGAGAAAGCTGTAGAGAAGTGCACAATAAGAACAAGAACTCTACAGAAGCAAGCTCATGTCAACCAGAGCCGAAGATGATGTGTTGAAATTTATGCTTCAGCACGATTTGTCCAGCCTATTTATCCACTGCCAGAATCTCAATATTTGCGCTTCATCGTGAGCGTTTGCTATGACTAGGGGGGTGTAAATGCACGATTTCAACGGATGCATGCAGGCTGGCGTTTGTGTTGCTCTATCAGCCAAGTCATGAAACACTCAGAAAACCGTGACCAACACTGGTCGTCTGCAGCAATGTCATGTTTTCTTTGATTCAGTGGCCGTTAATGCTACCTGAGTAGTTAACCTGAGCTGGCCTGTCTATCCATCCATCATCGTTTTTTTATCTGGTCTGATGTATCGCATCGCGGCGAATGACCCCAACTCCAATATATATGCTTGTTTGTTTGCTTGCTTGCTCGGTTGATTGGTTAATTGATTGCCTGCCTCTCCCTCCCTCCTCGCCTGTTCGCCCACGTTGTTGTCATGTAGCCCCAAGATCCATATCAAACAAACAAAAATCTTTAGTAGGTAAGCAATCGCCCGTATGACTGTATGTCTCCCCCCCTCCCTTACTCCATGGCATCCATGTGGCAAATGTCCCCTGGCAGGTGACACAAGGAACAAAGCTTCCCCTCTCCTCCAGAAAATATCACACTACGCCTGCTTGCGCGTGTCATTGCTAACTGCTCTTAGTTGGTTAAGCAGCACAGCCTTTTGCTGCTTCACCTCCATGTCTGATGTTGAGTGTGAGCGCTGCAGCCAATCGATTGCCATCCTCACCTCGGCTTCTGACCCTAGGCGGACGGTGTTGTAGGCGGCTATTGGAGGACGGATGACGGGCTGCGTGGGAACAACATGCTGTGGTGCTACTGGCACTGGTGCTGGCACTGCCGCTGCCTCTGCAGGGCTTCCCGGTTCAAGATAGTTACCTTTGATGTATCGTGAGAGGTGAACAGGGAGCTGCCCGTTCTCCCCAACCCCAATCACAGGACGTGGGTATGGGTTTGGCATACGTTGATGGCTTATTTGGCCGCCGGGCGTGCCTTTTTGCCCGTTGCTTTGTTGTTGCTTCCCGGCTTTTGGAGCTTGCTTGACGGAGTTTGGCGTTTCTTGACGGGACTTCCGGCCGATTTGCTGCCGTTGAGCTTGGTGGATTTCGGCGAGGGCTTGCTGCGCTTTTGAGATACGGGGGTTGGAGGCTTGGAGATTGATCGGCCCGTCTTCTTCGGCGTCTGCGCGTTCTTCTTGTTAATGCTGCTGCTTGGAAATGTCTTCTTGACAGGTGTCGTGGCTGGGGTTGCTAGTTGATTGGGAGAGTTCTTTTGGCGTTTACCTTTGGCTGATGTGCCATCCTCCTCATCAGACTCTTCTCCAGAGTCTCCGCCGGCAAAGTCATCAGACGAGTCTGACGATTCGGGTTCGAGATCACCAAGAATGGGTACCGTGTCTATTGCATTCGTCTTGTAGTTGATAGCCTGAACAACTGGTTAGCTGACGATACCACCATCATATCTGCTTCGATTTACCTGTCGACGTCTGCCACCTCGTCCAAGGACCTCGCGATTCGCAGCTGCTTGCTCTTTTGCTTCGGCCTCTCGCTGAGCCAGAATACGATCCCACACACTCGAGTTCAAGGCCTCTGGCTCCTTCGTCTCTTCGGTTGCGAGGCCTGCTTCGAATCCAGACTTTTCGTTAGACCATACCTTTGCGTAGGAAAAGGCAGCATCTTCTTCCTCGTCGACTTCGTCCATGTGCGATCGATTCAGCAACTCGTCGACTGCAGCGGAATCATAATGGATAGACTTCTTCTCGTAGTTGTCGCTGAACAGCGCCTGGGCACCATGCTTGAGGATCGATTCTAAATCATCTCCAGCAAGTTCGTCATCGTCCATGCTTTCGATCAGGGCATGATCAAGGGCCATCTTCTTCTTGCCGATCTGCATGATTCGCTCTTCCACAGAGTCTACCGTCATTAGCTGAAAGCAGAGGACCTTCTTCTTCTGTCCAATTCGATGGGCACGAGATAGAGCCTGGATGTCTTGGTGCGGGTTGAAGTCGGGGTCGAGAATGATGACTGTGTCTGCAGTTGCAAGGTTAATTCCCACACCACCGGCTCTTGTTGAGAGCAGGAATGCAAAGATGGGCGAGCCAGGGGCATTGAAAGCATCAATACGTCGCTGCTTCTCCAAACTGCCAATGCTACCATCGAGACGACGATAGTCGTAGCCGAGACCACCGAGGAAATCCTCAATGATGTCAAGCTGATTTAGAAACTGACTGAAGATGAGCACACGGTGACCCTTCTCCTGCAGCTTTGGAAGCATAACCTGGAGCAAAAGTAACTTGGCCGATGCCTCAACCAAGTTGCGCTGAAGCACCGTAGGATCATGATGTCTCTCCTCGATAGCCTCGGAGTACATGAAGGGATGGCAAAGACACTTTCGTAGCTGCATCAAAATGTTGTTGAGACTTCCACGTTCCTTCTTGTTCATCTTGCTGTTGGAAAACATGGCCTTGATGAGCTCCGGATTTTTGGCCATGATACTCTTGGAGAGTTTCTCCTGAATCACCGTCATCGTGACGGGTAGAATGATTTGGGACATGGGCGGCAAGAACTTGAGCACACCTGCCTTGGTGCGGCGAAGGAAGTAGGGGCGGATTTCGTTGTGCAACTGTGGCAGCGTTTCTTTGTCGAGGACTGCATATTCCGCATCCAACTCTTCGGCATTCTTCTTTTCGTCGATGAACTGAAGTAGGTTGAACAGTTCCCTCTTGTTGTTTTGGAGCGGAGTGCCTGTGAGGAGAAGTCGAAAGGGGATCTTCATAGAACGAAGAGCACCATAGAGAATGTTCTGGTCATTCTTCAGTCGCTGACCCTCGTCAACGACGAGTCCTGCCCAGTTGATCGACTTGAAGATGGATTTAGTCGCGGGATCTTGAGCTGAGTCGTAAGACATGATGACAACGTGGGCCTTCATGTCTGTAGATTGGTTGGGAAACAGCTCATACTTGTGGGCGAGAGCTTGCGGCTCCTTTCCGCCGTGGTACGCCACAACTCGCAGTTCCGGGGCCCATTGCTTGAACTCTCGGCGCCAGTTGGGACATGTGGCATTGGGAACGACAATGAGGAAGGGCCAGCACTATCATGGTGTTAGTGACACTGTCGTTGCAGGTTGATATGTATAGATATGACTTACCCTTGGACTGTCCTGGATCAGTGAAGTGACCAGGCCAACGACCTGGACAGTCTTGCCGAGACCCATTTCATCAGCCAAAACAACACTGCGTCCATTGTGATAGTTGCCCAACAACCAGTTCACTCCCTCAAGCTGGTAACCCATGAGCTTGCCTCGCTTAAGCCCCGCAGGCTGCTCATTGATCTCCTCGAAGGGCTCGGATTTGTACGCCTTGACACGTTCCTTGATCTTGTGCTGTGAGTCGCACTTGAAGTACTTGCCCTCGACGTATTCGTAGTATGCCTCCACAAAGGCGGCGTAGATATCGCCCATATCCTCTGTTGGTGGTGAATCCCAGACGACATCATCATAGCCGAGGCCTTGGAACTTGACAAAGATTTTGCTGACGTTGTTCATGTTGGCAAGCTCATCTTCTCGCGTCTTGGGTCTGGGGATTGAAGAGTGCATCTTGACGTTGAGGATGATGTCGGGCATGATAAACTCATCTGGAACTGCATCGTCTTCGTCGAGTTTGAGAAGATCTAGCTCAGCATCTCGTTTCCCAAAGGCAGAGCGCGTCGTAGCAGCAGCCACACCATGTACCCAGGCTCCCGACTTCCATGTGCAGTGATTATAGGATCGTGTGTCCCACTTGACGAGATACTCCTTGTCGTCCTCCTTGACATCCTGCCATGTCGGGTGAGGAACCTGCTTGGCGAGATCCCTTTGCACAGGTCGCCATGCCACCAGACGGTGAATCTTGTGCTTGGTTGTCCCGCACTCGTGACATTGCCAGTCGATAGAATGATCCTTGAGTCGCTCTGATTTGAGATCTGTACCAATCGAGTCCTCTCTAAGGCCCGGCAAGTGCTCAACATGCCAACCTCGATGGCACGAAACGCATCGGAAAAGCACAATCTCGTCGTTGTTCAGGAGGTCACGGGGAATCTTGAAGATAGGGTCAACACCGTAGTTTTGTTCCCGCATCTTCTCCTCCTGACGAGACGTCTTCTTCTCGGAAAAGGCTGCGCAGGCGCGGCCGTCACGCTTGCAGCCCTGACACATGCTGTGTTTAGGAGCATTTTCATCCTTCTTGATGGGGATGCCAATGCAGTACCGGCACTGCAACACAAAGTCCTCCACCCCAACTTTGGTGACCTGGTGGTCGCGTCCGCTGCGAAACGAGAGACAGTTCTTGTGGTACGACAAGGTGCAGCCTTGACAGTAAACCATCTGTCCCCTGTTTTTCGAGCCGCCGCATGTATGGCACTTATCCATGTGCATCGTAACGAATGCCGAGTCCGAAGGCAACGGCTGGAAGACCTCCTTTACCGAAATAACCTTTGCCGGGCCTGGAGTCTTCTCATCGACGATGTAGAATGAATCCTCATCCATCAAGGCATCGTCTTGCATGTTGACGGTGGTTCGGGTGGCTCTTGAAGAACGTCGAGGGGCTTCGAATTCGATGTCAGAGTCATGGGATTTGTGGCGTGTCGCGATGCGTGATGCTTTGCTCACGAGGCGTTTGGATCGTAGGCGTGCCTTGTTGGGGTGTCCTTTCTTGGGTAAGACGTCTGAGACAATGATGGGCATAAAATCATCATCGCCTTCTTCTTCCTCCTCTGGGGGTAGGTCTTGAAGCAATTCATCCTGGTCCAGACTACCATCGCCGTTCTTAAAGGTCATGCTAGTCAGGGTCATCTGTCTCGGTTGGCGCGTTCGGAGTGATCTGGTAGGGACTGGAGGTTCCTCTCGGAGATCATCCAGATCATCATTAGTGACCTGGACTGAAGGGCTTCGAGAGATCTGCTTTGTCGTTTCCCGGGAGCGAAGACGTCGAACTGGGTGACTGGGTGCACGTCTATGACGAATGGGCTCTTCGTCTACGTCTTCGTCTTCTTCCTCTTCGTTGTCGTCGATGTCCATGGGATCAGAGGCCCCTGAGTCGGAGTCAGAACCCCACTCATCCTCAAGCTCGCGCTTTCGCTTCCGTATCCCAGCCATGGAGTCGGTCTCAAGAGGCCCAGGTCCTTGGTTAAAGCGAGCAAAAGCAGCTCTTCCGTTCTCCAGGGCGACGAGTTCAGTAAAAGGTATCTCAAGCTTGAGTTAGCGATTTGAGCTGAAGTGAGCGCGCGAAAGCAGAGGGATGAAGGGGATGAGTAGGAGAAGTGCGATGAGAGAGAATGTGCGGGGCTGCGAAAAAGAGGAGAAGAGGTTTATAACAGCAACAGTGAATAAGGGCGATATTGAACAATAGGCGGGCTATTGATATTGTGCAGAGGAATCCGTTTGCGTGCTGCGGCGCTGCCTCAAGCCAAAGCAGGCCAGCCGCCACGCGCAAAGAGTGAGCGCAAGGATAGACTCATGAACAATCGCATTGTGCAACCCCTTGTTTGAATGAAGAATATTGACCTACCGACTCTTGCCTCCCATCTGTGAACTCGACTTTATAACTGGCCTGGACGCGCTTGAGTGGAAGCTCTCCGAAAACAAACTCGACAATCTCGCTCCGGACCACCGAGTATTCCATGCGCTTCTCTAGTGGCATCTTAGGGATCGCAACCTGAATCGTGTAACCCATTTTCGGAATCGAGACCTGTGACTCGCTGGTCGCGTCACGAGTTTGTTGTTCATGCTCCTCCTGTTCCACCGTGGGCACTGAGTCTAGGGCCGGCTCTGGGTCGGGAGCGGACGCATCATTATTCGTCTCGGGGTTCGGGTTCGGGTCTCCATCGTCGTTGAGATCTGCTAGGAGACGTTGTAATGATCTCTCGATCTCGTTATCCTGATCGCCTCCAGTGTTGAAGCCCTCAAGGGGCTCATAGAAGACATCATCGGTGTCCATTGTTGGCAGCGCATTCGGTCGAGTCGAGTCGTTGTCGAGGGGACGTGGGGTATATGAGGATCCTCGATTCGGGAGGAGTCGTAGAAAGGCAGAGGCCGGGATCTATGATTACAAACTGTAAGGACAATAAAACGGACATGAAGGCATATCTAGCCGGGCCTAGAAACCATTGTCAGGCCGTGTTGTGAAGTGCAAGATTATTAGTCGTTTTTCGTTTACTCTGGTGAACGCGATGTCGTAGCCAAACGCGTTGTCTCCAATCTCATTAACACGAACCGAGCCCGGAAACGCTAAAGCGAATCTCGAAAATATCGACCAATCAGAGACCAGAAGTAGGCTTCACCGCTCGCATTATCCCTGCAACGGTCCGGCAGAAAAAGTTCCTAGCGAACATGGGTGGAAATTCTATCAGAGGGGATCTTCAGCCACAACCACCAACGCACATCAAAAGAGCCTCTATCTAATAGCCAGGCTCACGTTATGCCATGTTTCATCCGGTGCAATTGAGGGCAGCCGCCCTTCGCCGGCCTCTTGCCGGCCTTTTTACACCTCAGCCATGCCCTTCTCGAATCTTGGTCCGCGCAAAGAGTCTTTCCGCTATCCATCGGGGCATGCGCAACTCGGAGAAGGCCCAGTTTGGAGAATCTCGCCGTCCTACAAGGGACTCGAACGAATCGCGCGATCGTGGAACATTCGACAGAAGAGCTCGACGAAGGTCACCAGCCCCTCCAATTCACCGCGATACCCCAACCCGTCGGGATGAGTTCATGGACAAGTTCAATGCGAGGGCCCAAGACACTGGTGCCACCAGGTCTTGGCGCCAGGAACAAAAGCTAAGGAAGAAGCTACGAAAGAAGGAGGAAGAGAAGAGGGCGAAAGAAGAGGCAGGCGACGAAGAGACCGGTCGCCGCACCCGGAGAAAGCGATTCGCAGATCCAGAAAACGAATTTGGTCAAAAGAGTTTTGTTCACCGAATGAAGTATGGCGATCTCAAGGATGTGGCTGCCAACTTGCCCATCAAGCAGTTCGTCCAGCCGCGATCATTCCGCGAAACCCGTCATGAACGACGGCAATTTGAGTTTCAAGATCCCAACGGGCAAGATCAGGAACCTCCACGGTTCGAGAGACGGTCTGATCGATCAGATAACGACTATCGATCATTCCAGGATGTCTCAAGGTCTGAAAGACGATTTGAGCGACCAGACCGTGATTCCAGGCCAAGCTATGATGCTGCACGATCTGAGAGACGCTTTGATCGGTCAGATAACGACTCTCGGTCATTTCAGGATGGTTCACGGTCTGAAAGACGGTTTGACAGATCAGACCGTGATTCTAGGCCAAGTTACGATGCACGATCCGAGAGACGGTTTGATCGATCAGATCGGGACACTCACTCACGCCAAGACAGAGGTCGGACTGATCGATGGAATGATCAGGACGGTGACTCTGCCGAAGGATCAACTCCAAAGCGCGGGCGCAAGAAGGAGATGATGCCTATGACAATCAAGTATACCACGGCTGCTTCTCAATTCCTCTACGGCAGGTCGGTGGTCAAGGCAGCTCTCGAGCAGGGCAGGCGGAAGCTGTACAATCTGTACATCTACGGCGGTGAGAACCGCAGAGACAACAAGGACAACACTTTCCTGTCCCGGCTTGCTGAGAAGCAAGGTGTCCCTATCACCATCGTGCCCACCGAAGAGCAACGTCTGATGGACAAGATGAGCATGGGACGGCCTCACAATGGCTTTGTGCTCGAGGCTTCCCCATTGCCCCAACTGCCCATCCGGTCACTCGGCAAGCTTGAAGAGACTCCAGCTCGCCTGGGCTTCCATGTTCAACTTGACTTCCAGACCAAGGAAGAAGAGGCCATCAATGGCACTGAAAACTTCTTCCGACGGGCCAACGACGTCATGCCTAAGCCCTTTGTACTTTTGCTCAACGAAATCATGGACCCTGGCAACCTGGGAGGTATCATCCGAACGGCTAGCTACCTTGGTATCGATGCAGTCGGCATTACCAGCCGGGGATCTTCCACGTTGACACCCGTGGCTCTCAAGTCTGCAGCTGGTGCAGTGGAGGAGATCTCACTGTTCACAGTCGATGACCCGCTCAGGTTTATTGAGGACTCTAGCAAAGCCGGCTGGAAGACGTTTGCTGCCGTGGCGCCTCCCGACCGGAAATTGGTCCGCAAACATGGAGACAAGTTCATCTCAACAGATGTTATCGAGGTCAACAGCCCGCTCAACGAGCACCCTTGTCTACTTGTCCTTGGCAACGAGGGACACGGGTTGCCGAAGCCACTCAAGGTAGCAGCCGACTACGAGTTGTCGGTGCCTCGATTTGTGCAGGGCAGCTGCATCGACAGCTTGAACGTTAGCGTTGCTGCCGGACTCTTGTGCCACTCATTCGTCAAGGAGCCCCTGGTTGAAGCCAAGCCTGTACATGTTGAGGCGCCGGTCGTAACTCCCGAGCCTCAAGTTCTGGTCGAAGCAGAGGAGAAGCCTGTCGAGGCTGAAAAGCAGGGGGTGTTGCTCAGCAGCGAGGGCGGTGAGGAAAACAAGGCGGAAGAGGCTGAACTGGAAAAGGCGGACAAGCCCAAGGAGGAGGCTACCGAGGAGAAAAAGACAGAAGAAGACAAGCCTGAGGAGAAGAAACCCGAGGAAACAAAGGCTGAGAATGTCGAGATGATGTTCTAAGCTACCAACCATTCCATGTAACAATACTCACGACGACTCACCTACACTCATGTACGACTACTACTACGATCGGAAAAGCATCTGGGCGGCGCTTGGATACACGGGAGGCATGTCATCCATGTATGATTACGATGTAGAATACGATTAAAGAAAATAGATCTATAAGCGTGCACAGCACAGCGTCCATGGAGTGTCTTGTCGTTGAGATGGTGGTTCTGGAAACTTGCCTTTTTGGGCCGGGACCTGCATGACGTCGCGCCGTCAGAATTCTTACCTTGCAACGGCTCTGCATCAACAACCGTCACATTAAACGGACTCATGACTCGAATTCTGGATTTCTTTAATATTGAGTCGACTTTCAAGTTCTATTTGAGTATCAGAGTCTTGATCGCCTCAATTCCGTATCGTACCCCCATCTTGTGGCCTCACCGCATCTCGTCCCTTACCCGTCTCCCAGCCACCGGATTGTTTACCTACCAAAGCGAGAGAGCCATAGCCATAGCGAGAGCCCGAGCAGCCATGCCACATCAGCAGCAGCCTGACGTACTCTCTCTCGCATGATTTGCTCCCCATCTCGTATCTGTATTTATAGAAAAGGCGTTTTACTTTCTTCCCTTACGTTCATTTATCCTCGGGCTGACGCGGTCCAAGCCTGTATCCACGGTGGTGTAAGAGCATACATCCTAGCCCCGTATTCAGCAGCCAACAAACCCCCCACGATCACTGCAGCTAAAGAGAGCTTCCCCGGCTTGGAGATACAGACCGTTTCGAGAGTCGGCATCTTAATCTACCACAATGCGATCCGTATCAGCCTTGCTCGCTCTCCCGGCCTCTCTAATCGTGCTCCTCTCCCAAGCTTCAGCCGAACCCGCCGCGCCGACAGCCTTGAAGAAGCTCCCGCCAAACTCCAATGACAAGATCCTCCGGGAACACCTCGCATTTGCGCCGCTGCACATCCTCTCCCCGCGAGAAGCCGCCGCTGCAGCGGTGTCATTCCTTGACGAGCAGGACGACGAGTTCCTGGCGCTCAACGGCACCGAGCGGCGCTTCCGGCCGGCGTTTGCGCCTCACCGCGATGAGGCACGGGATGGCGTTCTGCGCCGTGCAGCCGAGGCCCTAGCTTTGCTGCAGAGAAGGTCGTCCTGTCCGGAGGGCATGAACAGCTGCTCCGACATTGCCTCCGAGGTCAAATGCTGTCAGGAGGGAACATACTGCGTCGACGTGGGGGATGCTGTGGCGGGAGGTGTAGCATGCTGTCCCAACGGGGCTTCTTGCGGCGGAGGAGTCGGCGCTTGTCCTTCTGGTGCTACGAGTTGTTCAGAGGAGCTGGGCGGTGGATGCTGTATTCCAGGTTATGTTTGTGAAGGGCTTGGATGTAAGTGAACCGTCGACTCATCCTACCTACGAGTACTGACTTGAAGTTCAGGCGTCCCCAGCGCTTCTGCAACACGAACGAGTACCGCCGTCCAGAGCTCTACCCAAACGAACTCGCCGATAACGATCACGACTACTCAGACTACAATCATCGAAGGCAGTCCTTCTACCGTCGTTGTCACCTTGACTGTGACTGAGACACCCTCGGCAGAGCCCACTACACAAACAACCACCGAAGTCGTAACAGCTTCAGAAGAAGAGACAACAACTGAAGCCGAAGAAACGACCGAGTCTGAAGAAGAGACTACGACCACGACCCGGAGTAGAACAACGGCCACAGGCTCCATCACCGGCGCCCCGCCCTACCGTCCAACAGGCACAACCGTGACCACCTCCTCAGGGAACAACGACACCCAAACGGGCTGTCCGACCGGCTTTTACGGCTGCCTTGCCACCCACGGCGGAGGCTGCTGTCGAACCGACCGAGACTGCGACGTGCACGACTGCCCGGCCCCGTCGACAACCATCGTTTCGGACGGCGTAACTGTTGTGATCCTCGCGACCGATGCACCCCCGGCTCCGGGCCCCACGTCGACCTGCGCAGACGGCTGGTTCCTCTGCGGTGCGAGCGCTGGCCCCGTAGCAGGATGTTGCCCAACTGGTTACGACTGCGGAACGGCGAGCTGCTTCACCGTGCAGGCGAGCCAGACTGGAAGCGTGCAGAAAGAGTTCCCCAAGGCAGATGCGAGTGTCCGCGAGAAGCCGGCGATGATGCTGGCAGGTCTCGCAGCGGCCTTTGTGTGCTTTGCCCTCGTATAAAGCACAGTTTAATGAAGATGGTTCTTTTGGATGGAGAACTGGACTATGAAGATGGGATATGAAGCGTCCGTATATAGACTGTAACTTTTGACCATGGTAAGATGATTTAGCTAGATACGATACCCTCGCGGCACGTTTAATGACATGAATCTCAGCTGCGCAGCCATGGCTTATGAGAAGAACTTGGAATGAGTCTTTAAAAGCAATTCACATATCGTTTCGTTTGCCATCAGCAGGTATCATTTCGACATGACAGTCACAAAACTCTGAACATGAAAACATGTACAATTGACTTTTTTATTTCTTTATTCAACCATCTCATCAAGTTTGGAGCTGCTTTTGCATCCAAAATAATATTCACAATCATAACACCCCATCAAACACCATCATCAACGTCATCACTCTGCAGGAACCAATATTTACTCGGGCATGTGGGTGAAGGGCTTGGCGAGGTGCTCCTGGCAGAAGGGAAGCTTGCCAACGGTCCAGATCTCGGTGTCCTAATTCCACGTTAGCCATTGTCAAAGCACCATCACTCGTAGTACATACGGGCTTGAGCTTCTGCTTCAGCTCAGACTCAAAGGTGCCGGCCTTGAGGGCAATGATCTCGGGGGCGGCATCGGGGTCGTGGGCGATGGGGGAGCCGCACTCGGAGCAGAAGAGGCGGTGGACGATCTTTCCGGAAGATCCCTTGTTGCCGGAGTAGGTCTTGACAGGGCCGTTAATGGTGAGCTTGTCCTTCTTGACGACGGCAACCAGAGCTGAGAATTGGTGTTAGTTTGGTCAATATTCGCATAGAAGGGCAATATCCAGAGGGATCGTACAGTAGGTGGAACCGCTCTGGCGCTGGCAGTCGTCACAGTGGTCGTAACCAACGAGGAGAGGCTCGTCCATGTCGACCGTGTAGGTGACGGCCTTGCAGAGGCAGTGTCCGGCGAGAGGCATGATGACTGTTGAGATTTGTGGTTGAAATAAGTATATAAGGCAAAGAAGCTGTGGAATATGTCACAGGTCGAATAAACTGGATGCTTGAACAATGGAGGTAAAAGCTGAAGTCTGAGAGAGCGGGAAGAGCAGAGTTTATAGCTCCAACAGCTTCGAGAGGGGCCACGGCGGGGTAAAAGGCAAGTACCGATCCTCGCTGGTACCCAAGGTGAGACCTGAGGGTGCAGTACAGTACCTGTGAGTTGGGGTGAGAGCTCGGCGTTGGTGGGGCTGCGGTTGGATGACGTTGAGGAAGATCAGATCCCTCGAGTGAGCGGCGTCAAGCTATCGACGATTGGGTGAGACGGCGGACGGGGAGCTGCAGGCAGGATGGGCAATGGCTCCGAACGAGCCTATCCCATATCCATGTTCAAGCTTCATTTCGTGATCTGACGGACGGTATTACAGATACTGTTGCTAATTCAGTAGTCAGCCAGCCTAACCCAGCTATTCGGGCCATCGGGACAGCGTCACGGTTAGCTCATCCAACGCCATGCAGCAGAACGCCCTGCAGTAAGCTCAGCGTAAAAGGAACAAACCCGCCGTGTGACTGAGGAATTTGTCATTCCTCTAATCGCGAGAGCCTGCAGATTGATGGACGGACAAAGCGGGGCAGCAAGACACCAAGAGATTTGGAATTGGAGAAATTTGGAATTGGCCAGGCGGCGGTTCCGTCCATTGTATGTCAGATCGGTCCAAGGGGTGTAATCCTTTGATATCCAAGAGTCTCGATCCTCATCCAGTCCTGTAGAGAAAGCTCTCCACCAACTCCATCTGTTTGCTTCATCAGAAGCCATGATGCAAGTCGCGGGGCAGTGGAGAGCTCATCGACCAGGGCTATCTGTGTTGCTGATTGGCTGACTCGCATGAACCTCTCGATTCAGGCTGATTTGCGATATTCCGAATCCTTACACATCAACGCCAATTCCAAAAAGTTGTGTATGAAGAGGTGAGCTCGTTATCGAGGAACAAAAGTTCCGGTCGGTTGGTCAGCATCGAGGCCCTGGTTCTAGTCGATATTTGATTTCTTTTCCTCCGTCACCTGAACGCCATGTCGGAAAGTCGCGGGTTCAAAGAGCCGATGGATTGGTTCGAGTTGATTGCGTTCTTGTCCAAAGCAACTGTCGAGATTGCAATATCGTTCGTCTCGTACGTGTGCGCAACACTCCATCATGAGAACCTCTGGATCGCCCGGTTGATGAGGGACGCAAGAACCCATGACGCACCCACCCTTGCCCCGAGTTCCATCATGCCAAGCAAGTCAGTATTGCCAAAGGCGATCCGGTCAGCAAAAAACAGTCGAAGGACAGCCGCTCTATACGACTTCTTTAGTGTCGTGTCTCCTTGTCCGATAACAAAGGCATCCATTGACGACATGCGAAAATCTCGAATATCCAGACCCTGCGAGGATGACGATACCTGATCCGCCGATGTCAATGGCCTCTCAATCCTCTCTGGTCGACTCCGGAGGCTTTTGATCAACTGAAAGCACAAGAAATCAAAAGGGGTTGACGCATGCAGTGGTGGTGAAGCCTTCTTCAGGAATATCTTTGGGAGAAGTTCTGGTTTGTCAACCCAAAGGGTACTGCTTTCGGCCAGCTCGCTAAACACAGCTTCGAAATCGTGGGCATAATGAACAAAACGCGAGTAAAAGACCGGCGTGAGGACCTTGATCTCGACAGATTCCGCAGTCGCTGATGAGTCTTTTACCGATGAAGAGCTGAAGACCTCTTCAGTAGCTCCAACAACTCCACTTGGTATGTACTTGACAGTGATCGGGGAGGGTGCCTGCTGAACGAGATGACGCAAATACTGACGGAATGCATCTTCCAGTTGCTTTTCAATATTGTCGGCCAGGCGTCCCATGCTCTCCTTGAGCGGCTCTGGACGATACCAGACGTGAAGCCCGCGTTTAAAGAAGAGAACGGCAGCTTCTTTGACAATTCTGGGAAACGTGACGAACCCAACCCAGAACCATCCGAGAACAAACTTGATCTTCTGGAAAAGGCTCATTGAGTTGGGCTCAAGAGCATCTCCCTCGGAAAAGAGCCTTGCAACAAGCTTCGGGTGGCCTTTGGACGATGAGAGATTGATCGTGATGTCGATTCCTCGAAAACCTTCCATATCAGGACCGAGTGGATCGCTGGCAAGCAACGAGTAAGACCCTTTGCGAGAGTTGAAGGGCGAGACGTGAAAGTCCTTCTTCCAAGAGGCTTTCACTCGACCACGTTGGGGTTCCTGGCTCTCAGCGTCGGCAGGGCGATTCTGGATATGTCGTTCTGCCTCAAAGTCTCGAGTGACGAAGTACGGGCGTCTCTCGCCAAATGTATTGTTCACCTCGAGAACAATGGCTGACAGGACCTTTTCATGGGAGTAGAGGAACCAGAAGGACACTGGATTGAAGTGATAGCCCAGGAACCGTGCAGCAGTAACAAGGTACGCATGAGGGTATTGCGAAGGATCAGCATTCTATCTTGATTAGCTTCTCATCTGGGTACGGATATGCTATTTCCCAAACCTGGTTCTTGAGGTAGTCATCCAACTTTCCGCGCAACCCATCATCTCCATGTCCACGTTGGAGGTAGTCGGTTGGGTTCACATCGAACCAGGCTCTCCGGCCCAACAAGTAAGACAACCAAGAGGACGGACCAGACACGTTAGCAGATATCATGCCATTGGCGTTCCCCGAGTATCCAACAGGAACACCGACAACGAGATATGAATAGGAAAATGAGTGCTTCTTAGGAAACAGCCGAGTATGGGTGGTGCGACTTGGGACTAGGAATGGACGGCCAGGGCCATTCCACTTGACAGTTTGCACATTGAGAATGCGTCCAAGAAGCTGGTAACCCAGTATCGATGTTGGAAAGATGACTCCGGTGAGGAGGCCGAACTGTGTCAAGTCTAGGTTCTTGATGAGGGATGTTATTGCTTCGGCATGGTTCCAGCCGACAAAGGCCAACACCAACGATAGATCAACTGAGTTTCCAACAAAGGTGAAATACGCCGAGACTGCAAAGGCCGCCACTGAAGACGACGACCAATGCTCCAGGAGACGATCAAAAAGGTCTCCAGTGAGGACCACCGGCAGAAGCGGCGAGTCCTCGGACAGACCGTCCATGAGACGGCGTTTGATGCTCAGGGTATGCGCATTGCTGTTTGACGATGACTGAACAAGACTCTCAGCTACGTTATGTAGGTGAGAGCTGAGGAGGAAGAGAAGAGGGGAAACCCAGTATCTAGAGTCGTCGAGCTTTACAATAACCAATGCTACGTCGGTCCGTCCTGAACTTGTCCATCAAGGTAGCTGCGGTACATACTGAACATTGACTTGCAGCGGGTAGAGCAACGGCGAGAGTTCACCTTAGTCATCCAATTCGCGATAGGAATTGGAGTGCGATGAACGCATCACTTTCTCAGGGTTCCCGCTTTGTCGTCATCGCTTTGCCAGTCACGCCGCCGAGACTGCAAGGGGAAAAGAGTCTTATGTCAGCCGGAGAACCGGGCTAGGCGTGTCCGACCCGTCCCCGGCAGAGCAAAAGCAAAGCGATCCTTGTCTCTCCCGTTGGTGCCCAGCGGGAGGCAAGGGACGGACTTGACGCTGGTCCAGCCGGGTGCTCTAGCACCTTCTACGGGGAAGACGCGAGCCACCAGGTGGCGGTGCGCGCTGAAAAATTGGAGCAGGAGGCGCTGAATCTTGGTGAGTGAGCCTTACCGCCGGGGACAAAGAGGCGCAAGGAGAGGCCACCCACGCACGGTGCAGCAGAGCCCCCCGCCATCCCTTTCAGGCCGTCCCGCCGATTGAGTCAGTCCCCTCCATCCATTCCATCACCTTCTCCATAAATTCTTGTCGCCGAACCTCACTTCCCTCGTTCCCAAACAACAAACAACTCACTCAGCTCTCTCTCTCGACTTCATCTCGTCGACCTCGATCCCTTTTCTAACTACCTTCACCACAAAACTACAGCAAACATGTCTGAGGATTGGGATTCCGCCACCAAGATCGGCTCCCGTGCCCGTGGCCCCGGTGCCGGTCAGCGAGAGACCGTTGTTCGAGGCAAGGCTGCTCTCAACGCCGCTCAGCGAGCTGGTGGCCTCACCACTGAGAAGAAGTACGCTTCTGCCAACGCCGTATGTACATCCTGCCTCGATAGCCACGACACTCGCTAACAACCATCCACAGGGTTCCGCACCTGAAGGCCAGCGCATGACCAAGGTCGACCGTTCCGACGACATTATCAAGCCCAACACCATTGGCAAGACCGTCGGCGACGTCATCTCCAAGACCCGACAGCAGATTGAGCCCAAGATGACACAGAAGGACCTCGCCACCCGCTGCAACACCACCCAGTCCATCGTCGCCGACTTTGAGCGAGGCACCGCCACCCCCGACCAGAAGGTGCTGGGCGCCATGGAGCGTGTGCTCAACGTCAAGCTGCGCGGCAGCGACATTGGCGCCCCCAAGTTCCCCAACAAGAAGAAGTGAACGGGGTGAACTGGACGGACAAGGATTTGTAAGAGGGCTTCAGGGCCGAGTCGAGCGTTAGCGAAATGATATCTTGGCTGGGAAATCCGGGAGTTTCGTGTGGGCTGTCACGATGTTTTTTATGACATGGGTACATGAGACTTTTTCTATTTAATCACGAGCATTCAGGATTTTTGACGGCAAGGCAAAAAAGAAGGACTCTTTGACGGGAACGTCGAGTTTTTTTTAGTTCTTGAGAAACAGGACGGTCTGGATGGGCCGTCCACCTGAATACATCATCTCTCGTGCATCACGGAGACCTCGAGAGCTCTCAACAACATTGATTCCTTTGTTTACGTGTCGTGAGTCTTCTTGGCTGATAAGTGCATGTTTCACATATGATTGATGCCCAATAGATGGGTACCCCTTATCAGCATCTATTCGATCTATACACAGGTCTCCTTCAACTAATCTGACAACCTGAAGAGTGAATCTGCCTACTACGTAGGACCTCGTGTACGCGACCAACTTCATCCGCCTTTTTTATGCCTTGCCCCATTCGTCAGTGCCCCTACAGAGCCAATGGGCATGCCATGGAACAATGAGAGCGCCGAGCAGGCATATGTGCTGCAGTTGGGAGCAGGCTGCGCCTTCTTGGATTTGGATTGGATCATGGGACTCGACGTGCCTTCTGTTGGGACAGAACCTAGGCCGTGCGTGATTCTCTAACTACAACTACATTCATCTACATACCAACAGCTTGACATCTCTCTCTCAGCCTCATTGGCATTATCACCTCGAGGTCTTCTATCCCAGCTTATTCAAAAGCGGCAAATGACCTATCTGCGCAGGGAGGATGTCGTGCAAAAGCCGGTCGGTGATTTCCCAGACAGTTCAGGTTGAAAACGTGCTACGACTAGGAACAACAGTTGTGCGATTTTATCAGTACATCTCAGATCTCCTCATCGACAACCGGGAGGTCCTTCTGACCACCGATGATGGTAATGCAACCTTGGATGGGGTTATCCAAACCCTCGAGCAGTTCAGCAGGGACATCGACGCCACGAACCCGACGATTACTGTTCGTTTTTTGTCCCCTGGGCTATTCGCCATTGTGGGAAGATGCCAGAGAGATTGTGACTCGTTGCGAAATAGCATCGAGACATGGCGTCAATTCTGCCGAAGTGAGCGTGTTTTACAACTCTGGCCTGAACCATTACTGTGGCTATCAGGTATCATCGCCAAATGTTATGGGTGCATCACAGACGAGCCTGGAGGTGACATTGCACATTGGAAGCGGCAACAGCACGCCGTCAAGAGGCTTCTGAGTACCAATCAGTATGCTCAGGCAACCCTATGGCTCTCAAACAGAATCTGACAAACGTGTATAGGACCATCATGATGGACATGCGTTCTTTGATTATAGACTTATCATCAAGATATGGGAACCTACAATCACGACGAAGAGAGTCGGTGGCAAACCACACTCTGATGCTTTACCATCAAATCATTCGCTTCCAAGAGGAACAAGATTCCGGTAGAACTCCAATTACGACAGAGGCAATTCTATCCCTCTCCGCAGCGGTCTCAAAGCTCTTTTCACAATCAAGGCAGTGTGCTAGGGACATTTTTGTGCTACATGGCATTGACTACAAACATCGTCCAGCTCGGCATGAAGGGATCAGTCCCGCACACGAGAGAACCTTCAAATGGATCTTCGACAAATCCGAACAGGATACGAGGCAATCACATCTCTTGAACTGGCTTCATCACGGTCGTGGCATTTTCTGGGTATCAGGGAAGCCAGGCTCGGGGAAGTCCACTCTGATGAAGTACATGGCCGAGCATGCTAGCACAAAGACTGCTCTGCAACAGTGGGCGGCAGCCGCCGGCAAAGACCTGACCATGGCTAGTCATTACTTCTGGTATGCAGGTTCGGACATTCAGAGGTCTCAAGAGGGCTTGCTTCGATCCCTCCTCTGCGACATCTTCCAGCAGGCTCCAGAACTCATCCCGATGGTCTGCCCTGAACGATGGGACAGGAGTGATGCCTTGGTGGAGAAGGAGGAAACTGACACAGTCCCTTGGACTTTGGCGGAGCTACAGCAAGCCATCGATGGGATTGCGAAGCAGCCAGAGTTAAGTGTCAATTTCTGTTTCTTTATCGATGGGCTGGATGAATTCAGTGGTCAGCATTTGCACATTTGCCAGTCACTCCTCAAGCTCTGTGCATCCGGCAACATCAAGTTATGCCTTTCGTCCCGTCCTTGGAATATCTTTGAGGAGAGCTTTGGCAAAATTCCTGACCAGAAGATCTATATTCACGAACTCACCAAGGAAGACATTCGAAAATATGTCGAGGATGTCTTGTGCAGCCACCCTCGCTGGCAAATATTGCTGCTCGAGTCCCAAAAGTCGGCCACTCTTGTCAATGAGGTGACTGTCAGGGCTCAGGGGGTTTTTCTTTGGGTCTTCTTGGTGACGAGACTTCTCAGAGATGGTTTGACAAACTGCGACACTCTCGGCGATTTGCATAAGAGACTGGATCTAGTTCCTTCCGACTTGGAACCCTTCTTCCGGCACATGATGGACTCGGTTGAGCCATTCTATCATGAGAAGATGTCGGAGATGCTTCAAATGGCCGTCAAGGCCGGAAAACCGCTGCCATTTGCTGTCTGCTACTTTCACGACCAGGAGTACGAAGACAGCAGCTACGCTCTCGCGGAGCCGATTACGGTTTGGGAGCCCGAGATGCACAACAAGATACGCAACATAGTTATGCGGCGACTCAGCGCGAGGTGTATGGGGCTCCTGGAGGTGAGTGGGGGCAAAATCGAGTTCCTCCATCGGACAGTGTATGACTTCCTCTTGTCAAGAGACATGGAACGATTCCTGGGAACAAACACCCGCGAGTGCTTCCATCCGTACCTGACTATACTTCAAGCGCATGTCGCCTGGGTGAAGCATGCTCCATTCTATGACCGATCAGTTATGAACAGCGCGATGCTTGAGACTGGCGAGTCTCGGCTGAAATCAACACTTCTAGAAGTGTTTTCATATGCTCATCAAGTCACCACCGAGAAATCATCAGCCGTTAGCGTGGAAGCGCTATTGGATGAGTTGGAAAAGACGGCCCAAAGAATCTTTCAGACATCCTGGAGCGACCGTCCCAGCGATGTCTCCCGCAAAGCAACTGCTTTGTTCAGGTCTTGCGCTCTGCAGGCGGTTTCGCAAAAGTACATTGTCATGAAGCTCGAAAAGAACCACGGCTACTTCACCGACGTTGGTCTTGACCCGCTATCACCCATTCTCTGTCAAAAGATGAGAGACGACAGCGAGGGTGACTTGTGGAAACCCGAGCAATTGGAGCTCCTTCGGTGTCTCCTTCGCCATGGCTACGATCCCAATCAAACCCTACCTTCTTCCGAGGTTGCTGGATCAGCTTACAAGATGACTCCTTGGGCAACTTTTACGCATCATCTTCTCCCTACCAGTCAAACTGGCGATAAGTTGCGCAATGGCGCGATCCAGTTGCACTTCAAACCTCTCTTTCGTTCCAAACTAGCATTCAAACCACCTACCAAGGCCGTGTCGGAGGCTCTGCAAAATGGACTTCTCCGGATGCTTCTCGAGTTTGGCGCTGACCCAAACGCCAGGGTTGGTAGCGTGGGATGCAGCTTGCCAGCTTGGGCGTACTTTTTTATCATGGCATTCTTGAACCCTGCTCAGGTTTCTCAACAGCGGGGAGAGCTTCTCTCTATACTAGACCTCCTACTCTCGAGGGCAGACTTTTCTCGTCACGAAGATGGCTTGACCGAAGTTCTTAGGGGAATGCTATGGGACAACAAGTCAGCCGATGTGTTTCCCGCTTATGCCTTCAAGCCGCTTGGGAAACAACAGGCACGGAAACGCATGATGGAATTCATCTGCCTACGATTTGATGACTTGCTACGCATCGGATCGACCGGCGGGTCTGCGAGATCAAACCCTACAGCAGAGGCCACCAAGATCTTCATGCGGCATGCGGCCCATCCATCGCTACCGATGAAGCCCCTGGAGTCAAGACTCTACAAAGCCTTTCCCTGCCTTGCGCCTGCTCCCAAGGCTTTGTCGAATCCTTTTCTTTCCGATGATCATATATCGGGGAGTGTGGGTAGAAAGAGACAGAGGAGTGAATGCGAGACCCAATGTCATCCAACTCAACATGGAAACCGGAGGCCATCAAAGGTACCGCGACGATGGTGTGAGAACTAGGTGTTTTAGTGCTGGAAGTTTTTGAAAACTTGTTGAATTTTGAATAGCCAGGAGTTGTAAGGTGTTGTATTTTGATCGGGCATCTGTGCTTTTATGTGCCCAGCTTGGGGTATAGAGTCCCTCTAACAATTTAAAACGAACTATTTGCTCGCCCTTTTCCTCAGCACAACATCTATTCGCAGGATTTGCTAGCATAAGAGCATTATTTTGGCCGTGCTCTTCAGCAAATATACAAGACCAAGGACTAAGCCAAATTAACCACCCTGTCGCAAAAAGTGTGAAGTAGACTTGTAGGGTAGCTGGAATAGAGACTCAACCCTTGGATGAATCAAGAGTGGTCTATTTTCAGTCGCCTAAACCCATATATTGATGCTTTGAGGAAACCAATGCCCGACTGAGTTCCAAAGGCAAACTCATGTAGAACGTAGACAAGATCTCAACAGTTGTCGCTCAGGGAATTCCGTTCCTCTACCAGTTATGCGCCCGTCATTAAAATCTATCAATTCATACACCTAGAGCCAAATCATGCCGAAACCTTGGGGCTGTACTTTGTGGCGGCCTTGTCAAACAGTGCGCTCTTCTCCTCCAGGTCGGCCAGGAACTGGTGGTTGGCGTCGGCAGCCTTGAGCTTCCTAGTAAAGGTTAGCATCAATCAAATAAAAACAGACATGGTCCACCTACTCAGTAAGCTCCTTGGCGTCGTTGCCGGAAATCACATTCAAGACAAGCAAGTTGGCAATGGCATCGGCCGAGTTGGCGTCCTTCTCCAGAGCTTGGTCCAGGGCGGCCTGGGCCTCTTCTGTCCTTCCGAGGTGGAGCTCGCAGACTGCTTGCGAGACGAGGCTTCGCACTGATGAAGTCGAGGGAGCTTGCGCGAGCTCCTCAAAGACGTAGAACGCCTGCTGGTACTTCTCTCCGCCCTATACGGTCTTAGTGATTGTCTCGTGTGGTAGCAGGACGGTCCTTACCACTCTCAATCCAACCCAGGACTCAGCCAGGTTCACCAGGAGACTATCCTGAGCCCATCGTCGCGCAGCAGAGACTTCCTTCAGGGCGAGGTCGGTTCGGTTTTGTTGGAGGTGGATTTGGACGATCAGGGCGACGGCGTCAACTGATTAACAGCGGTCAGCGAAAGGCGACAAGTTTGGGAAGAGTTGCTTGAAACATACGGCTTCCCTGATGTTGCGTGAGAAGCGCAAGGGCTTCATCGGACTTTCCGGCAGCCTGGAGCACTGTTCCTCCAACAATAAGAACGGTTGTGTTGTCGGCCGACGACGCAGCCAGCTTCTCGACGGTCTTGACAGCAGAGTCAACCTTGCCCAGGCTGAGCTCAGCCAGGGCACCCAGAGCTTCAAGAGCAGGATCCGACTCTCCCTTCACATCGGCAAGGACATCTTCAGCTTGACCGAGTGCCAGTCTGGCTCGGAGGACGAGGACGCGCACGGGAAGGGCGTTGTCAGGGGAGAAGGACGAGGTGTCGAAGTCGATGACCTCCTGGTACTGGCCCTGGTGGAAGTGGTTGTGGATGTTGATCAATTCGCCTTCGGCAGAGTAGGGATCCATGTTGGCGGGTGTTGACTATGATACGAACTCGAACTGGCTTCTATAACGGTCGTCCTTTAAACTGTCCTGAGAACACTTGGTGATGCGCCTGCGAGATCATATGGTGGGGCCTTCAAGTCCACCAAGCAGTCACTGAGGTGTCCTTTCGTGGGGGTGGGAGCTCCCAAGGGGTACGTACCTCCCCTAGCCTCACCTCGGTGAGGCGGTGATCATGGTAGCCCTAGATGTCAGGCGCGAAAGTGTGGCTGGTGCAAGCGAGCCACAAGGCCCGCCTGATGGGGCAAGGCGCCGACCCTAGTTGCCCACAAAGAAGAGAAATCCCCCAAAACCTCCCAATTTCGCCCAGTCTTGAGAACTTCGCATCACCAAACCACCCCCAAAGAACGGCACCGCACAACGTCGTCAAGATGGTACGTCGCAACAGTCAATCCAAAGCCCTCTTCACCAGCAACAGCGTTATACAAGAGATGCGATGCTTTACTCTCGAGCTCTGCGCCCGTCGACCGCCCGCACGATGACAGTCAATCTGGGAGAAAGTGGGATGAATTTTTGTGGTGAAGCTAGAGGGAGACGATTCGCGACATCATCGACAGTCAGCACCGATTCCTCGACGACCAGCCGACTACTCCAATTCTCTGCGCCTCTTACGAAAGACTCTCCGATTGCTGTCGTGCGGCGGGCGATGGAACATCTCGAGATTTGACAATAATGACCCTGATCATCAGGTCGCTAACACGCTGCATCGCACAGGTCAACATTCCCAAGACCCGCAACACCTACTGCAAGGGCAAGGATTGCCGCAAGCACACCCAGCACAAGGTCACTCAGTACAAGGCCGGCAAGGCTTCGCTGTTTGCCCAGGGTAAGCGACGTTACGACCGCAAGCAGTCGGGTTATGGTGGTCAGACCAAGCCCGTCTTCCACAAGAAGGCCAAGACTACCAAGAAGGTCGTGTTGCGATTGGAGTGCGTCAAGTGCAAGACCAAGCTCCAGCTGGCGCTGAAGCGATGCAAGCACTTCGAGCTCGGGTACGTCGTCTGTCTGGTCTGGTGTATATGGCATGCTAACGAACTCTGCAGTGGTGACAAGAAGACGAAGGGTGCGGCTCTGGTGTTCTAAGTGCTTTGTGTTTGGGGTCTCACGGTCACCATTTCTCATGCTTACCTGGCGGCATTTGGGCATCACGGACACTGGCGAAGGGAGGTACATGTCCTCGGCTGAGGAATGTTTCATAGGGAGTGAATCAAAAAAATCTCTGTGACTGCACCAACAGACTTTCCGCCAATTTCAGGCACAATGTGGTGAGGTGCTCCCAAGGCCGACGTCCGGGTTTGAGTCATACCCAGGTAGCCAAAGATGGACTCAAGGCAGGGCGAACGGCCTGAGGGAAAGTTAACAAGTATCAAACTCGGGCTTGCTGTCTATCTATCTATCTAGTTGGCGCTACATCTAGAAACCCTCTCCCAACATGATGGTTCTACCACCTCCATACCACAATGTGCCATTCCGCGCATCGAGCCCCTTCTCCTGACCGACGATCCACTCGCCCACAAACTCGGAGTCAGGGTTATCCCAAACCTCCTTCTCCAACCATTGGTTGATCTCGTCAATGGCCTTGACCCAGCTCGCCCTCTTCTCAGGGGTATCATGGTCTTCGTGGTTGAGATACCGACCAAGTGTGATGTGTGCACTCGGAACCTGATATCTAGATCCAACCTCGACGCCGCCCGCCTGTACCTGGTCGAATACATCACGGCGGAGGTGATGGTAGGTGTAGTCATCTCCTTGTGTGATGCCATCCGTAACTATAGGCTCCACAGGGGGCGGTGAGAGAGAGGCTTCGCCAGCCGCCGGGAGGAATGAGACGGCAAAGGCGGAGAGGTCGTAGGAGATCATGGGCTTGACGAGCCGTGACCTATGCGAGTAGGGGTAGTTGACAATTGAGGGGATTGACGGCCGTAGCGTAGACACCAACGAGGCAATCTCATCGGGAGTCTTGGAGAAAGCAACCTCGAGCGCCGTCAGGTGCATCTTGTGAGTAGGCATAAGCCAGACACCTAAATTAGATGTCAGCAAAAGTAATGTAACTCATCTTGGGGGTTGCTCACCTGGAGCAGCCTGCTTCAGCAACTCCTGCAGCTTAGCCGCCAGTCGGACAACGTGATCAGGTGGCCTCGCCCAAAAGACGAGGCAGTTTCTCGGGTCGCGGAAACCCGGCTCAACAGTCTGATCCTCAAGTCTTAGGAGGTACTGGTCGATGATGAGCTCCTTGAAGTTGGGGTCCAGGAACTTTTCAGCCTGCTGGGCGTTTCTCTTTGTCCTGTGGACGGAGTAGAGGGTCTGGATCTCGGCCTGGGCGTTGTTAGCTGAGAGATTCTGGTGGAACTGTGAGTACTTACGGGATTTTCATTGCATGTCCTTATGAGGGCCGTGTAAGGGTTCTCTCCAGGCTGAAGCTGGATGCCGGAGAGATCCTCAAGCTTGTTGCGAGCATCGGTGAGTTCGAGTTGAGCCACCATTGTGAGTGAGTCACGCTGGAATGACTGGTTTTTCTTGGTAGTTCCCAAAAAGACCTAGTGATTATGAGGCCTGTTTGAATGAAACTCCAGACTTGAACAGCTTCCAACATTTATATGGGCATCGCTTGAAGTCGTCGTGATGGAGCCCTCCAAGGCCAGGGATGCGGATGACTAATCTGTTTAACCAGCTGCATCTCAGTCTCGTATTTGACAATTACAGCGAGACCTATTCTTGTCCTTTCGTGTCCGAAGAGTCAGAGCGGACGGATATTCTAGTCACTTCAAGCTTAGCTGAAACGTGGTGTTTTCTTGGCCTTTTTCTGTTAAAAGTTGAAAAAAGGCTTCATTTGAGCCATATCTCGTTTGTGTCCCAACTCAGCCACCGCCAAGTTACGCAATTGATTGATCCTCAAATATCGCCTATTTTTAATTCACAATTTCCCAGACCGACCTGTCCTGACGACGGGAATCCGCACCCTGATCTTTGGTTCCTCCGGCTCAAAGACGGAGAGCTGACAGTCCTCCTCTGCAACTCCGCTCGCAAACTGCACAACCAGAAAATCCAGCGTTGTCGCCTCCTTGCCCATTGCCACCATTGGAGCGTGCCATGTACCCGCGCCGTAGGTGACAGCTTGTCTGTTGGTCGCCACAAAGGCGCGTAGGCGTCTCAGGTCAGGTAGGCCTCTGCCGGGTAAACCATCGCCGGTTGGTACAGGGAGGCCCTCGTCCAACGGGCTTGGGGGAAGACTCGGTGCCACGATGACCAGATACATTGAAGAGGTAGACATAAGAGGGGAGAAGGTCTGCGACGTAAAAGGGTGTCTCTCTAGCACGCTGACTGTGAACTCGCGTTGAGAAGGGTCGTCGGTCTCCTTGAGCTGACGAGCCTCGCAGACGAATTGGCTCATGATGAGCTCGCCATTGCCACTAGGCGCCTGGGCGTAGAGGTTCTTGGGCTTGCTGACATGGCTGTACTTGATGGCAGTTCCCTGGTTCGCCGAGACACCTTCGTACGGCAGCGGACCGCCCTGCGAGGCGTAGGCGGTGGGATGTAGGTCTGGTCGAGGGTTGGTGACGACGTCGCCAAAGGGTGCAAACGCCTCTTGCGTGAGGCGATCGGCCGTGACTTGAATGTCCAAGTCGCTAATGTTGATTGTCACTGACATGGTTGATATATAGAGTCGATGTGATGAAATGAGGAGTGACGTAGGTAAGTTTGGAGTCGGTGGTTGAAGCTCGGTTTCTTATCTCGCGGCACAGTGGATAGTGGGTGTTCTGCACTATCGAGAGTCGCGGTGTAGCTATCACAACCAGCAACGCGTTTAATAATGCAATATACTAAGAGTTTTTGTATACATATTCTCTAGGCATACTGTATCTCTACGTATTTGAATACATTGTCTATCAAGTCAATGTTTTTATACCCATTGCTTTTACACAAATTACTCTAGCGCTTTGTGTTTGTTCCCATAAACTATTTAACAAGTAAGAAGCCATCAAGTCAACCATTAACCTTGCGATAGCATTGAAACGGATAGGAATTAACCTCACTGCAACCAGCTCAGCGTTAGTTACCAGACGGACTCCCATATCCCGCAATTTAACACTTTCTGAGCCGGGCATAGGTAGGTAGTGAAAGTCTCCAGTCAATTGGCTTACCCTAGACCTAAACGTGACAATCTTCATTGACAGAGATACTTGACTCTTGTCTATCCATACACCTCGAATGTCTTTTCTATCCAATTGATATACCCGAAACTCAATACAAGTTTCCGAGCCTACTATTTTCCCATTCTCCTTGGCTGCATATGCAAGTCTAGGTTTCGGACTGACATTTCCGAAACATGAAGCCAATGACAACAACATCTCAAACTCCACGAGGCGAGTGGACCTTGTCACTCTTCGGAATTCGAACCCGACCATCATGTCGGCTGTGTATCATTGCGGGGGACTTGAAATTCATGCTTCATGAATGGCTGAGAGGACAATCATTTTCGGGAAACTTGATAGAAAACATGAGCACGGAGAGAAATGCGGATGCCTTGAGGGGAGTTTTGATCATGTTGTGTCTCGAGGAGTATCTATAAAGAAGGAACGTCGAGTCAAGCAAAAATGAATTGTATATCACAAGCCTTCAGCTTCTGTGACAAACAAGGCACACGATATAACAAGTACCAGCCGGCATCATGCCTACCCCCGCAAACCTCCAAGTCGCAATCGCTGGCGTCGGCCGCATGGGTAAGTTCCTCCCCCAGCACAAAACACTCGACAACACCCTCTCACCACTAGCATCTAGGACTACGCCATGCAGAGCACTTTCATAAGCTGGTCGCCGACGCGGATCTCATCGCTGTTAGTTCACCCGTCCAGGCTGAGCTCGATGCTGCCAAGGCCCTGGTGCCCCAAGTGAGGACCTATCTCTCCTACGATGAGATGCTCAACGTCGAGTCCACGCTTCGAGCTGTTGTCATTGCGAGTGCGGTATCTGCTCATGCGGAGCAAGCTATCAAGGCTATGGAGAGGGGTCTCCATGTGCTTTGTGAGAAGCCTCTTGGCCCAAGCCCAGAGATTGTATGTCAGCCAAGATGATGAATCTCAGCCATTGGCTAATCTCAGGCCAGTCCCAGCAAGTATTGGATGCGTACAACAAGTCTCTCAAAAAGTACCCAAAGCAAAAAGTCATGTGTGGCTTTTCAAGGAGATTCGATGCCTCCTACCGAGATGCTCACCAGAAAGTGATGAGCGGAGGCCTGGGCCGTCTGGCCGTGTTTCGATCGCAGACATGCGATATACTAAACCCTGAATTCCTTGCTAGCTACCTCAAACACGCTGCTGGAATTTTCATCGACTCGTCTATCCACGATGTTGATCTGGCTCTCTGGTTTTTTGGACATGACAGTGTGGTCAAGACCATCAGCTCAGCCGGTGTCACTGCCGTTCAGCAGGATATGCTTGACCATACCGACAGGGACAATGCCTTGGCTATCATAGAGTTTTATGTAAAAACATCCGATATACTCACATTGATACAAGCTGACCTGGGACTGTAGGATGGAAAAATTGCCCAGATCTATGCCTCACGCATGATGGCAGCCGGACAAGAAGACACGACCGAACTCATCTGCACAAAGGGTAAAGCGACGGTAAACGCCCAGCCGCAGACAAACCTCGTCAACGTCCACGACGCGAATGGTATCAGACGACAGGTCCCTGGCGACTACTACGGTCGTTTTAGGGAGGCTTTCATCACCGAGGCGCGGGAATTCACCGACTGCTGTCTCCACGATAAGGAGCTACCTGTGAAACTGGAGGGAGCCGTCAAGGCTGTGGCCATTAGCTGTCTCCTGCAGGAGAGTCTGATCAGTGGAAAGAAGATTGAGTTTGACGAGTCTGGTCGACGACTAACACCTGCGACCGATGTCAAGGGCAGCAAATTGTAAATGCGTGTATCTTGTTGGTGCAACACTAGAATATACAAGGAAACATGTTTCGAAGTTCCCGTCAGTTCCGTGCCAAATGCCGAAATGCCGTGCGGAGCTCCGCTATCGCTCCGGCCCCGCGAATCGGCGGCCACGGGTATCCACATCCACAGCGGAAGCAGGGAGCCGGGAGGAGTCGTTCCCTGCTCCGTAGGTCGGACCAGGGACAAGGAAGGCGTGGGGCTGGGGTTGCTTATCTCATTGGACTCTGGTTGGGCGTCATCGCAATTGCTCATCAAGCGAGAGGGACGGTGAGTGTTGAAACTTCGAATATTGCCTCAGACACATTCGTTTTATTCATTCTCCGTTGTCTGCAAAGAGATATTCGAACTGAACTTGATCATACTCGTATAAATGCATGGCAAACCCGACAGTGACAATGAATCCGAGGTCTCGGAGCATCATGACTCGAGCTCTCAACACCACGAGACAACTCAAGACTCACCTCGTCCTCTCAACCAAGTAACAGAACCCGATGGCCTCCTCCCCCCGAGCCCAGGCTCAACACCAGAGCCAAAGGGTAACGAACCTATCGCTTGGTCCGACCTCCCTCAGAAGCATCAGCTCTTCATCATCACCCTCGCCCGCATGAGCGAGCCCCTCGTCCAGTCTTCCCTCCAGGCCTACATGTTTTACCAGCTCAAGTGGTTCGACCCAGACGCACCGGACTCGACCATCTCGGCGCAGGCTGGTGTTCTTCATGCTAGTTTCACAGCTGCTCAGTTCCTCACGGCCATGCTCTGGGGTCGTGTTGCGGACTCGCCTCGCACGGGACGCAAGACGGTTCTACTCATAGGTCTCTGCGGCACGAGCTTGTCTTGTTTGGGTTTTGGTTTTGCTACGTCGTTCTGGCAGGCTCTCTTGTTTCGAACAATTGGGGGTGCTACCAATGGTAATGTTGGAGTTATGAGGACTATGTAAGCCATGGATATTACACTGAGTGACACTTATTAACCCCTTTCAGGATCAGCGAGATCATCCGAGAGAAAAAGTACCAGTCAAGGGCCTTTCTTCTACTTCCAATGACCTTCAACTGCGGCGTAATCCTAGGCCCTATCATGGGCGGTCTCCTCTCTGACCCGGCGGGCAGCTATCCTGGTCTCTTTGGCAAGGTCGACTTCTTCCTAAAGTATCCATACGCAGCACCAAACATCATTAGCTCAATATTCCTCGCCATAGCTGCCCTGACGGTCTGGCTCGGTCTTGAGGAGACGCTCGACGCACTCCGGGATGGCCCGCAAGATCTTGGCTCTCGTCTTGGGCATAGATTCACTTCACTCATACGGAAACGGTTCTCATCAGGTGGCTCGCATCAAGGCTACACTGCTATTCCCGCTGAAGATGTTGAGCTGGCGCCAGAGGGCGAGGTCACGACGAAGCGTCCAGCAAGACGATATACTCAGCGTCTCCCCTTTAAGCGAATGTTTACACGCAACGTCACCATGACTTTTGTTGCGAGCTTCTTGCTCGGAGTTCACATTGGTACATTCAACTCCCTCTGGTTCGTCTTCCTGTCAACCCCGGTCTGGAACCCAGATACCTCGGAGCACCCGCGCCATCTCCCCTTTCTCTTTACTGGTGGACTAGGCCTCCCTCCTCGGTCTGTTGGACTCGCGATGGCAACTCTTGGCTTCATCGGTATAAATCTGCAGTTATTCCTCTACCCGCGCATTTCGGCACGCCTGGGGACGACCAAGGCCTGGCGATTCTCCTTGTTCTGCTTCCCTATTGCCTACTTCCTGGTCCCGTACCTCTCAGTCGTCCCTAGCAGCGAGTCTTCTCCTCCCCCAGGCCCCAAGGGAGGAATTGCCATCTGGCTGGCCATCTGCGGCGTTCTTTCGATTCAAGTCCTGGGTCGAACATTTGCAATCCCAAGCCAGACCATTCTCGTCAACAACTGCTCGCCCCATCCAAGTGTCCTCGGTACTATCCATGGGATAGGCCAGAGCGTAGGCAGCGCGGCAAGGACAATCGGTCCAATGATTGGCGGTGTAATCTACGGCTTCGGTCTCAACAAAGGCATGATTGGCCTGGTATGGTGGATTCTAAGCTGCGTTGGGATTTGCGGCATCTTGGCCAGCTTGTTCGTCAAGGAAGGGGATGGACATGAGATATGGCTCCCAGGCGACGAAGATGAGACGATATCTGATCCGGATAGAAGTCACGTCACAGCGCGGGACTGAAGTGAATCATGTACTTCTCATGTTTCATGCTATGGAATGTCATCCGCTCAAACGGTTGACTCTGGGCGTTTCAAGCCATCTTGTCGTCACATACCTGGTGACGATTTTTTGCCATGCCCACTCATGATATTTCAGACCAGTACCATTAAACGCCAAACATGTAAACCCCCAGACATTAAAACAATCGCTTAAGTAAATTCTCTCGGCCGCTGCTCACGCCCAATGTTCAGATCCGACTCGTCATCCTTTGCCTCTGACCTCCACGGCGACGGCGATGCAGGTGACAGAGGAGCAAGCCCAATTGGCTGGTTTGAAGGGGGCTCATAGCCGGGAGGAGGCTCTGAAGGGTAGCCCGTGTGCTGGGGAGGCTGTTGTCTCCAGGGCTCGGCGCTGTACCCATGGGGACCTGCAAGTCCAGGACCTCGGGGTCCTCTGCGTCGGTTTTCGATATATCGGCGGCCGTAGATGAGAATGAGGCTGGTGAGGCAGATAAAGATGATGAGGATAGCCAGAAGCATGCCCCATTTTCGGTTCAGAGCCAAGGTGAAGCCCCTAGATAGGTTAGTGATGCGAGGACGAGGGTAGTGGGTCAAAGACTTACATGAAGGCATTGAGGGTGCCCAGGAAGAGAATGATGCGACCAACCCAGAGATGAACCCTGCCGTATTTTGTAGGCGCCTTGGTCTTTTTAAACTGGGTGTGATGCATGACTCCCAGGCCAAATTGTCCCAGAAGTAAGCCAGTGACGATGAATCCAATGACCTGGTGAGGATCGTTGAAGCTGCGAGACTGTGACAGTTATTAGTTACTTGGTCCGCATTGTAATCAAGACAACATACTCGTTGGTAGTAGAAACTGTTGGCGACTCCAATTCCAAAACCAGCAAACACACCAACCGTGGCAATGACCTGGTTCAGAGCATGCCACTTGACGCCGCCTCCCGATCTGAGCAAGACCACACCAACAGGCATGAGGAGGACAATGGATAGGACCATAAAGACGCCGTGGACTGGTGACATCCAGTTCGGTTTCGGCTTGAACCCATCCTCTGAGAGAAGCTTGGAGCCGACGTTGGTGGTCGTGTCGTTGATGGACGGCAGCTCAGACTTGCCGTGCGTCCTTCCGACATCAATCTGGAATACGCCATAGCCCTTGTGGTACTTGAGCGGCGCATCCTTCTCATCGCTGTGGTAACCCTCCTTGGGACCATATGCGTAGATGGCCTTGTTGGTGTCGTATACATCCAATACTCCTCCGGTCGTATCCTTGGCTGGCCAGCTGCGACAGCGCTCCATGCACCGGACTGTCATGTACATATAGTCGCCCTTGATACCCGATTTGGATTCGAGGATTTCGTACTTCATGTCTTCATAGAACTTGGGCTCGTAGTGTCCGTAGGCGGTACGGGGAGAAAAGGTCACGCTTGAGCCGTCGGGGTGCTTGTAGATGATGAGATAGAGAGCTCCGGGCATGTCCGGGCTTCCGAGGCCGACGGCGCCCCATGACAGGTTCTTCTTGACGCGCAGGCTCCAGTAGACTTCGGTGTCGACGTTCTCGCCAATGTCGATTGCAAAGGCGACGTTGCCGTCCGGCGAGACAAAGGTGGATTGGCCGCCCTCATCCTTGTCTTTGGCGATGGAGAATGGTAGGACTGAGAGGTGAGCGGTGGTTAGTAAGATCCCATGCAATTAATTGTTTGGGGGTAGTGCTTATTACCTGCTGTCGCAGCCAGGGCGGCACGCCATAGGTTGCGAAGCAACATGATGTTATCGCGAGATGGAGCTGATCAAAGCAACAGCTTCCAGTACGCGGGGGAAAAGGTGGATGTACGAGGGAGAGGATAAACAAGAGAGAAAAAAAAAGAGGGTAAAAATGCAAGAAAGAAGAAAAGAGACGAATTGATGCCAGGCTATCTGTCACGGCCCCGTAAACACGAAGATCAGGGAGAGACCAAGCGTGGGAAAAAGGAGGCGCGCCACTAATTAACGGGAACGGCGACCACAGCTGCATACGGCAGATGATGTGTGTGTGTGTGTGTTCTGTGTGTGATGGTTGCCTCCCAAAGTACCGTGATGTGCAATTTCACGAGCCGACCAGGGGAGGAAACATCCAATCGATACGCTCTTCCATGTGACGATGCATATTTGTGTCTTGTCTTGGAGCATCACAAGGGAGAGATTTCAGCTTCATTCCAGCAGAAAGGGGCCATTCCACGTCTTTGTCAGTTCGTCCAAACATAGACTCCCGATGACGAATCCATTACCTTCCCCCTCGTATTCTTGCAACCCAAAAAGTAAACCTCATGTCATTATCCCTCCCGAGTTTATTGACAAGAAGCCTTGAACCCTGGCCCAAATCAAGCATCAAGCTTCAGTGGTTGGTTCGTGGGGAGCATTGGAAGCACAAGCTTCCCCCTGTGGAGTTAGTGCGCTAGTCAGGGCACCTTCCCCCCTGGCCGTCCGGTTAAGGTTGCCGCTCTGACCAATTAGACCCGCCCTTTTACCACTCGATAACGTAGGTTTGTTGTTCATCACCACCACAACACCATGGCAACATCTGTCGAGTAACGTCAACATGAGCAAAAAGAAGCCATCCACCATCATGCAAAGGCCAAAAAGAATGCGTAATCTGGGAATCGAACCCAGGGCTCCCCGACGCTGCTCGAATGGCAACGGAGAATTTTACCACTAAACCAATTACGCGTCAAGTGATGAAGAGCTGTTTCAGCTCCACTTGTTGGAGGGGAAGGTCCAGAATCGCCTTATTCACCAGCGGACTGAGATAGAAGGACCATGAACGTTGGAAACTCGTGCAATTACTGTCTTGATTGTGGGTAATGATCAAACGAATAATTCAGACCAGTCTCATCTTAAAGCCCGTTCAAAGATACTTGCACATCCATCGCGTCTCCAACATTCACCCAATCCAGCTACATCACCTATCAGCAACATCCTCAAAGCTTCGTCAGTCAACTTACAAGAACAACATTCGGCCGTCTCCCCCAATTGCCTTCGCAGAGATCTATCTGCTTCTGGATAGACTCGGCCGAGTTTGTCTTTGCGGCGTCAATCTGATTGGGTACCACAATGCCCAGAATGTCGTGGTTGAGCATGTGGTTCATGATGCCCATGAGCTTGGTCGGGTCGCCATTCTCTGGCCGGTCGACGTCGCAGCTTGGGAATGAATCATCGGTCACGCCGTATGAAGTTTCCCAGAAGTAGTCGAATTCGTTGATGATGTAGTCGACCTTGTTTTGGTCCATGTGATAGTCTTGACTGAAGTTAGCACAGTGAATAGCAAATTGGTTGCCAGTGAGGAGAGTACCCATAAACACAATAAGACGGGTTCCATCATTGATCAATGTCTGGAGCGTCGGCCACTCGCTCAGGGCCATCTTCTTCTTCGGGTGGAAAACGAGGTCATTGAGTCCAGTGCTCTCAAAGGCATCGTCAAACTTTTCAACCGACAGTCCATCAATATTGGTCAAGAGCAACGTCACAACTTCATCCTTATTCTTGCTGACCCAGTCAGAAACCTCTTGAAGGTAATCTTTCAGAGGCCCCTCATCGAGTTCCCAGCAGTGAGTGTGACACATCTGAATCTCGCCATCTTTGTCCTGTGTTTGTGCTTGCAGGAAGCGCACTCCCATGTCGAGCTGCTCCGTCACTGACTTGTACTGATTGTGGACTGGTGTTTCTCCCACGAAAGCACTGTTGTGGGTGCCTATAAAGGTTATGTCGGAATACTTGCGATCACAGAGCTTGTCATGGCCGTTGCAAGCTGCCAATGCTGCCACAGTAAAGGTCAATATCCGTACGAGGAACATGATGAAGGGTATATGGAAAGAGTGGGATGAACAGAAATCCTCACGCGGGAACAGCCAAGGGAATCTATCACTGATATAACATGGCGTCCATCTTAATGCTGCTCGCCACTGCACATGGCCCCCAAGGAGGTTACCGAGGAGGTCGTTTCAGAGCGCTTGTACAGCGAATCACATGCATGCATATCACGTCAAACGTCAGAAAATGGTCAGTGACCCTCTAATCTGGTAACCTATTTTCAGACGTTTCTTATGCGCTGACCCTAGCAGTGCCAGTGGGTTGCAACGTTGGCATGGGTGGTGTGGCTGACGCTGAGTTTGAGGTACGGAACACATCTAAGAGGCTAGAACAATTGAAACATTAAATGTTAATAACCGCTCTATCGGTAGGGTAGCGTTCGCAGGAGGATTGTCTTTGATAGATGATTTGCCCATGGTTGTGGTGAAGCTGAAACCGACCAGGAGTTTAAACTGACGATCCAGCATGATCGATCAACGATTGGACACAGACAAACGTGGCGGTGCATCAGATGGTTTGACTCGAGTGACCTCAATGCTGACCAATATCAGCTCTTTGTTCTCTAGAATGTTTGTTGTAAAGCAGGTGGAAGTTGAAGGAATGAAATCAAGCAATAGTCCAGGCTGTAGCGCTGGGACCCACTCTGACGCATCTCATTAACCAAACACCAACGAAGATCTCTCTGAGACACGGCAACCTGGCCACATCCAAGATCAACCAACTTGCGCCTGGTTGATCTCTTGCCATTCATTTTCTCGGAACTGCTTTTGCTCGTCTGCTGGATGAGTTCACCTTCTCTTTAAACCACCAAACGCATCGCTTGATGCTTCATCGCCCAGCATGTCCGGCTACCTTTCCATGTTAGGCTGGGCCTTTCTTCCTGGCGTATGCACGCTCCGTCCATCATGACACCTCCAACGGCTAACTTTCTCGCAGCTCGCAACCTCATGGGTGCAGACCATTTACTATGGCATCACCATCCGCGCCGGCGACCCTAAGCCCACCCCTGGCTCGGCACGATTCAACTCGCACCGCCGAACCATCCACATCCTCGTCGTAGCCATCTACCTCGCCTACACCATCTTCGAGGCCGACTATGATCAACGTCGAATGTCCTCTTACTATGCCGACCTTGGCGTGCCCCTCAACGCGACCGACCGCGATATCAAGTCCCGATTCCGACGCCTTGCTGCTATGCACCACCCGGACAAGGCTGGTCGCGATGCCACAGACTCGGCCGCTTTCTTCATGCACCTCAAACTCGCGAGCGACACACTACACGATGCCGTGAAGCGTTTCGCCTATGAGCGCTTCGGACCCGAGATTGCGCGCTGGCAAAAGTGCGTCACCATCAGAGACTACATCACTCGCGGAATCGTCTCAGGCATCCTGCCTCACTACGCTGTCGCTGCTGCGTCCATCTACGTTCTCGGCCTGTTTGGCTACATGGAGTTTGGCAAATACTACCGCTGGCTCATTCTCGTCACTCTTTGCACTTTCGAGCTTCACACCGTCATGCGACCCGACTTTCCTCCCTTTGTCAATGTTGTCAACGCTGTAATAGCTCGCGTCAGCTCTCTACCACCATACCTCCCATTTCAGGTCATTTCGTTGGCTCGGAGGCTTATTATTACCATATACATTGCCCTCAACCAGATCGGACCACTTCTCGTGGCTCAAGTCAGTGGCGAACAGAAGTCCGATGACAAGGACGAGAAAGCTCTACAAGAAAGTCTCCACCGTCTTGAGATGTTGACAAAGCAGCTCGACGGTGATGCTGTACGGTTATTAGACATGGAGATGGCGCCTTACAAGGGAGATGCTGAGGCTGCGTCCAATCTGCAGGGCAAGATTAGGGAGTGGCTTGTACAGAACACTATCAGAGCAGATCCCATGGTGAGGGATGCCATGGGCACGTCACTTAGGAGGAGGAGAGTCGATGCACCTGTGGGCGCCAAGGGAACACGATAGATAGACCAAGCCTGAGCCTAATATACATTTTGAATAGACGATTGCTCCAAATGCCTGTGAACGCCTGATGTTGAAAAGAACAACGCCAACAAATCCTTACAAATAAGACATAAATGCATGCCATACCCAAGACCACTCTTTGACTCCAGGTCATTAGTATGCGTATGTTGAGTTTAAGTGAGGCCCCTGACTGGCCGGCGCATGGTCAGGGGCTCTACGAGTATGTATTAATATGTTTCCAATATTTTGGACTTTACAGGCGCTGAGCACCTCTTGTCTCGATGGGGATCAAGCAAATGGCAACAAAGGCTGACAAGATCAGGATAGCGGACATGATGATGGGCGTAGTAGCACCATCACCGGGCACTGTAGCCGCAAGGACGGGTGCCATGAGGCCGGTGACACGGTTGAGGAAGCTGGCCACGCCGGTACCAGCGCCACGGACAGGGGCAGGGAAGATCTCGGGAGTGAAGGCGTAGAGGACACCGTACATGATGTTCTGGGCAAACGCCTCGACGCACGACATGACCAACTGGGCTGTCGAGGTCGTGCCGTAAAAGACAAAGAGGAAGAGGAAGATGGCGGAAAGGAGAGTAGAGCTGGCAAGCGTTCCTCGACGGCCGAAGAAGGGGGATGGGTGGTCGACGAGAAAGGCGGCAAGCAGAGAACCGGGGACGCCCATGATGGAGGCTATAGCATAGTTGCGATATGTCTCTGCTGAGATGGTGTCCGTCTCAGACTGGAAGCTCTCGTTCGATTCGGCGTGTGTGCGGGCAAAGTACTGAGGAAGAAAGGCGTTGAAAAGAGGATAGCCCATGCCGATACTGGCCCAGGAGAACCAGATAAGCGCCGTGGCGAGTCCGAGAGTCTTGTTCTTGAACAAGGGGCGCAGACGTTCTCCGGAGATGGACCGGAGCTTCTCTTGGAGAGCATCCACAGCAGACTGCTTTGGCCTTCGCTGCTCCGTCACACGAGGAATACCTTCGTCGTCATCCTCAAGGGCAACTTGATCAAGCAGATCTGAAGTAAGCCACGTCTTTGTGCCGTTACGGTAGGCTAGTCCGTGGATGACGGCGACGGCCTCATGCTGTCGGCCCTTGTTGAGGAGAAACTTGGGGGATTCGAATAGGTGGAAGATGAAGAAGCGGACGACAAACATGGCAAATGTGATGACGCCAATAGTAACCAAAAAGTACCTCCAACCCTGCTCGACGGGCCAGTTGGCGACAAAGTACCACGCAACGAGCGAGGAGGCAAGCTGACCAATAGGCCACCACACGGACAAGAGCGTCAGGAGAGCGCTAGAGGCGTCGGGGAGAAACTCGAGGAACAGAGCACCGTCGACGGGGAGGTTGCCGCCGACACCAAAACCGAGAGCAGCGTAGAAGAAGCAGACGCCACCCCAGCTCTGGGCGTAGGCGGCCATGATACCAAAGATGCTGGTGATGAGAAGGGTCATGTTGAAGGCGATGCGACGGCCCAGAAAGTCGGAGCCGATGCCCCAGAAGAAGCTGCCGATGGAGAGACCGACGAATAGAGCGCTGGTGGTGTATCGAACCGTCTTTTCGTCGACGCCAAACTCGGCTGATAGAGATGGGAGAGTGAGGGAGACTCCCTGCATCCAGAGGTTATCGGCGAACCATCCGCAGCCGCAGAGCACGAACAGCTGCCAGTTGTAACTGCCCATGCCGATATCTCCAACCGCCTTGTTCATGAGTTTTGACTTGACTGTGAAATTGTCAGCTTCCAATGCCTTGCTGTCCATATTCATCCACTTACTCTCGTATGTCGTCCAACGTCCTTGTCGTCCTTCCCTCATCTCCTTTCGTAGACCCTCGATGGTGTACTCCCCAGGATCACCCCCAAGCATTCCCTCACGCTCCTCCTTGGCCTCCAAGTCATCGAGTTCGCCCTCAACCTTTTCATTCTCGGTAGACTTTTTCGACTTCGCCGCTTGGCTGAAGAGATGGGCCTCATCCAACGGCACCAATACGCCAATGTAATCATCCACCGACTCGACGTACCCCGAGCCCAATCGCCACGAGATTCTCATTTCCGCGATTGGTTATGTACGACGCCGCTCCGATGAGCAAGTAATGAAAAGAGAGTAGTTGGAAGAAAAAAGAGGGCAGAGAGGTCGTGCAAAGTGATGCGCACGTGACTCCCTGCCTTTCAAATCCGGTATGAAACGAAGGATCGTGTGAGTGCGTCAGTGCCTGCGTCACTGGGCGGAAAACCCGATAAGTAAGTTCCCAGCGAGCGCTAAAAGGTGACGAGTAAAAATAAGAAGAAAAAAAAAATGAGTGACGATGTTTTGGTCAGTAGAGAAAAGAAGAGATTACAGTATAAAAGATCAATTGTAGATGCAAAAGGTGAGACAAGGCGGCTCTCCAAACCTTGAAGAGGACAGCTCAGAAGGTAATAATAGGAGTTGAGAGGCGTGCGAGGTTTGATGATCCCCGTATTTTCCAGGGGCTAGGCTCCATGGATCTAGTGTCAGGCGGCGCTAGAGCTAGCAGTCCTCAGGGACTTGTCTGGGTCTCGGGATCGTGTAGGATACCGTTATCGGTCATGGCGATTCACGATGGTCCAGATTTAGATGTATTGATGAATCTAGTGATGCTGATATTGAGCTTTGTTACATATTGATGGTCCAGGGAGGATGTCAGTACTCTACACAGCTCGTGTAGACGGTGAAGGGCGCTGAAGCTGCATGCAACAGCTGCATCAGTTAATCACCATCGGCTTCCCATCCGATATTTGCCAATGCCCAAGTTGCTGATCAAGTTCCTGATCTCCAGCGCTTCCAAGCGCCGGGCGGGGCGCAGTTCTCGGTCAGCGACACTTGGATCAGCCGCATCCAATTGTTCGAGATTAACCCGAGCCCCGAATTTTTGAGGATGATGATGCTCGCCATTCACCGGATCTCCCTCCCAGTATGGAATTCTTTGTTCCCATCTACTCTCTCTCGGGACGGACCCCGGGGTCTGGGGGCACCGACCGGGAATAAGACATGCATGGGTGTCTGGCCCCTTGGATACCAAAAGCCATTAAATGTCGGCAATCTTGGCTGGAAAAAGGAGTTTGATGCGAGTAAAGACAAAATCAAGCTTATGTATCTATTTCCTGATCTTTTTAGCCACTGTAGTGGTACGGAGTAGTGGGTTGCCTTCTAAGATCTCAACCATCCCAGCACTACTAATGCATGAGAAAGAAGGTTATGAATTCCAATTTGCATCTCCTGGCCGAGCACAGCTTCACAGCAAGTCTTAACCACGCTGATTCTCTGTTATCTATAAATCGAATGATCTTTTCGCCCGAATCGCTGACATGGATAACTTCCAACAAGGCTCATTGACGCCCGTCCTTTATCATCGCTTCTCGCGATATGCACCCAGCTAATGACCCCTTTCAAGGTGCAGGATAAAGCCATCCTCCGTCAGGCGCTAAGCCCAGTGGCTTCTCGGCCGGTGATCAAGCCTTATGCTAGAGACATTTGAGGCTAGCATCTTGGGAGAAAAGGAAGTGTTGTCTGATGTGATCCTGGCTGTCTTGCAGACTATCGACGGGCCATCTATTGGCCAACAACCTTATCCATCCGCGGGGTCGCGCTCAGACAACAGGTCAAGCTATTGAGCCGTGACAGCGAGTTTTCAGTATGAGGACTGGGAGAGCGCACCGACTAGGTGCCAAGAGTTCTCCCGTGTTCCATGTGCCACATTGAATCTACGCAACCAGATCAAATCCCATCTGCCAACTACACACAGCTTCACAAGAGACTGCCAGTGCTCTGCCTTTATAGAATTCTAATTGGCTCCCGACAGAATTAACTCATCTCTTCTTTCACATGAAGTGTGGTAGCACTCTACAAAACCATACTCATCCGGCTTCCGGCCGAAAACGCCTGACTCCAGACCCCATGTATCGATGCAATGCTCTCCTCACTGGTATAACCCCAACAAACACGACATCATTCCTCTTCATCACTGGTTGCGTCGATGTTGGCCTTGGGAGATCTCTTCTCCTTCTTGGTCTTCGGCACGGGTACGAGGGCGCTCTCGGCCTCATCTTCGGGCTCCTCAACCTTCTCACCTTGTGCGCGAAGGGCGGCGTTGATGGCTGGAATGGCCTTGACGAGGGCATTGTACTGCTCAACAGAAAGGGAGATACCCTGGCATCCGTTGATTAGAATGTGCCCCACATTGTGAAGTTTCAGCAACTCACCTTCTTACCGGGAAGAGTCTTGCCATCCTTGTCGTAATATTCTCGAATGTTGATGAAGCTCATCTTCTTGAACTGAGAGACGCCAATCCGGCGCTTGTTGGAGAGCTGACGAGTTCGCGTTAGCGACTCAACGAGTATCAGCGCAGAAGGTATATGCGCGTACCTCCCAGTATGGATGACCTTCATCATCCTTGCCATCTGGAGCTGGGCCGGATCCAGAGCTCTTCGTCCTCTTGACTGCTTTGGGGGCAACCTCGGCGTCGCTCGAGTCGGATTCAGCGGCGCGCTTCTTGGTCGCCATGCGGGCCATTTTGATAAGAGTCGCGATAGGTCGTGTGCGCTAAACGATGAACCAAAAGGCTAGAATAAGGATCGCGACCCGAATCCCAACACGGAAACGGTGACAGAACGGTTGTGGCAGATGGATTTGATGTCGAAGTTGAGCTGATGTTGAATTGTCAACTCTTTGCGGGACGCGTCTGATACGCGGGGAGTTGGGATGACACCAATCCACGTGACTTGACTTTTTAATTAACATCCTTGCTGGCGGAACTGCCGCCAGCCAATCAGAGGCTACTAAATCATTGGCAGCAAGGGAGTTGTCTGCATTCCATTCTTGTTTCATGTGAAAAGATTCATACATTCCGTTCTTCTAATCCATGCCGACAGCCGGCTTGAGGGCATCAGTCTCATCAGCTGACATGGTAAACGAAAGAAGCACATGAAAGGCAGAGCAGAAAATTCAGATCGTCGATTACCAAGGTGAGCCCTGCTCGTGCAGCACGGCTAATTAAACGAAACAACACAGCCAGCTCGTCACAAAGATTGGCCAGAAGAGGGGATCCATTCTTGGATGCCGTATTCGCATGTGGAGGGGTCCATCAATCGATCAGGGGCTGCGTTAGTCCTCAGCAGCCCCATGCTGTGTGCCGTTTTTAGTGGCAGTTGCAACCCCCATCTTGACGCCGACAGCGCCAACAGCGAACGAGCCGCTGACAACAGCAGGGGGCCCAGGGGCTTTTAGGGGGTTTTACGGGCCTCGACCCCTGACAGACAAAGACAGGCAATTCCAATCCTTGGCAATTTGAAACCTTCGTGGTAGCCCTGCCCGGCCGAGCAAATCGCAGGACACGCGACACAACTTGACGAGACACCAAGTGATACATTCCCCGAGCGTTCCAGGCGACTTTTCGATCCTACACCAACCTTCCATTGCCTTTCGCATTCCGTCACCTCATCGTCACCTTCGCCCTTCAACTGCTGCTATTTCTATTGCTATGGTGACGATCTCCCCCGACAGTTTCGCTACGGTTGTTCACTAGGGAAAGCTACCCCCCATCCCTTGCGCAAGAAGCATCAAAAAACAGCTTCCCCTTCCCGATGAATTCAACTTCAATCCCCGATCAATATGCGCATCAGCAAGGTGCCAGCCGCCAGGCTTCGCCAGAGCTCAAGGGCGGAGAGCTGAATGGCTTACCAGCTTCAACTCAACACAACGAGAAGCCAGTGCTGACGGACCAGCTGGTCAATGGTTCCGTCAAAGAAATACAATCAACAAACGATGATACGACCCCTGAGAAGCCCGAGACGACGACGAAAAATACGACCGCCGATGCAACATGCCCTCCTGATGAAGAGACACCTGTCGCCAGGGTCCTCCACTTTCTAGCTACTGCGACTCCTGGTTCCCTTGCTGGTGTGGCAGTCGGCTTCGCTGCCTTCACATATCTGACCATGGGACGACTGGGCCTCGTCCTTATCGGCGCATTCGGCGGTGTCGTTGGCTTCATCTCTTGGGAAGCTCGAAATCCAGAAGTCTCTAGGGCAGTCCGAGGAGAGCGAGGCATCGACGTTATAGAACGACTGCTCGAATCCAAAAACAACAAGACAGAGGAGAAAGCCGAGGACAGCAGCGACGATGAAGAGACATCTATCAAAAACTTTGACGAGTTCCGCCCTGAGACTCGGGAAGCCCTTGGAGGACTCGTCGACGCCGTTATCAGGGACTACGTCAAATGGTGGTATAGCCCGATCATTCCGGCTGACCATTCATTCCCTCTGGCCTGTCGCAAGACGCTCACCTCGTATCTTCTCGCCGTCTCGAATCACCTGAGCCGCAAGAGACCCGCAGACGCATTCCTCGATCTCCTTACCAACTCGTCATCAATCATCATCGTATTCATGTCCGAGCTCGCATCCGCCTTTGCCGAACTGCCCCCCGACAGCAGCATGACAGCAGCTGACGCTGTCTACAACTATCTTGCCGCCAACCCCGACTGCCACCTGGCCAATCTACTGAACCAGCGCCAGCAGGCAGCCAAGTTCAAGATGGTGGCTGAGGACTTGCTGGGCTTTCTCGATCGTAACGCATACAACTGCGATCCTGCCCGTGTTTTCCTGCGTGAGATTCTTGCGAACTCGGTCCTTGAGAAGACGCTCCAAACATGCAGCCAAGCTGATTGGATCAACGGATGGATTGTGTACCTCCTCGAAGCCGGTGAACCTGACTTGAACCAGGCCATTGACGTTGGCATGCAGCGTGGCCCTGAGGCGACCGCTACCACAAACGTGTTTGCGGATTTGGACGGCAATGTCGGAAACGTCGGTATCGCAAAGCCGGGACGCAGCTCACTCGAGAACGAAAGAGCTCGAAGAAAGGAGCCCCTTGGTCACAAGAAGAAGCTGAGCAAGGCAGAGGAGGAGATGGATGATGCCATGGAAGAAATGAAGCGCATGAACCAAATGATTGCTGAGGAAGACGCAAGACGAAAGCGCGAGTCGGTTAATTCCATGAAGGGATCCAGCACAACAACCGCCAACAAGAGACTATCTACCACGGGCGAGCAATCCCCCAGGTCTGCTGCATACGCTGAAAGGTCCCTTCCATCAGCAACGTCAACGGAGGGCTTTTCTACCAAGAGCGATATTGCCCCGACTCCGATTACGCCACGATCACCCATGGACTCTTCAAGCCCTGAATCATCTCCAAAGGGATCAGAAGGAACCCGCTTCACGAGCTTTGACCAGATTGTGCCTCTAGGCCAAGACAACGAGGAGGATGAGCCACTTAAGAAAGCTCCTCTTACTCTCCATAATGCTTCCCTCACTCTCCACGATGATGCCACAAGCGACAAGAGTCGTATCCGCAACAAGCCTACCTGGGACTACTGGGTCCAAGTCGAGCCATCTGTGGCTGGCTATGCTGGATGGATGATTGTACGAAGGTATAATGATTTCGAGACTCTGCATGAAATCCTGAGGCGAATTGCGAATATCTCGGGCGCCACGGCTTTCACTGAACTTCACAAGGACCTACCAGATTGGAAAGTCCACACTCGCGAGTCACTCCGTGGCGAGCTGGAGAGGTATCTTCGAGATGCCTGTTGGTACCAGAGTCTGGCCGAGAGCGAAGGCATGAAGCGATTCCTGGAAAAGTCTAAGGGGCATACACACAGTGAATCCAAGTCTGGCTTCGGGTGGGAGTCTATGGGCAAGGGCATGCTGGACGTGCTGACAACGGCGCCCAAGGGTGCCATGGAGGGAGGCAAGACCTTGGTTGGAGGCGTTACAGGAGTTTTTGGCAACTTTCCGGGCCTCAGCAGGAAGACTACGAGCCAGTCTGTAGATTTGACCAGCCATTCGAGCAGACTCTCCATCTCGACACCTCCGACTCGAATCGATGGTATGCGATCTCCGGCTCGCTCGGCACGAGACAGCATGGACAGCCAGCGTTCGTCGGTTGTATCTACGCAGCCTGGAAAGATGCCTCCTATGGAGCGTCGTCCTAGCTACCAGTCGCAGAGTGAGTCGGATCCAGAGCTGCGCATGAGCCGAGCAGACCGTAAGGAGACCGGGTCGGCATCAGCGAGTGCTCGTCCTAGTCGGGAGCATAGCCGTGCGCCGAGCCTTGCACAGCTACGATCTCCTTCATCAGCCAGTCTCGACTTTACGAAGCTGCCGCCCCCGCCTGATCAGATCGCGGACGACTATGGGTCGCCCGAGGGCAACGGTGACATGCAAGACAAGATGAACGACAGCATCCTGAACCAGCAACACGGACGCAAGGGTTCGCAGCAGATCCCGACACCTCCCCCGTCTGTCTCGGGAGGCAAGAGGTTATCTCTGAAGCCTGCTAGGCAGTATGCTCAGCTCTCAGAGCCTGAGACACGGGTTGCGGTTGAACTGCTATTTGCCGTCATCAATGAGATGTACACGCTGTCTTCGGCGTGGAACATCCGACGCACTCTCTTGACGGCAGCCAAGTCATTCCTGCTTCGCCCCGGCAACCCGTCCCTCTTGACGGTCCAGTCGCTGATCCAAAAGTCCGTCATCGACGCGAACACGTCAGACGCGGGTCTAGCTCACCAGCTGCGCAAGATCCGGGAGAACATGATGCCTACAGAACAAGAGCTTGCCGCCTGGCCTGCTGAACTCACAGCAGACGAGAAGGAGAAGCTCCGTATCAAGGCCCGTCGTCTGCTCATCCAGAGCGGTCTGCCAGCTGCGCTGATGGGCGTGATGGGTCAGGCTGCGACAGGCGAGGCGCTCGGCCGAGTGTTTGACTGTCTCCAGATCGAAGAGGTGGCTCGGGGACTGCTCTTCGGGTTGATCCTACAAGTTGTGCGAATTGTGACACATTGATTTTCTGCGTGCGAGTAATACGTAATGTGATGGGAAAGAAACATGACCTGGTGTTTGGTGTATTCGAGGGTTTGCCGAGATCCAAGGAAGGGAAAGGCTTTGCTTTTTTTGGTGTTTTGTACGACTTTGGGAGGGGATGAACATCACACAGAAAGGCAAACTCCGGCAACGGCAACGGAGCAGATGGAGTTCTTCAAATGTTGTTGCAAACTGCACTAGAAGAGGAAGAAGAGGGCAAGATGATTATGTATAGTAGATATGTCGAGACGGCGGGCCTTGATGGTCTCGCTCTCGCTTTTATTAATACCGGAACGAAAGGAAGACGCGTAAGAAGACGCTTATATTCAACCAAGACTAGACGGACATGATCTTACTCCCGAAGAACCGCCCGAAGTATCCATCCATCGTCCGAATCACCGCTCAGGGGAGAATTATAGACTAGTAGACTTTACGTCTTGTCATATTCTACGGATACTATACCATACATACCCGTGAATGTGTAGCTTTCAATGGCCTCTGCGCGGACAATTCTATTCCGTACACGTCATCTCTCCTCACAAAGGAATAAACAATCCTCCCCTCCCCGTCTGAGTTGCACTTTGCTCCCACTCCGGACAAAAAAGCAACTCTTTTTCACCGGCCGGTGGTAGATCGCCCCCCTTGTCAAGCCCACGGTCCTCCTCAATCTCCGCGCCGTCCGGGACCCACGCAAACACCAAAAAGAAAAGGTGTAAACGCATGGGAAAGGGGGTCAAGGGGGGACAAGAATGTGGTCGTACGATTATCGACGGTTGACCGTTTACTAGCCATGGGATGCACGTGGGAAGGATCATCTTTCTTTCCTTTTTTTTCATCCTGACTTGGGATGAACGCTAGCGGGAGCAAGGGTTGATCGTCTTCTAGGAACCGGGAGCCATGTTCTTTGACAGCCTGGGGATGGAGGCTTGTGGCTTTAGTCAATGTGTGCCCATCAACAGGCAAGGAGTCTTGAGCTTGGGTGTCTTTATCCGGTGGACAAGGTCTTGTTTGCGGGTCTCCGATGATCAAGAATCTCGACGTCTTCAAGTCATGCAATTGACATCCAGATACTATCTCCCTTGCCAAGTCCTACGTGTATTCTATCCAAGACAATGTGAAAAACCTCCACCTATTGATGCCCCTGATCTTCCTCACATTGTTCTAGATTACGTTCTCCTTCCTCTTTCAACACGATAACCTTCTTTTGTTTACAATGCATCCAAATTCAGTCAAGACCATCAATCCTTAACCCCTACCATCTAAACAACCCTCAGGGATTGAGCGCATCCGATAGACACCCTTATCCTTGCCCGTATCCGTATTTTCTCAACTTTGATATGCATACTGCCTGGTGACACCACGATAAACTGTGATTGGAACGTGGGGCTTTGACCCTTCAACCATATTGGGCCGAGGAGACAGCATACTAACATCATGGTGCGACGTGAACACCAAGTCAAATACGACATACGATCACAATGGAAAAGAGTTAAAAGTTGACAAGTAATGTTTTGAGTAAGATATGATTAGACAAGGGATCTAGAGTGTCCCAGTGTAGATAGTAAAGATACAGGGCTTAATGTGATGCGCCAATCACCAACCAACATAGAAAATTGTACAAGAAACGCAGAGAAAACCTGCCAACACCGCCCAATGATAATACATGAAGTGATATGAGATGTCTAACATGCTGTTGCAGCCGTGGTGGTCTCGTTAAGAGGCAATAAATAAAATGCTTAATGATGATATGAGTGATGATGATGCTAAGAAAGAGTCGAGAAATATGCTGGGGGTATCAAAGGATTGTATGGGGTCGGCCGTAATTCATAGTAAAGTGGTGCTGAACGATGAAGTGATTAAGAGTGTTGGGTTTGTGTTGAGCCATCAAGGCTTGTAGACAGTATTCATGAGAAGGGGAATGTCGTCTGCAACAGGCTCGCTTTCGCGGGTTGTTGGGGGCGATGCCAAGGGAGACACTGCTCTGGGCTCAGAGATGTCCCTTCGCTTAGTGTAGTTATCAGTAGACAAGCCATTGAGCATCTCGTGACTTCGTTGACGATGGAGTGCGATCCGTTTAGTCTCCATCATATCGACTGCCGATGGGGGTTCACTGGCTTGCTTGCTCATCAGAGTGATTTCGTTCTCAACATCAGCCAGGAGGGCATAAACGTCGTCTCCAGCATAGATTCGAATGCTCTCAACATCGGCTCGCTTCAAAGAGGCCATGACTGCTGGGCGCTCCTCCGGTTGCTCCTCCTGTGTCTCTGCCTCCTCAATGACAGGCTGCTCCAGGATAGTGCTTGGGACTTGAGCCACAACACGTTGGGGCGAGGGCGAGTTGTGTGGGCTGCTTGTGCTTTGAGGAGATGTAAAGGTGTCCTTGGAAGGGCTGCGTGGGGGTGTTGAGATGTTACCGACACCTGAAGAGGGAGTGCTGCTGGGTGCTTGTTGCTGCTGTGGCTCGGGAGTCATGGGCAATCCGCCGACAGGGAGACAAGCAGCGGCAGCAACATGCTCAAGAAGCTTTTGGCGAACACGAGTGCGTCGGTTCTCTGCCTGCTCTAGCTTGTTGACCCAGTCATCAATGGAAGCATCCAGCTCGGCAAGCGCCTCCTCCTGTTTCAGCATTGAATCATGGCTAAACTTGGCCACGCGAGGAGAGCGCAGATATTGGCAGATGCGCGAGTGGAGGTTTCGGCGGCCTACACGGAGAGCATTGTAGGTGCGACGGAGGTACTCAGTTCTCTCATCCAAGTGACGAAGTTCCTTTGATAGCGCCTCAACGTCGGTCGACTTGAGCACCTCGAAACGCCCCACTTGAGCAAAGGCTTGCTTCTGAAGCAAAGCAAGCTCCGATTGCTCGAGCTGCTGTGTGGCGTCCGCTTGTTTCACACCAGTGGGGAGCTTCTCAAAAGCCTTCTTCTCAGAGCTCTTGCTCCTCTTGGACTCTGTCCTCTGGATAATTGGCCCGTTGTTAGTGCGCAAGTCGGGCCTCTTTCGTGGGCGACCTCGGTCCGTCATGCTCGATGATTCAGATCCGCCCCTTCGGTGACCCCGAAAGACGCTGGTCGGTTCAGCCGTCAAAGTGGGAGTGAAACGGCCCTCTGCAGGCTTGGGGGACGCCGGTCGGGATTCGGTTATCGGTGCCGAGACTGGAGTTGGTAGCGCTCCAGTAGAAGCTCCATTGGACGATACTGCTGATTTGGGAGTTGTGAGATCGGGCATTGAGGAAGCGGGAGTGTAAGGAGTTCGACTTCTGGGCGACACATTGTTACGGCCAGTCCTGAGCGAATCACTCCTCGTGGGGAAACAGTTGAGAGATTGCTGGCGTCGGAGCAGGGGCGAACGTGCATCAGGCTTGGGGATGACCAATGGGGCAAGATGCTTGGGTGAGATGGGGATCGAGCCTTGAGGCATTGGATGGCGAGACTGTCTCTCCTCGTGAGGATCAGGGCCTTCATCATCGCTAGAGATATAGAGGAAGGTATCCGTAAGTTGATGCTTCCTGCTTGAGTTGCCTGGAGCACTGATAGAGCGCTCGTGAAAAGGCGGGCGACCAGGAATGGTTGCTGCAATTGAGTCAGTTTCCAATCTCGAAATGTATACTGGGTGTGCGTACGTGAGTCCATTGAAAGCTCTTGAACAGTTGTCATAGGTCCAACCTCGGGTACACTGATCTTGCGGCGTCGGACCAAGCTGGCCTGGTTGAGTCTCTTCTTGAAGGTGCTAGGAGCCGATTGTTTCTCTGCTTTTTCGTTCGTCGAGGCTGAAGGGGCGGCGGGAGCGGGGGCAGTCTTCTCAGATTCCGGGTTCTTGCCACTGTTGAGGATGGGCAATCGCCTTTCCTTTGGGAAGAGCTGATACTTCCTGGACGGCTCGGGTTGCTGCATTCTCCAGGTGAAGGGCTTCTCTGGCTGGGGGGATGTTTTCTGAAAAGGTGGCACAGGTAAGTCTGGGCCAGGGCAAGAGGTTTGGATGGGAAGAGAATTGGGGACATACCAGCTCGTTTGTAGGCTGCGACGTGGGCTTGCTTATATGGTTGGCGTCGATATCGACGATGCACTTGGCAATGTGAGCCATTGTGTCGAAACAATCCTGTTTGCTCGGGTAGCCAGAAGAGGAAGTAGGTCAGTGTCAGAGATTGATGGCGCCGGCTTCAGATGACACTGCCGTCGGTGTTAGGGCGGCGAGCTATAGCATAGGTCAAACAGGCACACGGTAGGGTTGGAGTGTTTCGGCTTGGAGGAGGCTGGCTGGCAGGCAGGAGCTGACTGCAACGTCGACTCTGGCATTGAGGGTATATAACAAATCTAAGTGTGGATGTCAACCCCAGACGACGGCTTAATGCCAAGATGGCGCGCTCTGAGTTGGGTTCCTTCGCTTACATCTGCCCAGGCACGCAGTCACCGGAGACTACCAGGCCGTTTCTCAGTCATCCGCCCCTTGCCCATGACCGTGATGGGATATCGGGCCCCCTAGCCACGGCCATGGACCCAAGAGCCCCGCCAGATGGTGTCACGCCCCGGAGGCAAAAAGCATCGAGAAGCTTTGGTACACCGGCCTGAGACAAGAGCGCAGAGAGGTCTGGGGACGCGGGAGAAGTCAGGGGGGTGTGGTGTTGACGGGCCCGATACTCGTGGCTGCCAGTGGCAGCAAAGCGCCACCTGGAGGGCCCAGGGTCGGGGTCGAGGCAGAAAAGGGAATGGATGGACTAGGCCTGTCAGAACTCAGAAGGTCTTTGGGTAGTGCAAAGAACAGACCAGGAGGTTGCCAACGGCCGCCATTCAACGCCTCGTCGGCCGTGTGCTCAATCACACCTCTGTGTCCGTCCCTTGTGGCTCTCTCCCTGAGGTCCCAGGTGCCCCTGGAACCGACCGGGGGGCTCGATGGAGCCGGGGCCCGCTGCGCTACCGACGCCGGAGCAGGGGTAGCCGCTCCACCATGACGCTCGATGATCAGGGGGCCCCTGGGCTCGCCGTTGCTTGAGACAGGGGCCAGTTGAGCCGGACTCTCTTGGCAAGCTTGCTGCTCAAGGGCGAGGGCTGAATTATCGTGCAAAACTTCCCATCAATCATCTTCGTTAAAGAAACGAGAAGCGATGGCTCGTGCGGTGCTGCTGATCTCTGATGGAAGATGAACCAGAAAAAAGGAGTCGAAGCATTTTGGCATTGACAGAAGATGGGAAAGTCAATGCCTCAGGTTCAGCAAAATTTTTATGCCTTGAAGCTCCAGCTGACTCTCACGGGAGGCAGCGGCGGAAGGTGCGTTTCATGGCCAGTCAAATCTGGAAGGAGAGGACAAGGCGGGAGACACAGCCAACGCCGATCTGTTCCATTGGGTTGCTTCGCTTGAGATCTTTGCTTCTCCCATGTCGTATTCCCTCGGAGACAACTGGTCGAACCCGTTGCGATTGACCAATGAGGTCTGTAGCTGCCTTCTCCTTGCCCAATCCTCGATTTCAGCCTCCGCCAAAGTCGAAGCTCGGCCCTCCTCCCTCAGCGCTCAACACCACCAGAAGGCACCAAGATCGACTGGACCTGAATCCGCCAGCACGGATGTTCTATGTAGGCTGAGCTATATGCCGTATCTTACACCTCGCTTACAGCTTCTGTGCCTCGAATTTACATACGCGGAAACCCTTTGGCTGATGAGCTGCCGCCTGTGCAGTTCAAACTTGTCACGAGCCAACCTACCCCACTCGTCCAACCCAACAACACCTGCAATGCAGTCGAAATATCACGTCTTTCATGTCTCAAGATATTGAAAACATGCATATGCAAACAAAGTCATCACCTGCCGCTCGTCTTGCGCTCCTTTTGTCAAAACAAGTTCAAGACACCTCTATCTCGCGTGGAGAATGGCGATCCCGCACCGTCGGGCCATTTACACGCGAAAGGCAGATCAAACTGAGGTTTGACTTTGACTTTGATCGACGAATGGCGATCAAGGGTCGCCAAGCCTTCCTAGACTAACATCGCTTCGCCGCAACACGAGGGCCGACATTTTTCAAGGACGAAAGGCGATGGCACCTTCGGATGAGCTTTCAAAATCCGGTATCATGTTGAGAGATTGCATGCAAACACAACCTGGAGAGGCAAATGCTTAATACAGCTGCTTTATTGACCCCTCAGTATTTTGACGTCATCCAGCTTCAAGTTTCCTTTCGTTTCTTATTCCTCCTTGACCACTGTCTCAACCTCCATCACCAACCTGTCAGCGTCGCAGGGCTGCTTCCGTAAGCTGGCCAGACCCAGACAGGCTCCAGCTTGAAACACGAGTCCATACTTGACCCTTCTTCTGGTTCAGCTCCCCGGTGAAAAACATTTCTTCTGGAACGAGCCATACTCGACACGTCCATCTACCCGACGAGGTGCCACACTCCCAGCCCTTTGTGTCTTGGCTATTAAGATCTGAGCGCGGCACAGCTTCTTTCTCGGTAGCCATCTCCGAAGCCCTCTCCTGAAGGGGACGAAAATGTTGTTTCGAATGCATCTGCAATCTTCTTTGGGCAGAGACATCACTTATCACATCTTTTGACCACATCTCTGCTGCAACCTGGTGTCGCATCTTCAAGCACGGTGGCTTTCCCCTCACCTGCTCACCTACATAGAGCTTACCTCTTTGTCTCTGTTAACCTTGCTTTTCAGTCACCAAAGTCATCCGTGCTTTACCGCAGCTCGCATGGGTCCCTTGCATCATCCCGTGCGTTTTCTCATCCGGGTGGTTGAACCGGCCAGGGATGAGCCATTCACCGGAGGAATCTGTCACCCTTCTGACAGCCACCCACCATGGCCACCACGAGCCCGTTTCCAAATTGGGGGCTAGTCGTTTGTCCCCTGAACACCAGTGTTTCTGATCCAGACATCCATGTCAACCCGAGTATTCGCTTCAGATGTCCTACAACCTTGTGGCGTCGCGCCTGCTACAATACACTGCCTTGCTGTACCCTAGACCGGGGAAGATATCTTCATCACCGCGTTCCAATGGCTTCATCACTCCCGTCAACCCAATCGCCCCGGATCAGATTGCGTGCCGTCCTAATCGAGTTCATATCGGACCTCACCATGACTACCAAAGTGGATTCACGTCACATCAGCCAAGCCTAGACTCGCCAAAATCTAGGTGATGGCAAACAACGATGCAGCTCATGTAAGGTGCAGAGTTATCACAACTCTACGACATATCCCGCCACATCTCTGCATCTTCCCTGTGAACTTTGGGGGGCAACGTGACCAGTGACTACAACCCCAGGGAGATACACGAGTCATCGTCTCTCCAACAGCTTCGTGTAGTTGAATGAGCAAACAATCTCCCCTCTTTCATGCTTTATGAAACGTCCTCTCCACGGCCCATACCCAGACTGGAACCGGAAAGTCGGCAGCCCGAGGTGTCCCACAGCGACTGGAACAGACACGATGGCTGGGAGTTGAAGTCAATGACGTCCTAGAGTTCAGGGCATTTCGGTGATGAAACAGGACAGAGTGAAGGATTTTCTCTTGCTCGTCGTCCTCTAAGAAACGAAACGGTACTTCTCTGCTGAGCGTTTCGGCAGCAACAATGATGCATGGCATTGTTGCACACCATCTTTACCTACCGCGAGCTAGAGGAGTTCAGACGAGAACACATGCTGGCCAAGACTACAGCCGGATAGCTCCCAGAAAGTCTGCATACCAATGTAACAGCCCTACAAGACCGAGACCAACAAACACACCAATCCATTGACGAGTTAGGGCCTAGCTTGCCACTAATTAACTAGACGCACGCATCTGATACCTCGGCTTCAGATAGATAGCGGCCATGCCTGGCTTGGAGGTTTCAACCAATTTAGCAGTTAATCCGGGTGTTAAGGTAGGCATGGAGTTTAAAAGATGGACCAGCAGTTGACGATGGTAGAGCGACGGTCAAAGGGAACCTAGCAATGCATCTCAAAAGGAGAGCGATCGGCATCTCCGTCGACGGACGGCAAACCCGAGCATCCAGGACGCAGATCCAAACCCAATGACTCGACTGCTGTGAGAGCAGTCTTGGTCATGAATCTGTTGTCGTCGCACATTTGTTAGGCTCAGTGTTGATCGATGGATGACTTGCCCATCCCCGGGAGTATGGCTTGGCAGCTCAAACTCGGACTCTTGCCAGGGTTGTCTCTCGTCAAGCCGGTTGTGTTCCGGTCGGGATATAGGCAAGGGCTGAAATATCTCGTGGGATTTTCCTTATAGCACTCGCATCTTATGGGCAGGGGGTTCCTGGTAGGAGTCGAGGCCTTCTTCGCCTTGCGGCCCCTGCGTTAGCACCAACGGCCGGGAATCCCCACTACCAACTCGCACCGTCGCCACCGTAGGCCCGGCCCAAGCTCGCTTGCGCTGGGGTGGTTTCGTGGGGTGATATTGTTGCCTCACCATGCCCTGTCCCGCAGTTGTGTAAAGAAGCCAGGTCTAGGAAGCCTGCTCATGGTCAACACCAGCAGTATGGCATCTTCGCAATCGTGAGGTCCAAACAGGAGACATGTCCGTATCACACGGCCAGGGAGCCGTTCGGGATTCGGCCGCCACGGAGAGGCAGAGCTCTGAAAAACTTGCGGGGTTGAAACGACGTTTCATCAAAATCTCGGTGTCTGTCAACGTTGAGGACAGAGGGAAACCCCTTCATCTCGGGGTTGACTCGACTCGTAGGTCTTGGTCCTGCTGGCTGTACTCGGGCAATCTCCACAAGTCCTAAGGATCCCGCGGGAACAGAAAACCGGAACATATCACCAGTTGCATTCCGGAGATATAGGTAAGCATGGTGGACTTAAGCGAATTGCTTGCGCGCGCAAGACGGAAGAAGTCATCTGCAAGCTCTTTAGCTGGAGAAACATTACACCTGACGGTAGGTAATGAGCACCGGTAATCTGGTTCTCCTATATTCAATCGTTTCGAGCGTCATCTGTGGGTATCTTCATCGGATGTTGGGTTTGCCGCTGGGTCAAGATACGAATTGAGGGCCTGCTTCCGCTCCCTGCTCAGTTGTGCCAAGACATTTGACGAAGTCCAAAGATAGTGCGGTCCCGGGGGCACGGGGATAACCTTCGGTGGTTACTTGACCAGGGATATTTGGCCGTAATCTTCGGTGAGAATCATGGGAAAGTAAGCAAAGATAGGATACGGCGAGAATATGCCCGTCGTGGAAAGAAACGGGAAAACAATAAGAACAAGGTTCGGGGCTGATGCGAGATTGCCATCTTGGATAGGCGACTAGACCCATTAATGAGTGGTGGCACAGCTCCGGAGAAACAAAAGTCGTCGTTGATCGCCAAGTCCGTCCTGCCTAGGTAGTTTTTGATCCTCTTTTGGTTGCGAATTGAGGCCGTCTATATTTGGCCGTGAACTCGGTCGAGGCGGAAAAACATCTTCCCACGTGGTTCTAGAAGCCCTTGCAAGGAACCAATAGGGTTCAAGTCATATGAGTATTGGTTCAACATCGTTTGCCTTCCAAAAGTGGCATCGTGGTATCGATGTAAGTAAACAAAAATACCATCAAGATGCCACAATTTGTGGTTGTTGATGCATCTTCAGGAAGGTAAGTAAGTTGGTTTAGGCAGGTGGTGCAAAATATGGCACGTGACTCACCGAAAGAGGCATCTCAATGGCTGCCGAGATCCGCGACAAATCCGCACTCATGACGTGAGCCGCCAAATACCGCCGTGCCATTGGATCAAGAGAGCCTCATGTCGTGGCTCTCATTCCTCAAGAAGCCCGCCTTTCTGCGAAGTTCGCAAGTTACACTCACTCACAACCTCAGACGAACATTTGCAACTGTCAACATGGCGACCCGAGATCCCAGCACCCTCTCCAACTATGGCGCTTGGCGGACGCGCCATACCACGGCCAACTTCAAGATTGACTTTGAGGATAAGTGCCTCAAGGGATCTGTCACTCTTCAGCTGGAATCTCAAACCGACAAGGAGAGCAAGGAGATCATCCTCGACTCTAGGTTCGTTGATATCTCCACTGTTCGCATCAACTCGGCCGAGTCCAAGTGGGAGTTGAAGGACTTCTCGGCGCCCCTCGGCGCCCCTCTTCACATCTCAGTACCTGAAGGTGCGGCCAAGGGCGAGGTCATTGACCTTGCCATTGACCTCCAGACGACTAGCAAGTGCACTGCTCTGCAGTGGCTCACTCCCGCTCAGACCTCGAACAAGAAGCACCCGTACATGTTCTCCCAATGCCAGGCTATCAACGCTCGTTCCATCTTCCCCTGCCAGGACACCCCTGACGTCAAGTCTACATTCACCTTCAAGCTCACCTCGTCTTTGCCGGTTGTTGCGAGCGGTGTTCCTGTTGGAGACCATGAGGCGACGCCTGGCAAGGAGAAGCTCTACGAATTTGAGCAAAAGGTTCCCATCCCCTCCTATCTCTTTGCCGTAGCCTCTGGAGATATTGCGACTGCGTCCATTGGTCCTCGCAGCGTGGTGGCGACGGGTCCCAATGAGCTGGCGGAATGCAAATGGGAACTTGAGCGGGATATGGAGAAGTTCATGGAGGTCGCAGAGAAGCTTGTTTTCCCCTACAAGTGGGGGGCTTATAACGTCCTTGTCTTGCCTCCAAGCTTTCCTTACGGAGGTATGCTTGTTTTTTAGGGACAGAGTCGTGATGATACTCACAGAACCTCTAGGCATGGAGAACCCCATCTACACCTTTGCCACCCCTACAATTATCAGCGGCGACCGCCAGAACGTGGATGTCATTGCTCATGAGCTGAGCCACAGCTGGAGTGGCAACCTGGTTTCCAACGCGAGCTGGGAACACTTGTGAGTCCGGATGTTCCAAACCCGGTTTTACGATACTTACTCTCCTCAGCTGGTTGAACGAGGGATGGACCATGTATCTCGAGCGTCGCATTCAGGCTGCTATCCATGGTGAACCGGAGTTCCACTTCTCTGCCATCATCGGCTGGAAGGCCCTTGGTAGGTAACATCACACCAACACTGTGATACAAGACTTACCGTTGCATAGAGGATGCCGTGGAGCTTTTCGGCAAGGATCACGAATACACCAAGCTCATCATCAAGCACGAAGGCCTTGACCCTGAGGACGTCTACAGCACAGTTGCGTACGAGAAGGGATTCCACTTCGTCTACTACCTTGAGCGCCTGGTTGGTCGCGAGAACTTTGACAAGTTCATCCCGCACTACTTTACCAAGTGGTCTGGAAAGTCTCTCGATTCTTTCGAGTTCAAGCAGACCTTTCTTGACTTCTTTAACGGTCTCGGCGATGAGGATATTTCCAAGAAGATCGCCGAGATTGACTGGGATGACAAGTTTTACACACCTGGACTTCCCCCGAAGCCTGATTTCGACACCAGCCTAGCAAACATGTGCTACGAATTGGCAAACAAGTGGAAAGATGCCGTATGTCCAGTCCAATATTTGTGGGCCGGGATTGGTTTGCTAATGTTTCACTAGGGTTTTGAGCCCAGCATCAAGGATGTGGCGGACTTCACTGCAAACCAGAAGCTCGTCTTCCTGGCCGAGGTGCAGCAGTTTGGTGCCCTCAGCCCAGAGCGAGCCCAGCTTATGGGCAAGACCTATGACTTCCTCTCGTCAAAGAACGTCGAGATCCTGTCAGCTTACTACCTGATCGCTCTCAAGGCCCAGGACTCGGCCATCTACCAAGACGCTGCCGATCTGCTCGGGCGGGTCGGTCGCATGAAGTTTGTGCGCCCTCTGTTCCGTGCGCTGAACAAGGTGGACCGACAGCTGGCATTGGACACCTTTGAGAAGAACAAGGACTTTTACCATCCTATTTGCAAGGGAATGGTGGAGAAGGATCTTGGCCTTTAGACGGCCCACGGTGTGCCGTGCCGAGGCATGCATCAGGCTGCAGATGGATGTCTTGATGCGAGATAGCATACCGTAGAGGAAAAGCAACCAATGTTTTTACTCCAACCAGCTTGAGCCCTCCATGACTTGTCCCCATGTTTGATCTTCAGCCCTGACAAACTTCTCGACAGAGTCAACATTGTCTGCTCCAAAGTTGCCATACAGGTGAGGAAATCCGTCCTCCCACTTGATAGATCCAGTGAATTGCTCAAAGCCCAGCTTGACTATCCATAGTGAAGATGCTTTGTTGAAAAACAAGTTGGCGGTTTTGGGCACCTTGACAATCAGCACGTTGCAGTCAATAATCACAAAAAAGACTCACCTGTGTAGATGTACTTAGATGGATGAAGCCATCGTTTCTATCAAGCTCCGACAAGGGATTCTCCTTTGGAAACGGCTCTGCGGGGGCCTCTGGAATGATCTTGTAGATGTACTTTGGAGGAGCTTCGGCTGTCATTTTCACGATGTTTGATGATTGTGCTGAAAGGCTACAAGAGCGATGATGCGATGCAGTGATGTTTAGGGTACATAGGCCGAGTGCGAGTCCACACAGTATCCTCTTGGCTTCCCCACTGAAAATATGTGGCTTGTCCAAACTACGCACTGTGCTTCTAGTGCCCCCTCCGTCCTCCTTTCACGTGAAGCTGGACATGCGTGAACTGCATCCTCAACCTCTTGTGTCCTCGATGCTACCTCCTGCATATCAAAAACCTGCGTGAATTTCTCTTACGCTGCAGCGATACCGCATCTTTCGGGCCTCAAAAGCTGGGAGGAGAATCCCAGTGGCATCGGGAATGTCGCGGGGCCCAGTTCCGTCTCAGCTTCATTTGCTGTCAAACCTACCGGCTCTATCTATTGGTGACAAGGTCAGGTTTCTTGGATGGTATGACCAACAGAGCTCACTGGCCTTCCTATTCACTCATTAGCCTCTCTACCACACTCTCTACGATGCCTTACACCCACTAACGCTGATAGTGTCATCTCGTACTCAACGTCGTCAGCCTGTCTCTCCCTGGCTCACCTCTACCCGAGAGACACCAATGTCACCGCCCTTGTGGATGTCAGCCTGCTGCTTGAGACGCTCACCTCAGAGCAGACACGTGTCGGCGAGTACCTCAACATCATAGGCTATATCACGGCCAAGAATGTACTCCGTGATGTGAAGCTGTCGTCTCGAGAAGAAGTGCAAGTGTCTGTACAAGCTATCGCACTTTGGTCAACTGGTTCGATGGATTTGCAAAAGTACGAAAGGATCCTTGACCCCCCCAAGTCTGGAGGTTGAGGTATGTGCTGGGCCACATGATGTCGACGGTCGAATCATGACCGGTGGACTGCCTGCCGCAGCTCATCATTGCTTCGATCTCTTACTGCAACCAGAAACCTGGGCCTTCACCTCGCAACATCCAGAGTCAAGCAGTGAATGAGCTCGGCCGGAGTCATGTCCGCCAGTGTGCGGAGTGCCCCAGCCGTGCGGTCTACCACAGGAACTTGCAGGTTGCAATCCAATTGGAACACGAAGCTGGCCGGAACCCGGATTAGGCATCTCCACTACTGCGCTCTGGCGCGGTTAGGCGACCTTGCCTGCACTACATGCCTGAAGCAGGTGCAATTTGGGCAGTGTTCAGACTCATCTGGACTCGGTTGGGCTGGAATGGTGCCAGCTGGCGCCGTGTCTTTGGATGGCACGACGGCCAAGTATGACACCTGCTTAACTCGCATCAATTGGGTATCTCAACCTCCCCATGCCTCTCTCGGACACCTGATTAACAAGGAATTCTCCACCATAGATGCGCAAGCTTGCGCTCTGTCTGCCTCACCGCAGGCTTCACATCCCATTATGAGTCGCCTCGCGGACCTTCCTGACCCGGTGTAACGGCTTACACCTGTTGTTCGACTTGCAGATAGCCGCCTTTGAATGAATACCAGACCCGTCTCTATACCACTGAAGAGCATTGTGGTCATCGCCGCCATGTCATGTTCGAGTACTGTCCTCGCCAAGTCAACGACGATCGCGGTGGCGTCGATGAGCGTCTCTGGGTGCCCCTCTGGAAACGATGATGGGCTGGTGCAACGGTCGCTTTAGTGGCTTTTCTGGATTCTGCTGGACTTTGGCAGCCGCCTGTCGATCCCATAGATCCTTTGATTTTCGACAGATATCATCGATTTGTTCCTGGCAATGATGTCAACATACCGAAGACAAGACCACTCATGTCAAAGATGGATCACCAACATCTGTCAGGCAAGAGCCGGGGGTGGAAATGAGGAAACCATCCTCTCCCTAGGTCGATACATGAGTACAGAAATTACCAGGGCTCCCTCGAGATCGAGATACCTCCAACGTATAAGGGCGGACGGTGGCCTGGGGACCCAGGTAGTACTGGAGCTCTTGGGTGATGACCCTTCTATGAATATCCTGGTGTGGGATCCAGTACTTGTTCATGGAGGATGCCATTGTTCGAGTGGTCGTACAAGCGACTAGCGATGAGTTTACGGAATATCGAGACAAGCTGGGGAGGTGAAGGGGGATATAGGCCGGGCTGAGCCGGGGTATTTATTCAGGTATAGCCTCGACGATGTGCCTGACGAGTGACGGGTGCATTCATGCTAATGTATGCGAACCCAAGGTATGTCGGTCGGTCCTGGCCGTCGCTCAGTGTGACAGGCAGGGCTCACCGCTCTGCAGGCTGATATTCCAAAGCAAAGCCACTCTGGAACCGAATCAAGGGGCATCTGCATCTGCACTACAATTCGCCGCACATGTTTCGCCCGTTCCATGTCTCCGGAGATATTATGGAAGGAAAACCCCTGCGATACGCCGTGAGAAATGGTGCGCGGTGGAAAAGTGAGGCGAACGGTGTGGTCGGTCATTGGTGTGCGGCGTCCAGCGTCCGCCCTGCCAGCGTGGCAAATGCCAAATGAGGTGCATTTGGTGCCAATAATACCCGTCGAACGGAAACCGAACAGGCCTTGGCCCGTCGACTATCTATCTCGACGCCGAAACGGGCGCATTGAGGTGCAGACGGCGACGGGAGACGACGTCTGCCAAGGCCCTGTCCGGGGTCGAGGACGGGATTGTCGAGACTCCGCCTGACAAGCACGCGGATGCCAGAGGCGGGAGTTCGTCTGAACGAACCTGGATCTGCGCTTAGCACGCGATCAAGCTTTGAGCTAGTATAGCAGCCGCAAGGCTCATTGGGCTAGACAAGCGCCAGGTGCATCCGTCGATCTGGGGTCACGGCATGTATCGCCTCATCTCCTGGATGTTCTGCGCGCAATGTCGATCTTGTAAGCGACCAAGGATCCCCTTACTTTCCCTGAACCTGTCAAACTTTGGGACTCTGTCGTATTTACTCACACTAACCGAATATATCCGTAGAGTCCGAAGGTGAACTCCAGGGCGGGTTCGTGAGTGTCACCTCGAGAGGAGCGGGGAGGAGCTTGTCCTTGTCGCCGTGGTGTTATAATCTGCCCCGAGCCCGAGGCAACCGGCTCGTCTGGTAATCATTGGGGCTATAATGCTCACGCTAATAGGACTACGAAACAGCCCTGACCGAGCGACTGTATCAGACTGGTTCGACTCGTTGAGAACAGAGTTTTGGTGATGGAGCCCTGCCGCCCTGGACTGACACTGAATCCCTGAGCTCGGAAAGGGTCCCGCGAGCCCCGTTTCGTACGAGCAATTGAAGTAACAAGTTCGCCTACACCGGAGTCCGCACATCTCTGATGTCGCTGTAGCCAGATTCCCGACAGTAGTCCACCCGGCGGCTCCACGTGCGGGTGTCTGCGATTCTTAATGACCGCACAGAACGGGGCCCTCCAGGCGCCGCTTAAAGAGAGGACTTGCCCCTCGAGGCAAGGAACGCAAATTCTCAGCTTGGGTGTTGAAGTGGTGGGCATTGGCCTTGGCCTTCGCATTGGTTCAGAATGCTCATCTCTTTTACTCCAAAGTCCTACTTTGCGAGGCGAAGGGATCTTGGTCCATGTGGCAATGTTTTCAGTCACCATCCACCAACCAAGGGATCGCCACTGTGAAGAGTCCCCCCTTCGACTTACTTCTGAGACGCTGTCGTTGCTTCTTTTTCAGACGTGTGTACCTCCGGAATGCCCCGAAATGATGTCTTGTCCGTGTTACGGCTTCCCCAACTTGAATGATGTGCGCCTGTTTCTTGTGGTAGAGACAACCAATATGCTTCCTCCCTTTGTTACTGGGCAACTGCTTCATGGGACAAAGCCAAGGGATCATCGGAAATCAAAAACTCGAGGGTTTCGAGACATTGGTCCATGTCACAGCTCGCTTTGTCTGCCCTGCGAGTGCATACCCGTGATCCACAACCGTGCGCCAGAGCGGAAGTCAGAGCGGGAGCTGAAGCTAGTGTGTTAGAGTTTCAAAATGCATGTGTGTAAAGATGTAGGAGGATTCTGGAGAGGCTAAAAGAATGCCATGTTGGACCAACTCTTGCCATCATCACCTGTCTCGATGTCGATTACGTCCAAAACAACGAGACACTCATTGGATATCACGACAATGGCTGGCGGCTAATAGCCGGCTGATTGAGTCGGCAGCGCACGCAAGCTTCCTGCACGTGAACTCCCGAAGCCACTACCACCCCAGGTCCCCTTTCAAGCATCTCATGTCAGCTGCCCAATCAGAAGCACGGGACCTGGATCAAGTGCAGTGTGGTGCAGCGCGACCGCGTCCTCACTAACCTGGAACCTTCCCTGCGAAATTTGTTGACAAGCAACCACCGCCTGCGCCAGACAACGGCCTCCCACAGACTCTCGTTGGCCTTGTCCCTCAGGCTGACGACGACAATCTCGCACATCGCGACCTGCATCAACGGCGAGCTCTTGCCTGGACGGCAAAGATCGCAATCCGCCTGAAGCCTCCTCCCCAACGTGCGCCGCCGCCAAAGGGCGACACAGTGTCGTCATTTCTGGATACCCCCCGAGTGCCCGAGCTCGCTAAGGAGACGGTTGACCCGCCATTTGCCATCCCCTACCTGCGAAATTATACCGACACCGACGAGACGATGCGCTGAGCTGCGGCCTTGGATGGATACCACGCCCACACGTCGCATGCCGCTTTGCTTATAGAGACGATACATATTTATCTTGTGCACTCGCACCGGCGCAGCTTGATTTCGACCAAGCCCCGCGCATTCCTCAACCACCAAGTCCTTGTCTAGAGGGGGACCGCCTTGGGTCCCCTGGACAATCCCGCAGCCATGGCGCCCGCCGGAGGAGGAAACATCAAGGTGGTGGTGAGATGCCGACCTTTCAACGGTAGAGGTAAGTCTTTTGTAGGGCTTGAACGCTGAAAGGGCGGTGCTGAACGGCATGCAGAAATCGATCGAGGTTCGAAATGTGTCATCGAAATGAAAGGGAACCAGACGGTTCTATCCGCCCCCGATGGACACCAAGGTAAAAGCGTCAAAGATACGGCGCCCAAGGCCTTCGCATTCGATCGATCATACTGGTCCTTTAACAAGAACGACCCCAATTACGCCGGCCAGTCTAATCTCTTCGATGATCTGGGACAGCCCCTGCTTGACAATGCCTTCCAAGGCTACAACAACTGTATCTTTGCCTACGGTCAGACCGGTTCCGGAAAGTCGTACTCGATGATGGGATACGGCAAGGAGATCGGTATCATTCCCATGATTTGTCAGGACATGTTTAAGAGGATAGAGTCCATTCAAGCGGACGGGACGACGAAATGTACCGTCGAGGTCTCATATCTGGAAATTTATAACGAGCGAGTCCGCGATCTGCTCAACCCATCGACCAAGGGCAACCTCAAGGTTCGAGAGCACCCTTCTACCGGTCCTTACGTCGAAGATCTCGCCAAGCTCGCCGTAAAGGGGTTCCAGGAAATCGAGCACCTTATGGACGAAGGAAACAAAGCGCGAACCGTCGCCGCGACCAACATGAACGAAACATCCAGTCGAAGTCACGCTGTCTTTACCCTCATGTTGACGCAGAAGAAGTTTGATGTGGATACCAAGATGGAGATGGAAAAGGTGGCCAAGATCAGTCTGGTCGATTTGGCAGGTTCCGAACGAGCTACGTCGACGGGTGCAACGGGTGCTCGACTGAAGGAAGGTGCTGAAATCAACCGATCGCTATCGACGCTGGGTCGTGTCATTGCTGCCCTGGCTGATTTGTCCACGGGAGGAAAGAAGAAGAAGGGTGGTGGTCAAGTCCCATACCGAGACAGTGTGTTGACATGGCTGTTGAAGGACTCGCTGGGTGGAAACAGTATGACGGCCATGATTGCGGCCATCAGTCCTGCCGATATCAACTACGACGAAACCCTGAGTACACTACGTTACGCCGATTCTGCCAAGCGCATCAAGAACCACGCAGTTGTCAACGAAGATGCCAATGCCCGCATGATACGAGAACTCAAGGAGGAATTGATGCTTTTGAGAAGCAAACTTGGTCATGGACCGGCCCCTGCTGGAGCTGCTTCTTCAGGACCCGCCGACAAAGTCTATGCTGAAGGCACGCCGCTCGAGAAGCAGATGGTCAGCATTACAGGCGCGGACGGTGTTGTGAAGACAGTTTCAAAGGCAGAGATCGCGGAGCAACTGAGCCAGAGTGAGAAGCTTCTCACGGATCTGAATCAGACATGGGAGGAGAAACTTCTCAAAACGGAGGAGATTCACAAGGAGCGTGAAGCTGCCCTGGAGGAACTCGGAATTAGCATTGAGAAGGGTTTTGTGGGCTTGCACACTCCCAAGAAGATGCCCCATCTTGTCAACTTGTCGGATGACCCCCTTCTCGCCGAGTGTCTCGTCTACAATCTCAAGCCCGGAACAACGACAGTGGGCAACGTCGACACCAATGCGGATCACCAAGCGAACATCCGACTCAACGGAAGCCGAATTCTGCACGACCACTGTACCTTTGACAACGCAGCCGATGGAACTGTGACAGTTATTCCGAGCGAAGGTGCTTCGGTCATGGTTAACGGAAAACGTATCACGGAGCCTACACAACTTCACTCTGGATACCGTATCATTTTTGGCGATTTCCACATCTTCCGATTCAACCATCCCATGGAAGCCAGAGCAGAACGAGCTGAAGTAGAGAGGCCACAGAGCTTACTTCGTCATTCTATCACTGCAAGCCAGCTCCAGGCGCTGGAGCGAAGCTCGCCTTCGCCAAGCCCTCGCCCTGGTCATGAAAGATCTTTTAGTAGGGTATCTGAATTTGGGGATTCTCGACCGGACTCACCAGCTTTGTCCCAGCGGAACGGCCGTGACTCGGACTGGTCCTTTGCCAGACGTGAAGCCGCCGGAGCGATTCTTGGAACTGATCAAAACTTTACCAGTCTCAACGACGAGGAACTGAATGCACTGTTCGAAGATGTGCAGAGGGCGAGGGCAGAGCGAGTGAACGGTCGTGATGATGGCGACGACTCGGAATCTTCTTATCCTATCCGTGACAAGTATTTGTCAGGCGGTACCATGGACAACCTATCTCTGGACACAGCATTGACGATGCCCTCGACACCGAAGCAAGGCGAGCCAGACGAGAAGCTCAAAGAGGTTCGAGAGGAGCTGCAGAATCAACTGGAGAAGCAAAAGGAGGAATACCAAGATCAACTGAAGAATGCAGAAGCGGCGAACGTTGAAATTGAGGAAATCAAGAAAGAGAAGGTGAAGATGGAGACAGCGCTAAAAGAGCTGAAGGAGGATATGCAGAAACAGCTCAACCATCAACGGAAGCAGTTCGAGGAGAAGATCGAAAAGATGGACCCCCTGAAGATGCCAAAGAAGAGTCCGACTCTCTCTGAGGAGGAAATCGGGCTAGCGAAGCGTTCTGTCAAGGTCTGGAAACGCCAGCACTATGTCAAGATGGCAGAGATGGTGCTGCAGAACGCCGCGATTCTCAAAGAAGCCCAGATCATGAGCCATGAACTCAATGAGAGCGTGGTCTTTCAGTTTGCCGTGGTTGACATTGGCCATGTCCTCTGCTCATCTTATGATATGGTCCTCAACGGTCTGACAGGCGAGGGTGACGATATTGCACTGGAACAGGCTCCCAAGCCATGCATTGGCGTTCGAGTGGTCGATTTCAAGAACAGCGTGGTCCACCTATGGAGTCTCGAGAAACTGCATGATAGGGTGCGGCAGATGCGACAGATGCACCAGTACCTAGACCAGCCCGAATACGCGCAACACCTGAGTCTCGACAATCCGTTTGTGGAGACTTGCATGCCATCATACACACTGGTGGGTGAAGTTGATGTGCCGTTGAAGGCTGTCTTTGAGTGTCGAGTCCAGGATTCGGTTCTCGATGTCCTATCTCCTTACACATCTCATGTTGTTGGCATCATCAAGCTTTCTCTTGAGCCTTCACATGCGCGTGCGCCCACAAACACCCTCAAGTTCAACGTTGTCATGCACGAGCTCATCGGCTTCGCAGAGCGAGAAGGCACTGAGGTGCACGCCCAACTCTTCATCCCTGGCATCTCCGAGGAAGATGGTATCACCACAACCCAGATGATCAAGGACTTTGACGAGGGCCCTATCCGTTTTGAGAGTGTCCATAGCATGAGCATTCCTCTCTTCGCATCCCATGATGTCACTTTGAGGGTTGCCATCTTCGCCAAGGTATCCACAATGCACTTGGACAAGCTCCTTAGTTGGGACGATATGAGGGATGCTGTGCCTGTGAGAGACGACATAACCAAAGCAACCCGCATCAACGAGTCTCAGTTCTTCACACAGGAGAAGCACGACTTATTGTCCCGGGTTCAGATCATGGAGCTCAACGAGATGGGTGAGTATAGCGCAGTGGAAGTGACTCAGACGAACGAGTTGGATACTGGAACCTTCCAGTTACACCAAGGTCTGCAAAGAAGGATTGGCATCAACATTTCCCACAGCTCTGGCGATGCCCTCCCATGGGGTGGCGTTACTTCTGTCCGCGTTGGAAGGATCCAGCTTGTTGACTCTGCCGGAAAGACGCCTGACATGGGCGCCAATGAGCCGGATATCCCTTTGAAGCTGTCGCAAAGCCCAATCTTCCGGGAGAATGCCAACGGCACCAAAAGCCTCACCATCTATGCCCAGTGGGATTCAAGTGTGCACAACTCATTGCTCCTCGATCGAGTGACTCAGGACAAGTATCGGGTGCAGATGACCATTTCATGGGAGATCAGCTCCGAGAAGCTGGCAGAGCCGATGAAGTTCTCGCAAAAGGTTTGTGTGCAAATTCTGTCGAGAACCTTTGTGCGCCAGACTTCCATGTTCTCGGCCCTGTGGCAGAATATTCGATTTGTGCGGTCCTCGACAGGTATCTTCACTCTCACCATGCGCCCTGCTCCGATCAAGAAGGTGGGTGACTTGTGGCGACTGAACAGCCAACACGACTATGTCAAGGGAGAGGAAAACTTGACAAGCTGGACCCCTAGGGGCGTGTCCCTGGTGAGCGACTTTATCACAGCTCGCAGAAAGAAGAGGCGCGCCGCGGATATTGTTACCACTGAGACTATCCTCGCCAAACTTGGTTTTGATGGAACGAATCCGAAGCCCGAGCAAAAGGAACCCTCGCCCTCGCCCTCTCCGGAGCTCAAGCCAATTATCCCCAGCGATGACGACCTCCTCCATGATACACCCGAAACCTCTCCAGCTCCCTCATTGCACGAAGAAGATGTACAGGAGGAGGCTCTCGATGAGGGAGAGCCTGAGGAGCCTAAAGTGCCTAAGGAAGAGGATGAACTCGGGGAGGGAGAGCCTACGGAGGAAGAACCCAAGGATGGAAACCCTGATGACGAGGAGCCCAAGGATGGGGAATCTAAGACCGAGGAGCAGAAGGCTGAAAACGCAGAAGACACAACGCTAGAAGCCACAACAGAAGAGGACACGCCGATCGAGGTGGAAGAGCCAAAACCCAAGCCAGAGTATGATGAGGAGCAGACGGATCTGCTGCAGAAATCCTTGAAGCTCTGGAAGAAATTCCCCGACCCCTTATCAAACCTCCTCAGCCCAGCAAACATAGCGCCACCAACAGATGGACTCATGACCAATGCGCCATTGCAACCAACACTTGTCGCGACGGTCATCCGTGTTCCCAAGAACCCCAAGGTGCTGAAGGGTGGATACCTGTTGGTCCCCAACAGCGATTCGACGCGTTGGGTCAAGAGGTTTGTCGAGCTACGACGACCATACCTTCACCTTCATTCGGCTGGTGACGGTGACGAGGTTGGGCTGGTAAGCCTGCGCAACTCTCGCATTGACAGTCAACCTGGAGTGCTTGCCCTACTTAACGGGTCCGACGACTACGACAATGCATCGGATCACAGCGGACAGACGGGTGGATCCGACTTTACCCCAGGACATCGGCGAACTTCGTCAGGCCGGGTGATCTCTACCATCTGGACGGGAACGGGCGGGGGAGCCTCAAACGGGGGCCCCGGCCTACAACGCCTTCCCGAACGGATGCAATCGGCGGTGTTTGCCATATACGGGACGGACAACACATGGCTATTTGCAGCCCGGAGCGAACGGGACAAGATGGACTGGATTTTCCGGATCGACCAGACATACTTGTCGGGCAACGACAGCTTGTCAGGAAGCGGGATGGCCAGCCCGTACCCGGGAAGCGAATACTAGCTGGAAGGGAAGAAATGCAAAAGGGGAGAGGGGTTGAGAGAGTCTGAGGCGGAATCATGACGTGAAACGTTCTCACTTTGGGCATATAATTTTCTTTGTTACTTATTTGACGGTGAATTAGATGAGATGACTTATACCCCCGTAGGAGGAAGAGGGCAACGCAGATGATGTAGACTTCAGCCAGAAAATTTGGATATATCTTAGACGAAGACCGTAGCTCCGAGAGCTTTGCAGAGGCGGGACATGTAGGGAGAAATTGCTAGCTGGATGGAGACCAGATAATGCAGGAATAATGTTGACAATGAATGCTCTGTTGGTGACCAACAATCGAGACAAAGGCGTCTTGTTTGTCTCATAGTCTATCGCCGTGGCTGGCTGGACATAGTCACGCAGCACTGTTGGTGGCTTCAAGAGGGTATTAATTGGGTGGATGATGGAGGAACTTGTGCTCCGTGACGTGACCAGGGTTTATGTGTGGCAATGCTACACGGCATTGCACTGGGATGGGTTGAAAAAACAAGAGAAAAAGAAAGAAAGGACCTTTCCTTGATCCTTTGTCTATACGGGGTGAAACATGCATGCCGCCGAGGTTTGAAATGCGCAAGCCACGCTGGGAGGGGTTGACGATGCAGGGCTGTGTACGCGGCGAGGAGTTGTGGACGGTGAGAGAATATATTGAGATGGATGCATCTGATACATGATGTATAGTGGCAGTACATAGATAAACCCGCGCTGATTCCACTAGACTACATCAACAAGGTCAATAGTGTGTGTTGTTATCTTGAGGTTCCTTTGAAGTTGCTCGGGATCCAGATGGGCAGACGGAAGACCAACAACAATGCAACAGCCCGGGACGGGTAGCCGCAGACAAAAGAAATCTCCCGTCCCCTGGAGAGGAAAAGGAGTAGGGGATATTCCCAAGGATTAGGTCCAGGAGCCACACTGTTGACCAGCACCTCGGAATCTTGATAGAGTACTGTGGTATCCGTACGCTCGCTAATCCAAACTTACCTCGGCTTGGAAGCGCAGCGCAGCATCAGGCCACTCTAATGTCCCCTGAATGGTTATGGGTCTTGCTCTGCCCTTCCCGAGATATCACGACTTTTCGCTCTTCGGGCTTTCTGACCAGCCGAGTCGCGTGCAAGGGGTGAAGCCCAAGAGAGAAAGTGGAGGACAAGATGTGCTACGTTGTAGCAGCTCTGTGGGCGACGACCAGGGATGCCCAAGCAGGCAGAGAGCACTCTGGTTCGGTCGGATATAAGGGCAGGGGACTAACAAGAAACATTTGTCGGTCAAGGCGGCTAACAGTTTATTATTAATTAAGTCGAGTGCTTCCAACTTGGTTTCTGAGTAGAGCATGCTTTTTTATGTTGCATCGCTCTCGTTAGGTAGGTGGAGGGACCCAGCGGCGCGGACGGACTTGAATTCATGCAAAAACGGAATATTCCATCCAGACCTAGGCTCATTTCCATGAGACGGAAGTTAAAAAAGGCTCAGGGATGTGTGCGTGCGTACGTGCGTGCTTTTGGCTTCTTTGAGACCAAGGCGGCACAGCACAAAGCACAACTCGAACAAAGGACGACGCTAAGGAGGCATGAAGATCTCACTCGAGATGGGAAACCCGAGAGGAACATGGGAAAGAAAAGTGATACGTCCTCGGCGTGGCTCCGAGACTGTCTATTCGCCCGCTGTCCGGCCGGCATCTGTGAGGGAGAAAACCCCCCAGGCACCGTTTTACCTACTCATGCCTGGGTCGTGCTACAGGGTTTAGACTTGCTGTCACGACTCGTGTGGAAAATGATATGATGGAGGACGGGAGACCCAGATCATCGGAAGTGACAACCTTTCGGATCACCGTCATGGGGGAGGGAGAAGCAAGCAAGGAGGCTCTCATTCGCATCCCAGCCAGCAGCAACAACAACAAGAACCCTTACACTCAAGACCAAACAGCTTGAGTCAAGTACCCAGCCAGCCAGACCCAGGCTGGCGGGTCACACACCTCTCTCCACCCCTCTAGAGAAGCTAGGTTGCTCGTCCCGTCAGCCGTGACCCTTTCTTTCTGTGCCGCGGTCAAAGCCCGCAAGCGAAAACATGACGCGAACGAATGATGGCCTTGCCAATATGCTATCCCGAGGTCATTGCGGATAATTTATAATATCCGCTTGCCTTGAAGCAGGGGGAAAAGATGGAGTGAGGTTGTGAGGGGGGAAGAAGCAGAGCCAAAGACGGAAAAAGCAAGAGAACCAGGGTTTCTTCTGCTGGGCCGCCAAACAATACCCGCGACTACGGGACCCCTCCCTTTCTTCCCTTCCCTGGCCCTGGCCTATAGAGGCTGGAGCGCCGAGTGATCGGCAAGCCCCATCTCCTTGGGAACCTACCTATAGGCTGAAAGAGACATCCATCATTCTACGCATCGAGTTTTCGTGTTGTACCATACCGAGAGCGAAAGAGAGTCATATAGCTGCTGCCTCAGGCTCAGTCTCGTTGAGTCGGAGGTTTTAGTCAGAGAATAGACTAGCATGGTGAGACGTCGTCGAGTTTAGAAGAACGGGGGCATCTTTGGGGTTCAGGCTACTGTAGAGGCGCGGGACGGTGCGAGGACCGGCAAAAGCCAAAGACAGTTCCGTTTCCAAGAAGTCGGAAACGGGGGGCAGGACCAATATTTCCATTCCACCTTGTGTGATGACGAGCTACGGGAGAGAGATTGAGTTTATGTTGTCTCAGACTCTAATCGAAGGCGTTTTTTTTACCCTCATGCGCTTTCTAGACGATTCCCATACGTAGCAGCAGATCGCAAGGCTACAAAAGCTACGATTCCCATTCCCCATTTTGAGGCCCCTCATCGGTCTTGAGGGGTTTGTCAATCAATCCCGTCCACGCGCTGCGCCGGCAGGCTAGCGCGTTGGCCCTAGGCTAGACGGGATGGGCTATCAGAGCACAAAGAGAAGAAGCATGGCACGTTGCCATTTAGACCGCATTTTCATTGCAACATTAGTGTTGCGATTCGGGCGGCGGTTCGCGGTGCCTATGTAGTCTAGTGCACTCCAGTTTGTCTATCTTATCGCGCTTTTGACCAAGTGATGCCATCGTCTTTTGCTATTGCTCCGCGCCTAGGTCGGAATATCGGGATTCAATAATCTGCCGTCCGCTAATACCGTTTCAACGACCACGGGAGCTTTTGCTCCATTTCGCCCGGGGTGGTTAACAACGGTGGGTGGTCTGCCCATTACTGAGGATATCTCTGCAGAGGCGAATTTACAAGACCATCCATCCCGTACCATGATATTACCTCCGCTCATGACCGTGTGATTCTCTTTGTCTAAGACTCGTTTCTTCTTCCCCCTGGACGTTGAAATTGCTCGGTTACCAAGGCACGGCATTGCTTCTGGACGTCCTGCCATACTCGGCAGGTAGTTCGTAGGCTCATCTCGCGCCTTCCTTGATGCTTCCACTTCCAAGTCCACGTCCTGCTATTCCTATTCCAATTCTATTCCCGTCCCGCTCTCGGCTCCTGTCCCGTCCAATCCATCCATCCATCCATCCATCCATCCATCCATCCATGGGTAGGTAGCTTCTATCACACTCCTTCTCTTGTCTCTTCTCTCCTCCCGTTTCTTTTCTTCCCCGGACATCATCTTGGTCAGAACCAACACCCAAGTGAACAAACAACACACCCGCTACGTCACCTCACGTCTCCCCGATCCGTCCTGTCGGTTCCCTCCCGTCCCTACAGGCTCCGTCGCAATCTCCCGCGATCCCCGTCGCTAGCCCATCTCTTGGGGGCTGGGTTCCCGGGCTGAGCTGAGCCGCCGAGCTGGATACACTACAGTGCCTACACACACTGACATAGTAAACTAGCCAGCCAGTTGTCAACTCGCCGGCCAGCCACATAGACGATCGGATAGCAACCAGCATCTCGTGTCAGTCTGTCCCCCCGTCGCACAAACGCTCTCGCAGAGCACCGCGAACCATTTCACAGATTTCCCCGGAGCACACGCCCAACACCTCCGACGTTCCCACACCCCCGGGCCTCTATTTCCCCTTTCCCCCCCAAAGGGCATTGTTCATTTCCAAGCCGCCGGGAACGTGGTCACCTTTCCCGACCCAGGCTCTCGGATCCTGGCCCCAGTCCACTGGGTTAGCCTACCCAGGTTGTTGGGACCCCTTTGAACTTTACTCTGGGAGACAAACGAACGGCGACGGCCGACCCTGACGAGAGAGGTTTCTCGTTCACGACGAAGACTGGGATAGGACAGGCATCTGCGGATAAGGCCCGAGACCAAGACACTTTATCCACAACTCGCTCTTACAGAGGTACAAGACGAGAGCCGGACGAAACCGTACTGACGCCTAGACTTGACTCGCTGCTCCTTTGGAAATTTGTTGCTTTGAAATTACGCAACTGCGCACAGCACACGGTGTTGTTGACGCCTTCTCTTGCTCGCTCGTGAACTGGTGCCCTGCTGACGCGAGTTGCCAAGCTTGGACCCGCGCTTCTGGGGCTAAGGAGCTGTGGGTGTCTGTGTGGTGGAGAGCCACAGAGGGAGGGAGGATTGCATCCCTTGCCCTGACTGACTTACCTGGGCTCTACCTCCTCGCAGCTCATTCTGCACGTCTGCTTGACCGAGATTGGTGCTCAGACCATCCCGAGCTTGCCTTTGCCTTTGGGTGTGGTGGTGTGCATGGGATTGCTGCTCGAGGGGGTCCCGGTATCACAACCACAACCCGACTGACTGGGTCGCCTCTTGTTCCGGTGCTCGAGACCGGGGGCGGTCGACGCCAAAAGACTGGAGATACGGGCGACCCTAGGGTCCCTAGAAACGCCCACCACACCAACGCCAGCATCCGCGTCAGTTTGGTAGGGCTCGTGGCTTTGGCTGGAGAGCCGAGAGCCAGATACCCGTCCCAAGCTGCTGGGTCCTTGGGTCCCTTTGCGTCTCATCCTAGCCCGCATCCACATCCGCTCGACGAGTCTGGTCGCACCAGGTCTTTGGGTCATTCTGGTCTGGTTCTTGGTTCCCTTCTTCTGGTGCCTCCATCTCTTTACCTTGTCTTGCCTTGCCTTACCTACCTTAGCTGGTGCCCCAGAGAGCGGGGATTCCATCCAAGCTTCTTGTCCTTCTCCATTTCCACCTCCAGCTTCTATTCCCAAATTAATTTCTCGCACCTCGGTCTGGTCCTGTCCCCTTGTCCTTGACTCCTGGACTCGCCGGCATTTTGGCTCCTGGCTGGTTTATTAGCCAAGTTGTCCCAAAGCCCAAAGCGACTAAACCCTTTTGCCGTACTTCAAACCATCACTTCTTGTCTCTTGTTCTGACCCCCATTCCCCCCATCGACCAGCCAGACCAGACCAGACCAGGCTCGCTCCATCACCACGAATACCCCCATACTTGGGCGCACATCTCTGGCCTTTCTGGCCTCGTCCTCGCCACCACCTTCGGCATATGTCTCTGGCCCCGCTCACTGCGCCTGGCATTTGACCCTTATCAACATTTCTGATCTCGCTGCTTGTAGATCGTTGGATCCTCCGACCTTTTTCAACAAAGGCACTCCTTTTTCGCGCCGGTCCTGAGTGTTGATCGCCACCGGCAGCCCCCAACGTTATCCCTTGGACAGTTTCACCGGCTTCTCACTCACTCACGAAAACCGTTGGCCTGAGCTACTTGTATCCACCACATCCGTTTTGAGCTCCTTTGTGCTACCGTTGGATGGCACTGCTGGCCTTGTTGCTGCCATCTCTTTTGCTGGTGTAACTGCGTCTATTCCATTACAGTCGCGGTGATGCCTCGACGACCAGCTCAATCATCCAACCGCGAGGATAACCCTACCTCATCTCCCTCCAGCTTCAACCAGTTTCAATTCACTTTCAACTGCTCAGCCTCAAACTCGGGCAAAAATAGCTTTATCGAGCCTGATGTGTGTATTTGCTTTTTATTTACTATGGTCTTTGGGGTTTTTGTCCTAGCCCTCGAATTGTCTGAACTGGTTGTGGATGTGCTGACATTTGTTCGTGTAGCCCGACGCACAGGATATGTAAGTCTCGGACACCAACCTGGCTTCATTGTCTAACCAGGCTGATCAGCATCCTCAGAGACTCTGAATCCCTGACCGACAGCGTACAAAACTTCCCAGAAGAATTTGGTCGCACATACCATGCCTACCGCGCTGGTTGTGAGTTCCAGCCTCTCCTAACCGGTTCACTCGCTCACCATCCTACTATAGCTTACGCATTCCCCAACGATCAGCTAGAGCTAGAGCGCCTAGACCTACAAAATGAAGCCTTGGTGAAGCTCTTTGGCGGGCGGCTGTTCTTTGCTCCTTTGTCAAGGACGACTCCGCCTAGAAACATACTAGATATCGCTACAGGTACTGGTGACTGGGCTATCAAGATGGGGGATTTGTTTCCGCAAAGTGAGGTAGTTGCTACCGATCTCTCGCCTGTTCAACCTCGAAACGTGCCGCCAAACGTTAACTTTTACGTTGAAGACTCGTATGTCTCCCTTACGAAGGCCCTTTCCCAATGCTTACACTGGATTTCTAGTTCTGAGCCGTGGGATTACTCTAAGCCCTTCGATTACATCCATACCCGAGTCACTTCTGGTTGCTGGTCCAACTTCAAGGAACAGATAGCTGACCAAGCCTTCCAATCATTAACCCCTGGCGGCTGGTTCGAATCTCAGGAGTATGATGCCACGGTCAACTGCGACGACCACACCCTCGATGCGAATGGCCACTTTGCCACATGGTTCCGGGAAATCAAAGAAGCCTCGGCTATAATGGGCCGGCCTGTTGACGTTGCTGAGCATGTTCGGGACGCATACGAGCGGGCTGGGTTTGTTGACGTGCAGGAGCGTGTCTTCAAGATGCCCATGAATGGCTGGCCCAAGGACGAGCGCCTCAAAGAGATAGGACGCATGTGGGAAAGGAACTTCTTGATGGGTCTTAGCGGGTTCTCGTTCACGCTTTTCAACCGCGTTTATGACAGAACTCCTGCGCAGATCGAGGTGAGCTTGTCTCAAATGCGCCGATTTCATCAGTCAGCTAACCGAGCCGATGTAGGTGTCGCTTGTAGACGTACGCAGAGAACTCATCGACACACGAATACACGCCTGGATACCGATTCACGTCGTCATCGGCCGGAAGCCATTCCCGGGCGAGGGACCGGTACCACAGATGTCATTCTCATGAGACAGGAAACGGTCGGATTTGGATGGAACTTACTCGCCCACCCCAGCGAACGTAATGCATGCATCGATTGATGAAAGGGAAAAGAAAGGATATGGCCATTACGAAACGGGGCCGACATGCCTCCCGAGGCAGAAACACAGGATGCATAAGGCGCTCAGCAAGCCACCGATGGTTGATTTTGGAGATTCGTGTCCATGATACCCCCTGAGCGACAAACAAGTACACCATAACGTCGACATGACCTGCATGACTAGAAGATAGCATTGAGATTAATTATTGGTACAAATTTGTGGATGGACAGCCTCAGAACCAGCCTCTTGTTCCGCACAGGTTGTTTCATGCACTCCCGACTGAAAGGGGCTCGACACCATGCCCATCAGGAACCATGCTCTTGATCTCGTGGATGGATTCAGTTATCCTGGTGCCCTCATCTGAACTGACAGGCAACTCGGGGTCAGTCGAGTTCTGAGGTTTGTCGTCAGACTTTCTGACAAGCCAATCTAGCTCGCGAGCTTGATCTTCGGGTAGCAGCCTCTTCATGGTTTGCTTGGAAAGGAACTCATGATCGCAGTACTCGAAACCCGGGACAACGGTCTCGGAGATGAGAAGGCCTTCTCCATTCTGTGTTTCACCAGTGGTTGCCTTGCTGGGCAGCAGATAGCTTGCCTTCCAGACATTGCCCTCGACAACCCACTGGATGCGCTCTCCTTGCTCGATAGCATGGCCGACGATAAAGGTCTCGACACGACCATTGGGGTGGATAAGAACATAGCGACCACGGCCACGGTGAAGTGTGTGGATGCAACGGCTACGGTTTCGGTGGAAGTTCCCCTGAGGACGACAGGGGGTGAGGAGGTAGAAGATGGTGGTGGAGAGACGACGGGTGTTGATGTCGAAGCCTTCACGAGGAGGACCAGCAAGGGCTGTCGTCTGAGCAGAGAGGGCTTCGGACGGATACGGCGAAGGAATAATGGTGGAATCTTCGTCCGTTTGCTGGAAATATCCACCCTCCATGTGAGGAATCAAGGAGAGGGTGCGGATGAGGGCGTTGGTCCCGGGAGTCTCGGGCTCAGGGGAGCCGGTGAAGGAGGGCTTAACAGCACCCAAATCGGGCTCTTCAAGGATATACTCTCCCATCTTGTCTGCGCTGTGATTTTGAAGAAGTTGAAACTGTCGAGGTGGAAGATAGTTGATCTCTTCTCATCACCTGGTTGAAAGCGAGTCCGTGACTTTTTTGTACTTGTGCGAGTTTGGTAAGCAACGGCTGCAAGAAAGTGGCACAGCTGCGACTTGAATTCGTTATCTTTAGACCGTGAACCGAGCTGACGGGAGACGTAACGTCTTTGTAAGTCGCTGAGTAAAGGCCGAAAGTAGACCGTGATGCAAGGTGATGAGTGAGGATGGTGTAAGTTGGGGGGTTGTTTCACAGGTCTGACATGGAGTCAGAGTCACCGAGCAAAGCCCACAGAGACAAACTGTTACATGGAGTGGCTTGGGGAGAAAATTGGATCGGCTTGTTTTGAAGGAGGAGTTGAAGCCATTGATATCTGATGCTAGTCGGGCCTTGGCACTGGTCAGCAGTGATAAGGAGACATCCATTGCCGTGGTGGAGACTAGGATAGCACTAAGCATAGAATCAGAGGTACGACGTATTAATTGCTAGATCTGTATTGATATTTAAGATGCTGCTAGATATACGTTGACTACATGTTGTGTATATGCTCACTGGGGGTAGACAGCTGGGTGTTAGTCGTGACCCCGATAAACGGCTGTCGGAGAATAGGGGATTTGAGGCGCCATGTGCCACTCCAGCCAAGCCCCTGAAACGGTCTGTCATGTACCTGTTCTACAGCGCAGCCTTACTCGAGTTTCAGGGCCTTCTCGCTAACTCTCAGCGAGCCCCGCGGTCGCCGAAACCGTCGGTGGGGTTGGACCCATGACGCAACCAGCTCGAATCTGCTCTTGGCTGAAAAGCTGCCTGCACCACCAGACACGACAGACAAGCACCTCCTTGTCGCCAACCCTTTAGCTCAATCATTGACCTTTGTCTGTATACTAGGGGGGTTACTCGAGACTCATTCTCTGCGTAGATACCATCTTCTCGCCGAACTGAACCGCCCGAGGCTGGTGGTGGCCCCGCCATGTCTGCCGCCTGTCCTCATCGCCTGCTCGCGCGGTCGACGCCGATACTCCTGCTCAGCCGCCGCTCCGCCGTCCTCGTCCCACGAACCGCTGCGCCCTGCCTCTTGCGACACCGTCCGTTCTCGAAATACCCTCCTCGACTCTCGCAGCAGCGACATGACAAGGACCCGTACGAGCGCCTGCGAGATGCGCGGCCACTGGTGCCGGACCCAATGGCCCGCAAGTTCACCCAGGCGGGCAGCAGCCGAAACTCGCGGTTGATGGTGATAGCCACGGTCCTGGCCGCCGTGGGATTCTACCTCTTCAACTCTCAGACGGTGCCCATCACCGGGCGGCGGCGGTTCAACTTTCTGTCCGACACGGTGGTGGCACGCGTGTACTCCAAAGCCGTCAAGGAGACGATTGAGCAGGTCAGGGCGCAGGGAGGACACTTTCTGTCCGACTGGGACCCGCGGACGAGGCTGGTCAAGAGGGTCATGAGCCGCTTGATCCCCGTGAGCGGAATGGCGGACCTGAACTGGGAGATTTTTGTCATTGCCGACAGCAGTACGTGGTTGTGAGGCTTAGCGGTTGTCAAGAATGATCCGGCTGACATGTTTTGTGACAATAGGAACGGCCAATGCCTTTGTCCTACCTGGAGGCAAGGTGTTTGTGCACAGCGGAATCCTCAACGTCTGCCGCAACGAAGACGCCGTCGCCGCAGTCCTCGGGCACGAGATCGCACATAACACGGCATCGCATGCTGCCGAGAGACTTTCGGCGGCGTGGGTGGGAAATCTGACAGCGGGGAGTCTGTTCTTCCTCGCGGGAGCGCTCCCTGGGCTGGCGCTGTTTGGCCTCTGGAACGTAGTCGGCGGTTACTATCTTCAAGATCTGCTGTTCTACCTTCCGATGGGTCGGAGACAGGAGAGTGAGGCTGACTACATTGGTCTCATGATGATGGCTGAGGCGTGCTACGATCCCAGAGAGGCAGTGGGTTTCTGGCAGAGGATGGATTCACTATCGCGGATGGGTGGTCAACCCGGGCAGGAGGTGCCAGAGATGCTCAGCACGCATCCTTCAGTAAGCCTGCCTTGATATTTTCATATTGACAATCTTTTCACTTTGACAGAAGCTGACGTGGTGTTTCTGTACGACAGAACGAGAACCGGATCGCCAAGATTAGCGAGTGGATGCCCAAGGCCTTGGAGAAACGAGAGGAGAGTGATTGCCGAGGGACGGCAGCATTTGCGGACCGGTTTCGACAGGCGATGCGACGAGGCGTCACGACGGTTATTATATAAATGGGTGAAGATACAGGAAAGAGTATTATTATTGGATCAAGGACAGAAGATGGAGTTTTGCTTGGGAAGGGCGTCATTGTGCCCCTAAAGGAGCAACTTCTCGGGTGTATATTATGTATACAAGATGTGGCTTCTACCATAGACGTAGAACCAGTAGAGTTACGAGACAACTCCCAGCCTTTCTTCAAGCTTTCCCTGCCCTGGCTGATCCCCCGGACCGAGGTGCCTGAAAGTTTGGCAATCACCTCGCCGTGATAGGTGAACTCTCCCCCGCCAGGAATGACGTCGGGGCCTTTTAGCGCGAGCAACCCGCCTTCCCCAGGTGCGATGTGCCCACTTCTTTGGGGGGGAAGGGGCCGCCCGTGACCGCGTACCGAGGCAAGTGCCTCCCCACCTGCCGCGGGAGCCAACTTGCTTTCCAGGCCAGGGCCATGGAGACTAACTAAAAAGGCAGGGTCGGAGAGAACTCCTTCCTTCTTTCTCCTTCTTCAACTTTTCCCGCCTTTATCACTCGAAGCAACAACACTTTTGATTTCAGCCTTGCAGTCGCGTGATAGCAATTCGAAACTTTCTTTACTCAAACGAAATGGGCGAGACTTATACTACCGCCGAGGTGGGCAAGCACAAGGATGAGGCCAACGGCTTCTGGCTCATTGTCGAGAATGACGTTTACGACGTGTCAAGTATGTCCACCATCTGAGCTGATCATCAGCGTCAAACTCATCCCTCACATGCTAACACACGCGCATAGAGTTCCTGGAGGAGCACCCCGGCGGCGCAAAGATCCTCAAGCGCTGGTCCGGCAAGAACGCCACCAAGGCCTTCTGGAAGTACCACAACGAGGACGTCCTGAAGAAGTACGGCAAGGATCTCAAGATTGGTGCTGTCGGAGAGAGCGCCAAGTTGTAAGGGGACTCGACGGGACGGAGGCTTTTTTTTTTTTTTTTTGACTGTACGACTTTTTTGGTTTGTTATTTTTCTGGCATGGCGCATATTATATGTTGGATTAGGAACGCATATATGGGCGGATTCTTTGGATCGATCGGGTTTTGTCTAGAGGTTGTTGGAAGACATCTTTCTCATTCACATTGCGCGAGTCACGGCTGAAGCGGCATGATCTGGAGCGCCTTTTTTTTCCACAATAAACTTGTTAACCAGGAACGTCTGTTACAGGATAAGCTCATTTCGCGATTGTGGGAGATATCCGCGCTTCCGTTACGACCAAACGATATGTCACGCGCTTGCGTAACCATTTCAAAATGCTTCAAACCACCAATTCATTATCACGGCAAAGATGCCGCAGATTGCGGCCTTGGGCGGCATACTGAGTGGGGCTAAGTCCGAGTTATAAAGACTTATAAGAATTCAAACTAGAGCTGACTCACCGGTCTTTTGAGTTATTTCACCCCTTCAACCTCCTGTCTCTTCAAAAAGCACATCATCTTGATATTCATCGTCACAATGAGCGATCTGTTTAACCTCGACGCCCAGCGGGCCCGTCTGTCCCGCCGGCACGCCTCCGAGTCCGGACCCGGTCCGGCGCCGACGCTGCCGCCCCTTTCGGCCATCAAGGCAGCCGAGGCCTCGCTCCCCTGCCCGGACTCGGAGACGTACCTCCAGGGAGTGCCGCAGGAGCAGGTGCTTCGGCATATCACGGAGGACATTGTCCCAGCTTGCAACGGCCCGGCTAGTTCGTCTCGGTACTATGGCTTCGTCACGGGCGGGACGCTTCCCATCGCTGAGTGGGCAGATAATGTTGTCTCCCGTGTGGATCAGAATGTCCAGGTGCATCTTCCTACGCAGACGGTGGCTACCACTGTTGAGGATGCGGCGCTTGAGATGCTGGCTGCCCTCCTGGGGTTGACTGGATTCCGTGGGAGGACTTTTACTACAGGTGCGACGGCGAGTAACGTCCTGGGACTTGCGTGCGGTAGGGAAACTGTTATTGGGAAGAAGCTTGGTAAAGGAGAGACAGTCGGAGAGTTGGGACTTCTAGCTGCCTGTATGGCAGCTGGTATAAAGGAACTACAGATCCTCACAAGCGCGGGCCATAGTTCTCTATCCAAGGCTGCCAGCGTTGTTGGCTTTGGAAGGGCATCGGTCAAGGAGCTCAGACTGAGCGGAGACGAGCCGTGGAGGCTTGATATTGACGCTTTGGAGAGGGAGCTTCAGAGGGAGGGCGTGGCAAGCGTCATTGCCTTGAGCGCGGGAGAGGTCAACACGGGTCGATTTGCGTTGACGGGTGTTGAAGAGATGAAGAAAGTCAGGGAGCTGGCTGATAAGTATGGGGCTTGGATTCATGTTGACGGCGGTAAGTTTTAAGTTTGTGAGTATTGACATTGTACTGACGTTGATAGCATTTGGCATCTTTGCTCGAGCACTCCCCAATGAGGACGATTACAAGACTCTTCTTAAACGTGTGGAAGGTCTGGAACTTGCAGACAGCATCACAGTCGATGGACACAAGCTCCTCAATGTCGTGAGTGTCTCATGTATTCAAACCCCAGAACCTAGCGCTCGTTTCTGACTCAAAGTGTTCAACAGCCCTATGACTGCGGCATGTTCCTCACTCGAACACCAGACATCCTCCAGTCCGTCTTTACAAACCCAAACGCCGCATACCTCTCCTCTGGAGGACAGTCGACCATCCCGTCTCCACTAAACATCGGCCTCGAGAACTCTCGTCGCTTCCGCGCACTCCCTGCTTACGCCGTCCTCCTCAGCGAGGGCCGTCCCGGCATGGCGAGTCTCCTAGCCAACATGGTGACCCTCTCCCGTCGAATTGCCTCCTTCCTTCGAGACTCGGAGCACTACGAGCTGCTGCCTGATGACGGAGCAAGTCTAGACGAGATATTCATGATCGTTTTGTTCCGCGCCAAGGATCCAAAGCTCAACGCCGAGCTGGTCGAGAAGATCAACGGGACGAGGCAGATGTACGTGAGCGGGACGAGCTGGAGGGGCGAAAAGGCGGTCAGAGTGGCCGTGTCGAATTGGATGGTGGATGTCGAGAGGGATTTCAAGGTGGTGACTTCGATCCTGACGCATGTGGCCGAGGGCAAGGAGTTTGATATTGAGAATTGCTGAGGAATGGTAGTATATGACGAGTCGCTGCGTATTCCGGTAGTTGCGTATTAAAGGGGTATCGATCGAGAGAGTTATTCCTCCCCAAGATTGTCGCATAAAAATTAAAAAACCGTCCATATTCGAAAGTCGTTTCCAGAATCTAACCAAACTTCTTTGATCCTCCCTTCTGCGTCGTCTTCTTATCCCCCTTCTTCTTCTTCCCCTGCCCGATAAGCTCCAGATGTCCAGCCCTTTCTCCAAGGAGCGCCTCGGTGCGCGCCGTCATGCCGCTCGTAAACTTCCTGTGCGTCTTGTCGACGCTCGCCTTTGTCTTTTTCGGCTTGGCAACCTTGGATGCCTGGCGCTTCGAGTGTGTCACCTTGGCTGGTGTTGCTCGGCCGAGCTTCTTGATTGTGCCTTGAGCCATTTTTTGAAAAGTTTGGTTGTGTTGGTTGGTGAAGGTGGGAGAGATTGGGGATGGGTTTTTTTTCGGTGGTTGTTTTCTTTTGGGTGGTTGAAGAAAAAATCAAGGTGAGGAGTGGATTTGGACTAGCGGGGTACTGTAGTGTACCCACCGAGGTGAGGCTTCGGTGAGCGGGACGTGACTTATACCTCACAAGAGACACCTTCAATGTCCATGTCCGTTATATGTAGTTATAAGTGAAAAGACCGAGTAGTTGAGTTCTACCAATTCTTTCATTATATGCATTCGATACTGATTATTTAAATGTCCCTTCTATCAACATGCCAATGCAAAAACCTTGGGATGGTATCCTGAGTTTTCCTCCAGCGCCAAAGATGAATAACAATATGGTCAAGGCTGGCAATCTACGCATTAATCGATTCTCCGGTTCTTTCAAGTCCTTTACCAGCCGTCACCCCAGCCATCGTCATCATCTGTTGCTTTCGGCTTCATGTCAATCTTCTTCGCTCCGAGTGGCTTTGCAGCTGGTTTGGCTAGAGGCTTCTTGGCTGTTGTGGTCTTGGACAGACCCTTGGGAAGAGGCTTGTGATGGCCACCCTTCTTGTTGGATTGAGCGGCCAACCATCCTGCAAAATCTGGTTCGCCATCGTCAAAGGGCGCAGCGGATGCTGTCGCTGTTGCCGTCTTCTTTGATGACTGCTCAGCTGATGTGTCGAAGCTGTCAAAGTCGTCATTCATGTCACCCCAGGAGTCACCGCCATCATCGCCCTCATCAGCATGGAGGAATGAGTCAGCCACTACGCTAGCTGTGGCAGACGAGTTTCGGGACAAGGTTGCCGGTGGTGACTTGACAGCTTGACGATGCAGCGTCGACGCTGTTGTGGTGACCGATTTCTTGGATTCGGGTCCAGGTGAGGGTGATGGCTTAGGAGAGGCTGCTCTCGAGTCGGATTCCGCGTGAATTTCTCCTGCCGCAGCTGAGATTTTGTTGGTAAACGATGAGATGGCCCATCCTGCCCAGCCTCCTGGGACGTTTTCGTGAGGTTGAGGCGTGCTCATCCGGGGCGCTGAAGCATCAGCGGCCTGTGGGGGAGGAAGAACGCTTTCGGGCATAGAGACCACCGCCTTCTTGATCTTCTGGACATAGACATCCATAGTACGAACCGCCGCATCACGGACAATCTTCTCCTTGTCTATCAATAGAGGGGACACGACAGGAAGAATCCTGCACGCGCTGTCCTCCTCGGTAAAGTACTCAGAAGTAGCCCCCAAAGCCATCAGAGCGGCATTTCTAGCATGCACAAAGGGATCTCTGAGAGATCTTGTAAAGGCAGCAATGAGAACCTTTGACCGCGATGAGGTTCCGAGGTGCTTGGCAATCTTACCCAAGCAGATGGTTGTATTCGTTCGGATTCCTGGTTGCTCGTCGTTTGCTGTCCTCGCGAGTTGCTTGAGCAAGTCGCCATTGATGGTGCGGTCAGAGAGCTTGGTGATGATTACGAGTACGGACTTGAGCGTCTGCTCTCGCACAACGGGTGTCACATCAGTGAAGCCAGTAATCTTGAAAATGTCAGCAAAGTTCGCCGATGCGAAAGGGGGTTATCATACCAGTTGTGGGAAGATCTTGTCGTTGACAACCTTCTGCGATAGATGGTCAATCATCAAGGGAAGGCTGTCCAGTAGGCAGACTCTGATGGCTCGATCAGGGTTTCCAAAGAGACGAATGATGAAAGGCGTAATCTTGGTATCAAAGTCCTCCTTGGAAAGCTTGGCTGCAATCTTCAAGACCACAGAGACTGCTCGCTGACCACCTCCGCCAAACTCGGCTGACTTCATGAGCTCGGGCATCACCTTGAGCTTGAAGAACTCTTCAGGGAAATCATCACTCAGCTCATCCAATCCACTGTGCAAGATGTTAGTAAGCTTCAGTAGACCATAGTTTCCATGACTTACGCCAAGAACTCTTCCCGCTCGTCAGGGGTCTTGATGTCGAGGTTGTCGATGCCATCCGTCAGCTTGATGAGGGAGCTATCAAAGAACGACCCTGTTCTATTTCCCTGGTCGAGAAAGGCTCCCACGGTGATTCGGGCCTTGGGGTTTGCATTGCAGAGGCGTTTGTAGCTGGAGTGAAGTGACGGAGGGATGCCCTTGGTCTGGCCGGCCTGGTCAGCGCCGTTGTAGTCGCCATTAAAGACCTCAAAGATCAATGTTCCGAGATTGAATGAATCCACTGCCGTGTGAGGGTTCTTCTTGATGACGTCCCAGCCACCTCTGGCAAGTTCGGGAGGCGCATATCGTCCAGAGTCTGGTACCACGCTGCCGTATGTCTGTTGGCTCGTCAGCTTCAAACCTCGCCATAAGACGCAAGACCCTTACGTATATGATGGATTCGTCATCCTTGACGCTGCTCAAGACATCGAAGCCACCCAACTTCCACTCGCCGCTTTCCGAAGTATAGACCGACCCGACCTTGAGGCTACCGTGAATGGAGGAGGCGTCTTCGTTGATGAACTTGACAGTGCGCTGAAGCACAGTTAGCCTCCAAAGATACCAGATTAACCGGGATGCGCACCGTAATGCTGTGAAGTCCCCATTTTATCGTCTCCGGGCTCAAGCTCTTTCTCTTCACATGCCATCGCAGGGGCACTACTCGCTCCGTCGCAATGTAAATATACGTCTCGGTCTAGAAGGCACCGTCAGCGCAACATGCCCAGCGCATTCGTACATCCCGTGTATACCTCGACGGCGTCCAGCACTTTGATAACTCCAGGGTGTCGTAGGGTTCGTAGCTTCTTGAGGGCGTTCTTGGCTAGGGGAAGTCGGGATCGGTTGTTGGTGATGTCGAAGGAGAAGATGCTGCAGTTCGAGCCGTCCTCCTGAAGAGACATAATTAGCAAACCGCAAACAAAGTCGAGGGCTACAAGACTTACACGTTTGGTGCCGTTGTACAGAGTCCATATCGACTCGTCGATATCGACCTTGTCGCCAAACGTGTACGGAAAGGGAGGTCCCTGTGCAATGGCCGAGGCCACCGCAGACTTGAGAAAGTTCATGCCAGGAACTCTTCAGTGAAGGCTGGGAGCTTCTGTGACTAAGTCACCAAAGGAAGATGTAAAGAAACGGTTGCCTGTATGTAATGGACGTAATGTATCCCTTCCTGTCGAAGCGCAACGTGGTTGTTGGCCGCTGTACGTCAGGTACCTTTACAGAGGCCAGCTCCCCGCGCTAGCGCCCGATCAGTTTACGTCGGTGCCGCTGGGACCCATGTCCAGTGGAGGGGCTCGGCTCCTGGTTATTCCCATCCGGGCTCACCGTTACGGTGGCACCCAGCGTAAGATACGGCAACATGAGACACTAAAGAGCATATTTCTTATTAGATCATTAACCATAGATTCCTTGATGCATACTTTCTTCTTCATGTCCATATAGGATTCGTCTCTTCATGTCATTGTCAACCCAATTTTGATTTTAATTTTCATTTTCGTATGCCAATATCCCCTCCCCAATATCACCTCCTGTCTATCGTCCATCTCAATCAGTGCTTAACCCATCCATTCCTCATCAGCAGCTAATTGCGTGAGTCAACGTTCCAAGAACGCAAACATCGCTTGCGTCTCCGTGATTAAGCAACTTGGCTGGCCTTCTCTGCACCGATTTGAGGCCCGCCGTTAGCTCATTGACCAAGTGTTTGGAAGCAGAGTAAGGACCTGCGAGGAGAACATGCTATGTAGCTCAGTTAGGGACAATTAGGCCCAGGAAGTAAAAGTGCAAGGACTTACCGTAACCTCGTACTGCGGTTGAACCAAGACCACAGTCTGTTCAAGCATTTTTCGAACCATGCTGACACTTGGGCTGAGGCAACTCAGCACCTCGGAATCAGTGAATGTGAGCCTCGATGAAACTCCTCCCGTCCTCCCAGGAAGGTCAAAGGGAATCTCCCACGACTTTCCGCTGTTGTGGAACCCTGGCAGTATTACCCGGGTAAAGTACTCCGACAAAATCTTGAGACGCTTCTCAAACTCGGCAGATTTAAGCTTGGAGCGAAGCTTCTGGTTGAACTCTGTGAGCTTTTGTGCTGCCATCTTGACAAATTCGGCTTGAGCATGTTTGAATCTGTAAGCATCAGTCAGTTTAATGTCGACGGTAGAGCTTTGCTCGTTTCTGATGGAAAAGGAGGAAAAAAGAAATGCAAAGAGGCGTACCCTGCCATCTCGGCCATGTACGAAGTCTTGCAAGAGCAAACATCGACTTGGCTATATGTCGTCGGCCGGCCCTTCAAGAGATAGGGAACGCAATCCACCAACATCTCTCCACAGTTCAGTACAACAACAGTTGCGCTTGGGGACTGTGTCCCCGCCTCAAGCTTCAGGGCGCCGCAGTGTAGGTAGTACTGAACCGCGGCAACTGAGTGTGGAATGACCTTGGCGTGCTGCATGAGTTTGCTCTCCACTAGCAGGTTCGCCCAAAATCTCCATGCTGTACGAATCAAGAAGTCGGGGAGTGAACAGACGATGTTTTCCAGCTCTTTGGTGGCGATTTGACCATGTTCATGAGTCGCCTGTCCTGGGTCCGCCAGCTGGGCGATCTCTTGCTCAATCCAAGACATGTCAAACGCAAATCCGGAGCTAAGGACTTCTGGGTTGTAAGAAACCTGATACTCGCCCGTTCTTGGGTCGACTTTTGCCGTGCTTTTCCAGTTTCGAGGGCCTGAACGGTCGACCGTATAGTCAGAAATGTCCGTTAGAGGGGATTGTTTGCGGATGAAAGAGAAATAGCCGGAAATGCCCATCAAAGGGGATTCTCTCAAAGCGAAAAAGGGACCTCTCCGAATTCCCTTCTTCATGCCAATCATCGCTGCCTTCGCTGCCGTGTGAGGTGGCTGGTTGATCTCTGTCTGGAAAATCCTAATCAGTCTCGTTTCTGCGTATTGGGATTGAACGTGTACATACCGGCACTTCACAGATAACCACATTATCCCGGCCTGTATTCATGGCAATGGAATCCGACTCCCCATATTTGATCGAAACTGCGAAATAACGAGCATGTAGATGGATGTTGTTTTTGGACCGAGCAGGAAGTCGGCCTGGACTGGACTCTCCAAACGGCCTGATCGACTTTTCCAGGTTGCTGATGTTTTGCCGAACTTTCCATATAAACTTGGGCCTTTTCAGGCTTGACATATCAACAGACGAGGAAACTTTCCGAACCTGGAAAGAAAGTGCAGGGCTTGGCATCCGAGACAGATCCAAGGATGAAAGCCCCATGTTGGGTGCAGTCACCTTCAGAGCGGGATACCGCGTGCTCAAGGGCGCCTCAACCACCGGGGGACCAGCCGCCTGGGGCAAGGTATCGTTGTCGACCGCTCTCCTAGCATAGTCCGCTTGGTTCTTTATCTGCTCGTTTGGCCGGCCCTTTATCACTGGGAACCTTCCCTGAGGCTGCTGAACTTGGAGCATTCGCCGTGGATCCATGGACAGAAGGTTAGGGTGTGAGCCGTTGGAAGCGAGCTGAACTGGACTTTTTGCAGCACCGCGTTCTGGGTAGTTCTGGTTCGTCGTCCCGTCTCTAGTATCATGGTTCGTCGGTCTCAAAGCCCTGTATTTGCGAACCCTCCGGAGGGATGGATCTTGGTGTTGAGTTTTGGTGAGGTCACTCGCACTCCCAACAGAAAAGGATAGGCCGTGTCCGACCTCTTGCTCCGGTCTCCATGTAGGGATTTGATTCGACTCGTGGAGAACATCAAGCTGCCGTGATCGTGGCATCTGTCGAGAGTCCTCAGAAGCCCTCCGGGTATGCTTCCCCGGCGATAGTGGTCGCAGCAGTGGTCCCGAGCGTGTACTAGGAAACAGCTCTGGAGACTTTGACTTTGAAGGGATCTCAAAGCTCCTCGGCTGTTTTTTGTCCCTCGGACGCAGGCCTGGCTGGGCATCTTGTGTCATCATCTCCTTTCCTGCATCCGACTCATCAACTGTACGCCGTCGAGCTTGTTCTGGTTCAGCCCTCTGGACGCCAGTCTGATTGCTTGGAGAAAAGGTCGGCCGATAACTTGATGCTGTAACTGGTGGACTATCTCTATGAGATCCGGTCGGCTGGGCTGACTTCGAGCTGTTGCTGCAGAGTTGAGCAGCTTTCCACTGGCTGGAACAAATGCGCACCTTTCTGCCCAGTATCGATTCAAGCAACAATGGACGACCAAGGATGTAGCCTACAGGAGATATGGTGTCCTTCGAATTGGCGAGGGCCCATTCCTGGGGTATCGATTGACGAAAGCTTCGTGCGTCCGTGGCATTGCCCCTCTTCTCACAAATATTTGCCAACAGTGATAAACATGCCAGGTAATCATTGTCGTCTCGCCTAAGGAGCTTCTTCTTTGCTTCATAAACAGATTTGCAAGTGCTGTAGGCGTCTTTCAAGCGACCCTCCTGCAAGAGAGCAATTGTGATTGCCTGCCGAATGTCATAAATTGAAGTGAGGGGCGTGAATTCCGAATTCGACAACTCCGACACTATTGTCGCCGCTCTATCCCATTCCCCCAGCAGACAGCAGTAAAGAGCCCACTGGAGTTTGAGTTTCGAGAGGCCCTCGTGTTCACAAGGATCACCATGTGAGCGTTGAAGGGTCTGGTGCAGACACTGCTCAGCCTCGGAGAAGTCACCCCTGATGAAGCTTTCATACGCGATCTCTTCTTGATGTCTCAAGAGTTCTGTGTCGATAAAAGACTTATCAAGGACCTCTCGACTTTTCGCGCTCAGGGCCGTCAAGGTTTTCGAAGTTCGCCGTGGTGAATGCCCCATATCTGAAGATGTGACAGGTGCTGCCACATCACAACAATGTGGCTTGGGCGTTTGGCGCAAGGTGTTGTCCTTCAACGGCATGAGACTGACCATCGCAAAATGTCCATTCATGCTTCCAATGTGCTTTGTCTGGTCATCAGTGAATTCTCCGACCCTGTTGTTGAGGCGGCGGCTGCGTTTCCCGGTGTCGAATTGTTTATAAGCCGCAGAGCTTGTTGCAGATACGGCGCGAGTCGCGAGATCCATGGGGGTCGTGACATGGAGGCCTAGGCAAGAAACGGCCCCGAGTGAAGCCGACAGGCCATGAAGATATGGAGAACGCGAGGGTAGGATTTTGCAAAGAAAAGAGCTGGTTTCCCGGAGCCTGGTTTTTAATAGATTCGAGTACCAATAGGATTCACGGCGGCCTGGGTTTGTTACCATGCCTCTATTCGCCCTCGTTTTAATGTGATTGGTAGTAGGGAGCGCCATGCAGAAGCAGGCTGCCAGACAGGTGGCAGCGCGCAAAAGCTGACACGCCTGGATGTTTATGGCCCGACAACAACATGGCGCAGCATTATTGAGGCCTCACGATGCCATTGGGAATGGTTTTGTGTCAACCTAAGCGGAGTTCCCGTTGTCGTTGGTGTGTAGCACCTAAAGTCAGCTGTCCACAGTCCATACTGCGCAAGAATCCAATGATGGAAGATCCAGACGCAGATTCAAATGCAGGCGCACGGGGGTAGCGAATTTGCCTTGGGAGGCGAAGCAAACATGTGTATAGCAAAGAAAGCGAGAATAGTATTTTTGTTAAACTTGCAAAAGTTCAATAAAGTGCATCTCTTATGTGTAGCACAAGTGTGTGGTTGAAAATGCAGGATTCAGCTTGAGCCACACACCCATTGAAGACGCAGCCCACTTGGGCGTCTCGGAGAAAAAAGCAAACAGAAGGAAAGATCAGCGAAAGGCAGGTCTTGATGACAGCTGAGACAGACGCCGCCTGCGCTTTGGTTATTATTAATGACGATGCAAGACGTCGTCTCGACTGGCATGAGACACAGTCGGGATATTGCCTAAACTCAGAGCGGATAAGAGGCGCGCATCAATAGCGGGGAAAAACAAAGTTCCGGCTGCAATTTGGACCAGAAAGGAAGGCGTGCCTCTCTGTTCTTGCCATTCTTCCAGTTCATCTTCAGGCGCTCGGACCAACAGCCCGCCGACCTCCCGCAATGCCCACAGCCAACAGGCATACAGCGACAAGCGGGCTCTTGCAGCCTCGCAGTGAATTTATTCCTTTCATCTCCGCGTTCCTCCTGCGAAGAGCGGACGAGTACGCGTTCATGCGGCTTAATGAGCATTTCTAGGTGCGACCCTCGGATACTGCCTTCCCAGCTTTGGTTTTGATGACTCGAGCCTGAGGCAATAATCTGCCAGCGCGTCCAGCCGCCCAACACCTGTGTGACAGTGGCCCTAGCCGGCCACTAGCACGCGATACTCACATCTATCTGTTCTCTCTTCCCTCAGAGCCTTGGTACGTCACGACTATTCTCTTTTGTATTTGTTTTGTCGAATGATGCCTATGGTAAAAGGTCTGACTGAACGGAACCCTTCTGGTCGCGTCATGCTCACCCTGATCCCATCATTGGCGTTGTTGCTTCCATCAACTTCGCCTTAAGCACACGCGCCCCAACTGAGCTCTCTCACATATCACATTGTTTGAGGGCATTCGGGGCCGGTCACATTAGAGTCTCCTGTCGCAATATGGAGTCTTCTTCCTCGTCGCTGCCACGGATCTGGACCAAAGGCCGCGACATACAGCAGGCTCAGGTCTGCGATGGATCAGGGAAGACGTGGCGGAACCGCTGAGGTGCCTAGCTTGACGGCCAATAATAACTGAAAAGATCTGACTTTGACTGTTTTCACAATCGTGCTCGCTCGCATTCAGCTTTGCGTTTGCAATCTGCTTACTGAATTCTATCATAGGTGGCCTCATTTTTGGTCTTGACCAGCCCAACATCGACAAACAAAATCATCTACACTCAAATCTCGAGCGGAACCATATGCCTCACGACGTCTGGATTGTGTTCCTTTACCTCAGGTCAGCCCCGGGCCTTCTCTCTCCAACCACATGCAACTCGGTTCTCCCCAAAGCACACGCTTGGTGGAGCTTTACGCGGTTTAAGCCATCACAGTGGTAGACATGACAGGCCACAATGCACCTCCACAGATCGGCGGAAGCTGCTCATTCTCAGGCTGTGGAAGCATAGTGTTGCTCAGCACCTCACAGTTCTGCAGTAGACACCAGCCGCGGAGGTCTAGCTCAGTCGCATCCGGTATTTCTCCCACGACCACCACTCATGCCAGGACACCCGGTTTGGTTGATCGGGGCTTCACGGCCAAGAGGGGCCGAGGGCGTTTCCTTCTGAAATCATCTGGGCCTGGCCGGTCAGCAGTCAAGAGTCAGCTTCCAGCAAAACCTGGCGGGACCTCTCAGGGGAGACCTAGCACGGAAGCGAAAACACATGGGACGGCAAGTCCCACGCCTAAACCAGATCCCGGCCGACCTCGCAGCGAGTCCATAGGCCAGGCTGATTCTGTCATTCCAGAAAACAGCAATGCGGATGTTCCTCAAAACCATACCTCAAAGCCAAAACCTAGCGCAGCGCCGATATCAGATACAGGTCATGCCGGGCCCAATGGAGACGTCACCAAGGTTGTGGAGGATCCTCCATCCGATGGAATGTCTTTTGGTGCCTCTGATCTTCACAAGCTGCCAACCGAGGCTATTGAGAGTATGAAAGACAATACAGTGAAGCAGCCATGTGTTCTCGAGCCGGCCAAGAAGAATCTAGCTCCCGTTACGAACATGGAGCCGGAGCCCATCTTAGTACGAGACTCAGAAGCAGAAACACCGACGAACGAGCGAGTACATGTGTCTGCCCACATTCGAGTATCGGTGACAACTGAAGAATTACCGGATATCAGCATACCTGATCTGCCTCAAGAGATGAAGGCTTCGTCAGAACTGACCACACAGCAGGAAGTCCTTCCCGCGTCTCCACAGAAACACAATGCTGAAGGGAGAAAGGAGGATCCCCCGCCCGGCCCTCCGCCCCGCAAGAAGAGAAAGCCGGACTCGCCGATTCAACAAGAGGGCGTTAAGGTTGCCGATGTTGCTCCTCCGGAGTCGCCATTGGCTTGTTCTAAAATCCCATCTCAACAGGCAAATGATGAATCGTCGTCGAGTAGGATCCGCCCTCCGCCAGCCCAACCAATCGATCTGAACGTTGAAGATGACGACGAAGCCAACATGGCTGATGTAAGTGAGTCTTCGGACGACGACGAAGACCCCAAGCCGGCAGACGCGGCCATGTCACCCTTTAGAGCGAAGTATGAAGCTCGTAGGAAGAAGATGCTCGCTGCTTTTGACTCGGCTGCCTTCGATGCATGTATCTATCGACAGTCAGATCTGCGTCCGCCTCCCGGTGTTCTCATCCCATCCCGCAAAACTCGAAAGGCGAAGGCTTCAAGCGAAGAACCCCGGCTCTTTCTGCCTGTGAACCCAGCCATTCATAGAATGCACAATCGATCAGAAGATTGGTACAAGAAAAAGTGCCAAGAGATCAAGCGCCGCCCTAGACGAAAAGCATGGTTCGGTAAAGTGCTGGAGAGACAGAGATGGCTAAGCGCAAGGGAGGCCAAGTTGGATGAGGAATGCGAACAGGCTCGGCTAGCAGGACAAGATCCACCATTCAGACCTCCACAGCCAAGAACACACAAGCGGATTCTCGACTTTGGAGATGTCCCCGAAGAAGAGCTACCAGATGATGTGCGCAACAATCCTGCGTGGCTGAAGGCATGTGCCTGGCATCGAGAGACCATGAACAAAGCACTGCAACGTCAGCACCAAGTCAATAAAACGACTGAAGAGACACAACGCTTCTTCATGGAGGCTTTTAGCGAACTCCCCCTTTGAAGAGGCAGCAAGCAGGGCCCTTCAGCCCCTAGGAACATGAGAAGCACATCGGAATATCTGAGAGGGATAGGCTCGGCCACGAGCTCATGGCTGAGTCACGCTGGGGAACATCACGAAGCTATGAAAAGAATGGGCGAGGTGTTGAAAAGCAGTCCCAAAGCAGATGTTTCTGTCAGGGCGGAGTTTTGGGGGCTCTCTTGGTGTTTGTCATTTTTAGCATCTGGGATGGGAAACATGGAGTTGCACGCGGTTGCCGGTCAATGAATGGCGAGCCATCTACATCAGGCCTCTTCTACCAGCGATAGAACACATAAACCTACATACATCCATAAACACATACAGATTCACGAGACGAGACGAAACGATGAATAAAGATTGGATTGGGAATCAAACAGGACAACTGGTATTGCTGCTATGTACAGTCTATCACTCCGGACATTTTTCTTCCCGCCCAAACAAAACGCCCCTTTTCCACTGGTTGGTTTCCTACAAACATCCAAAAATGTCCAAACTCGTTAGTTATAGAAGCGCCGAAAAGAGCCAAACACCTGTCCCGCGGCGGCGGCCACTTGCCTGCCTACTGTGGCTGGTATCAAACCCCCCCTGCTCGGCCTTTGTCGTTTACACGCCCTTGGACAGCAGGTTGAGGGCGCTGCCGGCGAGGATGAAGCCGGCCTGGTCCTTGGTGACGGCGTGCTTGGTAGGGATGAGGATCTCCTCGCCCGAGGCCTTGGTGACGTGGAGCTGGACTTCACCCTTGCCCTCGTTCTGGAGCATCTCGTAGAGACCGACGGTGGCGACCTCGTCGCCGGCGGCGATCTTGTCGTAGTCGGCCTCATTCTCAAAGGTCAGGGGCACGACACCCTGCTTCTTGAGGTTGGTCTCGTGGATACGGGCAAACGACTTGGTGAGGACGACACGGGCACCGAGGTATCGGGGCTGCAGGGCGGCGTGCTCACGGGCGGAACCCTCGCCGTAGTTGTGCTCGGCGACGACAAGCCACTCCTGGCCACGGTCCTTCCAGAGCTGACCGAGCTCGGGGATGGTGTGCTTGGAGCCATCGAGGTCGTAAGCGGCGTTGACCTCACCAGTCTCGGCGTTGATGGCTGTGTTGAGGGTGTTGGTGCTGATGTTGGGCAGGTGACCCTTGTACTTGAGCCAGGGTCCGGCGGCAGAGATGGTATCAGTCGTGCACTTGCCAGTGACCTTGACGAGAACACGGAGACCGGAGAGGTCGGACGAGGGGAAGGGGGGGAAGGGATCGAGGAAGGCCAGACGCTCCGAGGTAGGGGAGATGGCGATCTGGGCGTTGGCGTCAGGGGCCTGAGACAGGACGCCTAGTGAAGCGTTACCGGACTCGAAGGGAGTCTGGGGACCCTCAAGACCATGAGGAGGAGAGAACTTGAAGTCCTTGCCGTCAGGGGTCTTGATGCTGTCGGTCACGGGGTTGAATGTGGTGGAACCAGCAAAGGCCATGGCAGTGACAATCTCGGGAGAGGCGAGGAAGTTCATGGTATCAGGGTTGCCGTCGTTGCGGCCACGGAAGTTTCGGTTGTACGAAGTCAGGATAGCGTTGCTGGTGCCCTTGGTCACGCCGTCCTGTCGCTTCCACTGACCAATACAGGGACCACAGGCGTTGGAGAGGACGATACCACCAGCCTCCTGGAAGGTCTCAAGAGTACCGTCACGCTCGAGTGTGGCTCGGATCTGCTCGCTGCCGGGCGTGATGTAGAAGTCAGCAGCAGGCTTGAGACCGGCCGCCTTGGCGTCCTTGAGCAGACTCTCGACTCGGGTCATGTCCTCGTAAGAGCTGTTGGTGCAGCTACCAATGAGACCGGCAGACAGAACCTCGGGCCATTGCTGGTCCTTGACAACCTCCTTGAACTTGGAAAGAGGAGTGGCCAAATCAGGGGTGAAGGGGCCGTTGATGTGAGGCTCCAGAGTAGACAAGTCGATAGTGATGAGGTCGTCGTACTCGGCACCCTCGTCGGCCTTGAATCGCCACTGAGCATCGGGGTCAGAGCTGTTGCTGGCAAAGTTCTCGAGAGCCTCGATGTTCTTGTTCGCGTTCGATCGTCGGGTCGAGTCGAGATATCTAGCCGAGGCCTCGGTGTAGGGGAAGATGGATGTCGTAGCGCCAACCTCTGCACCCATGTTACACACAGTAGCCATACCAGTCGCGCTGAGGGTGTCGACACCCTCTCCAAAGTACTCAATGATGGAGCCAGTGCCTCCACGGACAGTGAGGTGTCCGGCGAGGCGGAGGATAATGTCCTTGGGGGAGGCCCAGTTGTTGAGCTTGCCGACAAGCTGAACACCGAGGATCTTGGGGGCCTTGAGCTCCCAAGGAGCACCAACCAGAGCCTCGACAGCGTCAGCACCACCGACACCGATGGTCACAGTGCTGAGACCACCAGCGTTGGGGCTGTGAGAGTCGGTACCAAGCATCATCAGTCCAGGAAGAGCGTAGTTCTCTAGGACGGTCTGGTGAATAATACCGGCACCAGGAGGCCAAAAGTCCATTCCATACTTGCGCGCCGCAGACTCAAGGAAGTCAAACACCTCCTTGTTGGTCTGAATACCGGCCTCCAAATCATCCTCAGCACCCTTGGAACCCACAATCAAGTGGTCACAGTGAATGCTGGCGGGAATAGCAGGCTTGGCCAGGTTACAAGACATGAACTGGAGGATGGCCATCTGGGCAGAGGCGTCCTGCATGTTGACACGGTCAGGCTTGAGCCGCAGGTTGGCCTTGCCGCGGATGCTGCGTCCATTGTCGGTGCTTGTGAGCAGCGAGTCCTCGGGGTTGTCGAGGTGACTGTAGAGGATCTTCTCGGCGAGTGTCAGACGCTGCTTGCCGAGCACGCGGCGGACCTCGGTGTACTTGGTGTAGAGCTTCTCGTAGGTGGGGGGAAGCGACTTGACCGACGAGAAGTTTCTCCGGGAGTCTCTCGTAGCGGCGAGGGCAGCAGCCGATCGAACGGCATTGGGACCGGCGCGTCGCAAGAGTTGCTGTTATACGAGGCAAAGCAAAGAGTCAGTGGTAGTTCTCCGTTGTCGGGTACGGTCTCCCTTGAATTGACAGAGAGACCAACTCAATTGCAGTGATGGAGAGAAACAAGACAACTTACCGTCATGGCGCCGCCTGAGCGGCTGGCCACCTCCATTGAAGCCATGGTGCGCGGGTGTACAGTGACGATGGAGGAAAGGATGACTCTTTTCTGAGTCCCCGGCTGCTGCGATGGAGTCGTTTGTAGATTTTGGTGGGGGCGAGTTCGGGGGAAATTTTTGGATCAATTGTAAATTGGCAGGAGCGGATTGGAGTTTGTGGGCTAGATCCGGTGATGTGGGGCTCCACCTGCGCCGACCACCGGCCGAGGGGAGGTGTGGATTAATGAATGGAGGAAGCTATTCACAACACAGACATGACAGATGAGTTGATATAACAGAATAATTCAGTCGGAATGCCCATTGTGCATATTACTTGTTTCCATTCGTTCAATGCTTTGTATTATCATGGGTGCCGCATCCTCACCCTGACCAAGTCCACCTATCTATCAAAACAACCATTCAATCCTTCATCTCAAATACATGCATCCTAATACACAGCGACTCCATCAGCATCCTCCAGCCATAACGCCGCCAGGTCCTTAGCCAATCCCAATCGCAACTTTCGAAGCACATCCTCTCCCTTGGTCGTCGCCAACCAGGGCTTTCTCCAATCCCATCCTCTGTGCACCTTGCCTCCTGCTGAGATCGACTTGTGAAGATGATTTACCAGCATGGAGCTACCGCTCATGACATAACTGCTTCCGCTCAGTGAGGATGTCGATTTGGCCATCAGATCTTGTGGGCTCGATCCCTTTAGACCCTGAGCAGATTCCAGTACCAGACGGAAGAAGTCGTTACATGTCGAATATACTCGTTCGCCGACAGTCTGGATATCCTCAATCGCCTTCATCAGAATGTCAATCTGACTCAGTGTGATGACTCCGGGCGACTGGTTGATAAAGACAGTAGCCTCGCCGAGCAAGGCCAGCAAAAAGTCCTCGCTTACTACAGAGTCTCGAGTGTCGTCATAAAGTCCACCGCGGATATTGTCGCCAGAGCTGGAAATGACGGCCACCAATGCAGACGCTGCTTGCTTCTTGAGCTTCAGAGCCCTCGTGGGCGAAATGGCTTCAAGATCTTCCGCGTCTCTAGTTTCGTAGAACTTGCGCAGCGTCGCGTAGCCACTCAGCATCCGGCCAAGAAGCTGAGCAGCCTCCAAGTCCTGCTTGGCACGTCTCTCCAGGGTCTCGGTACGCTTCCGCAGCAGGTCCCTCAGTTCTCCGTCAAGATCCTTCTCCGAAGGGTAGACTGTGGATTGAACGAGCGAGTAGGACATGAGCAGGTTGAGCACATCACGAACCTTCTCGGGTCGGTGAGAGAGCGCATAATACCAAAGGGCGTCACCGTATCGGTGTGATGCGTTGGACAGAATCTCTGCAAAGGTCTATCCAGACGTTAGCTTGAACCAGAACCAGGATGATGTATATATCTCTTACCTCTGCTGTTTCCTCGGCATAGTTGATCATGCCCAGGTCATTCAATATCGCCCAGATCTTGTCGACCGTTTGGCTCGAGTCCTCGTCTAGTGTGCCGAGAAGATCTCGAAGAAGTTCACCAACCGTCTCCTCGGATTTCTCAGGAGAGTCCATTCGGCCAAGAACCTGGATAGCCATCTCCCAGCCGTCACGCTCGGGCGACAGCTGCTCAATGCCAGCCAGCTCCCTAGCGTACAGAACAAGGGTTGTGTCCTTGATCCCCTCCAATTCATCGGCCCCTGGCCGAGCCACTCCCAACAGTGCAAGGTCATCCATGTCCAGAGTATCAAGAGGCAAAGGACTTGGACCCTCGGGAGCGGGAAGCCATTCACCCAACGAGGCAATCTCTGCCACGGTGCAGGCTAAAGGCAAAGACCACACTCGAAGGAATCCCAAAACGGCATTGACGTTGCCCTCAAAGGCAGATGCAATAGCCACCTCGACAGGGTTCATTACATTAGGGTTAAGATCCGAGTCGATGACCATGTGGAAGGTGGTCGTCAGTCGCTCGAAATAGTCTTCTGAGCCCGCGAATCGAGACGACGCTCGGAGGGCTTGTGACTGAGAGAGCTTGAGCGTCTTGTGGCGTTGGTTGCCGTCGTCCCACCATCCAAACAGACCAACAGTTGCTTCACACCAATCCTGGGCAACCTCCATAATGGCCTCGTGGTTTCCAAGCACGATACCGTAAACGGTTTGCAGGTTTTCGTAGATATCCCAGGGGATCTGGCTCGAAGCCTTCCGGGCCATTGTGGACAGCGATTGTGGTTGAGGTGAGAAATCATCATCCAGTAGGTCTTGGCCAGTCTGATCCTTGCCTTCGGCAAAGAGCGTCATTCTGTTCAGAGAACCGCGTGCCTGGATTCGGAACAAAGTCCAGTTGCTATTCCAGATGTCCCATTCCGATCTCGTAGCAGGGCATTGGTCGAGGATCTCGCAGGTAGCGGCAGCAAACCGTCTGACGTTCTCAAGGGCCTTGCCTGTGTACGCCAGCTCACCTCGGGGTCCGCGGCGAACATTCTCCCAACCAGCCTCTCTCAGCAGTTTGGACGCGCCAGCAACATCTCCGCGGAGCAGGGCGCATCGTACTGTCTGCCAGAACAGGCTATGGCAAGCAGGGCTGGGGCTGTAACGGTTGATCTCGCGCACTTGGTCAGGGTAGAGGTTGTGGCTGGTCTGCATCCAGTCGAAAAGGATCTCGGGCAAGGGCGGCGTCTTCTCCTCGTCTGTGTTGCTGTCAAAGCGGGTGTGGTGCATTCGAAGGATTAGATGTGCGATATAAGATGCCTTTTCAAAGGGAACAGCGTTGGGTCCTGGGCCAATTGTCGCAAAGTCTTCTCCTTCTGGTTGGGGTAGGGCGTCAACGTATTGGTTCCAGAGCTCGACCAGACGGTATGTGATATTGGCGAGAGAGTTATCCATCTTTTCGACATCTTCTTCAGGGCCGACTCCCTCCTCGTAGAGCCGGCAAACGAGCTGTTCGGTGTTGATGAGCAGGTCTGCAGGCTCGACGACTCGCGCAGGTTCATGCTGGCTATAGAGGTTCTTGGCAATCGAAGCGAATTGGAAGCCCTGTTTTCTAGCAGTCATACCCAAATGAGCTGAAGACTGCCTAAAGATGCTCTCTGCCTCCCTGCGAATTCGATTCGTCGCGGCCGGTGTGTTGAGCATCATCAGGTCTGACTCGTCGCCAATGATCGGCTGCCCATAAGGTCGATCATCGTGGCGCATGTTCAGAAACATATCAGGGTCAGAGGAGCCCTCTCGTTCCGCGAAAAAGGGGTCGTCGTCTTGGGGTTCTCCGAGGGCATCCTCGTCAATGTCTTGGTCGATAAATCGTTCAATCTCGGCGTCGACTTCGTCATCGTCCTCCTGTCCTTCGTCGGGAATGGTTGACATGCGGAAAAGGCTTCCCCGGTGAGGCGGAAGCTCCATTTCTCCTTCGGCATCTTGTTCCTCCTCTTCCTCTTCGTCTGCGGCGCTAAGCTGGCGGCTCAGGGCTGAAGGCTGTCTTCCTCTAATCGAACGGCCGAGCGGGTTACTCGAGGTACTCGTTCGACCACCACCACCAAAAAGACTTCTCCCAGACCCGGTGTTTGAGACTCCGAAGTTGAGGGGTTTGGTATCGGTCATACCGTGCATCATGGAGCTCCCCAAGAATGAGGCCGTCGGCGCGCCAGCGGGCGTGAAAGAAGCGACCGAGGAGGGTGGCGGCCCGGCTGGAGTCGTCGAGGGGTTGTCGCCAAGGAAAGAGAATCCCGTGCCATAGTTCTGGCCCTTCTCCGGCGTCGAGGGTGCCGGGCTGGCGGGAGGGCTCGAGTCGGGAACAACGAATCTGAAGGCCATGATGCGAGGAAGCTAGGCTGCGAGAGCTCCCGGAGCCTCAAATGACGGTGTAGTTTGGCGCAGCGATGGCGGAAAGGTCCGTCATACGTCCAGTCGGTAAGAGCGCTGTTTTCGCATTAACGGTCGTCCTCTTGCGACGCGACGAATGGCGATGTTTGATGAGGCGTTGGGTTGACAAAGTTGTCGTTGACTGCGAGCTGAGACGCGCCTGGGATATTTTTTGGGAGCTATCGCGATAGGCAACGCATGGTCCGGTGTTTATCCGGCACAAGAAACACCTTGTCCCCGTTGTTCCACTCATTATTGTCCACCCCGCTTGATCAAGGCGAGCGACAAAATTGCTGATGCATTTACATTTTTTTCGTATAGAGACAGTCGAAGTGGACACTGGCTGAGCTTATTTGCGACCTCACCTCTAGCTGTATTGTTGGAACACTTTTCAGGGATGGGTACGTCGTAATTCTATAGATCGTTGTTGTTTCTCAGAGGAATCTGCTTGACAAGCACGACCCTCAAAAGGCCATTGTTCACCTAAAATAAGAGATTTCGGTGACGACTAAACTGGAATGTGAGGGGAGAGCAGAGCATCCATCCCCAATGGTTAGCGTAGGCGCGCAGAGTTTTCTTCGGAGAGCTTCTCGTTTCTTCTTACGAAGCCTCATTTCTCCTGATGGAACCTCTTATCTTTAAGGTCCGGAACCGCCTCCGCTTTGCTTCGGTCTTTTGGACCAGCCACTGAGCCAAGCTACATAGTACAACTGAGGTGATCATGAACTTGCCGAATGCCACCGCGAAAAGCGATGGTGCAAGTGGGCACGGCATCAGTGGACGGGCCACGGAACCCCTTCCGACCCCGTGAATGGACAAACTCCACGACGCTGCAGCAATGAGAGCGCCTCTGCCTGAGTCACGCCGGGCGTTGCTGATCAAGACCGTCGGTCTCGTCGGTCTCATCTGCCGAAGCCGCAGGACTGCGCCCACTTGCGTGTCTTGCGTGTCTCGTCAGTTACCCATCTTCGGGAAGCGTTTACCTCATGCCCCGGTGCCATCTTGCAGTTCGCACCAATGGCGCAGCACCTCGGCACGCCCAGCCAACCTCCCCGCACTCTGTTCCCACGCAAATCCAGTTCCGGGAGCCATCACGGTCCAATGGGCGAGGTCCCTCAGGTCGGCACCGCGTCAGTTTTCCTATCGCAGCCGAATTGTGCGTGTGGATTTTCACCTCTATTGCGGGGTAGGTAGCAGCTTTCCGGAGTTGCTCGGGGATCGGAATCTGGCGTTACGGGTTTCCAACAGTCTACATAAACAGTTTGCGCACTTGGTCGTAACTGAGAAGAAGCATTGAAGTCCATCCCTCCTCCCCAATTGTCTGTCGATTTTTCTTCTCTCCTTCATTGACAGTTCAATCTTCCATCTCAACAAGACACAATGGCTTCTACTGCTGGCAAGGTATGTTTTGCTGCCACCCTATGCTACCCCTCATCTATGCCCAATACCCCGCCCTGAGTTGATGGGGATGGAACCTTCGCGATGGAAGAGCTTGAGTTGACCTCATGGCGTAGACCATCACTTGTAAGGCCGCCGTCGCCTGGGAGGCCGGCAAGCCCCTCTCCATTGAGGACATTGAGGTCCTTCCCCCCAGGGCCAACGAGGTCCGTATCCAGATCTACTACACTGGTGTTTGCCACACAGGTTAGTTCTTTGCATGCCTCGTCATCAAGCTCCGAGCATCCGCTTGGCCTCGTGAGCAGCATGAGCAGTTAGCTGATACTTTTCAGATGCCTACACTCTGTCTGGCAAGGACCCCGAGGGTGCTTTCCCCATCGTCCTCGGACACGAGGGTGCTGGTATCGTCGAGTCCGTTGGTGAGGGCGTCACCAACGTCAAGGTCGGCGACCACGTCGTCGCTCTCTAGTAAGCTCTCACACAGTGCCCTCTTGTCGTAGCATCACCTAACCTTGCCTCACCAACAGCACCCCCGAATGCAAGGAGTGCAAGTTCTGCAAGTCCGGCAAGACCAACCTCTGCGGCAAGATCCGAGCCACCCAGGGCAAGGGTCTGATGCCCGATGGCACCTCTCGATTCCGATGCAAGGGCCAGGATCTGCTCCACTTCATGGGCACTTCCACCTTCTCCCAGTACACTGTCGTCGCCGACATCTCGGTCGTCGCCATTGAGCACGATGCTCCCATGGACCGAACCTGCCTGCTCGGCTGTGGTATCACCACCGGTTACGGTGCTGCTACCATCACCGCCAACGTCCAGCAGGGCGACAACGTTGCCGTCTTCGGTGCCGGCTGTGTCGGTCTGTCCGTAGTCCAGGGTGCCGCCGCCCGCAAGGCTGGCAAGATCATCGTGGTCGATGTCAACCCTTCCAAGAAGGCTTGGGGTGACAAGTTCGGTGCCACTCACTTCGTGAACCCCCTTGACCTTGACGGCCAGACCATCCAGGACAAGCTCATCGAGATGACTGATGGTGGCTGCGACTACACCTTTGACTGCACTGGCAACGTTGGTGTCATGCGCGCTGCCCTCGAGGCTTGCCACAAGGGTTGGGGTGAGAGCATCATCATCGGTGTCGCTGCCGCTGGCCAGGAGATTTCCACCCGACGTAAGTTAACATCCAACTTATCAAGACGTGAAGAGACTAACACATTTCACAGCATTCCAGCTTGTCACTGGCCGTGTGTGGAGAGGATGTGCTTTCGGTGGTGTCAAGGGTCGCTCTCAGTTGAACGGCCTCGTCGCCGACTACAAGAACGGCGATCTCAAGGTCGACGAGTTCATCACTCACCGCAAGGTGCTTGGCGAGATCAACAACGCCTTCGAGACCATGAAGCAGGGAGACTGCATTCGTGCCGTCGTCGACATGCTGAAGCTTGACCCCAAGATTTAATGACCCAAAATGTAGTATAAATGAATGATAATTGAGTAACGACGAGACTCTTTGACCAAAGTGAAGTGAAGATGGCGTGGAGCGGCCCTCTTATATGGATCGATCCGGCACATAGCTACCTTGATGGCCACTTCACTCACCCGGTCTGATTCGTACCAGGCAGTGTGCAATGCGTACCTGTTTTACACGTGCATTCATTACGAGTCTTTTCTGGCATTGATTCTTGGTCCAGGAGAGCTGACAAGGTGGAGGTGATTGCTGGCAGCTCATTGACTTTTCATGACACCACGTTGTGTAGCTCACGAAAACTGACCGGCTGTCATTATTCAAGGCTACTCTTCTACCTGCCCTGCCAATTGATTCTGCCAATGAGGCTTCAATAATGAGCGCTATCGAAGATGATGAGTCCGTAGATGGGGTCAGTTTTACCCATCATCATCCAATTCTCACAGAAGCTCTGTTGCTGCCCAGCAACCGAAACCTCCAATAGAGTCGACGGATTGGCTGCTTAGAAATTGGTCCCTGGCGGAACGTGCATCGAAATCCGGGGTATCCCCACTGTGGCCGCCGATTCGTCAGAGTGGGGACCTTTTGGCAATGGTTTGCCTCAGGAGACTTGACTCAAGAAACGCGTCTACGATTGAGCTTGATCCGAATATCGACAGTCGGTTTACAGTTCACAGCTCCAAACATGCGGACTTCTAGGGTATCTAGAGATGCCTCGAAGCTATTCGATCGCATATCGGACCCGATATCACCACCGAGACGAGTGACGAGATCATCACTTGCCCAATTCGCCTCGGCCTCCTCGACGAAAGAGTCCAAGCCTACGATTCGCGATATTGAGGATATCGCAGCCCCTCCCTCTCGAAAACGAAGGCGTGTCGTTGCCACGAAAATCGAATCATCGATATCTACAAGTTCCGTCAAGGCCGAAGCCGCCGACCAAACCCTCGATGACATCCCATCGCCGCCAGCCAAGGCACCGCGCCGCGCTCGCAAGCCCGCTCGCAAAACGACCAACCCATCGACCGGCGAAACAACTATAGAACCACCCTCCGACTGGGAGGCCATGTACGACGTGGTGAGGAAAATGCGAGCCCCTGGCGGACGAGCACATGGTGCAGCCGTAGACACAATGGGCTGTGAGCGGCTAGCAGATCGAAGCGCATCGCCCAAAGACCAGAGATTCCACACACTGGTGGCGCTTATGCTGTCGAGTCAGACCAAGGACACGGTGAACGCCGTGGTCATGAAGAGGTTGCAGACTGAGCTACCGCCGTACAAACAAGGGGCGCCGGTCGGACTGAACCTAGACAACATACTGGCCGTTGAACCGAAGCTCCTGAATGAGTTTATCTGGCAGGTGGGATTTCACAACAACAAGACAAAGTCTGTGCCTGCCCGTGAGACGGTCACCACTCGCGAGGATGGTTTGGCTAACCTAGTCCAGGTACATCAAGCAAGCGGCCGAGATTATTCGCGACAAGTGGAACGGTGACATTCCCGACACCATCGAGGGACTGACATCTCTACCAGGGGTCGGTCCCAAGATGGCCTACTTGTGCATGTCGGTCGCGTGGGGTCGCACAGAGGGTATCGGCGTCGACGTGCATGTGCATCGCATCACGAACCTCTGGGGCTGGAACAAGACCAAAAACCCAGAGGAGACGCGCGCAGCACTTCAGTCGTGGCTACCGAAAGACCGCTGGCACGAGATAAACCACCTGCTGGTCGGTCTGGGCCAGTCAGTATGTCTCCCTGTTGGGCGCAAGTGCGGCGAATGCGACCTGGGAATGGAGGGTCTCTGCAAGGCGGCGGATCGGAAGAAGGTGTTGGAGGGGCGGAAGATCAAGGCGGAGAAGATGGAGGTCGAGGCTCTAGACGGCGCAGCAGTCAAGGTCGAGGTTACACAAGACGTCGTGGTCAAGAAAGAGGAGGGTATCGATGGATGGGATGACAACAGTTGATCCGGCGGGGGAAGCCGCGGCCCCGCCTCCGGAACCAGCCACCCCATAATATATCCCAGCAAATGACAAGGCCCTGGCAGGAAACGATTCGACCACGTCTTTGAGGCCGACGAACGATGGCGCTGAGGGCGGGCGTTTTGAATAGACACTGAAAACACATCAATACCCACCGATAGATACCCTACAAACCGATCAGTTCTCACTGAAAAGCAAACAACTCCGCGGTCCAGACAGTGGGTTAGGCCAAGATGGCGCTATTGTATGCGCGGGCCTGAGCCGCTGCTCACGAGATCATTTACGCGCCCGATACGATATCGGAGATAAGACGGCGTCTTGCCCTCGTTCAGCTGGCGTTGGCAACAGGGTCCTTGAATGGGAAGCCAGACCAGACCCAGACCCGGGGCCAGCAGTACCACGTAATCAAGCCAAGGCGACGGATCGTCAGTCCATTCTGAGTCAAGGTCAAAGTCACCGCCTCTGCAATTGTCGGTTGATTCCGCCCAGTTGGCTGCTGCTTCTGGTCTTGATTCGCACGGCTGAATGTGAATATGAATAGACGGTTCCATTGTTTGATTGTGCGAGGGTGAATCAATTCAAAAGGCTTCCCCCGCTGAAATGGGGAATCTGCTATTGTCCCCAAAGCCATGCATCCTGTACGCCAACGCAGCATCCTCAACTACCCGAGAATAGAAATGTACACAACGGCGGGCAACGCCTCGCAAGGTCCTGTGGATTGTAGATGCCACCAAAATAAAAATAAAAAATCAACGAAAGCCAAACCCCATCATTACGTCGTCGCCGTCAAGGATAACGCCTTTCGGTGGGCCGTGGGAGTGACGCCCGTCTCCCGGGCCGGCGCTCGGTGTTTCTCGTTGGTCGTGCTTATACGCCCCGGATGACCTGGGTTCGCTCCGACTCGAGTTGCGCAGCGTTGCGTTCGTGAGACTGCTTCTTGCACTGGATGGTTTGTTAGCAAGACTGAACCTCAAGACAATCGAGTCTCAAACTTACGTCCTCGAGACCAGTGCACTTGTGGTCTTCTAGCAGACGATGCTTGCCGCAGAAGTGCCCTTGGCAGAAGGAGCAGTCGCCGACGATGCGCTGGGCGGGCTCCCGACATTGAGCGGCGGTGCATCGAATTCGCTTGGGAGGCATGTTTGCGGTTGTTGGTTTGGGAAGTAGGCGGTAGAAGATGAAGAAGGTGCAGTAGCCGTCGAGATGCAGAGACGGTGAGAGTGCAGATGGTAGAGAGAAAGAGTCGAGAGAGCGGTAAGAAGGTGTTCGACGAGACGATTTAATAGTCGGAGCCCGGGAGCAGGTGAATGCGCCTTTGGAACTCGGTAGAAGAGCGAACCCGGGGGAAGGACGAGATTCACACACACACGCAACGAGAGTGAGTGATCAAACAAGACGTTCAAAGAGACAACAGCAACGAACGGACAGAAGGGGACCCAGGCCGGGCTTTATAAGGAGGCGAGGCGGCTGATGAATGAATCATGCTCGGGTGGAGCCAGCGGTCTGTCTTGTTCGCCTCTAGCTTCGCTCTCACCACATCCACATGCCGTCGACAGGGGAGGAGTACATACTGACCCCAGGCGAGGCAGCGGCAGCGGCAGCGGCATACAGTACGAAGTAGTACACACGATACCTACCTAGGTACGGAAAGATGAGGAACGAAACAAGACAGCCTGCCAGCCAGAGCAGGGGACCAACGACCAACCCAGGCAAGGCAAGCCTTGCAGGTACCTGGTGGTCCAGAATGCAACCCAGATTCTGCTGCTTGCTGCTCGCTGCCACCGTTTCCCTCCATGCCTCATTAGCTTCAGCAACCGCCTGGCTGCATCGACATGTACATGGTTGGCGTACAGTATTCCCATGGAGCCGGGCCTCAGTCTCGGCCGTCGCCAAACCGAAAAAAAACCTAGACACGGCAGAAACCCGTGGAAACACGCCCCCCGGCTCTAGTCTGGGTACTCCCCTCCAACTTCTGTACTGTGCTGTATGTACACGGGCACGGGCAACGAGTGTGTGTTGTTGTTGCGCTGACCAAGGCGAACCCGGACGGGCCACTTTTACCCGCAGAGGCGCTGTTCCTCTGGGGGAGGACTGGAATGACCAAGCCGGACCCGGGACTCCAGAGAGAAGAGCGAGAGAGAGGCGAGTTGAAGGGTCACCGCGAGGCTCCGAAAGCGGTGGAGGCGATGCTGCAAAGGACTCCATGGGGCGGGGCCCCCGTACAGTACAGTTACAGCACAGACAGAGAGACAAGAGAGAGAAGCGTACCGTAAGGTAGCGTAGCGCCAGCGTGACGTCGATCAGGTGGGCGGATAAACCGAAGCACAATTGAGGCCGACAATGACGGCAGACGGAGACGGGATGGTTTGCAATCTCTTGATTCTCGCCGGATCCTTGCTGACCACGGTGGCAGCACCGCTGAGGACTGCACGACCGATGCCAATGGCTTCATCCAGCGTCTTGTGCCTCAAACGTCCGCTGCCTCGGCTGCCGCTCCAGAGGCCTGGCTCTGTACCTACGCCGTCCTGTCCATGGACCTTGGACGGACCCTAGACTGGCTGCCAACAGGTGCTGTTGGCCTGGGCCCGTGGGAGGTGGTCTACGTACTCCAGCTTCCGCCTGTTGACTACCGTGGGCCCCCGGCACGTTCCCAGGGATTCCATCCATGTCGTGGGACATTCTGATGGGCGATAACCGGGGTAGGGGGATCCATTTGCAGTCAACCCTGTCAAAGGACCGCTACCCTGCAGAAAAAGGGCCTTCGTCAAGGTCCTCTTCTCCCTCACACGCCCCCCAAACCTGCCTTGAAAGGGAATATGCTTGAATGCATGGGGATCGGCCCCCCAACAAGCAGGTTCGTCGCCTGGTGCGCCGGGAAGCCACTGCATCATGCGGCCAGCCAATTGATTCCGGCGGAGACGGTGTCCCAGTCTCTTCTCTCGGAGCCGGGGGCGAGTCAGGCCTGGATGCGTCTCGATGCCGCGAGCATCCCGTCACCGTCGTCGTCCCTCCGGCGGCAGCGAATTTAGGCGCTTACGGTGTGCTACATGGGAGCAGAGTGCGCGCGCCGAGCTGGGTACACGGGAGCAGGGCATTTCATTGACGACCTTCTTTGGAATAAGAGTACGAGCGTCAATCTTGTCAGCCTCGTTAATGCCCCCGACGCCTTGTCTTCAAACCCCCACAGCGGGTGGCTTTCTTCCCTGTTGTTTGAAGGAATGACGCGAGAGCCGTGAATCCACTCGTCAAACTTCTCGTCATTTGGGAAAAGTCCACGGGATCCAAGCCACAAGATTGCCATTTATTAGTGCAAGATTCAACCGGTGAATACCTGCAACTACATCCTGGGGCATACATACTGTTGGGTTGAAAAAAGTCGTCTTCAAACTGGTGAGATTGGTGGGCTGTTTGCCAAGCAAGGTCGTTTAAAAAGACTTGTCATGTCGACTGTTGATAGATCATCAACTGATGCAAAAGTCGACTCCTGGGACGAGTTTCCCTACTCCCCGCTGCATGAGAAATGTAGGGATCTGCTGCCAACGGCATCATGTTATCAATCGTATTTCCCTCATTCCGTGATATGTTCGAGAGCCCCGGTGCTCGAGCCGGCGTCCTCCGTGTCCCATCTGCCCGGCATTCCTTGCTCCGTGCGCCCCGGGGACGCCGGGGCCGGACTTTGAAAGCTGGAATCATGCCGCATACCTGACGTGAGGAAAGCTGTGTAACACAGCACTGTCCTTCACTGCCACAAAAAGAATCGAACTTTGTTCTGGCATGCCCTTCTGGAGCTTCCCTTGTGTCTTGGATGTTTCCCTTGGTTGCCGCTAATTTGAGTCAATCCCGCCACATCCGAAGAGCCGGGTTCTAGTGCGGCTTCCATTGACTCTTAAGTTCTGGGGATCCCAATTTGTCGACGCCTAGTGCCTCTTGCATACCTACCTATTCACCTATACTTGATCAATCGATCGAATTCCTGCAACAAGATCTGTGGAAGTGGTCCACTATCTACCAACTTGGAGATCGGGTCCTGTCCCACACCCGGGCTATAAGCAAAACTAAGCGACAGGGATTATCAAGCAAGGAAAACTCAGCCGTCATCGTATAGGGGTTAGTACATCAGTTTGTGGTCAAGTTGAAGCACTGAAAACGCAAGTTCGAGTCTTGCTGACGGCAATCCTTTCTTTTTTGCATTTTCCGCCTCTTTTTTTTTCTTCAGCCTTCAAAGACGGAGGAGGCTGTCTTTAAAAGACTCTTTTACATCACCATCCCGCAACAAGAAACAAAAGCCGTCATCGTATAGGGGTTAGTACATCAGTTTGTGGCTCATGTGAAGCACTGAAAACGCAAGTTCGAGTCTTGCTGACGGCAAATCATTTCTTTTTGTTCATATCCACGGTTCTTGGGTCGTGATGGGTTCATTTTTGCTACTTCTACATATTATGGACCCTGCCCTTGCGAGTTGCTTGGTGCAAGATGTCCATGGATGCTTGGATCCGTCACATTCGCAGTTTGGTGTCCGTTGGTGTTTACATACCTACTTTTACACGCAAGTGTTAGTTGTTCGAGTTTTCTTGGTACACACTTTGCTACACTATGTCCCTCTTTGCCCTTTCCTCGATTGCTTGCTCTCATTGTCCGCGTGCTTATAATATGCCATTGGCAATGCTCATCGTGAGAAGATGTGACCTCAGTGCCTTAAGGTGTCGTTGAATCATCAATGCTCTTTACCGGTCCTCGGCTTCCATCCGGTTGGTGAAAATAACGTGGCGGCCCGACACCCGTAGAGTTTGTTTTCGGGTAGCTTTCGCTGGTACTGGCCTTATTCGATACTGCTACTTGCTGATATACCCTGATAATCTAATTAGGAGGGTTGCCTGTTGTTAAACAAACGGCTAGTTTATCAGTTATTTGAGATCCCAAACGACAAGCTCCCGGTACTAATTGCCAATAACGGAACGTGGGGTCCATACATGACGTCGACAGCCATTCACCTTTCCCGACGCTCTTTGACTTACAAATACATCGGCCTCGCATAACTAATCACCCGTTTCTTCTCCTGCAGCTATTTTCGTCTTGCTTCTTTCGACCTTGATAAGATAGCCAGGTCAGGCTGTCGGTCTCCCGTCTTTAGTATTCCGCGTCTCTTCCCCTCCTCATTGGATCGACCCGTACCTCCACCATGGCATCAGCACCTAAACACCGCGGTATTAGAATCGCCATTGACCGTGGCGGTACTTTTACAGACTGTGTCGGCGAGAGCAATGGAGAGGAAATTATCATCAAGCTCCTCTCTGAGGACCCGGCGAACTACAAGGATGCCCCGCTTGAAGGCATCCGACGCATCATGAGCCATTTCCTGGGTCGAGACATTCCTCGAGGCGAAGCCCTAGACACTTCTCAGATTGACTCCATCCGCATGGGAACCACTGTTGCCACCAATGCCTTGCTCGAACGCAAGGGCGAGAAGATTGCCATGGTGGTGACCAAGGGCTTCAAGGATTGCTTGACCATCGGCAACCAGTCAAGACCTAAGATCTTTGACTTGGCTATCCGGAAACCAGATGTTTTGTATGAAAAGGTTGTTGAGATCGAGGAGCGAGTTACGCTTGAGGACTACGCAGAAGATCCCGAAAGAACGACCACAAAGGCAGAGGCCCAGGTTGGGACCAAGGAGGCCGAGGGAAAGACTCTGGTCCGTGGCTTGTCGGGTGAGACTGTGAGGATCCTCAAGAGGGCCGAGGAACAAGACGTCCGATCGAAGCTCAAGGAGGTATACGATCAAGGTATCCGGAGCATTGCCGTTTGTCTGATGCACGGCTACACATACCCAGACCACGAGGCGTTGATTGGCCGCATAGCCAAGGAGATTGGCTTTCAACACATCTCGCTAAGTCATGAGCTCATGCCCATGATTAAGCTTGTTTCTCGAGCTACCTCTGTCTGTGCCGATGCTTATCTCACGCCAGCCATTCGCAAGTACATTGATGGCTTCCAAGCCGGGTTTGAAGGTGGCCTTGGAACTCGCAGCGTTAAGGAGGAGAAGGGCGCCAAGGGGGCAAGGTGCGAGTTCATGCAAAGTGATGGTGGGTTGGTGGACGTGGACAAATTCACTGGCTTGAAAGCCATTCTCTCTGGTCCAGCAGGAGGTGTTGTTGGATACGCCATCACCTCTTACGACGACGAGACCAAGACACCCGTGATTGGGTTTGATATGGTATGTACAAATTATCGGCCTTGAACCCGTGCTCTACTAACAGCGAACAGGGTGGTACTAGCACAGATGTCTCGAGATATGGAGATGGGCGATACGAGCACGTCTTTGAGACCACCACAGCTGGCGTCACCATCCAATCCCCTCAGCTGGACATCAACACCGTGGCAGCAGGCGGTGGCTCTCGTCTCTTCTTCAGAAACGGTCTCTTCGTTGTTGGGCCTGAATCCGCTGGCGCTCACCCTGGTCCCGCGTGTTATCGCAAGGGAGGCCCAGCCACCGTCACTGATGCCAATCTGGTCCTGGGTCGTCTTCTACCTGAGTTCTTCCCCAAGATCTTTGGAGAGAACGAGGACCAAGGACTTGATGTTGAGGCCAGTAGAAAGGTACTTCAAGAGCTGGCTGATCAGGTAAACCAACAGAGCGACAAGAAGTTGTCGGTAGATGAGGTTGCCTATGGCTTCTTGACGGTGGCCAACGAGACCATGACCCGGCCTATTCGATCTATCACCGAAGCCAAGGGTCACGATTCATCTAAGCACCGGCTCGCGACATTTGGTGGTGCTGGAGGACAGCACGCTGTTGCTATTGCCGAGTCCTTGGGAATTCAACAAATCCTTGTTCACAGATACTCTTCTGTTCTTTCGGCCTACGGTATGGCATTGGCAGATGTTGTTGACGAGCGACAGGAGCCTGAATCCATGGTGTGGAAGGACAATAAGGATGTTGTTGGTGAGCTGCAGAAGAAGATGGGGAAGCTCAAGGACCAGGCAAGACAAGCTCTCAAGGAACAAGGCTTTCAAGATGACGAAATCGCATTCGAAGAGTATCTCAACATGAGGTACCGCGGTACAGAGTCCGCACTCATGATTGTCAGACCTAGCCTAGAAGAGGCCAAGGAGAGCTTTGGAGGCAATGACTGGGACTTTGGACAGGCCTTTGTGAAGCAGCACCGCTACGAGTTTGGATTCACTCTGGATGAACGGGATGTCATTGTTGACGATGTTCGTGTTCGTGGTATTGGCAAGAGTTTCCGCCAGAGCGAAGAGACGGTTGACAAGCAGCTCAAGGCCTTGAAGCAACAGGCTGTCCCTAACAAGAAGAAACTCAACAGCCAGCAGGTTTACTTTGAGGGAGGAAGACAGGAAACCCCAGTCTTCAAACTCGAGGATCTGGAAGTTGGCGACTCTATTCCTGGACCAGCCATGCTTGCGGATGGCACGCAGACCATCGTGGTTACGCCAAAGGCAACGGCGGTTATTCTCAAGACCCACGTCGTCATCAACCTCGAGAAGGAGGGTTCAAAGTCTGAGTGAGTGTTCTAATCACTATTCACTCTCCTGTACTAACACACTTTAGGTCCGCCAAGACGACTGCAGACCGGGAAGTTGACCCCATCATGCTCAGCATCTTCGGTCACCGCTTCATGGCTATCGCTGAGCAGATGGGTCGTGCCCTACAAAAGACAAGCGTTAGTACGAACGTCAAGGAGCGGCTCGACTTTTCGTGTGCAATCTTTGACGCTACTGGCGGCCTCGTTGCTAATGCTCCTCATCTGCCTGTCCACCTTGGTTCAATGTCGACCTGCGTACGACGTCAGGCTGAGATTTGGAAAGGGAAGCTAGAGAAGGGAGATGTTATCATCTCAAATCATCCATCATACGGTGGTACTCACCTTCCTGATGTGACTCTGCTGATGCCGGCCTTTGATGAAAAGGGGGAGAACATTCTCTTCTACGCCGCATCGAGAGCCCATCACGCGGACATTGGTGGCATCAGCGCCGGTAGTATGCCTCCTCACTCGCGAGAACTATTTCAGGAAGGTGCCTCTATCAGGAGCGAGAAGCTGGTGAGCGGTGGCAAGTTCAACGAGAAGAGAGTTGTTGAGCTCTTTTACGAAGAACCCGCCAAGTACCCCGGATGCAGTGGAACACGTTGCTTGGCCGACAACATCAATGACCTGAGAGCCCAAGTCTCTGCCAACCAGAAGGGCATCTCGTTGATTGAGACTCTGATCGCCGAGTATGGCCAGGAAACCGTTCAGTTCTACATGGTTCACATCCAGAAGAATGCCGAGTTTTGTGTCCGTCGACTCCTGAAGGAGGTGCATAAGCGATTCGAAGGCAAGGATCTCTCAGCTGTTGATCACATGGACGACGGATCTCCTATTCGTCTCAAGGTTCGTATCGACGCAGAGAAGGGAGAGGCCGAATTCGACTTTGCAGGAACCGGCCCTGAAGTCTATGGAAATATTAATGCGCCGCAAGCCATCACGTACAGCGCCATCATCTACTGTCTGCGGTGCCTCATTTCAGAGGATATTCCTCTAAACCAGGGATGTCTGAAGCCGATTCACGTCAAGATTCCCCCCAAGTCTATCCTGTCTCCGTCCCCAGGCGCGGCAGTTGTTGGCGGAAACGTCCTCACCAGCCAGCGCATCACCGATGTCATCTTCAAGGCTTTCCAAGCCTGTGCAGCCAGTCAAGGTTGCTGCAACAATCTGACATTTGGCTTCGGTGGAAACCAGAACGGAACCAAGGCCATCAAGGGCTTTGGCTACTACGAGACGATTGCTGGTGGAAGCGGAGCAGGTCCCGACTGGGAGGGCACCAGTGGAGTTCATTGCCACATGACAAACACTCGAATCACAGACTCTGAGATCTTTGAACGACGGTACCCTGTGCTTCTTCGCGAGTTCTCTATTCGATCGGGTTCAGGAGGGCGTGGTCAGCACCACGGTGGCGATGGTGTGATTCGCGACATCGAGTTCCGCATTCCCCTTCAAGTCTCTATTCTCAGTGAACGCCGAGTTTATCACCCTTATGGTCTGAACGGCGGAGGAGACGGAGAATGTGGTCTCAACCTCTGGGTTCGCAAGGTGGAAAAGGCAAACTGGGAGTCTTCGCTGAAGCAGTTCCATGGTCAGGAGGATGCCGCCGAGGTGGAGTATGAGGAGAGGCACATCAACATGGGAGCTAAGAACACTGCTTCGATGAAGGCTGGAGACCGTATCATTGTGTGCACTCCTGGAGGAGGTGGATGGGGAGCTGAAGGGACAGAGAGCATAGCGAAGAGAAAGGTCGATCACACAGAGGCATGGCGGAAGGGCAGTGGCAGCGCGCGGGAAGAGACGGCACTCCAGGCTTAGACAGCCAAGAAGAGGAGTTGGCTACCCGTTCGGTTGCGTCTGAAAGCAGGCTGTAGGCTATCTACCGTAGCAAAAGAAAAGTGCCGAATGTATCTTGCGTGAATTACGACTCGTCACATACGTCCACTGTAACCGACATGCCTCCAAAACCAGGCAGAAAAGCTAGGAATGGCCAAGCCCTGTATTCACAGAGCCTCGAATACGTTCCTAAACTTCCACCCTTCCCCAGGGATTCCGCCAAGGGAGATATCCCGGAATAGCAGCGGCATCTGAGTCAGTGTTGGGTCCAGGATCCAAATCAGGAATTGTCTGAGGAGTTGTTCGACGCCACTATCACCGATTGACACAACCGGCCTTGAATCATTGGAGAATCGATACAAGGGAGAGGGGTGGGTGTGGGTTTGAGGGGAAAGACATTGCCGTGAACTGGGGACAAAGATAGAGTCACCCTGAAACTTGGACAGGATGAGACATTTTGTTCCTTTCCCCGCCGTGAACCGCGTGCGTGATGGATCTACGTAGTTGCTCTTTTCTCATTTTTGACATGTGATGGCTCGCATTATGCAGTGTCTTGGCCAAAATCTTGATATTGAAGACATCGCGGCGACTCTACGGCTGAGGGCTTCATCCTCCCTTCGACCCCAAGACGGCTGATTCGTACGAAACTTGACGAGTTGGTCATGTTGTGGTTGAAGGGATAAGCCATGATCTGATCGGATAACTATTTTGAGCCCTTCTAAGCGAGATGGACGTTGAAGCTATTTTCGTCCCATCTTGAAAGCCTGATCAAGCTTATTTTTACCCGGATGATAGACGGACCCCAAGAAACGTTTAATCTGGAACGGCTCTAAAGATAGGTAGAACAAGTACGAATAATTGATTTATTCTTGGAGAGAGGGATTAGATACTATCCGAGATCTTGTCTTTGGTTAGAATACGAGGACGGCTTAAGTTGAGTGCCTAAGGGAGGAAGGCACCACCGCCTGCTTCTTTCTCGAAGCGAGCCGTCATCGTCCAAAAAGGCAAGAGCAAACGATGAACGTGAACCTGAGGACGCAACGGGAAGGCACCAAATGCCAAATCCAAATCCCCCTCGCTCGGCCTTTTTCCCTCGTGACAAAACTTGGACCTTTCAACATCCCAGAGAAACGAAACTCGCCCACCCACCACTGACTCAATCCCGCTTCAACCCCACGACGACAACCCCGACAATCTGGATCAATGGCGGCTGCGTCCGACTCGCATGCATGTCCAACCTTAGGCAACCAAGATGCTCGCGAATCATGGTGCGACTCCCCCCGCGCGATCCTGGGTCAACTCGGGCAAGAGGATTCTCTGCCCCAATCCAGACGGACCGAGCCTCGTTTGTTTACAGGCCCAGCGAATCCCAGGGCAACGCCCAATCAACGTCTGGCTTCGTTGCCACCCTCTTTAACCCTTGTCAGCCCTACGGGAATCAGCAGGGATCCTTGCATGGCCGCGCATTAGCTCAACCAGTGATGGACCGGGGCCGAGACATGTTTGGCCCCCAACCCCTTGGACTCTTTCAAGCTCAAAGGATCTTCAGTCGCCCCTAGTTGCCCCGTGGACCGCGGCCTTGTTCCAGTCTGACGCGCTGCTCCAGGCTCCAAGCCCTTCTGCCTGAATAGTGCCGGTGTAGCCTGGCTCTCTGCATATCTCACGGCCAATGACGGACTGTCCGCTGCGCCGCGGATTCAGGGATGCATATCGGCGAGTCGAAACTCGCGATTTAGGAGTTTTTCGACTTCGCGACTCACCTGAAGCGATCATGCGGTTTTCAGTTGAAGACAGGAAATTGTCTCATTTCTGGACAAGTCCATTCCCCTAGCGTCTGGTTTGCGGATTGGTTGATGGCATTGACCCTCTGACAGAGAACCAACTTTGAGTGTATCGTTGTTCCTGTGGCTCGATCTAAACGGGCGAATGTGACAACCACCAACTTGCTTGATTGGCTCATCCCGTCGAGTGCCTGTCAATCGAGAAGGAGGTTGGGAATGTGGTGACTTTGGAGAAAGTCTTCTCACAACTGGATGGACATATCCACCGTGAAGACGAGTCTTTGGTCATTCTGGACTGCATATCCCACCGGCTTTTACCATCATCCCACAGATAGGGTCCCCATAGGGCTGAATTCAAGGCACCCCAAGGCGTCTTGTTCTTATGGGCGTCTCGTGCCGTTGCTTGTACCGTCTTTGTATCTCTTGCGGTTGAGCCAAGCACATTTCAGAAGTTTCTGACATAGATGTACAACTACTACCTCAGACGCAACGTGCCACCTGGGTTACTCTAACCCACACTTGAGGTCACATTCTCTCGGGATTTCTTTCCTTTCCGCTACTTTCCGCGTCTTCTGGGTACCCTTCACATTCTCGAGCGCCTAGTGGCGCCTCCAGTCTTGATATGGCCCCTTTTACTTGACAATTCGGACGTTTTACCTGAAGGGGTATCTATACACACTCCGCCGCTTACGACGACGAGGCAATGACAAGACTGCCTTCAGTCGGCCGAATCAACCTGCGGGTGTTTCTGTACTGGCATTCGTCCAGTATCCACCTGTTGAATTCACGGCAGACTGTCATGAGTTGCGAGTGGCTCTTGGCCCAGACAGAGGCCGCGAATTGCTTGCTTTGAGGGCTTCTGCCTATGGCAGACTCTCCTGGCTGTGTCTTTGTTTCTCGCCTTTGAGTCATACGGGTGTCCCAAGGGCGCAGTGTCTGTACAGCTCTCAAGATGGTGAAGCTTGCGTCAAGTGCTCAGGTTGCGGCTCTGCTGGTACTGCTCTGAGGCACTGCGTGGGAGCCCAAGCACAGCTCCAGGATCGAAACTATTTAGACCCAGAATCCCGCGGCCTGATGAAGCCTCAGTCACACTCTTCTCTACTCCTTCCTCACTACCCAAGGCATCATGATGAGAATAGCCATCGCTGGAGGCTCCGGCCTCGGATATCTCCTAGCCAAAGAACTCTCTGAAGCTGCAAACGCCTACAATGTCGTTGTACTATCCAGATTCGTTAGTACCCTTCTTTCAAGACTACGAAGCTCCTCTAACCAGAAACAGGATCGGTCTGAGTACTATGAATCACTCGATGTCCAAGTCATGCAAGTCAACTACGATGACTTCTCTAGCCTAGCATACGCCCTACACGGGGTCAACCTCGTCATATCCATCGTGAATGGAAATGAACAACTCAACTTGATCAATGCTGCTGCCCAGAGCGGCGTGCAATACTTTGTGCCACGCGAGTTCGAGGGATCCATCGAGAAGCGGCCAGGAGACCCTGACCCTCTTGACCCAACATCAAGTTCATCACAAGCAAGGCAACTGTTGCGGAGATGGGCAAGAACATCACCCATGAAGTGGACTGTCTTCTCTTGCGGTATCTTCATGGAGAGATTCCTGCCTCAGGGCCTCGGGAGCCTGACGATCGGATATGGTGCCAACCTCGCCGACCCAGGTTCCTACCTACTCGACGTCAACAACTACACAGCTGAGTATGTGGAAAAGAATGCCCAGGGCCGTTCTGTTCGTGTCTGCATGACTTCTGTGTATGATGTCGCCAAATTTGTCGTCGCAGCGATCGATCTCGGGCCTGCGAACTGGCCTCGTGAGCTCACGATGCGTGGCGACCGGGTGACACTTCGAGATGTTGTTGGCCAGTGCGGAAGGCAACTGAATGGTGTGTATCAGATCCAAACACCGTATCAACACAGAAGCTAACCCATCTATAGCTGCTTTCCAGCTTTCCCAGTGGCAGCTTACCGATCTACCACAGCTGGTAACCATGTCCTACGAGCAGGGTGACTTTGGAAGAGTTGCCTTCTATCAGCAGCTCCAAGCAACAGTCGAAGGACGATACGACTTTGGACAGACCTCGCTGAATGACATGGTTGATGCCAGCCCGTCCGTCGACGTTCAACCGATGAGGTTCCGTGACTGGCTGGCCGTGTACTTCCCTGGGTCCGCCTAGGGGAGTCGTGTTTCATTAGAACTCTCACATTCTTTCTTGTATTACTTAGGAATGGTTGCACACGATTTGAGACTATGTTTTTGGGTATGTTGGTATGAACTCTCCTTTCATTTTCACTGCTTGAGAAACTGGTGTTTGGATAACGCTGAGCTCACGCTCGGGTTGGGACTTGGTAGCAATACAATACAATACACTGCGAAGATGTCATCGCAGCTCTTTCGTTGACTCATTTTCATTCTCTTCGTCATTCTCATTATCATATCATGCATGTATATGACTCCCGTGACATGTGCTGCCGTTGCACCCAATCATGACGCCTGTTGAACTCCAAGCCGTCAGTGTTGAACATGACCCCCAAACCGCATCTAAAGTGTATCCTGCCGATGACCTGGCCCTCATGATGCTCATCTATCACGCCCCTGTTTATGATTCTTGCGCCAAGTTGGTCAACTAAGCCTCCTCGTTCGCCTTTTCCTCGCCCTCCTCGGGACTAAACTCATCTCCATACTCTTCAACGATCCATAGGCAAAACTTTTCCCACTCAACTTGCCATTCCTGTAGCCTCTTGGCCTTGACGCTGTCACCAAGGCTGGCCTCCTTAATACCCTTGACCCACTCTGTCTGGTTCTGGTCCTCAAAGGCAGACCATCTAACACTGTTCTCGGCAAGACTACCCAGACCAGCGAGACCGAGGTTCTTCCAGCCCTGTAGCGCCTGGAAGAAATCGTGGGACATGCCTGCGGTATCCTGGCCAAGCATGGCAGGGTCATCGTTGCAGAGACTGCAGGCGACTCCGCGCGCAAGGAGGGCGGGGAGGGGATGGGCTGTAACGGAGCCGCAGAGCCTGAGAACCTCGTTCGAGATGGGGCATGACTCGATGAGGATGCGCTTCTCCTTGACCATGTCGATGAGTAGAGGGTGCTTGAAGAGACTGAACCCGTGGCCGATACGTCGGGTTCCGAGCAAAATTGCATCAAACAGGTTTCCATCCGTGTCTGTTCCATCTCCCAATGTCTCTCCAGCGTGGAAGAAGAAGGGTAGGTTAACACCCTCCATGGCACACTGCTTGCGGAACCAAAACAGCTCCGGGAGCAGATCTGACAGCGGTCGACCCAGATCCTCAGCTCCGACGAGATCGTAGCCAGCAATCAGGTCGGGAAAGTTAATCTTTGTGGCGATGCAGCAGTCCATGTTTTCGATAATGTCACGGGTGGGAAGTCTGCGAATGGTGGTCCAGATGGTGGTGAGACCCCAGAATCCCTGGCCTTCTGGCGAGCTCTTGAAGCGCGCAACCTCTTCCCGAATGACCTCGAACATGTGGGAATAGTCCTTCTCGGGCTCCTCCTGCTTGTCACGGCAGTAGTCGAGGGGCCATGTGAACCTATCATTCAATGAGATGAGCAAATCGGATACATGTTTGCTGTTGACTCACCTGAGTTCGGCCCAGCTGACGCCGTCTTCCTTGAGCGTCTTCATGAGATGACGCAGGAATACCCGGAACATGGGCTCATAGTGGATAATTGTGGCGACGACGACGAAGCATTTGGCAAACTTGACCCAGATTGCGTCGATACCGTGATGTTGCTCGTGACTGTCTGTGACTGAGAGGACGCATCTGGCCTTGAGCCACTTGAGAAAGCCAGCTCTCCCACCATTGGGGAAATCATCGGCCACCTTTGTAAGCAGTATAAAACTCTCGGGCTCATATGAATCCTCCCAGATGGAGCCGTCAGTTCTTTCCTTGGCCCTGTATCGGAACTTGGGGGCTGCATCCTCCCTCGCGGCCTCGGTGGTGAGGGGCACGTCACTCGACATGTGCATGCCCGGCATCTTCATAAGTTCTTCGAGGATAAAGTCAAAGTTGACCATGGCGTCCATGTGAGCATGGAGGAGGGCACCCTTTGGCATGCGGCGGACAATCTTCCACAGATCCGTCCTCTCCATGCGATCCTTGGCGAGCATGAACATCATGCCGGGAAAAAGACACTCATTGCCAGCCTGAGAGAGCTCCTCCTCAACCTGAGGCGTCCAGACGGTGGCATTCTCGTGGTCGCGAATGCGGTCGACAATGTCACAGGCACGCTGGGCGATGGGCGACAGAGAGGCCTTGAAGGATGTATCGGAACGGGCCTTTTGCTCCTGGGCTATGAGGTTGGATCTGCCGGTGAGATATTGTTGCAGAAAGGGGTCAGAGAGCGAGGGTATATCCTGAGCCACCTCCTCCCACTCCTCGTTGGACATTGTGTGTTCTCCAGCCATGGTTGATATGTGGTTGCAGATCCACGACGGATGAGAAGAGACCTTTTGATATTGAAGGCGGTGATCTTAAGGTTGCCCTAATTACTTGAAAGGTTTAAGAGGAACAAATATGGACGAAAACAGACGTAGGATATATATGTCGCTCCAACCCGGATATGGCAGGTCGGTGAAACCTGGATACTGCGGGGAGTGGGACAAGTGGAACGGGCAGGCTTGTGATCTCACTCGAGATACAGTGGCCACTTTGATAAGATAGGAGAATAGGTTCACGATAGGAATAGAGAGTTGAGGAAGAATATAGGTAATCGGTTTGTGGAGGTACTATTATCCCAAACGAAACGGTCGTGGGGAATGCATGCGTAACAGACGGTGAAGCTCTCCACACTGCAGTCTGCTAAGGTCCGCCGTACTTTCCATGTGCAGATGTCCCCACGTGACCGTGCACATGTTACCACCTGACACCCAACGCCGCGTCTCACCAACGTCTGTCGATCTCTCAGCAACAGACGCTGGTTCGTCGAATGCAGATCTCCGCCCTTTGTCACCTCCAGGATCCCGCATCGTCACATCACCTTTCGGCCAATCTGCGATCTGAAACAATGTCTCTGTCGGTTGGTGGCTGAGGGGGGCAAGCCCATTCTCACGACTCCTCCGCCCCATCTGATGGACTCTACAGCTGCAACCTTGCAATCTGCCAGACGCTGTGCCTTGCAGATGGCAAATGTCACGAACGACCCCCGTCATCAAACGGCCGACCAACAGCTCAGGCTCGGGGTCTAGTGCGGCCATCCTACTAGCTCGCGCCTGTTCCTGAGCCGCCATTCGCTCCGAGCGACTCGTCCTAAACTTCTGCCCTATAAGCGCGAAACCCGTGAGGCTCCCAATGAGAATCTCCACGTCCATCACTCCTGATCACTTCTCGTCACCTGCACGACCCATCACAGACTCGAGCTTCAAAGTCAAGATCGACGGACACCTTTTAGTGATCAATGCCCCTTCACCGCTTGCATTCATTTGCAACCCTTCGTGTCCCATCGTTGCTGAGGGGCTTGCTCTGCCCCGGTCCCCCCATCTGTCACTTGAATTAACCCATGGCACCAACAGCATAAGCAGGTCTCGGTCTGTTGGATGCCCATTTTCACGCAGGAAAGCGCTCATTTGCGCTGATCCCGACGAGTCCGAGCTTGATGTGCGGAGAGACGGCATGATCAAGCCCGTCAGATAGGTCTGTCAGAGAACTACTTAAAGGTTCATGTCTGTCGTTGTTGGTGATGACTTCTTCTTCCTCATCGTGCCTACCCTCACTCGAGCCAAACAAGTTGTCTGACTCTCAGACAGAGCCTTCTTCTACTTAACTCTCTCATCTCGCTTAAACCTGCCTTCTCTGTTCCATCCTACACATCCCCAAAATGCGCTCCTCTGCTCTCCTCACCCTCTTTTGTTCCTTGGCTCTCGCCGCGGTCATCCCTCGAAACACTGTCTGGGATAATCATTGCTGCTTCACACTACATGACGTTTCAACTGGGGCCACCGTCCAAGAGAATGATGCCAATGGCTACCTGTTCTTCAACGCGGGCCAGACCGACGGCTTCTTCTGCATCGACTTGACCAATCCGTTGGACCAGTTGAGGGACCATCTCTACAATGCCTGCTTCATCAACCCTCCGGATGGTTCCGTCAAGTGTATCGACCCTACCCCCGGCTTCCAGTCGTGGACTCTCAAGAAGGTTGGCAGCGACACTCTGCTTCTTCATGATGGAGACAGCACTTTCAACCATTGCCCCAAGCCCTCAACAAGCACCAAGGGAACAGTGCTATACAGCAACAACCACCCCAATGTGGCGTCATGCAAGAAGACGACCCTCAAGGCCAAGAACTTCCAGGGCACATGCAAGAACTTCTCTGCTCGCTCCGAGGTAGAATAGACGTCCTCCACGTCGTGCGAGCCCGGGGGTTTTCAAATTAGCCCCACGGACTTTTCGGTCGCTGGGCTGTGGCACTGTGATGCTCGGTCTCTTGCCCGAGAACGTCTAGCTGTCATCTCAGAAGACTCGAGCACCACGTTTCACTTTGAGGTTCCAACATTTTCTGCTCCTTTTGCGTCAAGCCGCATGACTACATGTGGTCTCTTCTTTCACCTTCCGTTTTGCAGCGACTTGCGTCATGGTTATCCATGTTACGAATGGACAGGAATGATGTTGGAATCCCTGTCCAGTTCGGCCATGGCTTGGGAACTTGTCAGTAAGGCCGAGGAGTCCACCGACTGGGTTGGTGAACCGATCACTGAACCGGTTCCCGGAGACCGCGTGTTGATTGGTACTTTTGACTGCACCGGAAGCACATTGGAGAGGCCAGTCCGCTACATGTCTTTTCAAGCAACAGGCGTGAGTGGTTGGAGTCTCAAGTATATTCAAGCAGGTGTGGGAAACAATTGGCAAGATGGGGTTGGGGTATTTGTTCACCTGTGCGCTTGAGTCTCGAGATCGCCTCTATGGGATGATGAAACGGTGTTTTGCCACACTTGGATTGTATTTCTTCTTGTACACAATTTCGACTGGCAGAGTCGGTTTCCTTATTGGACTATGATTCTTTCAAACTGACCTAAAGAACCATGACTGTGATCAAAGTTTCGGAGAGATGTCCTTCGCTGTCCCTCCATAGACAATGCTGATGTCCCGCGCAAGCTGCTCAGCGGGCGAGGCCTTTGCTCGCTTCTCAATGAGGGATCTGTTTTCCAAGAACCGATAAAAGATGTGAAGCGAAACCTCGTCTCCATCACTAGTCGAGTCAACATATAGCAGTACCGACACTAGTAGATCTGCAACAGCCCAAAGGACCTCCCTGGCATCTCCCATGAGATCTTTCAACGACTCTCGTTCGATCTGGCTTCTCAAGTCTCGCCAAGTTTTCAGCGGATTCCATCCAGCAGGCCTTGGTGTCTTGGCTTGAAAGTCAAAACCATTCTTGATAAAAGCTTCAAGAGCATCGAGGGCATCTCTGCCGCCCTTGGGATGCTTCAGCGCGCGGAGAAAGTCAGTGCTCAAGACGTCAGTCGTTCCCTCCCAGATAGGCAGCACGGCGCAATCACGGTGAAGGCGGGCGACGTTGAGGTACTCTTGCTCTTCGTTAAGGAGATAGCCTACACCGCCGAGGGACTCCATGCAGGAGAAGAGAAGCTGGACGGAGGCTTTGCAGACGTAGGCCTTTGTCAGTTGGGTGAGGACCCGGATCAGGGGTGCTGCGTCTTTGGCCGACGGCGTCAAGGCTGCAAGGGCGGGTGGCAAGTTCGAGTCGACTGGGTGCTCTGAAACACCCAGGACATGGGCTGCGAGCATCGTCAGGAGCATGAGGCCTCGGTACTCGGAAGACATCTTGGCCAAGGTCCTCATGTGTAGCGAGCTTTCGATCAGCTTCATACGGGTGCCCTTTCCAGCACCAATCTCTCGAACTCGTGCGTATGCCCTCGCGATGCCCAGGCCACGTCCCACGTAGCTCATGGCGGCTACCGAGGAATGGACTCTGGTGAGGGTCAAAACAGTAGAGATCTCGTGAATACCACGGCCCTCCTGTCCGATGAGCCATCCTCGCATGTCTTCAAGGACCAGTTCAGCAGTGGGTAGAGACTGTGTGCCAGACTTGTTCTTAAGACGCTGGATACGGACGCCATTAAGTGCTTCCCCGTTTTCTACGGAACGGCCTGTGGATGTGGTTGCTTGAGGGTCATGCTTCCTCATGGGAGCAAGGAATGTTGAAAGTCCACCCTTGGCGGTGCGGGCGAGGAGGACTGTCATTCTCGAATCCGTAGCTGAAGAGAACCACTTGAATCCGTTGATACTCCAGGGGCCAAGGGGAATGTTCTCAGTCTTGGAGGCAAGCTTAGTTTCAGGAGAAGGCTCGTAAACTGCCGTGGTTTCGGTCAAGGATACGTCGCTTCCACCTGTACGCTCAGTCATCCACTGGCCGCTGGTCCAGGCGTAAGCTGGATCTCGGGAAGTCAGGTGGCTAAAGGCGTTCTCGAGAACTTTCGTCTGGTCTTCCGTGAGTTTTGCTCTCAGTTCTGGTGTTCGTAGGTGTGTTTGAAGAAGCCTGGCGGCGCCATCTTGCATCGCTGATGGACAAGTGACGTTTGCGCAGGATGCCGTCCAGAGCTGAAGACGGAGGAACTGATATGCTCTGGAGAAAGGACCGTAAGGAGTATCGTATCCAGCGGCGACGAAGCTACATATTGTTCAGTGCATCGTCTCTTAGACTTCGGAAGACAACTTACCCATGAGACAGACCAAAGTTCTGAAGACCACGCCATCCCTCACCCGTGACTAGATCACCCTTCCACTGACCAAATACATCACGTCCAGAACCTTTGAGATAAGGCTTGTTCAATTCAGCATCGGTGATCCAGGCAAAGACTTGGTCGGAGAGGACCTCGTCTCCCAGGGCAGCGACTTCAGCCTCGACCTGGCGCACGACGTGCTGCGGAAGAAACACTGGGGATATTAGCAGCTAGAAAGTAAGAGTATGGTGTTTTCTCACGTTTAAAGCATCTCTGGTAGGTCGCATCATCATGGAACTGATTCTGCAAAACGGGGGGCTTCTGAAAGAAGCCTTTGTCTGCTCCCGACGCCTCCATGACCGACTATGAACAATGTACGCAGCATACTGTAACCGTCAATCCAAGCCTGACCTGTCGTAGTTAAGTAGGTTAACCAGAGCAGTTCAATCACAAGTCGAGGGTTGCATCTCGTTAGGAGAGTCCGGTAATTTGTGGGGTACCGAGGCATGCTCCACGCCAGGCTTGGAAGGTCGCGCGGAAGCAATTCCGTGTAAAGTGGCTTCATGGGCGGAACGAGTCTGGGGTCATGCGCTGATCTGATATGAAGGTGGGTGACATTGTGGAGGTGGTTGGTTGAGCTGGCTGGGGTCTGGTCATGCAGTTGAAGCTCGGTTGTAGGGGATCCTGTGTTGTTGACTTCCGGATGAGAGATGCGGCAGATTGGCTTGCTTCTTGTTCCGCTGTTGGTTGTTGAGTGCTGAAGCAATGACTTCACCCCTGTCTCTTCTCATATGTAGTCCGGCTTCTTGTGCTTGCACATTATGAAGATGGGATAACAATGTTGGCCGCCTACACAGCTGCCAAAAGAGTGCCGCCAGGTCACTGCATTAGAGTCGCAGCTCTCATGCAACAAGGCTACTGCAGTCTGGGGCTCTCGTCACACTAAGGAAACAACGCCAAGTATGGAATCAAAGCATCTTATCGCTTATACCGACAATTATATCTAGGTAGGGAAGGGGAAGTGCCGAAGCAGGCGGGGCCGTTGATGTTGGATCAATAGATACATAGTGACAGACTCACAAGAGAGTTGCCGACGTCAAAACTGGCTCGGCCGAACCCGAATAAACCTCCCGTGAAAACCCAATTTGGTGATTTTATAGCATCATCTATTCAAAATAGAATGTAGGTTGAATGCATAGATGCAGGGCCGGCGCTCATGGTCCAGCTTGGTCATGGATGATGATAGTGCCTCGGCGCCGCCGTGAGAGGTTCGTCATGACGCATGTCTATGATCAGTTCAAGATATACAACGGATACTTTTGAAGTTTGTGTTGTCTTCAAAATGAACTCATGCATATCTCGGCAAGTCTTGGGCATCGAACAGGTCAAGGCATAGGTAGTGTAAACGACGAGCAGCATCCCATGACAGCAGGATTTAGAGACAAGCTGTAAGATAAACATCAGTGGCTCTAGTTGAAGCATCCAGCTATTTGTCAAGCAGTGTTGTAAGCTAGTTCACCCAACTTGGCAATTTGATATGCCAGGAACCATCACTCTCCATAGTGACGTCCTTCGCAGAGCAAGCCAGGCATTCCTACAATAAATCAAGCCAGGTCAAAAGGCCAAGATATGTCGCGATCACTTGGCTCTTGTGCGCATTACTTCAGCCAAGATCCGATGCCGGCCACGGCACCTCATGCATCGGCACTGCTCCCACTTCACTGTTACCCACGATCCTTCATTCTAGACCGATCCAGAGGCCTCACATTTGTCAGTCCAAATCAAAATCTACGCAATCATGATGGTGGCGCAGAAACGCGACAAAAGTCTTGATGCAGGGACCAAGAAGCGCTGTTCCACTTTGGCTGCGCCGCATGCTACACGTAGGCAGATTGCGAAATGCCCCCATCACCACCAGCCAAAAGGATTTGTTTCAGAGAGTTGTAGCAGATCAAACGCCCAGGAAAAAAGATCTTCGTCGTCGTCATAATGGCACCTTGTTATTGCCCAGCTTCTTGTTCTTGGACCATGTAAGAGGCTCAAGGGTATTAGCTTCTCCTTGGCGTGCAACGCATCCATTATCGCAATCCGGCACTTGGCTTATGGATGAATCCCAGCCAGAGAGTAAAGGATTATCCCTTGGCTTCGAGATGTGATTTGTCTGTCGAGCATTGACAAGATGTGCGCCCGTCGAATCACACGTCGCCTTGTCCTGGTCCGCATGACCTCATCTTGGTAACCCTGGATGGGCCACGAGCCACGTCGAAGGAGCTTGAAACTGCCAACCTCGAGGCTGAGAAGGAAGAAGAAAAAAACAGGCTTCGTTTTGTTGGGGAGGGCGTCATCGTCATGTGGCATGCTTCTTGGAGGGACGCGTGAGTTGCCGTGCGAGTCGCATGAGATAAATAATCAGTGTGATCCTGTGTTGCAGGTTTTCAAGATCTCAGTGTGTTCCACCAAGAGTAACAATCTGGCTGCGTTGGGTTGAAAATCTACTGCGGTTAATTTTCCTCTGAGAGCTCAGTTAAAGAGCCAGTCACAAATCACTCATCTCACCTTTCACACCCTTTACTACATCTCAGCCATGGCTGTTGACCGCATCGTCAGCCTTGTTCTTCGCGCCGCGGAGCTCGTCTTTGCCGCCATCGTCGCAGGCGTCAACGGCGAGTACCTGCACAAGTCTGAGGGTGCCAGCTCATGGCAACTCGGCCGGTTCATCTACACTGAAGTGGTGGCTGCGCTGGGCATACTGTTCTCTCTATTGCTGCTCATCCCCTTCTCGAGCACTTTCATCCACTGGCCGTTGGATATTTTCATGAGCATCAACTGGTGGATCGTCTTTGGCCTGCTCGTCGATGTAAGTCACACACCCTCACCCTCACTACACCACTTGAACATCATGATAACTAACTTGTCACTTCAAGTTGATTGGAGACTCTTGCGGTCGCGTGTTCAACTGGGGCAACGTCCACCCTATCCATGGAGATCAGTGCGGCAAGTTCAAGGCCACCATCGCCTTCAGCTTCCTCTCGGCACTTCTCTGGCTCGTCTCTGCCCTCGTCGGCTTCTTCTGGGTTCGCCGCCGTGAGCGCGCCGTCGCCCGCGCCGATGCCGCCCACTACAACCGCCGCCGACACTGGTTCCGCCGCAGCCATGTCTGAGGGACTAGACAGACTTTGAGTTTCAAGACTATGTCCTGGTTTTTGAGTTGGCGGCTGCTGCTTGCCGAGTCTTGGCGACGCGATTATTGTAGCTTGGGCATTCCGATTTCCCGCGCTGGGCGCAGACTAATGGGGACTTGTGTGGCTGTTTCCTTGTTTTCTTTGTCCTTTTGAGTTGGAACTTGTTGGAATTGAGTAACGCAACTTTTGGATACCCTCAAGACGATGGACGAAGCTGTTACCTAACAATAATGAAAGCATTTCTTATGTACTTGCTCTTGTTCCATTGTGCCTAGTGAGCGAACATTTGCCTCTTCAAAATCACATCCTGATTATCAGATGCTCCAAATTTGGCGCCCTCCTGTTTCCAGTTCGACGTCATCTCTCCAGACTGGTGCAGAATCCTCCAAGATGAAACAGCCGAGACACCTGTCATGATCTGCAACTCTGAAAATCAGAATACAGGGTTCTCAGCGGCACAGTAGGTTCCCGCCGGGTTATCAGTCCGTATCACTGTGTGACACCACGGCCACATCCTGTCAAGGCTTGCGTCGGGCATTTTCCCGACTAGAGTAACCATCGGAGTAAAATCCCAGTCAGCACTTGTTCACAAATTCCGTCTTAAACCCCACAACCATCGAGATCTCCCCCTCAGGCCACGCTTCTCATGTGCTTGTGCAGGGGCACGCGAGGTTGGTTGGTGGAACTTGGCGTCTGGCTTGGCCTCTCGGAAACTGGCAAACGGGCAAGAGGCACAGGAGCAGAAACCTCCGTCATTGTGGAACCCCCGTGACCCTGATTTGCAGAGTTCTAGAACGCCCTCAGGGCTCTTGGTCTTGGCTTGAAAGACGGTCTGGTGTTTGTGCGGTGGTTTGCATGCCGTGTCGGAAGAAACGGCCACCTGTGGCGTCATAGATTTCGTGGCTTGTGGGCCGTATCCAAGTTTGGAAGTGCGGGGAAAACTGGGGGAGCTGACGCCACCACAGCCACAGAGCCATCGCCACACCTGCCTAGACCCACTTGCGTCACTCCTCCTGCAGAATGCCTCCTTGAGCCTCCTCCGTCATGCTCGCAACTGGCCGTCCGTATTCTCCACAGCAAACCGCTTGGCGGCCTGACTGGACAAGCAAGAATTTCCGTTTGTGATCATGCCTCTGCCCTATTTACGAATCGTCAACGTCACTTCCCGTGAGGTATGACGCTACCATTTCCCCTGACCGCAGAGCGGGAAACGACCCGTCGCCCAATCGCACGACAAGGACAGGCTCGGCGGCAGAGGCTTGATGGGTAGAGATCTGTGAGATTGGATTGCGCTATGACGCGGGATGAGGTCGGCGGAGGGCGACAGCCGTGAGGTTGCAGAAGCCTAGGCATTACGTGCCTTGGTTTGCGAATGCCAGGTTTGTCAAACGCGAATTCAGGCTTGAAGCAGGACATCGAGATGGAGGTTCCCATATGGAAGTATTCAGCTATATAAGATGCAAGACATCTCGCTGTCTGCAGATCTGATTCATTATCATCAACAACTCAAAACAGCATCCTCAAGATACCCAAAACCTCTTAACTCAACCCCTTCACCACAAGATACCCATCAACCACACATCACACAACACACAGCAACCATGTCTTCTCTCATCAACAAGGTCAAGGAAGCCATCCACTCGGACAAGTCCACCGAGCAGCCTGAGGGCACACACGGACCTCACTCCTCCAGAGCCGCCAACACTGCCGATCCCCGAGTTGACTCTGACCGCGATCACCGTGCCGGCCACTCCTCCAACCTCACTGGCACTGACAACTACTCGACTGGCACCAACTACACCACTGATACCCGCAACACTCGTGGCACCGACGGCCCTGCCACCACCACTGATGGCCCTCACAAGTCCAACGCGATGAACAAGCTGGACCCTCGGGTCGACTCTGATCGCGACCACAGCCGCAACATGGGAGCCAACCCTCATGGCACCTCTGGCACTGGCGCCTACAACGCCTCTGATTCTACCCGAACTGGTGGCATTGGTGGTACAACTGGCACAACTGGTATTGGTGGCACCACTGGTACAACTGGCTACTCCAGCCGTGACACTTCTCTTCCTGAGGGCACTACCGGCCCCCACAACTCTCGCATTGCCAACGCCGCCGACCCCCGCGTTGACTCTGATCGTGATGGTAGCCGCACCGCTGGCACTGGTGCTTATGGCTCTTCTACCACTGGCCACACTGGCACTCACGGTACTCATGGCACTACCGGTTTCGGAAGCCGTGATACCTCTCTCCCCGAGGGAACTACTGGCCCTCACAACTCTCGCATTGCCAACGCTGCTGACCCCCGTGTCGACTCTGACCGCGATGGCAGCCGCACCGCTGGTACTGGCACCTATGGCCAGACCACCGTTGGCGGTGGAATCGGCGGTACCACTGGCACCTCTGGCTTCTCCAGCGCCGGTACTGGTGCCCACGGCCCTTCTGGTCACTCTTCCGGTCTTCCTGAGGGTTCCACTGGACCTCACAACTCTCGCGCTGCCAACGCTGCCGACCCTCGTGTCGACTCTGACCTCGACGGCAGCCGCAAGCTTGGCAACCGTGGTGCTGGTGCTGGCACCACCAACTACGGATCTTCCACTGGTACCTACGGATCTTCCACCGGTACCCACGGTACTCAGGGCACCAGCCTCGGCGGCGCTGGCGGCGCTTACGGCACCGGCCCTGCTCCCAACACTGCCGGTCCTCACAAGTCCGACATGATGAACAAGGCCGATCCCCGCGTGGACAGCGACCTCGACGGCAGCAAGACTGTCGGCCGCGACAAGACTTTCGAGCGCTCGTAAGTCACCACGACCCGGCTGCGAACTTTTTCCCCCATCCAGAAGATCATTCCTTAACACTATTTTTTCCCCTGTTGCAGGAACGACTATGCTGGCAAGGACCCCACAGATGCGGCCCAGGTTCCCCCCTCTGTCCTGCAGAAGCATGTGCCATCCGAGATTCATCATGACCACGATGAGCACGACCACACGCGACGACACAGTGTTTCCCACCAGGAGAAGCACCGGGGTCTGTAAGGAGGATGAGGATGAGGATACTGTTATGACTTATGCATATGTACATTAGTCTTTCTTATGATGCTTAATGACTATTACTCTCAAAACATTGTCACTTCTGGTGCCATGATTGTGATCGTAACCAATTGGATTAATGAATCAGGCTGTACAGCTAATCTGAGTACTTGGGATAATTGACAGACTTTTATAATTGGTTCTGATTAATATTAACTTTAGTTGGGTCAGGGCCATACGAGTTGTCACTTACACGCAATAGTACAGAGTTCAGAGCAATCACCAAGGGTTCACCCTATCATGTACATCAGGATCTTGGAGACTCAACGCGTGCAGTATACTCCGCAATCGATCCATCTTGGCGTAAATACCTGTTTTCAAGTGGTTTTGATTGTGACGTCCATAAGGCAAACCGGGCACGAGGTTGATTGTTGCTGCCTTATCTAATCACCTCCAGGAAAGCTACCCTAGACAGCTGCCTGGACCCGAAACTGGACCTTCTTTCAACACCACCACGACATCTACTCACCCACACAGCCTCTCTTCACCACCATCATCTCACCATGCCCTCGCCATAATGTCTTCCTCCTCACCCATCCCCCAGGCCCTCTGGAACGCCCGCATCCCGCTACACGTCACCCACCCCTCCTCGCCGACCACGCCATTCGTCACCAGCGTCCCGCGCTTCAGCTACCTCGCCCTCCTGCTGCCGAGGCTGTCGGCCTTTTTCGGATCTCCCTGCTCCAGCTTCCACTTTGAGGACGTCCAGCTGAGGAATCTGGCCGTTGGGCTGCTCGTCGACCTTTACCGCCCGAGTCTGCCTTGGAGGCTGACTGTCAATGATGGAGTGGGGTGGGATATTGCGGATACGTTTCTTAACTGTGTGAAAGAGGTGAGTTTAATGACATGTTTAGCACACTTTCAGTACCTCGATTTCATCAGTTTCACCTTGAAATGACATCACACGGCTATCCTTCGGTGCTCATCTCACTGCCAAGGCCTTATTCTGACATGACCACAGGCCGACTTCATCCGTAATGGCAACGCGAACCAAATCATGAAAATGTCCAAAGACAACACGACTCAACTCTGGAACGCAGTCATAGACAACGACTACGCCTCATTCAACCGCATAAACAGCAATCTTCTCAACGCCCCCACAGCTCTCAAGCATATCCCGTTGCGCATCTACATCCCAACCTCATCAACCAGCCCAGACTCATCCCCAACGCCTTCAGAGTCTGGCACCTTCAAAGTCGTTCAGTCTCTTGTACCTGCGTCGGGATCTGACCGTCGGCCAAAGTTACTAGGGCAAGCGCTCAAGGAAGTGCTTCCAGGCTTGTTCCCTAGCAGTCGAGATCCCATCCTGGCTAGGGTGGTGATGCATGGTGCTGGAGTACCCTTTGCCGCACCCTTGGAGGAGTTGATGAGAGAAGCTGCATATCCTGACGGATGGTTGTGCCTTGTTGTTATCGTGTTGTAACGAGTTACTGGATTTGGCTGGCATAGCAGGGCGTATGGAGGCGTTTGGGATGCACCTCGATGCTTAATGGGAAATATGTTTATGACCACTTCTTGTAGAGCTACTCAATGTGCTCATTAGACGATTGCTTTTGGATACACTTTGTTGACGCAAGTCTCTCGACAACCCGCTAACTTGTACAGACGCATCGGTCAGGATGTGACAAGAATATTTCACTATGTAAAGGTAATCTTCTTTCCCATGAGGCTCTTGTACGCATCGTCAACAGCCTTCCTCTTCTTCCTCCTGACCTCGTCGTCCTCTTCGATTTCCTCCTCTTGATCAAAGTCGTCAGGACCAGGAATCTGAGGCATCCAAGCCCGAATCTGTCCGTCCATGTGGGAGCTGTATATGGCGCCGACAGAGTTTCCGCCTCCCATGACAGCACCAACTTGACGCCCGCTACCGCCTGACCCACGCCAGACGATGCTAGTTATGCGATTTCTACCCATTTCTCCTCCTCGTGGACCCACGGGGTTTGTCACGCCGGGACTACGGAGTCGAGTTATCATGTTGCCATCATGAAGGTCGAGGATGAGAATCTCTTGGTCGTTCGGCCAGAAGAGAAACTCGTGCCCGGTCGAAAGACTGGACGGAGACACCAACACGCTGACCGTCTTTGCATGTTGGTTCTGAATGAGCGAGCCAAAGCTTGCGAGGGTGTTGGCTCCCGTGGCAGCGTCCCATACTCGAATGCGACGGTCTAGACCAGCCGAGATGATGTATTTACCATCATCTGTCCACTGGAGGCCATTCACCGCATCATCGTGGGCTTGCGCAGAGGCTCTAAACCGGGGTATCTGATCGCCCATTCCCGCAGCAGCAGCATGATTCATCTTGTGGACAATCCCCAGCGAATCTTCTTGGTCAAGCTGCGCGATAACGCCGCCAGCACGTCGAATATCCCATATCCGAACTTTTCCATCTGCATGCCCACTCGCGAGGACATGCTCATGTCGTGGACTCCACGCCGTCGACAGTACAGGACCACCATGAGCCACCAAGGCCTGCACCGCAGACCCGGACTTCAAGTCGACGAGGCGCACGTTGGAGTGCTGTGTAGCGCAGGCGACGACGAGGTGGTCTGCAATGGGGCTCGTAGAATGAGAGTATATCGTCGCGTTGAGGTCGAAGACGGCCGAGAGGGCGCATCGCTGCGTTGCCCACAGCTTCAGCTTCTTGTCGTATGAACTCGAGAGGAATGCGTCCGGATCGAATGGATAGAATGCGAGGTGCGTGATACCGTGTGTGTGTCCTGGGAATTTCCCGTCGTCCGTGGACCTCGCGATACTGCTCACGGGGCGAAACGTGTGGAGGGCATGAGGATTCGGGCAAGCCTCGAGGTCCCAGATCTTGATGCCGCCCTCGGCGCCGCCTGAGAGGAGGATACGACCATCGAACTTTTCAAGAGCGAGACTGCTGACGCCTGCGGGATGCGCACGAATGTTGTGGGCGCGCTCATCTACACCAGCCGGGTCCGACCTCGGGGTCCTCTCGCCGTTGAAGCGATGCTGAGGCGCGGGCGCAAACGAGCCCAGAAGCTCTGTCGCGACGGAGCGGGTCAGGTCTCGGGGGCTGAGGTCGCCCGCCTCACGGGCAAGGAGGTTGGACAGCATTCATCTGAGCGTGCGCAGAGAACACAGGACGAAAGAAAGCTCGAGATGCGACCGTGAATGTTGAAGGTTTGGAGTTTGAGGCTTCCATCGTCCGGGGCTGATGATGTCAGCTAAGTTCTGCAAGGGGACCTGCCTACCGCTCGCTACCCCACAATTGACCGCTTCAAACTTTGGCTTCTCAGCCTCAAAACTTGCACTCTTATTCTATTTCACATTATCACAGGAGATATCGGGTTTTCAGTCCTTGAAATTCGTCAAGAGCGCCGCTAGTCGTTCCAGACTCACTTGAACGCCATCTTCAGCTGCAGTCAAGAACCACAGTGAATTCTGACAGACAATGCTTCACAACTATCGATGTAAAAGTGTCACATGCATCACCAAACTTTTACCTTGAAATAAGGAATAGCTGAATATCCGGATCAAGATTTTCATACCTACCCAGTCGAAACCATGGAGAGTCCCAGCGAAAGCACACGCGTCGTGCCAATTCTCAAGAGAGACACGTCGAATGAGCCAGAGACTCCAGAACCCGAACACATCCTCACCAAGACATCACGACGTCGACATGCAACCGTCTATGACGCTGTAGCAGGTGATGAAACCCACTCTCACGCACATGACACAAACTCACAGAAACCAGGCAAGGTCTCATACGAACAGGGCCCGGGGACAGAACCAGATGAGCCTCAATACACACCTCGCCACCCCAAGGCCATCAGGTATTCCACCAAGGACACTCCCCTAGCACCCGACGAGGTCCTCTTCCGTCGCAAGGACGCCCCGGAGCGCTACTTGGAGAACGATATCTACTACGCCCACGAGAGGCGCCTCCCTCGTGGCGGCCAGGGCGTTCTTCCAGAGAGCGATCTCCTCAAGGCCATCCACGGTTACGCGAGTGCCTTTTACGGCGCAAAGGACGGCGGTCGCAACGGCGGCCCGGATGAGCGGAGCATGGACGAGACAGCGCTCATTGCGTTTGGGATCCTGCTCGAGGAAGCAGGCAGGGAAGTCCTCGGCCGCCGTGGCGATCTGGTCTTCACCGAGGGCCAGGACGACGACGGAGAAGAAACGGCGCGCCAGGATGCCCGCATTGTCGGGCACGATGACGTTGATCTGCGGAGAGGTCCTAAGCGGAGAAAGGTCGATGCCGATGACGAGTGACCTGCCCGTCTTGTCTCGGTTGACGAAAAGATCGCCTCCAGAGTTGAAACTGGCTGGCACGGCTCAAGTGGCAGTGTCTGCCCCCATTCGACGACCACTCATGTCGAGAAGCGAGCCCGTGATCGACATGCCAGACGTCAGGAACCCTGCCTGGTCCGTGATCATACCGCTCCCAATATCTCAGCCTATATTGACGGGCTTCCTATGGCCTGAGATTTTTCTCTGAAGCACGATTCGGGCGAGAGGCGGTTTTGGAAAAAATCCTGGTCGTAAGCTCAGTGGTGGAAGATATCTCACCGCGCTGACGGTAGACGACTATTTGACGATATTCGAGCTCTCTCCAACGCCAGCTGTCAAGGAATAACGGAACCCGGCATAACGGTGTTGATGCAGCCATTATTAGCCCCTCTGAGACGTTGCTTGTCTTGTCAGGATCTGCTCTGATATACGCGGATAAAAAGCAAGGGTGTCAACTTGGGGATGCTTGGAAGCCACCTGACCGGTACATAACAAACGATGTGAAGATCTTCAGGAGGCTGAGTCTCTGCCCAACGTCAAGTTGTTGTTGTTTTTACCGCGCTACTTGTGAGCCGCTCGCTTGACCAGGGATTCACCAACCGCCTTGGTATATAGTCGACAACGATGAGGCTCGGAGACAAGGCTCCGGAGAAGGACGAGGGCAGGGTCCATCAACAAACCCAAGGAGACACTAAATATGGGCAATAGAGCCTATCCGACCTGCTGAGCTCTCCTTGAGGCCTGATGATGACGAAATACCCTGTAGTCCATGACAACACAGCGTTGTACGGATAACGGGCGTCGACATGAACCCCCGACGGTTCATTCAGCCTTGGCCATAGTACCTTGGCGCGCAGCCTGGTCCGAACTGCTGGGTACCTTTGACTCAAGCCTCAAAAAGCTTCTTTGATGAGCAAGCGAGGCTCTATTGCCAATAGTTGGTTCTGAAGTCATAGAGGTATAGACTTACACCCCCAAATCAGGCTAAATGCAGCCCCGAATGGAGATCTTGTTTCAAGAGACCAACATTGCCCATCTTGAGAATGAAAAAAGTTGATTTGTGCATAACATGGGCCTGGGCCAACCTGCACACCATCAATGGTGATGCCCCATCACGGTGAGCCTTCAGCACGGTGACCAACTCGACAAGTTCCCACTCTTCCCAGGTACCGGCGTGACGTGTCTTGCATCAACAGAGGTGTAAATATGAAGCTAGCAAGAGTGATAAAAAATCATCAGTCAGACGGGAATGGAGCTGCACGCTCAGATCCAGCACCACACGGACTCCATCATCAAACTAGAGGCAGAAAACAGGCCACTTGAGTATCAATTTGAAACATGGCCTACCATTAAAGACGGTAAGAAAAAAAAGGGCAAAGAACTAGAAAATTCTCCGCGGCGAGAGGCACCGACATTCTAGGCTCGTTCTCAAATCAATCAATCCTCTGCAAGAGAGATCCATGGAACAAGCCACCCTCTCGACCTTGGCCGCAAGCCTCAGCTGCCGGCACGGACCTCGAGATGACTCTGGCGTGCCCAGTTGATTGCTGGCCATGCTCATGGATTGGAAAGGAAGCATGACGGTGGGAGTGAGTCCGTCGCATGGAGCAATCGATCGATAGTTGAGTCTCCGCGGAGAGGTGTGAGGATGGGATAACAACGTGGTATCGAGGACGGATCCAATGCTTGCTTGCTTGATCAAACCCCCATCAGGGTCTTTGAGCTACTATTGAAGTAACGTCGGTAGTCGAATTTGTTCCCTGTGAGGCTGTCATCAAACCAAGTTAAACTCTACGTCCGCCTTGTGATTCCGCATCCCAGTCCCATTAGTCTCATCCGTCAAGAAGTAAGACATTGGCCGCCGGCGCGCCTTCCAAGGCTCTCGGCCTCTTCCAGGGCCTCGACGGGCTCGGGCTTCATTACCATGACGGCCTGCCTTCTGCATTGGGGGAACGCGCGCGCGGCTTTTCTCCAACATCAGCTCACATTTCAAAGCCACTCGACTCCCATCCTAGGATCGACACCAGTTTTTCCTCTTCCCGCCCATGGAGAAAACGCCACAGGGCGCGGTGGAGAAAAAAGGTCTCGGCTAGCCTGCGTCGACTAGTAAGCCTCGAAGCCATCAACACCATCTTTGAGACATTGCTCCTTCAACATCTGTTCCCCTCTGCAGCGAGCGCGCCTTGGAGAGGATACGGCACAGAAGAGGGGGAAACGCAGCCATCATATCATGGACTTTGACCCAGTAACCCACAGTAAGAGAAATGGAGACATGGCCTCATACTGAGGGTTCGAGAATGGGAAAAAGCGTCCGTCGACGCGCGCACGGCGACCTCATGGAACCAAGACCCATGTCCATGTACGTGTTGATTGGGTTGAATGTATAGGTGCAACGACGTCGTCGCTGTAGCGTACTCAACACTCTGTTGCATCCTGGGCCCAAGTGCCTCAGAAGCTGCACGCACGCCTGCGCGCACGCCCGCGCCGTTGCTGCCCTCCCCACACGTTGACGCCGTTTCTCGACTGCGCTCAGACACTGACATGGATGGGAGAGCGTTAAGTTACTGGTGTCGGCGCGGATGAGGGAACCTGCATCACCAACACGTGTGACGAGTGCAACACCAAACGCCGGCCGTACAACCACAGACAAGACAAGACTGGGCCGTCTCATTGGGGCTCTTCTGGTTGAGTGCGATGCGATACGATGCGATGCATTGCACCGCACTACGCCCCAGCTTAGACGCGACACAGATGCAGACCCAGATGCCGCTTGTGAGCCTCACATTTGCCCATGTTGCATCGCGAATGGCCTCCTCTTTTTTTCCTTTCTCGCTCGGACCGTTGCAATAGTCCGACTCTGAATTACCCACGCACGCATACATACATATCCCACGCCGGCGTACGGATACGCCGTGTCTCGCTGCGCGTCTCGGACATCAGCTCGAGGTCATGTGGCCGCTGATCTGTCTGACAGCACGTCCAGCAATCATCAAATCGTCCGCCTGCCAGGGATAAGGTCTGTATCCAAATCAACAAACCCCGCTCCTGGCTTCCGTCACTGGAGCCAGCGATACACTCCCCCGCTTCGGCTCTACCCTCTCGTGACTCAAGGCATGATAACGTGATGATGATATGCTTGCCGCTTGACTGGTTTCTGCTCAATCTCGGTAGTGTGGTGAGCGATGCAGCAGCCCTCTCTGCAACCACCGTCAGAGCCGTGAGATTCGACATGGGGTCGAGATCGGAACTTCAGGGATGGCCCAGCCTCGACTGCCTGCTTCGTGACCCCCTTCGGCCGCCGGATGCCCATTCTCCATACTCTTTACCTGTGGCTTCGGGTACCTGGGTTGACAGGAGGCACACGGATGACGACATGGTTGTCATGTCATATCATGAATCCGTCAAGGTCGTGGCCAGACCGGGCAGGTAGATAGATATGGAGAGGTCATTCTGGCTGACGTCTCTCCATGCCAAGACCATGACGCTTGGTATCGAATGGATTCCAGAACAGAAGGGCCCAATAACCAGGTGAATGGGCTATAGGCATGCTTCACCTGGGTGAAATATGACCTCTCACCCACAATCCTCATTTTTACGACTGCCCAGCCACCCTTTGTGGTTACATCGTATGACCATGGACCATCGATTTCAGCCGCCGAATCCTCTCGCATAAGGGAACTAGGTTCTCTCGGAAACTCAGAGGACCAGGGCGATTAGCCGAGAGGGGGTTTCACGCCTATCATGCTGACAAGGTTGGCGACCAAATCGATAGGTTGGGTGCCAAAGCCATGGGATCCCTGATGGGACTGCCAGAGGCATACCAAGAATGGACGTGCGAGCATATTGTGCTGTAGGCAGAAAGTTGAAGAAATATATGCCGAGCTTATGCACATCTAATCCATAATGCATAGTGACATGGTGGTATTTGCGGTTGGTGGCCTCTTGGTTGCTTCAACTGCCAACAGGGTAGCCAGAGGCCAGATACATAGTATCTACCCAGGCAATGCCACAACTCTGGGTATTCGGCTATAGGTGGGTAAACCAGGCATGGAACCTGTTTCAGCATCTCCAAATGTCCTCGAAAGGCAAGCGGTATGCAATTTGAGCCGCATTCTTGGGACTTTTGGTCGACGGCGTTGATCTCTAGGATCCCTGTCATGGATACCTAGGTCGGCCATGATGCGAGGTGCGGCCGAGGTTCCGCATACTGAGTAGTATTATGTATGCATTCTGTCAGAGTGACTAGCCCAGCTCTGATGTGCGAAAAGCTTTCCGATGGATTTTCCGATCGTAGTTTCACCATGAGGTGGTCTGAACTCTGACTCTGGGATCCCTTGTCTTGCGAAGTGGTTGTTGAGATGTCAGCGACAAGGGACCAACTACTAGTTGGCAACTGTCAAGGCTTTTAGACTATAAGAACCCAGACTATAGGTAAATATGTCAGATCGAAACACTGGCATTGAATAAGTGTGTCGAAATGAGATGAAAGACCTTCAGATGCTACGCAGCTAAGAGGAAGGGGAAGAGGCTGGATCCTGATGGCTGCTTGGCGGAGTCGGGCACCACGCCCGACCGTTGGCAACGTGAGTGCGGGCACTCAAAAGCGACAGGTCACAAACCTTCTCTTCTAGAATAACACGACCAAGTGTTCGGGTTCGGGGCTTCTCGCTCGGGTTGCTGGTGAGGAAGGGAGCTCCCTGAAACCTTGGCCTCAGTGACCTAGCAATACAACGTCGGAAACCTTGCCCGTAGTTGTAGAGACCGGGTGAAAGGGATTTCCGTGCCATGGAGCTTCCCAACCTGGGTCTCGCCAAGACCTTCTCGGTAGGTGACACAAACGAAATGGTTGGTGTCTAAAGAGTGGACGAAAAAAAGGAGCAGTCGTCACAGAGACCTGATCAATCCGTCCGGCTGTGGCTGAACGGCAACCCCGTCAGTCATGATTTTCTGTGCATGAACCGGCGGCTCGGAGGACGTGGGTCAACCCTCATCAAATTCGACCTTTTAACCTCATTCGTTTTCCGACCAATAACTCTGGTTGGTCGGTCTAGTCTAGGTGGTTGTCCCGACATGGCAGATTCAAGCTGAAAGGGACGTCATGGCCATCGTTTTCTGGAGGTGGCGATCAAGGGAGGCTGCAACATGCATGCCCAACGACTCAGTATCGTCACCGACGACGTGGACTCGGCTCCTGTAGTGTCTCGATAGGTCAAGGGGGAGGCAACACACAAGTGCAAGTTTGCCCACCCCCTGCCGCCTCCGCCGCCGCCTCCTCCGCCTTCTCCGCTGAAGGATGCGGAGGACTTCCTGGCCATGTACAGAAACAAGAGCCCAAGTGAGACACACGACTCACTCAAAGGGAACGAAAGGAGGCCCAAAGTATTGGTGGCGCTGCCTTCGTCCTGCATTTTGTTGGTGTGCGGCCTTCCATTTGCTGCTTCTTCCCCCTCCCCTGACCGATGCGGGACACTAGAAAACACCAAGAATCCGTAGCCTGGTGGTCCATGCTACCGCCACGTTTTTTCCTAGATTCAGCTGGTTTTCCATGTGTCTGTCGGGCGCGCCGTCGTCTCCTTTCCAATGACTTAGAGCAGCTCACTCGTCGTGGAAAAAAGGATGGGAGGGGCGCATGTCTAATCCACTCGGGACTGCAACGACGATACCCCGTCCTTCTAGCGCAGCTTCATCCCTTCTACCATCTGTGATGGTGTTCAACCTCCACTTGCAATTCTCTTTTAGTTGTTCCATAACAACGTCTGGAGCCAAGATAGCGTACGGAACCTCAAGAAGCCGATTCCGCGTCCGCACCGGCCCGCAAGCGGCGGCAGAAGGGAGGAACCGCGGTGAAGCCAGCTGACTCGCTGCTTTGGTTTTGCTTTTTTCGCCTACTCTTGTTTCTTTTTCTCGTTTGTGGGCAATTCCGCTCCAAGGGAGGCATGCAAAGAGGGCATGGTTCAGTGTCGGGGCTGGCTCTAAGAGGCCCGTCTGACCCAGTCCCATGTCGTCGGTGCCATCTCGTGGCGGGTGTGGCAGCTCACCGCGACTCTCTCAGGCTGCTCGGTCAGTCAGCGTCTTTGCAAGCCTCCCCCAGAGCCGGGTTTCTTGCAAGGTAGATTGCGCCCACGTTTCGTTATCTCAAGCTAGGCTCTTGGGGCACGGCCATGCGCAATCTTCGAAGTCGTTGTGGCCCGCCCAGAGTTCAGATGACAACACCCCCAGAGCAAAGTCCATGCTGTTATCGTTGTGCGCCTGGGCAACCTTAGCGATGGTGCATGCCGCAAAGATGTTCTGCCTTTGGCCAGCTCGGCCGGTGACATTGATGGCCAATCACATCCCCAGTCACCTCCCAGGATCACCCCCTTGCTACCGTCGCTTCTGGGACGTATGACGAGCCCGTCGTCTCGCAGCCCACGACGCCAATTCACCTAGACGGACAATCTTGGTCCATTAGCGGCGTCCCAGCGATCTGGAAACCTCAGAGACTGACGGCCGCCGTCGCCGGGGTTCCGCATCCGGGCATGTCAAGGAGGGCAGGGCCAAATTGCGAGCAATCAAAAAAGCAAATGATGTTATCCATGAGCCAGGACAGTGACAAGTACGGAACGGCTGTTGAGAGACGAGACCCAGTACAGTACCGATGTGCTGCTCAGATCAGACGGTCGCTATCTTTATCCCCACACCTCTGACGTCGGCAACATTGTCCTTTCTCGGACGTGCGCTAGAAGGGCCTTTGGAAGAACGGGCCACAGTTCGACTTTGGACCCCAACCTGGGAACATAGCCAATGGTGACGCAGGTCAAGTCACTTGATGCTGCAGCATGGGAATAGGTGGTGTCGAGATGTTCGTGACCGAAACTTTGGTGCTGTAGGGAAAACAAACTGTTGGATAACCACCGCGTTGGTTTATCCAATGGCCTGCGTCTCCTGGGGACACCAGAGCTCGCATGAAACTTAGACGGTGTTAGGGAGCGGGTGCGGCATTTGAGCCTCGGTCTCTGGGCACCCGAGACTTTGGGCGGCGGAGTGGTTCAAGACCCTACAAGGCTGCAAATCAACTGGGCTCTTGGGTCTGACGAGAGGAGTTCCAGCAAGCCTCCATCATAGCGCGTCGATTGCTTGCTGATCGATGCTCTGAAACGCAACTCTGAACGAGCTCTGTCGAATAGACAACCAGCGTGTGCGGGGAATAGGCAAAGATGCGATGCAGCCCAAGATCCGGGCAGAGGGGACGTTGGGCACAAAGCTCTCCATGACGATCGTCGGCGTTGATGCCAACTCGCTGGGTCCCCGGATCGACGAAACCACTCAGACTTTGTCGATTAAGCGACGTTACAAGCATGCGCTTGGCCAGGGGCGCTGACAAGTACAGTACTGCTGGTCATGTAAGGTACAGGATACAACAGCATCTGGCCGGGGATGGGTGGATGGATGGATGGATTTCTTTCGCAAAGTGCGCACAATTCTCTCGGCCGATTTGAATATCGTGGCCGGGGTTGAGCGACTTTACATCGTTCGGCGAGTCAGATCGAGCGCAGGTTTGAGGCCGGATGGCCTGCACCACCATGACCCATTCGTTCAATCTCTCACATTCAGTGCCCTGGGCGACTATGACGAGCGAGACATGGGTGCATTGAGGCTGGGCACATGCATAGTGCCATGAAGATTCTGCTCGCGCTGCGTGGGAGTCGACCAAAGACACTATCGCCGGAGGGCGGGTTTCGCGGGCAAGACCCGGAGCATCGCATCGCATGGCGCACCCCGACATCCAATGCAAGCAATACACCGGCCCTCTGCAACGGGTCCAGTCCGACATCAAGGCACCTCTAGACAGGCCTGCCATTGCATCCATCGTACATGCCCCTTCCGGCACCCTTGAGTCGTTGACAGTCGAGTGGATTTGCTGGCTCTAGCGGAGATGAGGCCATGTTCCAGAAGCCTTTTGGAGCATGGAAGCCGGTCATGGAGAGGCTTGGCGCTCCGACGGGACCTGTGTGTTCATTTGGCGACCTGTTCATGGTCCCTGTCCCTTCAGCGGGAGATGAAGGCTATGGGGATTGCGTAGTGGACCTGGAAAACACTAGCGAGACCGTATCGAGAGCTTGAAATTGACCGACACGGAGCGAGCGTCTTGGACAAATTTTCATCCTGTCCGGTGTCTGGTCATGTGTATCATGATGTGCTCGCCAGCAGACGAGACCCACCCACAGCAGACATTCATCGACCGTGAGGTTGAGAGAGGAAGAGGCGGTGACGGCCAATATGCAAAGTGCTCGGGGTCTGCCTCATTAGTCGGCCTGTAGTTGATGGACCATGTTGAATTGGCTGTCACGCTTTGTCGGTCAGGGCGGGAGTAGTGGCTGAATGAAGTGAAGCGGCGGCAATGGGGAAAAATTTTTGAAAAAAAGATTCACAGTGAGAGAACGGGCAGAGCCAGGAGCGGGTCAAAGCGTTATTGGTGGTCTTCCATGTCTTGCTTTCCATCCATCCATGTTGTGCCTCCCACCCTGCCTGCCCTGTCTGCCACTTTGCTTTGTGATGCAGGCCTCCCGTACGGAATTACCCGCAACATGGCTATTCTTCTCGTACATCGGGTTTCATGAGAATGGCATTGGGAGGCGCGTGCACATTCTCTTCTGGAGGTGATGGCACCGGGCAGCCGATGCGTTGGAAGCGCTGGCGAAACGGAAAATTGACGATGCGAGACCCTGTAATCAGAAGAAGAAAAGAAAACGGCCCCGCCCATCCCCGTCGCTGTGTGCCCATGCCCGCCAGCCGATGTGATGTCGGATGGGTCAAAGATTGGAAGCTTGGAAGACCTCGTGGAAGTCGTAGAATGATTGCAATCCTGGTTGACTCGTTGCGATTGGGTCGTTTATCCATGCAGGGCCCACCAAAATCTCGTCAAAGTGTTTGCTGTATCGTATCAGGTCCAAGAGAGTGCGGCCAGTGGGTGTGCTCTGTCTGTGCTGTGTGTCTTGGACCTAGAATCTGTTGTCGTCGGCCACTCCAGGAATCCATCAGGGTCTGCTTCCTTTGTAAGCCAGGATCGTGTACACGGAATAGGTCGTCATCGTGACACCGGCACATCGATGCCATCCAGTACAGGGCGTGCCGGGCCGAAAGCTTGTGTAGCAAAACTGTTGGGCGTAATTTCGGGAGCGAGACCTCCCTCAGGCCTGCTAGGTCCGCCCAGCTGGTAGCGAGCCAACCTCAGCAACCAACCTCGAGGGTCAGTCGTCCGTCAAGGAACGGTGTGGGTGTTGGCCGCGGTAGACCGAATGGAAGCGGTCACGTCTAGGCTGGATTGCTGGCTCGTCGCGTTTCGGAAAGAAGGCAAGCGGCAGTCCGATATCAGACAGAGCTGAGCCGCGCTGGCTGAACCTGCTGCTTCAGGGCCCTAGCGTTTGCCGATTGGACGGTCAGCTCGCATCTGAGGTGCATCGGGAGTTGAAGATCGCTTGAGGTATCCCATGTTAGTGAGAGGGATCGACATGGCTGCTTCCTGGGTGGTGTCTAGCGACAATTGGCATCAACTGGGACCTGCGGCTGTTGGGTTGGCCCGCCCTCGGCACCTCACGCCAGGGCAGTTTTCCTCCCCCATTCAGTCAGCAGCGCCATGCTCCTGGCGCGGCAATGACTCAGTGCTTACAACGACGGATGCCGCCTCTTTCATTTCGAAGCCCGTTGCGTCCACGGTTGTGCGACTTCAGATGACAATATGGAGGGCGCGCCTAGCTAGGGGCTCTGGCCACCAGGTGACCATGGGCCATGGTTGGATTGCCGACCGGCCATTGATAGCCTCCGTCAAGGGTTTGTCGACTTCTGAGGTGACGGTTCTCCTTTTTATTCGGCTCTCTGAAATACGGACCGACAGGATGGATGATGATGACAGCGAGGAAGGATTCGGTCGACTAACATGACGACTTACCCAAGGTTTGGAACACGGGTACCTGGACCATATTCAGCTGGGCGGTCTGGGGCACTGCCTAATTTGACCAACCAGGCGGCCTTGACCAGGCTGAGAGGAAGGATCACGTTGGACCAACCAGAGACGTGAGAGGACAGTCGAGGCTGCCTGGCGTGCTTTTGTCCTTAGCGACGTTGCTGCTGTCCGCACTCTCTCGGGCCCGGGCTGCTTGCTGGCCCTCGCACTCCCGCGGGCAGCGTCACCTGCAACCTCTCACGTGGCACGGCAGCCTTCAACAAGGTCCAACATCCTTGAGGGATGCGAGCCAGGGGTGAGGGATGTGTACTAAGTGTCTGCGATCAGTGCTCATGCCATCATCGTGATCAATGTCCGTGCAGTTCAGTTCAGTAGGTGGTTTTGCACTGCAGGTTTGTTGACTGGACTGTGCCCAGTTGGCCGACTCTGATCTACAGAGCAATCCCTGGGTAAATCGTGTGTGTAGAGTCGGTCATTGATACGTAGGCACCTTGTTAGACTTGGAGGATCGGATGAAAGAACGGCGATGCCGCCGCATCTTGGGCAGCTTCCGAGTGCGTATTCGATCTCGGAGGCTTTGACCCCTCAAACTGGGCATTTGATATGCGCGCACTTAAGTTGGGTATCAAGATTTCCGTTATCCTTCACCTCTTTCAACGGCCCGTGGTGAACGAGCGAGAACCGGCGAAACCTTCTTCGACATGATCTGCGGAGCGCCAGCCTCCAACTTGCCATATCCGTCCTTGTCCTAGGACCTTATCCGCCGGGATTGACGTGGTCTCCATCAACTGTAAATAGGTGTCCGGGTTCTTTTGCTGCGTCGTACAGAGTACTCCGTACCAGCAATTAATTGTCATATGCCCGTCTCTTGGGCTCGAGGGAGTACCTCCGTATCCACCCACGGTTTCGAAACCTCATCGAAAATCAAAGCCGGTGGAGAGGTTGTCCCTCGTCGCGCGCTACACGACGCTCAAGGTCCTGGGCTAGTACTGGTCTGGCTCCACGCCACGGCCACGGGGCCTCCACCACACGCACCAAAGGCCAGCCCACCATCGCTCTCGCTCGACTCACGGGAGCAGGCTCCTCCACAGCTCCCCCTCGTGCGTCCATGTGTGCGTGCTCCTCCATCTCCCGTTCCCTGCGCCCTCGTCCTTCGGCCGGTTGCAAGGCCCGCCGTCGCTGTTGCTGGCGCTGCTACTACTGCTCTTTCCGCCATCAGCGCCGCCTGGCCATTTGCTTTGGGAGCACACCCGCCACCTTTCACCGTCCATTTCCATCATCGCTCAAAGTTGCGGTGTTGAGCTGGCGTGTCGCATCTCGCGCTTGATTGTTATCCGGTGCTTTTGATCTTGGTCTTGCGTGCTCGATTGCGTTCGCGCGATCTCAATCTTGGTCTCCTCCATTGCGTCTCCTCCATACTACAGTATTACCTACCCGACATACGTGCCGCCTCATACGAGCCTGGGCTGTCTGGCCGTCCCGCGCGTTATTGTCCACATTCGGTAGTCACCAGCCGACACGATCCAATCTTTCTCAGCCAGAAGAAAAGAAAGAAAAAGAGAGGGCCCCCGCCTGTGCTTGTGCCTGTCACGTCCCGGCACCAGCCCAGCCCAGCACCAGCCAGCACGCACCGCACGACGTTGCGCTCCCTCATCAACCCGCTCCCTCTCCTCTTACGTACGTGCCTCACGGGCCCCAGTACCTGACGGCCCCAGCGTGCGGGCGGTTCCAGGTACAGTGACCTCTGCCCACTCGGTCGGCAGAGTGGGTGCTTGGGGTCTTGGGTGCAGGTGGTGGCAGAAAAAAACGGGCAAGCAGGGGTCGGCCATCGCACGCTCCGCCGACATCATCCCCAGTCTTCGTCAAGCATCCAGGTTCTTCGACCCCCTGGTTCTGTTAGCCTCTTCCGACTGTCAACTCGGCAGGGTCGGTTCCTCAATTGGCTCTCAGCAGCCTCTCGCCTGGCCCGCCCACCCCGGCAGACCGTCTTTTGTGCCTTGAGCCTTGAGGCTGGTCCCATCGGTCCCAGAATTGCGCTCGTCTCTTGACGGTACGGTCGACATCATACCTACCCAAGACTCCATCCACTCGATCTCGCCAAACTTGCGCCTTTCTTTCTCCCTCTCCCAGCAGCCTCTCGAGCGCGTCCCTCCTGCCTCTCCTCCTCCTGTCGCCTCCCCCCTCGCCTCTCACTCTCGTACCTCGCGCAGTTGTCGCGTCTGTGCCCCACCGTCGCCTGTCTCCAGGGACCGAGAGCTTGCCGAATCTCCATCTCGTCTCTGCCCAACTGCTGATCCCGCCGGGGCCTGGGGCTGGCTGGCTTGACTGGACTTGACTCGGCATTCTCCTGTCTCTCTCAAACCTCCCATCTTGCTGACGGTACGAAGTACTTCGTACATGTCATCATACCCAGTCGTTCCAGACACACCCACCCCCATGCCGTCCCGGTCTCTCGACTGCCACTGCTGAAGGGCCCCAATTATCACCCGCCCCTCCAGCTCCCAAGGAACTGGAAGCTTCACTCCCCGGGGCTTCCTTTGTTTCGCCTCCGCCAAAACCTACAGTACCTATCCATGGCCACCGCTTCCTCGTGGTCCCTGCTTTCCTCTTCGCCTCGTTCCTGATTATGTGTGCAAGTAGTACCGTACATATATAGCACACGCAAGCATGGATCCTGCACCTCCCGATACCAAACGCCCACGCCTCTCATCGTGGCCGGCCGGCACACCTCAACAAGGAGTATCACTACCGCATCCTCACCCTCATCACCATCCGAACCAGCTTCCACCGCCGCCGCCTCCTCCTCCTCCCGGCCCTCTACATCATCCTGGGACGAGCCCATATCAACATTATCCTCCCCGATCTGCCGAACACTCATCAGCTCCGCCGACGCCTGCTCATACTGCGCCCGCGCAACCGCATCCCGACGCCGATCGTCGCCATCATGAACAAGAGCCTTACCCTCCTGTCCAAGACTATCACCGGCAACAACAGCAGCAGCAACAGCAGCAACATCCGCCTCCGCATCAGCCCCCTCCGTCGCCGGCGCATCCAGCGCATCAGCCGTACCCGCCGTACGGTTCCCGAGATCCTCCCATAAAACGGGATCCTGGTGAGGATCAACGCCGGCCTAACTCGACGGGCCATGCGCCCGACGGGATGCCATCTACACCACATCTCCCACCGACCTCTCATCCACCACCACCTCCTCCGGGCAGCTACCCCGACAATCCACCGCGACACATGAATTACGAAAGCGCGCCTTCGATGCCCCCAACCCCGGGTGGCTATCGTGCTCCCAGCTTCCCCCCGCCGACTCCCGTCCCTCACCAACCATCGTACGAGCAACATGGAGGATATCCCTCCGGCCACGAGCCTTTCTATAGCGTCTACTCGTCATCCGTACCAGCCAAGAAGAAGAACACGCGGGCATCTCAGGTATGAGTCTTTTTTGTACTTGACGTATGCGCAAACACTAACAAGACGCAGGCGTGTGACAGCTGCAGGCAGCTCAAGGCCAAGTGTGATGAGACTAAACCATGTAAGACATGCAAGGAAAAGGGCGTGGAGTGCAAATATCGAGATCCGGTACCCAAAGCGTAAGTCATGACACAATTCACTGGTTTGCCATGGGTTTGGCTAATATGTGGTGATTAGAACGGACAAGGCCCAAGCCGACATTCTGGAGGGGCTCACAGCTGTGCAGAGCTCCCTGAGCACTATTATGAGCCAAATCGGACGATTCGACCAGAGGCTGGTTAAGATGGAATCCCTCTTACCGAAGCATGCCCCGACATTGGAATTGAAGACCGAGCCTTCGACAGATGACGATTTCAAGCGCGCTCCAGCATCCCCTTACGTGTCGAATGGCGCTTCTGCCGAGACCTATTATCCGAATGAACCACACCGCGATCATCCATCAGCGGAGCCCATTCCCCTTCGCATGATGGCTGAAGATGAGATGGAAGTTGAACCTGGTCCACCAGTCCCCCCTGGAGAACCAGCCATTCCAATCAACCACACGACTCTTGCGGGCCTACTCCTGGAATGGCCGTCGATTCGTGAGCTAACAAAGCATCATCTCGAGCAGGAAGGAATTCGGTACATCAGCGAGTATCCTATCAGCCAAGAGCAGAACAGAGGTGTCTTGATCGTATATGGACGGGGTGAAGATTCTCACCCTTCACGGCATATCCGAGAGCCCGCTGATCATGGAAACCTGGATATGGCCGACGATTCATCAGACATGGCGTCTCCTTCGCCAGCAGCTGACTGGGGACAACTTGGTGGCTTGAGCCCCCCCGATCAGGTGGAATACAAGGGTGGTGTTTTGGCATTCGATGGAAACCCCGACTTCTCAGAGGCGAAGGTGTGGTCATATGTGGAGAGTTTCAAGGACAACATCCTGAACATGCATCCGATCATCCAGCCAAAGCTCCTAGATTACTGGGTTCGACATTTTCTGGATACTCTTCCTGCAGCGCATCCACGATCAGCAAAGCCGCAGACGTCGAAGCCCGCTTTTGCCGTTGGGGGAGGTTCACAGACGCCCGAGACTGCGGGCTCAAAGCGGAAGCGATCGCCAGGGCCGGATGGGTCCGAGCCACCCACACCCGCGCCGCCCCGCGCCGGCCGGCCGGATCGGTCCATCCACAGCGCCTTAGTTCTTACGGTGCTGGCATTGGGTAAGATCTGTCTGTATCGTGACAACGTGCCCGACGTGGTGCACTCGACAGAGCCGCTTCCTCACGGCAGCCCTGCCATTCGCAATGGCGCTGTTCCTCCTTCGCCGAACCAAGGCTCCCCTCCTGGATTCTCGTCACACTCCCATTCATCAGGACTTCCGTCGCCGAAGGAGCAGGACAGGAATATTCACAGCCGCCGGTCTTCGATTCACGGCGTGGGTGGCTTCCGCTCTGGATTTAGTCTCAAGAAGAACTACGAAGTAATTCCAGGCTTGGAGTACTTTGCCTACGCCACGGATATCCTTGGCAACCACACAGGTGCCTACAACAACATGAAGAATGTGTACGCCAACATTTTTGCGGGATTGTACCATGGACAGTTGGGAAGGCCCATGGAGAGCTTTGCCTTTATCCACAAGGCGAGCCACAAGCTCCAGGTCATCATGAGACCGAGTCTGGACAAGATGCGACGAATCAAGCGGAATAGCGAGTTCATTCAGGAAACCAAGTACAACCAGCTCGCCCTGACGTTCTGGACCTGTCTACAGCTTGAGAGTGACCTCATCGCCGAGATGCAGCTTCCGCCATCGGGTCTTCTCTCGTATGAAGACGACATGCCTCATCCTAACATGAGTCTTCTCGAAGGTTATGACCAGCGTATCCTAGACAGCTACCCCGGTCAGCTGTATCTCCGAACACATCTCAACAGTATCCACCGGATGTTCTACGCCCCCGAAGACCCGACCAAGGCTGGCAAGGACAAGTTTAGGAACGTCGGAGTTGTGTCTGATGCCGTCTCGGGGATGCACTGGGTAGCTCCCAGCTTTGCATTCCGGGAGGATGATCCTCCAGCGGACGATATCCTAGCGGCAAGGCTGCGGGCCAAGTATTGGGGTGCGCAGGTCATCACATATCGACCATTTATCCGACAGATCCTGCAGTTCTCGCACTCGATCAAGAACCATGCATCGAGCCCCAACTTTCCCAACGTCACGTCTGAGTTTCGACAGGATATTACGGCACCCGTGATCCACCCCAAGGCCAGGACACATGGCGATATCGACCCACAAGTGGTGGAATTGGCTAAGAAGGGCATCAAGGCGCTCATTGAGAGCACACGGGCCTTCCACGGTCTGGGTGAAAAGCGACCCATTATCACCAATGTGTTTGGTACAGCGCATGCGTAAGTGGCGATTGATGGATTCGATTCTTGAGGGTTAAACTAACATTGTGATAGGCAATGGGGCAACCTACTGGTTCTGTCGGCGGCATTCAAGGACCCAGTCCTCCACTCGTACGTGGACGAGGAGTTGCTGCGAACCCTCTTCCACAAGACGATTCAGTTCCTTCGACAATCGGCGACAGCGACGAGCTCACTGAGGACGGATATGCACATTCTCGAAGGCCTTCAGCGAGATCTCTTTATGTACCCCGACCCGAGGACGGCATCCAGCTTCTCGAGCGGCACGAGCGCACCGGGCTACCACACGCCTCGACCAGTTGCAATGGCTGCACCACCACAGGTGCCTCACCACATGAACGACCAGGTTCTTCCACGACCCATGCCTCACCATCTGCAGCAGATGAGTTCGTCGCACGGGCAGTGATGAAGGACAATGGCCGTTTCGGACGGAGTAGGACGAGACGAGATGAGACGAGACGAGACTGGCGGCAGCGCTGATGACTTTTTTCATTACCATCTAATCATCATGATACGGCGTTAAGGCAACAGCAACAACAACAACAACCTGACTGACTTGTTTGAATACACCATAAGAGTACGGAGAGTCCCGTGGTTGAGGGTGAAAGTCGACACCCAGCAAGGCACACACACACACACACACACACACACGATGGACTTGTCAAAATAGAGCAACAACACAACACAACACAACACACAAACACAAACACAAACACATACCCGCTCTGCGCACGCACACCAAGGCATTATCTTTGGATACGGTCAACAAGATGTGCAGTGCAGAGCCAGCAGCAAGAGCCAGGGTAACATTTGATCGGTTCTAGCTGATTTATGGAGGACCCCTGAAGCTCTTGTACTGTACCATCAGCGACGGCGCATGACGAAAGAATAATCCTCCATGAGGTGCAAACCCAAACAAAACTCGAACATGTCGGCATCCGCCTGTATGTATATACATGCAAATGTCTTTTTTTTTTATTATTATTTAGAGAGGTTATCTTTTGACATTCTGTGTCTTTTTTGCTTGTCGAGTTTAGTTGGCTGAAAAGGATTGGACTGCATTGCATGCGTGGCCTGGCATGGCATGGCCGCTTGCTTCAATTTCGTTTTATGGCACATGATTGTCTCGAGCGTCATGGATCCCATCTTCCTTTTTTTTTTTCTTTCTGGAGGGACATGGAGGAGATACCACTCATGGCTGGTTGCTGAGCATACTAGGTATATAGTATAGTATATAGGTATTGGGTGATGGCGGTAGGGAGAATTTTTGCAAGCTCACAATCGCTATTTATTTAGTTTATATAGGCACTGCTGGTTTTGGGACCTGGGGTAAAAGAATAACAACAAGACATTTTGTCCAAGTTGGAGTTGTATGTGATGTTTGTCTTGGTATAACTGAAGATGAGTGTTGACCCCCATCTTGATGTAGATGACGCCACTTGATATGTACAAAAAAAGAAACCCATGTATATTGACCATGCAAGACCCATCGTGACCCTGCACTCTCTCCTGCAAGGCAAGGCAAGACATGGCATTAATAGTATCTATCGCCTGCAGCATCTCCGATGTACAAAAGAGCCTTGGATGCTACCATGACCCCCTCCTCACACCCTGGTAGAGTGGGGGAAGACGTCACCCCACCATCTTTCCAGAATGTCTCTCTTCCCCCCCTCCTCTGTCTTGAAAAATTTCCGCGCCATGACCAGATCGGCGTGGCCGTTTTATGTGTGTTCTAGAAGCCTTCCAAGGGAGGGTGGCCAGCCGGATGTCTTTCCGCGGTGTGTGGGTGGTTGTTCAGGGCCAACAGTCTTCAGATCCGAGGGAGTGGGCAAAAGAATGAGTGATAAAAAAAAGGGGGGGTCTGATGATATTGTTGGTTGGTCTATTTGTTTTTGTCTACTACATACGTGGTTATGTTACGTGGTGGTTATTGTGGAGAGAAAGGAGAGAGAGTCATGATGTCTTACGACGTATCTTTCAAAGTGGAACCTTTTTGTTCGGTCATCTACTGTAGGTAGGTGCTTTACGTGCTGCAACTGTTTACTCTCACCGATTACGAAGGATCGGGCATCTTCGGAGGATAAGGCGGTATGATGTGACATGGAGAGCAGCCTTACTTTTCTACTTGCTTGAGTGGGTGAGGCTGGCGAGGAGGGTGTTTGGGTAGCATCATCTGAGAAAGGACGCTACAACATGAAGGATGCAATACAAGGATGGTTTACAGTTGCATCCTGTTTGACCTATCCTTCGACTCTTTGGTTCCCTTGACAATATCCAACTTCCTTGAGTGGCTCACAGCGCAGCCCGGATTCCAAGATTCCCTGCAAAGAACCAATTCGAGACTGGTAACTACCACCTTGATTGTGAATGAGAGATGAAACCCCATTTGAGAATAGTCCTGAGCGATGGAGCATATTTCCATGTTTCATCAAACAAGTAGCGCCCTACATGACGTCCGCCAAAGTACAATTTGGTATGAAACCTCACTAGAGTATCGCGAGTCCTTAGTTCCCCCCAAGGCTCGGTTAGAAAAGTGACTGAGCTAGAGTAGTCTTGTCTGTATCGTTTGCCTGTTATTTGCGCAGTCTTGTCATAAGCCTGGCGAAAGTCGTCACCAGGAAACCAGAAGGACACAAGAAATGGGGCAAATGTAAAGTCAAAGTTAGCAAAGCCGATGAGTGTCCTGTGATGAAGGCGAGACTGGAGTCCCATGTACTCTACTCTGTCACTGAGGATGCATGGTTGCTTGGCCGACAGTTTGGTACTCCTGGTTGTAGTCAAGTCTACAGCGGTTAGGCCTTGATGGTGTCAATAACCAAAGTTGCAGTTTTCAAGCTCACGCAGAAGGACAGACAGGCACATTTCCAGCACTCTCGTGGCACAGGTCTGTCCTTTCAGCCTGAGTTATCCAGGGGCCATGGCATTGCGAACACGCTCTGGCCAATGCCTTGAAACATGGCGTTACTACGTAGATGTCAGAACATATTCTTGTTCAACAAGCCCAATACTAACTCACACTAGACTACAATAATAAGTATGCCGACTTGAGGCTCGGGCTTAGACTGTTACCCTTGTCTAATCCAGGCTCAGATACCGTTGGGCTTGGGTCAAGTCACATCTCTCGGGACCTCTGTATACATCACTTTGTCTAGATCAGAATATGGAGTCCATTGTATGACCTTGCTTACTTGATTCACGTTGAGAGCCTCCAGGACGACTAGTTAGTCCCCAATGTTGCCGGATTCATATGCTAGAAAACGACATGGTGAGTGAGAGACTGGAGGCTACACTTGACCATATACCCCTCTCTGCCTCTTCACGCATGTGGTATGAGGTTCTCTAATCCTAATATGAAAGAGATACGAGGAGACATCTGGTGGCTTTTAGCATCAACGAGGTTGAAAAGATGCCGGTTTGCTCCAACCAGTCGCATCAAGGCTGTGACAAGGAGTGAGGCATCATGCAAAATAGTCGCAAACATTCCCCGCTGGACTCAGACATCTCATCACGGACAAAAGGTTCTGTTTCGTACATTTCGACTTCATAGAGAACAAATATCAAGAGTAACAAGACGACATGTCATGGATTGCACCCACCCGCATCCTCATCCACGTCCACAACCACGACGACGTAGTATTAGACCAAAGACTCACTATGGTTTACGTAGAGCTCTGGACCAGTAACATCTGGCCCAATATCACCTATAGACGGACATTGTCGGCCTGCGTACTAGTAGAGGAGTATAATTACGATGACTTAGGCTTTGGGTATAGAGCCTTGACTGTTGAAAATATGGAGATACTGATGGTGATGCTTTGATCCCCATTTTGGGTAGCATAAAGTCATAGAATAATAATTACGATAGATTACTATACTATCTCGAGGTTGTGTAATGATGGCTTCAAAGAACACATATTCACACAAGCAATGACAAACTCATCCTGTATCAAAGCGTATAAAATAGATTTCTCATTTAGCTTACGCGCATGTATAAGGAGATCTGCAAACAGTCGATGGCCATGATCAACAGCAACATCTCATGCGCACGCATTCAACCTCCACCTGTCGACTTCTCTATACAAAAAAGCCTGATACATTTCCATATGACTCCCAAGTTTTAAGCCACCCAAACGCCACGCGTAATGCAAATGAACCCAGCCTCGAAGGGGGTATAAGACGTTACTCGCTCCCTTTTTTCCATCAGAGGGTTCCGACCATCAGGCTCTCCAACATGCCTCCGGTCTGGCATGCCACTTGGGCTCTCTCCACCTCGGCCTTGACTCGCCTGTGAAGAGTCCGGAAACCCTCGTGCAGTTCCGCTGACGCGCCCACGAATTCTGAGTAGAGGTCTAGGAGGTGGAGGCCGACTTCGACGCATACGCTGACGTATCGGGGGTCGCAGATGTGTCCGCAGACCCATTTGAGGATGGGCTGGACCGAGAGCTCGTCTCGAGACTCCAGGGCGTCCTTCAAGGCACTTCGGTGACGGAGGGCCAGGAGCAGGGTCAAGACGTTGAGGGGTGCGTGGTCGGGCGCATGCTTGTCGAGCACCTGATCCAGAGCGGCGGCATATCGGGCGTGTCGTAGATCGCTCTGCCATGAACGCTCCTTTTTCTTGTACAGGCGAGGCTCGTTGGCAATAACAACATCAGCTCCCTCGCCAACCATATCCAGTCGCTTAGCGGCAGCAACTCTGCGCTTCCGCTTGTTCCTCTTGGCGTCATGGGCGTCGATTGTTCCCGCCACGAGAGCGGCCATTTCCTTCTCACGCTCCGCCTCCCGATGGGCCTCGAGCCCTGTAAGACGAGTGCGCACGCTCAAGACACCAGACTGCATACCCACAGCCAGGTGACGGTCGACCGAGTCGGGGTCATCGCTCGAGGGGATGACCTTGACAGATAGGACAGGAGACTGATACTTGGTGCTCGACACCACGTTCCAACCAGTTGTTTCAAACACCTTGACGTGACCTTCGAGACCAGCGCTAACTAGTCGTCGGCCATTAGATGCCAGGCTGAGCGACGTGACCGTCTTTTGATGGTTGGTGATCAGATGCAGGGGTCGTGCGGCGACAAGATCGAGAACACTGATGGCTTCACCAGCTGCCGCAAACACAGTGGTTCCAGAAGGCATGGCCAAGACATCCTCGATAGGAGCCGCATGCTTGAAAGTCATGACAGCGCTGTTGCTCCCTGTCCTGGGATCCCAGAGCTTCACCGTCGAATCGTAACTTCCAGACACAATCATGTTGGACATGGTGCCGGGCATAAAGTTTGCACATCGAACATAGTCGGAGTGGCCAACAAAGGTCGTGGTAGATTCGTTGCTAGGCAGATCCCACAGCCGGACCGTCTTGTCGTCGCTCGCACTCAGCAGGGTGGTCAATTCCGTGGGGGAAAACTTTGTCGTCCAGACGGGCTGCTTGTGCGTCACCCACGTCTTGAGGATGGCCCTCGAGCTGACGTCAAACACCTGGATCTTTCCCGTGTCGTCACCAGCCACCAGCACCCGGCCATCCTTCCTGATCTCGCCGCTGCGCGCGACGTCGCCGAAGCGCGTGATGGTCTTGACGAGCTTCCGGGTCCGGTTCGAAAAGATCTGCACGCGCGTGCCCGTCGTGACGGCGAAGCTGTCGTTGTTGGACGAGATGTGGACGACGGGGTAAGAGGTCGGCGACGGCACCAGCAGCTGGTTCTTGAACGTCTTCCAGTAGCGCTGCTCGGCGGTCACGGGAGTCGGGCCCGAGGGCAGCTTGAGCTGTGGCAGAGGTCCCACCTGAGCTGCCATTGTTGATTGTTGCGATGACGAGCTTTGCGATCGATGGTGGGTGGTGGGAGTGTTGAGCTGCAATGGTAGGTTGCGCCGTGATATTTTTTTTCTGCGATAAGATAAAGAATGCAGAAGTCGATGGCTGAGGTAGAGTGCGCTAGCCGGTTTAGGCCTGGTGTCATGTCCCCTGCATGATCCAACGGTACGTACCCATTTGGTGAGTGGCAGCATCAACAACGACCACAAGCTATCATCCAATGTAATTACTCCGTGATCACATTGAAGTCTCCAGGAATCCCTAGAATATTAAAATTATACACAAGCAGTATCAACATCCCATAAAGCTGGGAGTAGAAGAACCAGGCAGAGCCCAATGGAGTATTCACAGTCAAACAAAACACCATGAGGCAGTCACCAAGGAACAGGCTGAATGAAATATGATCATCAATTTCTAATGCATTGTCCAATATTTCCCCTTTGGACATGTTCAAAACTCCCACATTTCCATGATCCTTTCGTATCTGTTCCGCACGCTAACGCCAAATCAAACCCCTTGATTGTATAGTACATTCGCTCTAGGTCTCATTACCTTCGTTCATCTATTCAATATCCTCCCCTTCGTCGGGACCTTCCTGACCCGATGTCAATCCTCTGCATCTCTTCCATAAGAGCCAACTCATTACCGGGCCCGTTGGCACCGCTCATCGTGAGTTGAAGAGGGATCTTGGCTGGGATTGGTGGACCCCCATACACCCCACGGTTCTCATCTTCGAAATCCCAGGTGCTTGCTCGCGGCAAGCCTCGAAGAGAAGAGTTTCCGTAGGGGGTCCTTTCTTGGTAGTTGTCCTTTGAGATCGGCGCCAAAGGACTGGACGCCGCAGGAGAATTGCCAGCAGAAGCTCTGTTTCGCTTCTGGAGCCGAGTCCGAGTAGTAGGCGCTGGAGGCGTCCGCGGTTCTTCGGAGAATGTGTATGACGACGTGTTCACCGTGGACATGGAGTGACGACCAGTGCGGCGGGCCCTGCGAGTGCTAGGCGGCATTGGCTGCGCACCCGACAACGGAGGTCTCGATCGTGGTTCTGGTGCCGGTTCCTGATTCTTCTTCTCTGGTTCCGGCGCCCAGGTATCCTCGGGAAGATGATCCGAAGGGTCGATTTCTCGCCCATCATAGGTGATGATCTTTGTCGGCTCACCGCCCAGATAATCTGGTGGCGTAGGACTGGCTCCATCCTTCGAAGAAACAAGACTCGGGTTGAGGGCATCATAAGAGTCGGGTCCGAAGGGGATCTCGGTTGACCTTCGGTTCTCATCTGGAGGAGGCGCAGGGCTGACCGACTTGCGCTTGATCTTGTGCTGGGGGTTCGGGCTGGTGCGGGTGTTTGGTGAGATGGCCCTGGGCTTGATTATCTGCTGGTCAGCCGCAGAGGTATATGTGATGGCCCGTCTGTATGGCTGAATGGCATAGCTTTGATCATAGCCTTGGTCATAGCCCTGATCGTAGCTTTGCTCGGGTGGCGCTTGGTTGTATCCTGATAAGGATTCGTTCCGTTGGCGACCTCGAGTGGGTGTAGAGAGACTCTGCGAATGTGGCCGCCTCTCATGTCTGCGGTCTTCGTAAATCAGATCAGTCAGCTCCTGGGATTGGGATGCATCCAATCCTGGCACAAGCGCCGCCGGCATGTTGGGGAGCGCATAGTTGGAGGAGCTCTGAATGTGCTTGGTCTCCAGCTCAGACCCATGACCCGAATGATGGCCTTGGCTGCTGTGGGAGTGGTACGAGTGTTCGCCGGGGCTTCTGGAGAAGCTTCGTCGGTGGGAGGAAGTCAACGCGACTTGCCAGTCCTCCGGGTTGTGATATCCATCATCTTGGTTCTGGTATCCACGCGCAGGCTGCGAGGGTGAATAGTCATCCCTATAGGGAGAGCCTCCGGTTGATCGCCGCAGAACCAGCGGCGCAGGGCTCGGGTTTTCCTCAAAGGCCAGCTCGTCTGGATACATCCGCGAGCCACTCTGCCTGAAGTTGTTGATTGGCTGGCCGCCATTCTCGGGCGCATCCTCGACCGTTGGTTGCATTGACCGATAATGAGGATCGTAGCTGGCGTCATAGGAATTGTGTCTCGGCGCATTATCATAGCCCATCCCGTTGGGAGATGGAACAGGGTTGGCAGCCGGCGCCGAGTCGTACGCGCGAAAGGTTGGGCGCCCCGGATAAGGTACCAGGGACTGAGACTGCGATTGTGGCTGCGGCAGGGGCTGCGACTGTGATTGTCTTTGAGCCTCATGTCTCAGAACGTCATGTCTCATCTGCGGCATCTTGACTGGTGATGTATCATAGGTGCCCCTCGGCACAAGTTCCTGACCTGTGCTGTTGTGTCGGCTCCTGTGGGCAGGTGGTGGTGGTGGACGCTCGTTTTCCATGGGAGAGTACTGCCTGGGATCGTCCATAGGCGCCATTGCAGGCGGCGGCTGGTCATACGGATCCTGGTGTGGAGAGTAGTTGCCCCGATAATCCATCTGGTCCTGCTGAAGCGTATACCTCGGGCTGTAGTCCCGGTCATCGTAGTGTCGCGGTGACCCTTCGTACATGGACCTGCGGGATTGACGAGGCACCTCCGCGCGCGTTGGTGTCACATATTCTTGTTGTACAAGCGCGTGCGCGGACGGAGAATAGTTGTCTGTGTGACGGCTGCGTGTTGATTGTGACGGTGGTGTGTTGTACTCGACTGCCTGCAGAGGAGACTGGGCCTGGATAAAGGCGCCCGAGTGTGAAGTCTGCTTTGCGTGTCGTGGAGGAGTGCGGTGATCCGGCCCCGCAGGTACTGTTGAAGGTAGTGCCGGAGGAGCCGATACGGGAGCTGCTGGAGGAGTCGCAACGGGAGCTTCGCCAGTTATAGGATCAGATGGAAGCGGCCGTCTCTTGACTGGCGTTCTCTGCTTGACGGATCCTTGCTCTTGCTCTGCGGGGGCAGGCTGCTTCGGTTTCGCAGCGGGCTTGTCGGGCTTGGGACGGGTGTCGTAGAATGTGATCTCAACCCTGATCTCGCCAGCGTATTTGCCCTTGCAGCTTAACGTCTGCCACATGTCGCTCTGTCCACCGCCGGCCACAATGATGCCTCTGAGGTCAATCCATGACTCTCCCACCAGATCTGTCCGCTTGTCGTCGGTAAAGACGGAGATCTTGAGCTGGTAATAATCTGGACAGTCATGGACTGTAAATCGCAGCTCCTGGTCCCTGTTTAAAGACAGTCAGTCCGAACTCGGTTTTAGCTCTCAAAATCGCTAATGCTCACCATTTAGGCGTTTGTCCGCCTCGGATATCTGTGGTTGTCTTCTTGGCCTCCTTGCCTAGCCGGGCGGCGCAGTAGGGATCTTGCTTGCCAATGGTCTTGCGATTCGGCAAATTCTTGGCGCGGTCGACAATAGCGACCAGAGTTCCAATAATGGGGCCATCAACCGACATGTCGGCAAAGATGCCCGCGGTGTGCGCCGCGCTGAGCGGGTTCTTGACCTTGGTGGCCATGATCGCAGCTCGGTGCGGGGGCGGGGTGCTCGTGATTAAGGTTGCAGGTGAGGAAGAAAATGCTGGAAAATCGATGCTGTCGGGTTTTGTTTACATGGACGAGGCGTCGCAGTTGACCAAGGGATAGCTTGGTTTCGCCGTAGATCGAGAATAGATTGGTGTCAGGAACCGCAAACAAGGACTAGCCCCAAAAGAAGGCGACAATCGGCAATGAGATCAAAACCAAGGACAGAGTGAGAATGGACGAGCCAAGGAACAATGAATAATCCGGAAAAAGTATAGTGGGGAAATAAAGTTTGAGAAAGGGAAAAGGGATTAGAAAGACAGAAGTGACGGTACCACGGATGGGAATGTGAAAGGTGCTAAGGTTTGAACTCGTGGCGGAGGAAGAAGCTGGTGGTGGTGGTTGTGGTTGTGTTGGTGGTGGACGTTGAAGTGTTTGGCGCTAATGGCTGACGCACGCAACGGAGCTGTATGGTTAGTAAATCCGCCAAAGGAGGGTTGACTCGACTCCCACAAAGAACTGAGGATGAAGGAGGAGGAGGGATGAATGTCAGAGAGAGCAAGCGGTCTCTTCTTCCAAATGAGCTCCTCAAAGCTGGATATCGAAGCGTTGTATAGGACCAGCTTGCGTGTGGTTGGGAGCCGAATGCGGTAGGACTGTGGGCCGCCGTGGGACGGAGTGGACCGCCTGGCGGGAGGCTGGGCTGAAAACGGGGGGGCTGGTGCGCGCCGCTGCAGGGGCTGAATCGAGGCTCCTGGGGCGAGCGAGGAGCCGCCTAGACGCTGCTGCGGCCGTCTATTCGTCCAGCGCCGTCGGGGGATTTGCAGGGAGACCTGCGCCAGGAGACAGGGGGTGTTCTAAGGTTTGGGCGCGTCCAGGGGACTGGGACTGGACGGGATCCGCATGAAAATTGAAATGGCCAGTCGTCGGAGCGCGTCACCACGAGACGAGTCTGTTCCTTGCTGTCGGATGGTGTCCCGTTTATTCAGGGGATCGCCCAGGAACAGATATTCGCCTAGCCGAGTCTCGGCATTTCAGGATCCAGAGACAAGGGAGGGGGGGTTTCAGCGCGACTGGCCTTGGATGTTGAACGCCGTCAGTTGCAATCCGAACGGAGTTCGGATAACTTTGAGCATTGGATCAAAAGTCATCCACCAGTCATGATCGAGACTTCGTATCGTATCTGCACCGCCATGCTGCTTTCGCAAGCACGCACGCACGCTGCGCGGAAAGACTTTTGGAACGCGCGTGTTTGGCCATCCATTGCCAGGTCACAGCCACAGGAGACTTGCGTACCTAGCTCTCTCTACGCTCTCGGACTGACGATTTGCCAAGCCGTGGGCTGACGTTGACAGTTCCATCCCACCTGTAGGACCTTGTCTTATTACTCGTCGCCCTCCCTCCGCGTACCGGGCCTTGGATATTCGCATCATGGCCCACGTAACTGGCCGTGATCCGTCATTGTGTGGTCTGTGCCGGCCCATAATCGCGACCATGCCACTTAGCTGCTGCACTCTGATGGCTGGATGTGTCCGGCCTCGCCAGAAGACTGCTAAATTAGGTAGCGATCAAGCAGCTCTCATCCCACAAACTTGTGCAAATGGCGGATCCCATCTCCCAGTCTGCGGGGACCTGCAATGCAAACTCAACGACGACCCAATGGACCCCCGATGAAGAACCCCTGCAACGCAATTGATTGAATCTAATCAACCTGCCTAACCTCTCAACGTCCAAGCAAGCTCCTGAAGAAGTCTGGACTGCTGCCTTTGACCCACCACCTCGATGTCATTCTCATCTTCCCTGGCTGGCTGAGACGCCAAAAACAGTCTTTTTTCTCTGCTCCTCCACCACGGTCCCTCCGAATCAGGTTTTTTGCGTCCCAAGTTTCCGGCGGCAGAGGAGTCTTCATGGCGCCCTGTTGCTAGGGAGACAGCCACAAGAATGTGACGCCTCCGATTGTTTGGGGCATGGATTTCGAGCTAAACCATTGTTTCCACCCAAGCTCCGTCATCCACTGGTTTCGCCCAACGGAGAGATGTCATGCTGTAGCGCCGTGGGTTTCACACGCCCGTTTCTAGAATAAGTAGGTGTGTGGGCGGGTGGGTGTGGAGGAATGCGCAAGCGATGCAGGTTCATCAGTCATCGGTCATCGACAGCGGCACAAATGCGAATTATCAGGGAAGTTATCCTTAGGTGTCAGCTTACGGAACGATCAATCCGAGATCAACATTCATATCTGCATTCTACCAGTCACAACCCTTGGCGAGCAGGGCGGCAAGCTGCTCCAGATGAGCCTTGTCCACCTCGTCAAAACCGTTCAGCTCAGCGCAGTCGATGTCGATGATTGCCACCAACTTTTTGGAACCGTCGCCCTGCTCAGCCACGATCGGCACAACAATCTCGCTCTTGCTATCTCCGTCGCAGGCGATGTGCCCCGGAAACTTCTCCACGTCGTGGACGAGCTGCGTCTGCTGCGACTCAGCCGCCGCTCCGCACACGCCTTTGCCGAACTGGATCGTCTGGCAGGCGACCTTGCCCTGAAACGGGCCCAGGATGAGCTGCGGGTCTTGAGATGACTTATCAAGGACGTAAAACCCTGCGTGCGAGGATATTCCATCAGCATCAATCATGTCCCATCGCGGAGAAGGGTCCGTGACCTACCGGCCCAGTTCACATCTTTGCTTGGGGAACCCAGCGACTTGTACGCATGCCAGAGCAACGACGCAGCATTGGCAAGGTTGCTATAAACCCGTCACTAAGCCGTCCATAAAGGGATGTCAACAATAGGCAAGGTTTCACTCACCAGACCTGTGATGGAGACGCCCAAAGATTAGTCAAGCAGTTTCAGCAATAAGGGAGATGCTACGAACCCAGTTACGCTGGCCGGTAATCAGACCTTCGGTTTGCCAGAGCACCTGTTCGTAAGCATCTTCTTTGGTGATGCCGTCGGCAAAGTTGGAGGCATCAGCGTGAACCTGGTTGAGGCGTGAGTTTAGAGCTTGAAACAACGGTGAAGACTCGGCAGTTGATTCAGCCGGGACGTACCATCTTCTCGACTTGGATGTCCTCTCAAACCCTCAGGGTTCTAATACGGGTCTCAAGGATATGCGTCGTGGTATGGAAAATTCAGCACAAAGTTTGTTGATGTTGTGGAGTTGAAAGCTGGAGACTCAGTTAAAGATGGTTGCTTCAACTTCGTCCCGGTATGAATTTGGGCTCCCCGCAAAAATGCACACATTGCGTCTCGATGCCATTTTAGCGGTACTGATGCCAACGATTCCCATGCATGACCGCCAAGGCCAAGTAAACGCCAAATTTATTCAACGTGCATGCAGCATGCAACAGCTTGAACCTTTCAATAGGTAGTCCTCATACGACAAAGCCTCCCTAGCTATTCTATCTGGTGATACAAGAGGTCGCATAGTGGTCACGCGACCCGCCCTAGGGCTTAACTGAAGGCCTAGTGCAGGATAAGAGAAGTGCGCTCGAGTAAACGCTAGTTGGACCAAAGATTAAGATCAACTGCCCCGTGCATAAGATTAGTTCAACGCATTGAAGCTGGGAAAGATATCGTTGCTCAGGAACTAGCTACTATAGAAGTGGCTGGTTAGGGAGCAAGCAAACTCGGACCAACGGCGTCTTGAACTATTGATTCAATCAAGAAGTTGATCCGAAGTTTGCTATCCTTATCACTCCAGGATCTACAGTAGCCGAGAAACACACTATCACGAAGTAGGACAGCAACGGCCTCCCTCTTGATTCTTGGCTCGGTGTTCCTGCAGCTCCAAGAGGTTGGGGTTCTCCCGTCCCTACCTCCTTGCAAAAAATGGCCCGACCCATGTCCATGTCGGAATTTCAGCTCCAATGAAAGCTGGGTTTTGTTAAGCCTGCACCTTTCAGGCATCTCTAATTGAAGGGTTCTCGTTTTCCTTTTTTCGTCGTGAGATTGTTGCTCACCGCGTCCGCCTCACGTACAAGGTGAAGGCGCCACCGCTCTTTGGAGGATGCGACTATGACAAGGAAGAGATATTAGGGGACTTGGGGCTGAGAAATAGGAGATGACACTTTTCAATTAACTTGCAGACTTGTCTCTCGTTGAACCGGGTGATGAGTGTGATGCTCATTGTCTTTGGTATGTGCCAAAGAGCACGCGACCGACAACCTAACATTTACGGTCATATGTATGTGCAAATGAGCTATATAGCATTCATCTTGAACCATTTATCATCAATGGCAAATACTATTTCAATTGCTAGTATGAAGTCTTTATTGAAAGAATGAAAGAAAGTTCAATGCTCAACCGTTTGTCATGGTACCTGAAGATCGGCACCGGCCCCGAATCTGCCGACGTCAACCAAACAGACCAATGACGCATCGCCTTTTAGATTTTGAGCTCTTGGCCTTGGAAAGCTCATCCTCACCCCATAAGCCCCGACCTCACACCCGAAACCCAACCTCTGCCCCCCCGGCCATGAGCTCCCGAACGCCATGGCGGCTCTGCGCCTATAGTCAGCGTCGACAGGTTCAATGCCCGCGCCATTGGACCCCTTTCGCAACGTCGTCGGCGCCCTGGCAGCAGCAGCAGCAGCAGCGATCCATCCACAATGACGGCCCCAAGAGCTTGAACCCCCTCGTTAACCCCCCCGATGTGACCCGACCACCGCCGCTCACCCTCCCGCGACGCAGGGACTGCGATTCGGCGCCGAAATACTACTTTGAGCTGGGAAAGGGATACCTTCGCTTCTACAAGGACGGCCTCAAGAATGTGTGGGCGAGCCGACGTCTCCTCCGCGAAAAGCTCCAACGAACCCCCGCCGACGATCGACCCTCGATATTCAGACCATACTATGTCCCCAAGACCTTTTCCAGGGCCGATTGGGTTCTTCTCTGGAGGGTCAGGCACGACATGATACGACTGCCTTTGTTCGGGCTCATGTTGATCGTGATTGGGGAATTCACCGTACTTGTAGTCGCATACGTTGATAGTGCGGTGCCGTACCCTTGCAGAATACCGACCCAGATCTTTACAGCCCTTGAAAAGGCCGAGCAGCGTCGCAAAGCAGCGTTTGACGAATTCGAGGCGAAATACCCTAACGGCGTGCTGAGCCCCCGTGTCACGCAATCCGTTGCGCGCGCCCACGTCCTCAAGAGTCTGCACCTCAGCGGATCGATCTGGGACCGTCTAGGATTCCTCCCACCCGGCATATGGCAGGCAAAGGGACGATACCGCATGGCATACTTGGAAGGCGACGACAAGAATATTATCGAGGACGGTGGGCCCATGGGACTTCAGTACGATGAACTGCGGATTACATGCTCAGAGCGCGGCATTGATACTCTTGGGAAGAGTGAGACGGAGCTGAGGGGCTGGCTCGGCGACTGGCTGCGGTTGACAGCATCTGATGATATTATAGAGAGGAGGCGACGCATGGCGGTGCTGTTCCTAACCAGGTACGTGGTATCCTCGAATCGACCATGGCTTGGCAGCTAACACTTTTCAGACCCGAAAACTGGCCCCAGCACCGAGACTTTGGCGTCCCTGAATGGCAGTTGTAGTAAAAAGCAGGCAAACGGAAAATCAAGGCAGCATATGGGAGCAAGCGATAGCATGAGCAACGGGAATGGCTTCACGTTAGCTCTCACACATGTATAACAACACATACAATAACGGCTGGATATCCACTCAGTTCTTGGTGATGTAAACTTAGCTCAGATCCGAGTCAACGGCATAGGGGTCTAACATGTGTATGCGCAACCAATGACACAGTCTGGCGAGGGCCTTCGGTCTGATGCTGTACTCGACAAACATGAGTCTGTCAATATGTGCAACTGTAAACATCGCCAGCTTCATTACAGAAGCACAATATTCTCTCACTGCCAAAGTTCAGCATACCGTTTTGCACGTGAAACACCCAAGCCAAGGCTCCCAAGAGTCGAGGCCTGTCCGTCCTTGGCCTCTGAATGGCTTCTTCGGTGCAGCTGTTCCCGAACTAGACGAAAAGCACGTGGCCACCATCTGCCGCCAACTGACTCGGCTTCCGACGCATTCGGGGGTACAACTAATACTTATAAGTCGGCCATACTAATCCCATGTATCTTTTTCATCCTGTCTAACAAAAAAGGCGACAATGTCAAGAGATCTGATGCCAGTTGGGGACCCGCTTGGGGGATTGTGGGGAAAGGCTCAGCACATGATGCAACTCCGAGGTTCACATGCAACGATCGGGGCCGACCCCAGAAAAGCCCAACATCCATCGCCGCCGTCGACAAGATCCATGACCTCTCATTCTCTGTAACCCCCAGTCGCCGTTTAAAAACCTCGGTCAATTCCCCCACACTTTTTTCCTCTTTCTTGCATCTCCATCTCGTATCCGTCCTCTCTCCACAGATCTCTTGCTCGAACCGTCAGCTCTCATAAACAACACCAGCAGCCATGTCTCTCAAGAACGGTACGTTGGTAGACACATATCACAGACGAGAATAGACCCGAGACTGACTCTGTGACAGACAACTTCCCTTCCTCGGCCGCTTTTGACGCCATCAACGCCGCCATCAATGCCAGCGACGCCGACCGCGCCGACGCCATCAAGCAGGGCAACGGTGTTTACGCCTTCGTTCTCAAGAACGCGGCCGGCGAGGAGGCTAGCTGGCACATCGACCTCAAGAAGACGGGCGCCGTTGGTACCGGAGTTGGCACCAAGCCTGATGGTACGTGAAGACAACATAAACGCGATGCGCTCATCCGGACCCTCCGGCGCATTCATCTACGCGACAGCGCGGCTGACACCACTACTCTAGTCACACTGAGCCTCTCGGAGGAGAACTTTGGCAAGCTCGTCGAGGGCAAGGCCAATGCCCAGCGCCTCTTCATGGGCGGCAAGCTCAAGGTCAAGGGCAACGTCATGAAGGCGACCAAGCTGGACCCCGTGCTGAAGAAGGCCCAGACAAAGGCCAAGCTGTAATAGCGAGCAGGGGTCACGGTGTTTGTCTTGCCATTTTTTGTATGATATCAATTTCTTGTTTGCCCAACATTGCCTCGGCGTAGAGGCGACTACTATATAGAGGAGTATATCGCGCTCTGTCAATTGATTGATGACTTTTTGTCTTACATCAGATGAAATGAGTTTCCTTCATACGTCATCGCATCAAACGAGACCAGCCGCTCTCTGAAGCGCGACCTTTGCCTCTTCCCGGACCTCGCGTACAATCTCACCAGCCGGTTGGGCCTTGTTGATGAGACCGACGCCGGTTCCCCTGTTTCGCAGTTAGACAAGACAGTAGAATTATCCCGAGACACTTACGCCCAGGTGCTGATGATTCGGGTAGCGTCCTCCTGTGAGTAGTCCTCCTTGAGGCTCCACTGGCATTCCTCGAGGGATGCGCCCGCGATGAACTTTTGATGGATAGGTCCGATGATGGCTCGGCCGTCGTAGAGAGGTCCCCAGAGAGGGTTGTTGTTGATTCGATCATTGAATGGTGACCTGCGTCGCGTAAGCGAAAGACACTCTTTCGATGCGAGTTGGATACACTCACTTCAGTGTAGACACTCCGCCATCAACGGCTCCAAGGACAATGTCCTTTCGGAACTGGGGATAGATGGATTCAGTTGCGACAGTGAACTAGAAGATATAAGCTTCCTTGCACAACAATTAACCCGTAGATAACTTACTCTTGTTCCCATCACGACTCCCTCAGCGCCTATCTCAAGTCAGCATCAGCAATTCGCAATCTTAGAGACACTCACCTAGAGCTAAGGCACCGGCAACACCTCGCCCATCAGCAATGCCTCCAGCAGCCACGATGCTGATATCTTTATCCCCAAACTCCTTCTCTATCATGGTTCTCACTTCGGGCACGAAGCTCACTATACCCGCTCCCTGACGGAACTGGTGTCCACCGGCATCAACACCCTGAGTCACGAGGACGTCCGCGCCGTCAAGCACCGCCTCCCGAGCCGCCGCGACATTGCCGACCTGGACAAATACGACAGGTGGAACGTCCAGGGCCTTGAGCGCGGCGATGATGCTACGGTGCGGCTTGACGTCACCGTCCGGTGCAAACAACCAGACCGCGGCGGGCCGGTGCTTGGCCAGGATGGGCAGCGCCGTCTCGGTGAAATGGCCGATGGACCGGTGCCCCGTGATGAAGCTGGTTCCGACCCGGAGCGGGCCGTCCGCCGGCTGGTCGGCGCCGAGCAGAGTACGGGCCTCTTCGAGATCGCTGGAGAGAGTCTTGATGTGCGCCGAGTTGGGTGAGAGGTCAGCTGTCGATGGGAGAAAGCCTATTAACATCAGCCTCATATATTCAATATTCATTTCATATAAAAGGAATATTAATACCGAAACCGCCGGCTTTGGTTACCTCAGTCGCCAGCTGAGCGGAAGCAGCGCCAAGCATAGGCCCATTGCTAATGAGGGGGCTCTTTGCCCACGGGAAACGGTTCATAAGCTTTGAAGGACTCATTTTTAGGATGTTGATGACATGAGATGGAGTCGAGAGACACTGTTGGGGAGGTTTTCTTTTATATGCTCCGGCTTACATGGATGCCTCCGTCGTATTGCTCAACAAATGAACGTCAAGCACCCAACGCCTAGTCTGATGGATGTACGGATATGGGGCAGCGCAGTTGTGACTCCTAGGTCTGATTTGTCATGAGGCTGCTCCACGGAATAAGGAATCGGAATCATACAGACGTCGTTAAAGCATCTCCGCGGACAATTGAGTGGAGTTGTCAGCTCGATACTATTGACATATCCATTTTTATTTGTTGTCGACCTAGCTTCGTCTTCTCTTGTAACCATTTGCATACAATCTCCAGAGACTTGCTTTTAAGAACCTCCGACGTCAACTCGTGAATCATGACCACCACCCCGTACACCAGTCCCGAACTTCTCGCACTCGTTCGTTCCAATCTTAGAGCTCCATTGCAGCCGCAAAGGAGCTACTAGCCTCCTCCGGGTTCCTCAAGTCCTGTTCGAGACACGTGCATTCCATTTCCAAATGCCGGTCAAACGGTCTTCGCTCTGTGATGTTGAGAATCCGGTCGTACCGAGCTCCGTTTCCAGTCCAGGTTCGATACTTGTTCATATCCACCCACTGTGAGCTTGGTCCTACCAATCGCTCATTACCCCAGCCGAGTTCTCTTGCATGGCCCTCATAGGATTCGTAGGATGAGTTGGTCGTGGAGGCAACCGGGTCGGGCTGTGGACCAAATGCCGCGTCCTCACGTTCCTCCAAGGCCATGACGAAGCCTATGGCGGTTTCGAGGTTCGCGCGAGCCGCTTTCTTGCGACAGATTGTGTCAGTATCGGCATCGGGGATCGAGTCAAACGTAATTGGTGCACTTAACCCGTCATTCTGGCCAGTGAGGATGATCAAGACGGGAAAATCGCAAAGGGGACGAATATTGTAGCATCGAGAATAGTCTTTGCCCTGGATGGCAATAGCCATGGCTCTGAATAGAGGTCGATTTGTGTAATACTGCTGTTTCTCGGGGGTTATTTCGGGTATGTTGCTGTCGAAGCCGGAGCAGACAGTACTGTGCATGCTCATGGTCATTTCGACCGCAGAGTCTTCGTCTGGGGCTTCTAGCTAGTCTCTAAAGTTGAAGATGTGTGCGATAAACTGGCCATACTCTATATCGGTACGGTAAGGGTGGAACCACCGGCGATAGAGGTAGTTGTGGAGGGCAGGCTGAAGTATTTGATTATGACCTGCACTGCCCGCAGGGCCTTTCAGCAGAAAGACCGGGACAGTCTTGTTCCAACAATTCAGCCCCAGGATCTCGCCGAGATGTGACATATCATTGAGACGATGGGGCGCGTAGACCTGGTAGGTTTCCAGTTGACTGCGATGGCGCTCCTCTAGGCACCCGCGGAGGTAGTGTAGAATCGCGTGACGCTTAAGTTTTGTTTGGCCTCTTTCAAGGAAGTGGGCACCTTTGCGAACTTCATACGGCGCAGCCCAGGGTGGGCGTGCATTTCGTGTTGTAGACATGAACGAGGGAGGACGAAGGGCCTTGTTGGGGATAACGGTTGGTGTTGGTGAAAGGAGTTGGCTTTGGAGTCCCGCTGGATGACGCTTATTTATACACAATGAAAAACTCTCCTTCTTGAGATTTATGACTCTGAACGGGTGCCACGCGGGCTACGCATGGCTCGGGCACAGTCAACTGAGAGGATAACATGCACGGCGTAGTCTCAAGCTTCAGACTATAGGTACATGAATCCAAGACTGGACAACGGTAGTTGACGTTGTGGAAGCGAGAGCGGATTACATGGCCATCCTCGGTGACGGTCATCCCCGAATCTCAGTAAACTCAAGTGTCAGACAATGCCGAATTCTAGACAGCTAAAGCTTGATCATCCCCGGTGACTCACGAATCGTGCCAAACAGCATCGAAGACATTAACGGCTTCCCCTGTCCAATTTTATCTCTGCGGTGACCCCTTGACTGGCTTTATTCTTCGAGTTTAAATTCCCGATGGGCCTAGAGATATCGATTTCCCCACTTGTCGATATTTCTTCGTTCTTGAAGTTGTCATATACTTTAGGGTGAGGATACGAGCGACATTCCATCAGGCAATATCATCACGTGTGAAACGCAAAAAAGGAAAATGTCATCTTATCTTCTCGTCTTCTCGATAAGGTAGTACCTCTTTTCCAGCATTGCCGGGCGCAGGAGGTTCATAATAAGGTGGTGAGACCAACAGAGTCGTCTTGCAGCCGGCTTGAACACGTCTCCCCAACCACCCAATGTGATGATAGTAAGCCTCGGGTAATAAAAGTATGATATGATAGTTATCATATTTATCGAAGAGTTCATTGTAAGTTCATGTATACGGATGTGTACATTTTATGACTATTTCCTCCTAAAGCCATCCATAGACAACAGAGGGTCCTTGCTGTGGTGAACAATATGTACACAACCGAAGCTCCCTTGTGGGAGGAAGGAACCAACAAGGCGAGGGGTACCAGGGCCCTCATAAACAGCAATCCGTGGTGTAGAGCAACGCTCTCTTTTTCACCACCTCTTTGTTCACTGCGTTTTCTGGCAAGACATCAGGATTCAATGGAACCTCTCATCTCTCTTACCTATATAGGGAGCGTTTTGTTCCACACGTGACATCGAATCCTCGCTACAGTGGTTGCTCACAATCACACATCTTCCGTAGTATAGTGGTCAGTATGCAAGCTTGTCACGCTTGAGACCCGGGTTCAATTCCCGGCGGGAGAGATCGCCCACGTCAAAAGACGTGATTCTTTTTTTTGCTTTTTTGACGTTTTTGCCCTTTTCTGGTTTTTTTTAAATGGTAGTTAAAGCAGAGTCAGGCCAAATATCAATGTTGTGGTGGTGCGTTCAGATGTTGACATTCTAACCAAGGGACACGTGACGGGTCTCTGAGTGAGGAACCTGGGCGTAGGCGAGCTCGCGATCATCGAGCCAACCATGTTGGATAACTTAATATCGAGCCCAGTGAAGGTCGAATCAAAGACCTGGGGATCGGTCTATGTTCGTGCTCTATTCATCATGCGGCACGCTGAGATAATAATGCTCCTTGAAGGAGAGATCATGGACTACAGCCTCAGATCACCACTACCCTAGAGGTACATCAATGTACAATTGCATTGTCACAACTCCAACCTCAATACTACAGATGCACCACACATTGACATTAATTCAATGTCCTATTTTCTCGCTACCTTGGTAGGTCAGTTGCTGTTCCAATAATAATCCGTGATTACGTCTAATCGCAACGGGTGAATTGTAGACTCCCCCTTTCGCGCTCTAGAACATACATTGGGCAATTGCCAAGCATCACGGAGCACATATATGTCATGGGATCGGTTGGGACTCTGCTCAGACCAAGCACCCAACAATCATACAAATCTTCTGGCCCATAGGCGAGAGGAGCGTTTATGCTTTCGTTTACCGACATGAGATGTTTCAATTCGTAGGTCCCTGCGTACGAGTACGTAGCATCAACCCAGAGAACCTGGACGATAATCCATTGTCGTATATCCCCCCAAAATTCGCGCTTCACGATCCCATCTTCCCTTACCCTAGCTCATGGTGATACATACCTAGCCAGGCACAATCTTAGATCAGGTGCATCCTATAGGGCCCGTTAGCAGGATGGCGTGTGTCAGATGAAGCCGGCTTCCATTCCCACGCGACTCCCGAGGTCGAGACGGTGTGATGGTTGGTTATGCTTTTTATCCAGCTTCATAACAAGATATTCCAATGGTTCATCGAGCAACGACCTGTGGAATCTGGCATTGCAATTGGCTATTGTTGTGACAAAAAGTCAAATTGGCATCCGCATGCAGTACATGATTGGCCAAAAGGGCCTATGCATGTCTCGTGAGCGCCAAATGACCTAGCCATTCGGAGATTTACCCAATGTTAAATGAGCTTCAAATTTCCGAAAGCGAGCAGCTTGTCCATCTTGATTTCCGCGGCTGGCATCAGAGGCGCTCAGAGACGGTGCTAAAAGCAGGGTAAACACCTATGACGGGGTTCACATTGAGTTCGGAAGTCTCAGTGGAATGTCTGATCCCATTTGGGGGCTCAATGACTTAGACAAGTGGTCACCCTTGCTGGGCAACGGATGCTGAGAGCCAGGTTCCGGTAGCACCATGGATGACCGTTTCGAGGTGAAGCATCCCAATGGCATGTTCCCTATGCAATCCGTCCTTAGTAGCGTAGAGTAGCGCGTCAACATGACGGAGTCCTCAACATAAATCTTGAGATCGACAGCCAACAAGCAAGGCAGGCAAGATTCCATCGATGAGGGCCCATGCGACCTGGCTAGCTGGCCTGCATAAGCAGAGACAATGCAACGTCGGCAGCAAATCCGAATTAGGCCGAGCTGGGGAACAATGTGGCGAGTGCATTAGCCATAACACATGCGTGTACGTGGTGCTTGTGAGACTCGTGCGTTGGCGACGAGCCGTCCAGGACACGCAGCACCCATTTTAGCCGCCGAGGGGAACGCGATACAGAAGAGGGAGGTGGACGTTTTCTGCACAAGGGGCAAAGCCAGAGCCGCCTCTAGCGGGGGCCCCTGGCCGAAATATCTCTTCTGAGCCGGGTGCTGTTGTTGGGGCCGGGGTAGTAAGCAACCTCGCATCCTCCCGTCCTGGACTATTGGGTAATTGAAGCCTCGTGCCCCGATGGGGATAGATGGCAGATGATGAATCAGGCGACGAGGACAAGGCCTTCGATTGCAACCGTCAAGGAGGGGATTCCCCTGCTCGATACGAAGTTCGTTCTCTAGGTAATCTGTAGATGCGAGGTGAGGAACGCATCGGCTGGATGGACAACGGAGCAGTTCCACGACCAGCCGGCCGGATGGGAGTGGCTGCCCTGGCTGAAATTGATGGACGGGCGCTAGCAACGTCTTGACTCTTCTGGCGCGCTGCTGTGGCTTGTCGAGGGCTGCTTGGTTGCATCCCCGGCCATGGGACGGATCCGACCGCTATGCAAGCTATTCTCGGTAGGTACTGATGCAAGGAATAATGAATCGTTCAAGCGGAGAGGCACCAGAAAAGAGCCTCAGGGCCACGACCTTGGCGTTTTCGTTTTGTTGCGGTCAAGACCGCGAGGAAAAAGCATGGCACTTTGTTGGTGCAACGCCGCACAGCTTCGACGTAGCAATGCCAGCGGTTGTAATGCCAAGCACAAGTCCTACTTGCCGATCCATCTGGAATCCATGAAAAAGGGTCTGTTGAGAGGAATTGAATTGGTCCAGAACCGTGCCCTTTCACACCGGTTGCAAGGCGTCCCCCGATGCTTGCGAGGATAAACCACCAGAAAGAGACTGCCCCCGCTCGACGAGAACCTGAACACTCACCCTGATTTTAACCTTGAACCCATGCATGCCCGCAGCCTTCCGTCCCCATCACCATCCATCGCAGATGATGGACGGCCCGGGTATGGAGTACCTGGGTAGAGGCTGGGAGATTGCGCCGCGGTTGAAGTAGCAATACCCCGGGCCTGCCGTTGGGGACTCCACCACCGGACGCCTCAGTGGACAACGCCGAGTCAAGAGGAGGACCAGGGGCACACCTCATGGTCCATTGGGGAGGATCCTGTGGGCACAGGCGCGCGCCCGTAGGCGTCTGTCGTCAAGACGAACGGCGCCCCGGTGGGAGATGGGCAAGTCACCGGCTCCTTGACTGACTAAGGCAAGGCTCAAGGGGATATCTCGACTTGGACGGGGCTTGCTGTGATGTGACCGGCGACAGCTCACCGATAGATTGGGTTGATGGCTAGGGTTTAAGCCCAACATGTCGGTCCAGGTGACGACATCCACCTGTGTCTGAGGCGGTAGACTTTTCTTGTTTGTCTCTTGATGATGAAAACTCGCGCGACTCGAGAAAAGTGACAGGACGGATGGATTGCTTTTGCCAGTCGCTGAGTGTCTGGGCCAACAGGGGAAACTATCGGATTGCAGAACGAGGCAGGGAGCATGGGGACCCGACCGGCGGACGACGGTAAGTACTTGCGAGGGAGGTAAATCTCCCCAAAGGTTGAGGTTCCCTTTGACACGGTGCGGAGACAATCTTCTCCCACAATGCACACTGTCCAAAACGTCAAAGCACCTGCATGTCTGGCAGCGGATGGCGCTAAGCCAGATGGCATCTGACCATCTAGCCAGTGCCAAATACAGTGCGTGGCTGAACCCTTCATCTGCCGCCCTCAAGCTTGAGTCCCTGAGGGTAGATACCTCGGCCCCGTGTATCCCCTAGCCTCCTGCATCCGGCTGCCCTCGTCCCAGAGCGGGTTGGCTGGCGGCTGGACTGGGCCCTTTGGAAGCTGGGGCTGGGTCCAGCCAGAGCTGGCAGGCAGGCTGGGCGTCCCAATCCCATCCCATCCCATCCCATCCATCCACTGTCGGGTCGGGTTGGTTGGCGTCCAGCGCCGGGTGTGTTGGCCTCAGCGCCCTCTCGCTTGTTTCTTGTAGCGGTTGCTCGCTGTAAAGAGACTGGCTGCTGGCCCCAAGGTGCCCGCCTTGCAGTGGCCGGGGGGTTCTCTCGGGCGGTGGAGCTGGGGGTCACTGACTCTGGCTCGGTCGGGGGGCCTGGCACGGGCTCTCCCATCCCCTTCTCCAGCGCTGAGGACTCTTCCCCTTTCCTACATCCATCCCCAATCTCCCCATCAACCTCGTCCTTTCCTTCGCTTTTGGGGATTCGCCTTCGACTTCTCTCCCTCGATTCGATCGCCTGCCCGAGCGAGCTGCCACGTTGTATCCTTTTGGCATCTCTTCTCTGCTTCAGGTGAGTACCCGATTACACATTTTCATGTTCACACCTGTCGGGGGCGGTGCTGGTGGTCTGTTTTGGCTTCTGGAGCCATAGAGCTTGGGGCGTGGATATTCGACGGGCTGCTACTGCTTCAACCGGTTGATTCCCTTCTACGACCCGACATCATTCCGATCGATACATCTTGGATCTGGTCCTGCCCCTTTCGACTGGCTTGATTGCTTTCTTCTCAGCATCGCCATCAGGGGCAAAGTCACCCGTGGCCAGTGTCGTGCAGGAGTTGCTGCGCCTGCGTCCGCAGTCCTGGGCTGGAAGAGCCTTTTTGCCGCGCCTCCAATCAAGGATCCCAGCACCCGGCAGCAGCCCAGCTTGATCAACCTGTCGCCTCATCCTCCTTTGCTGTCCAACCGCACGCAGCGCCACGCCATCAGTCCCCGACTCTTTCTTGCCCCTTCCACTCCCCGACCGACAACTTGGAATTCCATCAATTTTCATCAAACACTGACCGCTGGTTTTGGTATTTGTTTACAGGCATCGATTTTTGCAAGCACGATTCCATTCCAGACTCGATCCACGCCGTTGCCACGACCGAAACTTTCCGTCTCTTTGCCTAGACATTCTTCAAGGTGGTCCGGTGACCGCCTCTACCGCCGCAATGGCTTCGTCGTCTTCCAACGTGGTTGGAGTTCACTATAGGGTGGGAAAGAAGATCGGAGAGGGTTCGTTTGGTGTCATTTTCGAGGGCACCAATCTGCTCAACAACCAACAAGTTGCTATCAAATTCGTGAGTCGCCCGGCGATTTTTATCGTTTGCCATCTCAAACAATCTAACACCTTCCTAGGAACCTCGCAAGAGTGATGCTCCTCAGCTGCGAGATGAGTACCGAACGTACAAGATCCTCGTTGGATGCCGTGAGTCCCATCTCATTCGAACACATAACTTGCACGATGCTAATTTCTGATTTAGCTGGTATTCCTAATGTGTACTACTTCGGTCAGGAAGGACTTCACAACATCCTCGTGATCGACCTGCTTGGTCCATCCCTTGAGGACCTCTTCGACCATTGCGGTAGGAGATTTTCCATCAAGACCGTCGTCATGGTGGCCAAGCAGATGTTGTCCAGGGTCCAGACAATTCACGAGAAGAACCTCATTTACCGTGATATCAAGCCCGACAACTTCCTTATTGGCCGCCCCGGCACCAAGGCCTCCAGCGTTATCCATGTCGTCGACTTCGGCATGGCCAAGCAGTACCGTGACCCGAAGACGAAGCAACACATCCCTTACCGCGAGCGAAAGTCGCTTTCTGGAACTGCCCGATACATGAGTATCAACACCCATCTTGGTCGTGAGCAGTCTCGACGAGACGACCTCGAGGCCCTCGGCCACGTCTTCCTGTATTTCCTCCGTGGAGGACTCCCTTGGCAGGGCCTGAAGGCTGCCACCAACAAGCAAAAGTACGAGAAGATCGGTGAGAAGAAGCAGACGACGGCGATTAAGGACTTGGCCGAGGGCTTCCCCGAGGAGTTCAACAAGTATCTTACCTATGTCCGTAACCTGGGCTTCGAGGATACTCCCGACTACGACTACCTCCGAGAGCTTTTCACCCAGGCCCTGAAGACCACCGGCGAGGTTGAGGATGGCGAGTACGACTGGATGAAGATCTCGAAGGATTCGGGAAAGGGATGGGACTCGAAGAACCACAACGCCGCGTACCTGCACAACCCCAACGTGAGGCCTGGCCCCTCACAGATGGAGCTGCACAGCGGCCACCGTCCCGGGAATACGAACTCTCACCAACAAGCGCAAAACCTTACTGTCAGCCGTTTAAACGCCGCGCAACCCCCTCCTCCGTCTCCGATCAAGCAGATGGGCAAGCAGAGAGATCGGCCAAGCGCCCCCGGCGCCTTGTCGGCGCAGAGGGGGAGCGGGGTTGGGGGTCTTCGGGACATGGCCACGCCAACTGGCTCAACTCAGGCCCAGTTCCAGAACAGCGCCCAGAACCTGCCTCAGCCGAGGACCTCCCAGCAGGGACCGGCGACGCAGCTCGCCCAGCCTAGCGACCAGCCTGCCAACCCTCAGCCCAGTGGCTTCCAGAAGCTGATGAAGACGCTCTGCTGCGGTTAAACAGGGGTGGTTGATTGCTACGGTTTTCTTTCTTTCTTCATTGCTGCGGCGTTGTGCTTCAGGATCTGTATCTCAATTACAGTTCTGAGCTTGAGGATGATGTCCCCAGACGGTCACAAGGGGATGTGGTTGCTGGATCAAAACGCCCACCTGGAGCATCTTGTTACACTGGCTTCCTGGACCTCGACACCCATGGCGACCCGGCTCGGCGGGTAACGCTCCTACAACGGATGCGGCGACGTCCATTTGCTTGAGTATCGAGACTTGGCTCTGGAACCTGGATCTCCTCAAACTCGGACCTCACCATGTCGCTACCATAGATTTCCTCTGTCTCCTGAACTGATACACCGAGGTATCTTTCCAGGACCGCCCACCAGGGGAAGCAAATCTGGTCTTGGAGTTGGGAATGGGCTTTCCTTTTCTTTTATTATGTCTGGCATTCCATCACGAAACTATACTAAACCACGTTTAATCTTCCAGCGCAGCACGGCGCAAGGAGATCGAGCAGGGCAGCATTTTGGGTCTGGTTCGGTGTTTCTTAGTCGTATTTCTCATGACGCTGTCTATAATCTCTCTCTGTGCGTAATCACCTACCCAGACGAAAGCCACTCTTGAGCGACCTGAGGGTGGTGAGGCAAAGCGAGACGAGGGCGAGCGAGCGTCTCCAGTCTTGTCTGGTGTAGTTACTAGGGTATGGAATGGTAGGGGAGGGTAGAGTAGGTAGGGGTAGTAAGAAGGGGGTGTGGGGATGATGAGTCTGGTCCTTTTTGTTGTTGTTGTTTACTTTGGAAGAAGCAGCTTGGTGATTTGTCGTGAAATGAAGATAGAGCACTATAGGGAGTTTTTTGTCTGAATCTTATAATGGGAAAAAAAGGCGTTGTCAGCTCCTTTTTTCAACACACTGATAGTCTTATCCATTTCTTTGAGTAAACTTAAACTGCACACACAAGTATAAAGTATCATCACGTATATGTAACATTACACGGCATCATCTAAAGGGAGTCCATTCCCCGTGAACATCTAATGCCAAAATTTTGTTGCCACTATTCCCATCCATGGCTATCCCTTCACAGCCCGACAGACAAGCATGACCTGCAGATCCCAAATTGCACCCCGGAAACGATTAGATTAAGTGAGCTTCTGCTTGATGAAGAAGGATCGGAGATGCGAGAGCTGCCAGGTGCAGGTGACGCCGAGGACGACGAGCTGGATGATGATCCAGCGGATGACACGGGCGTTTGTAGACTCGGACTGATCTCGGAACTCGGCCTCTCGCTCCTGTACATGATGTGGTTAGTTTTCTGATGCCTCTTCTCGACCAAGGGATAGTTGTCACTTACACGCTGGAAGACCTGCTCTCTTCGGATGTCGTTGAGGCGGGCGTTGAGGTCCTTGACACGTGTTGTGATGTCCTGGATCTTTCCCTTGTCGCTGCTCTCGATCTGGTTGGTCTCGCCGATGACGAGGTCGAGGGTCAGCTTGATGCCGCCGTTGGGTTTCGAGGCCGAGAGCCAGCCGGTGCGGCCAGAGTTGGACGACGGCGTGAAGCACAGCTTGTGGTCTCCGGCGTCGGCGGCGGAGAAGGTGAAGCGGCCCGAGGCAGCGCCGCGCTGGGAGACGACACGGTGGTCGTTGTCGAAGATTTCCTGGTGATATGTGTGAGTATGGTTGTCATAAGCATCTGGGGATGGCTTCAACGTACGTCGACATTGATGTAGATGCTGATGCCGTCGTGCTTGACCCAGGCGTTGACCCGATCATCCCACTCCTCAGCAGTGTAGTGTCCCACGACAAGAGTATCCTTGGGGAGCTCCTCGTAGAAACACTTGGGGGTGACGCCGTCGATGAAGAAGTGCAGCGCATTCGCAGCTGCGCTGAGCGACAGCAGAGGCAGGAGGAACTTCATGATGGGCGGGCTCGTGAACAGGACAATGCGCTAAAAGTCGATCGGGAGGCGCAATTGGAGGGAGGCCGTCAAAGTGTCGAGTCAAGTCGAGTCGAGTGTCGTGTGCGAGATGAGGTTGTACCCAAGGAGTCTAACACCTCTCCCCTTGAACTTTTGGCGCCCGCGAAGCTGCCACGTTCGAACATCGACCTGTCAGGGGGGAAGTCGCCATCACGTGATATCGAACGGAGACAAGGATGTCTCCACCCGCTATCTGATGCTGGCTAAACTTACGCCCGCTCTCCAAAACTTGAACGCGTCCAACATGTCGATTTCCGCTCCAGCCAAAATTCAACCGAACAATTGATGCACCCCGTTCCTTGGCTCGACTAATTCAAGCGCAACATATAGCAATTAATTTTGATGGTTTTGGTGATGGAAGCCTGCGTCTAGACCCTCCCTCGACCGTCCTGCATATTTTCCCGACGACAAGCACACACACACGCCCATCATGACTTCCTCCGACGTCCGCGATGTCCTCAACCTGCCCGACGGGTCTTCTGGTCCCCGACCGGCCAAGAAGCAAAAGTTCTCGGCTCCTCGGCCAAACCTCAAGGGCCTCGCGCGCGAGGTTCACAACCTAGGCGGCGACAATCCCATCGCCATCGTCCCCGAGGTCACACACTTCAAGAAGCGGCGCTTCGCGAGCCGCAAGCCCGCTGCGCGATGGGAGATGCGACCATTTAAGAACTCGGCGCGCGGATCCTCAGACCTCACACTGCGGCACTGGAGGAGGAAGGACGACAAGCCAGAGGGCGATTCTCAAGATGGACAGGGTGCCGAGGGGGACGGGACGGATCAGACCAAGGAGGTGGAGGATTCCGCATTCGCAAAGTACAATGTGCAGGTGTCGGTGCCCCAGTACAGCGACGGCCAATACCAGCAGTCGCTGCAACATGGAGATTGGACCAAGGAGGAGACGGACTATCTGCTCGAGCTGGCACGCGACTTTGACCTTCGATGGCCATTGATCTGGGATCGATACGAGTGGAATCCTCCCGCAACCAATGGAGAAGCCAACGCTGACGGCGATGAGAGCAAGGCTATCGTGCCGGCCACACGCTCACGTACTTTGGAAGACCTCAAGGCCCGGTACTACGAGGTTGCCTCCAAGATGATGGCGGCTCAGAAGCCCGTGCAGTACATGACACAACCCGAGTTTGCACTCCACGAGCTTATGGCACACTTCAACCCACAACAGGAGAGACTACGGAAGGAGTTTGCTCTCAATGCCCTGACCCGATCTCGTGAGGAAGCCCGGGAGGAGGAGTCGCTCTTGTTGGAGATCAAGCGCATATTGGCACGTAGTGAGCGTTTCAACGACGAACGCCGGGAGTTGTACCACCGCCTCGATTATCCACGTGCCGACACCGACATCAACGCCTTCAAGTCATCCGCTGGTTTGCAGAATCTACTACAGAATCTCATGAGCGCCGACAAGTCGAAGAAACGAAAGTCACTGATGCCCGGCGACGGTGCCAGCCCTGTGCCCCCACAAACTGCAGCTGCAGCTGCCGCAGCCGCAGCGGCCGCCGCTACCCAGGAGTCCGGTAGACGGGAGAGCACGGCGGCATCTACTGGCCATCGCGAGTCTATTGGACCTACACCTACGCCCACTGCGCCTAATAATAAGAAGGGTCAGCAACAACAACAAGAACGCCGCAAACTTACAAGCCAAGAAGAGGTACTGTATGGTGTCACGCACCATGATCGACTTGGCTCTGGACCGACGTTCCGGACAGAGAGGATCAACAAGTTGTTCTCTCACAAGTCCAACCAACAACAGATGCGTATCACCAACGTGCTTAACGAACTGGACGTGCCAAGCAAGCTTGCCATGCCCACAGCAGCGACGACGCATCAGTACGAGATGCTTCTTGGAGCTGTCAACAGTCTGCTCGATGCTCGTAAGGTTTCGGATAAGATCGACGCCGAGATCAAGGTCGAGCAGGCGAAGAAGGCAGAGCGGGAAAAGGCCATGGCACCCCCCGAACCGGAATCAGAAAAGGAGAAGGTCGAAGGGAAGAAGGACGAGGAAGATGCCGGAAAGGCAGCTGCAGCGAAAAGTGACGCTGCAGATAAATCCAACGGCGAAGACGTCACATCCGAAACAACCGCCGGCAACGAAAAGAAGGACTCTGCAGAAGCAGCTGCCCCCACGACCAAAGGCCCGGAGGCCTCGACCAAGGATGCAAATGAGGACGACCGTCCAGGTAGCAGCGGTGCCCCACAGAAACGCAGTGCGAGTGTCTTGAGCGGTACAAGTGACAAGAGCGCCAAACGACAGAAGAAGTAGGACAATGTATCGTCAAAGTATCTCTATACATGGCTCGACGCGTCAGTGACTTGACGCATGCGAGAGACCACCGAGAAACGTTCCTGCAGGAGACACAGGGGTCCTTCAGACGGGGATGACAACAAGAGGCCGTGTCGAGTCCGGTAGTTGTCGATTTGAGATCCGTCACACAGATGGGACTAAGGAACGGCGAAACAGGGTCTCACTTGAACCTGTATGCGGTTTCATGTGCAGAAAGATGGATGAGATTGATTGTGCCACAAATCAAATCTCTCAAGGGATGCCGTACCGTGTAGAAGCGCCGGCCAGTGGGGTACAACTGTGTGACTGTCAAACACGAATGCATCATCGACGTCCGAGACCTGCAATCGAGCTCGACGACAAGCCAGGTTGGAAAGGAGGATCTCAGCTATGGATCACCGGGCATGGGCGCTTCGAGCAGCAAGCAGGTGGGGAAGTGTGAGGTTACCCAGTTCGTTTGGCAGGGCGGCAACCAAGGTACTTGCTTAATAGGCTTAGCCAGGATCGAAAAGTACCACTTGAAACCATCGGGGACTCCGAGTGAGTGAAATGAATGGGCGGTGATGGCGAGGATGAAATAGACGCTCAGGGGGACGTTGAACGGTGGAGGTGACGTCGTGTTAAAGGAGCTGCACCTCATCCACAGCTGCATGGAGGCTATCGCCCAATATAGCAACCTGTTCCTATATTTATCGTTGCACATGTCTGTGGACACCCCGTTTGGGTCATGACCCTTTTAGCAAGGAGGGATGAACTGCCAAGGGGTAACAGGGCGTCTTCCGTCCTCTCGGGACGGGCTGGCCAACGTCTCGCGGCCGGCATGATACCCACTGCCGACATACCGGAATAGGCTGTATGGCGTTAATTGGTTGGTTGAGATCTTTTCAGATAATGCTGCAGCTCTCCTGGGAATATACTCGTGCTTTGGCGCCGGGGGGAAGCGCGCATGTTGCCTGGGTCACAGGAGCCGGCGCTTCGAGTCAATGAAGCCATCTCCATGCTTCTCTCGTCGGCGAGACGCCCGGTGTTGCTGCATGAGAGTTGGTGGAGGAGAGGGGTGTGTGCTGTAGTTGGCGTCTATCGTTATTTAAACCGGACCAAAATGGAGGCCAGACCACCAGGCCGCAACCCATGTCTTGCGGGAGGACCCCGTGGAGGAAGCGTCTCGACATGCGAGACGGATGCTTTGCATAGAACTACCGGATCTGAGATAAAAATAACCCTGGGTAGACGCTGGGATCTTGATGGTTCTGGAATAGATGCTGCAAGATGCGCAAGATGGTGGACGACTGGGCGCTTAGCCGGCGGCTATCGAAACCTCCAAGCTTTGTGATTGGGTGTCATGCCTGTGATAAACTCAGCGGCAGAACTTTAGATCTTGGATATTTTTAGAGCATGAAGAATGTCGTATATGTAGGAGCTAAACCCTGGAAATGGTAGTTACTGAAGGTGGTAAACGGATTCTCTTGTGGTGTTGAGGCTCTGTGATGTGACGTCTGTGTTCCTGGTTCGTTCCTGGGCCTCGTGCAGGCGGCCCGTTATTGGCCACGGTCGCAGATGAGGAGCTTCTCAAACCAACGTCGCGCCGTCATGTGATATGTCTCGCTGAAAGGGGCTTGTCCAAAACGAGTACAGACGCCCCGGAGAGGTAGGAATTGTGCGTGCGCTTGGAAGACGTTGCCTTGATACCACTGAACTGATACGATGCCTCACCCATCTGTGCACCTACCGTCCCGTCGCACCGGAATCGGCGGAGGCCACGTCGCCCCGCCGAGTCGGCGATCAGATGGAAATGGGAGCAAACAAGGCCATGAACCTCGGCATGGAGCACAGCCTAGTGACGGGACGGCTCGGCGAACTGGCTCGGCGAACAGCAACCCTCCCCTGTCGTGGGCACGTTTGGTTTGGTCGAGATTTGGCTCTTGACAGGACCCTTGTCATTCCCTCTTTTCTCCGTCTTGTTTGAGGCAGGGGGTGCCCTATTGCAGGGGCAGCAAATGCGAAGACCACCCAACCAGCACATGGCCATCAAACACACTCCACGCCGCAGCCACGCGAGAGGGACAAGAGAGAGGGTGCCGAAGGGAAACAGAAGGCCTGAAGCAGGGGAATTGATGCATGAAGCTGACAGGGGACATGTCCTCGACGTCTGACCCGACAGGGCAAGGAATCCGCATGCGCAACCAATTGAACCTACCCAACTAATAACCCGGCATGCCAGCCAACCAACAAGACCACCCATGGCCATGCCAATGCAATGATTAGAACAAATTTTCTGTTCCTTCTGCCGTCCATGAGATGAGGCTTTTCGAGCAAACGAAACAGGGCTGTCGGGGTACGTCGAGTTCCAGACTCGACCGTTCCCCGTTCGCTAGCGATCCGGGGGTGCAACAGCGGCAAGCTGCCGGCAACCATGACGGCCGGACCTCCGGTGGGCATGTTCCCTTCACAGGCGCTGGGGTTCGAGGAGCAAGACGCCACTTGAGGGTGGAATCGAAGCGCCCAGCCGTGAATGGCCTGAATCAAGGCGGCCACTGGCCAACCACATCGTCTTGTCCTGGAACTCGAACCAGCATCACCAGAACAGACATCTTTGCATGTTATATTTAGACCGACGCGACGGTGATGCAAATCGGTAGCTCCGTGGTGGATAAAACACCTGTAACAAAGTCGTCCACCGGCGATGAACTCAGTGTGATTGTTGGCTGCAGCGTCGCGTCATGAATCGAGTTGCGTGCCATTTCTGTGACAGGCGTAAACGTGCTGCATTGACACCATGATGGCCTTCGGATGCCATTCCTAAAGTCAAAGCCTAGATTAGATGACCCAACAGAATGATCCTTGCCTTCAGCACGTTTTGACCAATAATGCGACCGTGATGTTCTGGATTGTTGTAACCTTTCATGCGCTGGGCCGAGAAACATTGAGTAGGTAGCTGACGATTTGACTCCAGGTGACGGCTTGCTTTGTTCTGGTGGTTGGCTTGTCCAGTTCATTCCCATATGGAGCAAGTCGATGATCCTTGGTGCTGGTCATCCTCCTTGGCATACTGAGCTGCCAGCTCCGTTTCAAGCCCATCCTGGCAAGCCTGGGGGGAAAGAGCCCGAAATACCACCCGGAGAAGTGCACCATTGAGGACTTGAAGACCCCATCCTGACAGACTGAGTTGAATGCTGCCCACCGCCCCGCGTGGGTCTCCCTTCCCCGCGGACACCCGTCGAGACAACGGAATTCTGGTTAGAAACCACAGAACGATGGAGCGAGGTCGCAATCGATGCGGCGGTGTGCCTGCAAAGACGCATAATGCGGTAATATAGACCCGACTTTTGCCTCGTTGGCTATCGATTTTCCGTCAAAGGCGCTAACCACTTCATCACACGTCCCTCAGGTCTTTCTCATCTGCCGTGACAGTTTTGAATCACCACTACCAGCCCCTTCTCTTCGCTGGGTGGCCAATCACAGACAGAAGACCACCAAGATCCATCACAGGTTAGCAAGGAACCGGCTGTGAGTGCACCCTACCTAGGAGCCACTGAGCCAAGACGCAACGGTCAAAGCCAGAACGTACTAATAAAAGCCATTCAGGTCAGCCGCTGGCGATAATCACATCGTAAAGACGGTAGTAACTGAGGGGATGTGCCTGAGCTGCTGAACGTAGAGTGACAGATAAGCTCTCTGCCGCAGACACCAGCTGGCGCAGAGATCATGAAATGAACCAGTACATCCCGAAACGGATGTCAAGTCCTTCGCCATCAAACAGAACCGCCAGGACCTTTGCATGGTTGACCAACGACGGATCCAACAAGTTGACAAAGGAAAAACCTCGAACCCCATGTCGTCTTGCCAGATTAAACACAACGTGGTTTCTAAAAATGGGGGGATTCGTAATTACCTCCTGGTTCATACTCCATCCGAGGAGGCATGTTGGCGGGATATCTATGTGCTCAAGGACTGTTGGTGGTGCTGCTAAATTCGATGAGAAATGACTGAACCTTCGACCCCTGGTGTTCCATAAACAGTTGCCTTGGAAGGTTTCGCCGATCAATTTACACAAGGGATGTGTAAGGCGAGCAGGGTTCTGTAACATCGAGAGAGGCCGCCAGGCGACGAAAGATAGTAAGCGGTTGCCTCCCGACACGCCAGCTCTCAAGTGATTGATGAGAGAAGCGCGATTCAAGCCGGGCGCCGCGCCAGCCTGAGCCATAATGTCGGGAACGAGCCAGGATGTGAAGCTGGCCAGCTCCATGAGATGCTAGGCTCGTTGCGCGTCACGGCGCACGAGTCTATCTGAACGGCGTTCAGCCTAGTAAGTGGTCGCCGGTCGGACACGGGCGCATGTAAGCTTCCCAGACGCCTCCAAGCGGGCCAAGGATGGTGCCTGTCCCCCGGTACGTACCTGATCAGGATACGCTCGAGGTAGGCTCCACGTCCTGGCACAGCCGCGGACGGCGGCGGGCGATACGAGACAACAGACTTAGCGTGTTAGACGCGGCGTTAATGGGCGCTGAGCGCAGGCTGTCTCGCCTAAGGTGCCTGGACGGCCACATCATCCTTGCCGGGGCCACGGTCTGGTTCTGGAATGCCTTGCGTGATTGGCTGCTGGGGCGAGGAGGCGCACAGTCCCAACACCACATCCGCCAGCTTGCGGTGGACGGTAGGCGGAGGGCGTGTGGGTGGTTGGCTCAAGGGATATTGTTCGTCCTCTTTTCGAGTTGTTGCTCCAGTCCAGAAGGCGCGAGACAGTGATTGTGCTCTGCATCTGTTGCCAAGACAGGTGAGGCCAACGAGACACCGTGATGCTCAAGAATATGATGTGACAAGTCTGATCAGAGCAATAACGACTGATCCAAGGTTAGAGTTGACGAGGGCACAGTAGCTGAAAAGCAGCAGAGAAAGAGGAGGGTGGGGTCATGTTGGGCGGAGAGACGGGGATGATTTTTTTTTCTTCTCTCCAGGACGTGCCTGCCATCGAAGCAAGCTACAGTGCCGCGGCAAGAGCGAACAGGCCGCCGAGGGTTCCCCACCGACGACAAGGAAGGGAAGGAGCCCGTTGAGGCCCCGGAGCTAACACATCCTAGCGTTCCTTGGTTTATTGTTGGTCTTGCGGGAGTAACCAGCGCCATCATTAGACTCGAAACGAGTCGAGTGCACTACCGAGCACGAACAGGTGCCTTGAGTGTAATCAAACCACCTTACTTTACTTGCTTGGTCAAATGCCCAAACATTCTCCGTAAGGCAGCCATGTGCGCCTGAAGGAGCCAAGGAGGAAGAGTGTCGAGGGCCACATGAACGAGAGAAGGTCGTGGAGACAGACACCATTGACGCGACAGGCCAGGTTACGCGCCTCAGCGCCCAAGCTTCTCAGGCGAGCCCTGGTGGTAGCACAACACTGCACCAACTGAGTACCCTGTGTTCTGTGCCTACATCTCTAACGGAAACATGCCATCTTGTGCGCTTGATGAATGAGTGCCGCCGCTCGCCTGAACTGCCGCCTTAGAGTCAGGCTAGAATCACAGAGGTGAAATAAGGGCGCAGCATTCATCGTTTCGCAGGAGCGGAGAGAGATAAAGTTCGATAACTTCACACAGACGAAATTGCACACCCAAAGGAGAAACGGAGGCGCGCTAAGCTGGCACCTGTCGTGTGGTACGAAGGGCAAGGAGCGTCAGCAATGCTCGGTTAGGTGTTTGGAGAGTCGCGCGACAGGGCACCAGGCGTCAGTTACAGGTGCCCGACACACGAGTCTCGTCTTTGGGACCCTCAGTTGAAGGGCGCATGGGTCGCTTATTGGATCCGGATCATTACCCCAAGGACGATCTTGCGGGTACACGTTGGGACCATTACCGCGAGAGTTGGCTTCTCATTTCCCTGTTAATGAGCCAGCTGGAGGTCGAGCGCTGTCAAGATCGGCCGGCAGCGGCTGTCTCGACCAGGCATCCAGGGTCTGGCGATGGCGGCAACGTACCGAGTCGTACGGATCGAGTCGAGCAACCATTGTTGAGGCGATCATGGACGTAACATGGCAGCGTCAGTACACAGGTGAGTGGAGTGAAGAGATGGATGGGCATGGGTGATTTGCAGCTGATCCTCGCGGCACAGTCTTTCTCATTGTCGCGCGTGAGATAGACGAGGATGACTCAGACAGACGACCTAACAGGCTTCAGAATTACTTCTCGGACAAGACAAGGTGTCAGGCCCCAAAAGAGGCTACGCGGAAAAGTTCTGTGCAGAAGAAGCTCGTGTTTGCCGTCGATGGCTCCATCATGTCTGACGCAACCCACCGTGGCAAGGACACAAACAAGAAAAAAAGGGCGTTGTTCATGCCAGACATTGTGCCGTTTCTCGAGACTGGAAGACGGCGGCAGCGCAGCAGCGCGTAGTCTACTCTGCGGTCCGTGGTCCGCATCTTGATGGGGACACGCCCTCCCTCTCTGAGTGTGTGTCTTTGTCTTGGGGCCACTTAGAGACCCTTGCTCGCTTCTGGACTCTAGACTCTGGGCGGCCCAGGGCGGCCCCATCGTCAACTAGGGGTCGCTCAGCCAGTCGCGCGGCCCCCATGGCTGCAAGAAAGACGCCCGGCCAGTTTTGCTCGCGCCAGAGGGACCAAGCAAGAATGTGAGAGGGAGCAAGAGTTGCGGATGAGAGGGGCTAGGAGAGGGCGCCAGCGCCAAAGAAGGGGTGCGCGCGACGTTAGTTTGGACAAGACAGGTGACGAGCGGCGGAGGGGTTCCGTTCGTCGAAGGAGGTACAAGACACAATGGGGCTACTGATCGCTTACCTGCCAGCTGGAGGAGAGCTCCCAAGGTCCAACAGGTGGAAGCAAGCCGAGCCACCAGCTGGAGACTTTTTGTCGTCCAACGCTGAGGGCAAGCCAACAACACTTCCCTTTTGAGCAATGGTACGGAGCCCTTGGTACGCCGCGCCTTGTTCATCTTGGACCAAATGCTGCACATTTGGGCTCGGGGGACCGATCTGGGCCAATCCCAGATGGTGATGTGATATGCCTGGTCGCAGTTGGGGATGCCGTTGCAGTATCGGGCTTGAGGCTGCTCTCGGCTCTCAGACCTTGGCTCTTGAGACGCGCAAGGTGCATACCAGGGTGGTACTGCGCATAACGCAGCAGCAGAGGTAGTCCTGGTGTACCTTGCGAGCTCCAGGTACTTTGCGGTTGTCGACGAGGTACTTGGCCGAGTGACGCAGTGCGAAGCGCCATGCCGCCCCAAATTGGAGAACTCGGAGGAGATTCTCACGGCCCCGGGCTTAGCATTTGCCTTGGCGATTGAGACTCGACGCCGAGTCGGGGCATGGACAAGGCATGGCACCGGCGAGAAGGGGACGGACGGACCCTGGATTCTGGGTTAGGTTCCTCTGTTGGATCGAGACTCTGGTCATCTCATTCATGGCTTCTGCGAAGACTGCGCCCATGGTCTTGGGCATGCAATGCATTGGATGCCGCCGCGAACCACCATCCACCATCCATCCACCATCATCGTCATCACCATCATCTTCGTCGTCAACTGGAAACCCATCCATCATCGCATAACCGCACTGGAACCCGCTCCCTCCACTCCTTCGGTACCACGGGCTAGCTACCTGCTATACGACCACCACCAACACCAACCGCGCGCCCCGGCCGCTGCCCGCCCACCTTTTGGTTTCCCAGGGTCCCCGGCCCCGGCCTCTATTATTCTCCCACCCCCCCAGTGGTCGCTGGCGCCGAATGCTTCACTTTCCTGCTCTCTTCTTCTTGCTGCTGTTTCGGTATCTCTCTCGACGCTCGAGGCTCACCTCACCTTGGGTTGTCCCGCTGGCCTGACGGCCCTGTTTCCTGCTCCTGAGCCTGGCTAACACGAGCTGAAACGAAACCGGAGCGAGCGCTTCAGTATCACTCGAGGTGAGCCAGTGACCAGACCGGGGAATTCGAACCCTCCACTACCTAGATTCGCCGGTATCTGGCCATGCTCTTGAGCCTTTTGGTCAATACTGCTGTTGTCGATTGCCGCCGCCCTCTTTTTTAGCTTGATCACTGAACCTGGCTCTCTCGCTTCTCAGATTCCCTCGTCTCGCTTTTGGCCTCTCCCCTACGCCCATCGCTTGCTTGTCTGCTTGCCTGCTCTTCTCTTCTTCCGGCACACCCTCGTCTTGGGATCTCACCCCAATCTCGATCCTTCTTCCTTTTTCCACTTCCTTTTCTTCCTCGTCCTCTTCTTTTCCCCTCAAATCCCCTCTCGACCAGACCAGGCCTGATCTGAGCTCCCCGCCACGAACCCCCCGCCTATTTTGGCCGATTACAGACGCAGCATAATCGCGCGTCAAAAAAACCTACCGACGCCCCAAGCGCCGCGAAACTCGCCATTCCCACCACCTCCATCGTACAAACCGCAACCACCTGCCGACTTGACTTGACTTGCGCCCTCTCGCCTTTCTCTCGTTTTATCCCCCGCGCGCACATGCAACAGGCTTTCAGGCTATTTCTTGAACCTGATTCTTGACGTGGACCATCATTATCTAGACCAGGACCCAGCATTGGTAGAGGAAGGAACGAACAGTCCGGCTATTGTCTTGTCTTGCCGTCTCAGCGAGACTCTCACTCGCGCACATTCCTTCAAGTCCCGCCCACTCACCTCATCTGTCAGCTCTCATCTCTCTGCTTTCACCCTTGGATTTCTCTGCGCCACCGACGCCTACGGTTCGCGCTTTATCTTTTAGTCTTGGATCCTCGAGCTTGCGGAGGAAAGGACGCCAAGAGGTGACGCTGCCCTCGCTGACGGCCTTGAGAGAAGAGTCGGCGCGTTCACGTCGACTGCGGCTCATCCCACAGCCCCGCGCAGATTCTCACAAGTACCGCGCATCGCGCCTCTTTCCGCCAACGCCGTGATTCAAGTCTCTCCACGGCTCCCACGGATACCGTCTACGATTTCGTCAATTTCCTTGCTCGACTCAAATCGCCAATCGCGTGCCCCGGGGTTTCCAGACAGCCACCCACGGAAGGTCCGGGAGAGAGTCTGATTCCGCCTGGTGCCGGGACGCTTCCAGCTGCTCGATAGCGGAAATTCTCAGGCTTCAACCACGGATCTCATTCAACCACGGGTTCGCGCGCTTTCGCGCCCACTTGCAGTTGACACAGTCATGTCGACCTTTACCGCCCTTAATGGGGGCTCACCTCCTAGGGCTTCTGATCCGCCCACTGTGACTGTTGAAAAGAGCTCCGCCTCAGACGAACGCGCACACAGCACGGCCGCGACTCAGCCTCCGCCCACCCCTGAGCTATCATCGAACCAAAGACCCGCCCAGGATACTGACAGACCATCATTCCAATCGCCCGGCTACCCCGACGTAGAGGGCTCTCACAAGCGCAAGCGCTCCGACTCTCTTGAGCAGCGACGAGATCCTATGCCTCAGGATCGGTCTCCGGAAGTAGTGACAGGCCCTCCCCAACCTGATTCACGCGAGCCCTACGGAACTCCTTCAAGAGATTATCGACATTACGGCGATGAGCACCGGGACAAGGACTCCTGGTATGCGCAGCAAGGACGTGATGAGCGCAGCTATGATTCTCAGCAGAACTCTGCCACCTCAGCCCACGGTCAGACGGAGGAGCAGATCAGTGATGCGCTGCGAAGGGCTGCTGGCCAGATGGACCACGGTGACTATTCCAATGCCAGCCCCGAGGGCGATGACCGGTCCATGATGTATGGCGGTCAGTACACGCCCGAGCAAAGGCGCGATGGCGTCTTGCAGCACGACCCCAAGAAACGAAAGAGGAACTTTAGCAACCGAACCAAGACAGGCTGTCTGACCTGTCGTAAACGCAAGAAGAAGTGCGATGAGCAAAAGCCCGAGTGTAAGTCACCACCAACAATGTATGGAACATGGCGCTGATAATCTGATAGGCGGTAACTGTCTCCGTGGTAGTTTTGTCTGCGCTGGCTACCCTCCTCAACGGGGCCCAGGGTGGCAGAAGCCCGACAGCAAGGCCGCAGCAGTTCCCCTCGAGTCCAAGGATCCGACTTACGTGCCACCAGGAGCTTACGGAATGCCACAACCAGGCCCTTACGGTCCCCAGCCGGTGAAGCGCGAACCCCTGCCGCCGTATCGCGGCCAGGCCTTGCGGATTGACCCCCCACAAGGCCGCCCTTTGGTGACCGAGGACGACCGGCCAACGGCATCAACATTGCCCAGCGCGTCCGTGACAAGTCCCGAAAACAAACTCTCTGCCATGCCTTATACTCCCGCAAACGTATTCCCAACTCCAGTCAGCGCAAATCCTCAACCACCACTACCTTTTGGAGAAAGGATGACCAAGGAATATCAGCGCGTGCCTCCTCTGCACGATCTCAGCAGGACGGAGCCTGAGACTCCTCATCCTGGGAACCAACTCCCGCAGATCAAGGTCTTGCAACCGACAAGGACGAATAGTCCGGCTCCTCCTCCGCCTGCACCAACCTCGAATGCCCAGGTCGCAGCACAACTGGCCCTCTCGCACTCGCAGTTCCCGCAGAGGCGGACACAGAAGGAGGAGATGCTATCAGGAAGACACTTCTATCCCTTCGACAAGGAGCTTTGCCTGGAGCGTGAGCGCTGTGCCGCAGCCTGCTGGAGGTTTAACAACCTCACCACTCCGCCGACCATCGGCGTGTCTACCGAGGAGCGAGCTCGATTATTTCTCGAGATCCTCAAGCCCCGCGATCCCGTTCGAGTTTCTCCAACAGAGCTCTCACCAATCACCAACGTGGGCCGCGTGGGTAGTCATGTCACTGTCGAGACTCCCTTCACCTGCGACTATGGATACAACATTACCATCGGACACCATGTGGCAATTGGACGCAATTGCACAATCAATGATGTTGGCGAAGTCAAGATTGGCGATAACTGCGTGATTGGGCCCAATGTCAGCATCTTCACGGCCTCGCTGCCCATCGACCCCAAGAAGCGCCAGGGTGGACAGGGTCCTCAGCTTGGAAAGCCCATCATCATTGAGCAGGACTGCTGGATCGGTGGAGGTGCCATGATCCTTCCTGGGCGAACCATTGGCAAGGGTAGCACTGTAGGCGCTGGATCAATTGTGACCAAGGTGAGTCTAGCTGGAAAATATTCTTGAAGCAGCCAAAGCTAACTCGTGTATTAGGATGTTCCTCCCTTCACAATTGTTGCTGGAAATCCCGCGAGGGTTCTCCGCGGCATCGCTTCATAATATTGTACTCGGCGATGCCCTTTTCTTTCTTCGCTTCATGTCATGATACCCTAGTGTATTCACATGTATAAAGTCAAGATGATTCCTAATCCTCTCCTTTGGCGGTGGAAACAAGGAATCGTCGACGATCACGAATGGAGCCAAGCGTACAAAAGTCTCGGCGTTGCGTCTTGTCTGATTGATTGGTTGATTGATGTTACTGGGAGGATATTTATCTTTACAGGGGTTATAAGTGCAGGGAAAAGCGAGTTTTACAAGAGGCGCTGGTTGTCGGATCTGGGATGCCCAAGACGGGCTTGGGAACTGGCTGAACAGGAGTAGGAGTGTAGGGGTTGGTTGATACGACAACCTATGGATCGGGAATGATGATGGGGCAAGATGGATGGAATGGTATCCAAAGGGACAGGGTGGGATGGCAGGGTTCTCTGTGTTTTCTGTTGCATGTGCTATGACTTATGAGAGATAAACAAGCCGGGCGAAAGCCTGCAGTGAGATATCCATATTATTGATTGTTGCTTACAGCAGTTTAGTTGCAGTTGGTCAGAGACGATAACTGAGAGTTTTATTCATTGAAGTAGCAAGCCTTGTATGTGTTGTTGGTTCTATATTGAGCATCTGTTACCATCTCGCACTCGACTTGTGTTCAAGGACAGACTCTGAGCATGTGTTCTCACCGACAGAACTCGAGTCCTAGAAACTCCTCAACAACTTCCTAATCAGGGCCAATGTAAACAAGACTCAGGCCTCGCTTGAATCATGCATGCAGTGTAAGTGAACGGTCTGGCCCGTATGGTCACATATGCGACCCATCCCAAGGCCACCCGTGATATCAACAAACAATTGACTTTTTCGTTAGGTTAGGTCTTGGAATCTGTATCTCGTCTCCATGGCGATGATGGATTGTGCCCGCACGAGTGCGTCCTCGTCAATGCAACCTCGAGGCCGCATCTTTGTCGCCTGAGATGGATTGTTGAGTGGGGGGTAGACATTAGCAAACCTCGTATAGCTCAGTCGAAGCCGACATCCCTTCCGGGCATGTATTCGGCTGCCTCTGAAGGCGGTTGGTTCGTCGGGGGCTGTTGGGGTTCATTCGCATTCCCGGATCGGAGATAGTGGTCAATTGATATCTGGAGTTGTCAGTCAAGAGCTTTCGGGATAGATAGGGGGAGAGAAACAAACCCAGTCAAAGCCCTCGGCAGAACCGAAAAAGTTTTCCAATGGAAGAAACTCTTGATAATCGATAGAATACTCGGCAATCGCCATTCCGGAAAGATCGGGTACAGCTCCAGAGGTACCGCTATCGATGTATGCATACTCGGTGCTAGTTTTGTCGAGGGTCCCTGGTTCGGATATGGTGGTGGCCGGCGTTTCGACGCGGAGGAGGATGGCGCGGAGGACTTTTGCGGCATGCCGGGCGTCTTTGGACTTGGCACCGCGCTCGTTCCAGATTGTGTGTGCTCTCTGGAGGAGTTGGATACGGTGCTGGCGATCATGTGGACTGGTGGTTGTTAGAGGATTGGTCACGCTTAGATAGTTGGAACTTGCCTTGTATCGGTTGACTCGCAGAGATCAAGACATAATATCATGGCGGCAACAAGAAAGTCATGAAGTGTTAGGCTCGAGACCATGAAGCGGTCATGGTACATACGCCCGCCCTCGCGGATGGCCTCGTCAAACTCTAGATGGAGGTCCAGTATCCGCTGGGCGGCGGCGCGGCAGATGTCGCGGGACAGTCTGTATCGGGGCTCGTCCTTGGCAAAGCTGAGGTAGGGCCGGTGCAGCACGCAGAGCGTCTTGCGGTAAGAGAGCTCGAGGATCAGGCGGTGCATGATGGTGTGGCCCTGGTCCTCGGGGGAGGTGCTTTTGATGGGCCGGATATTGTAGCAGGGGGGAATACCGTCGTAGAAGGCCTCCAGCTCGGCCTGGAGTCCCATTGTTTCTTCGTATGGTCGCGGTTCTACTGTTAGAGTATGTATGAGGACACGTCGGATCAGACGGCATAGGTGAGACTTGATACGCCAAGCCAGTAGGGGCGTGGGATAGATTGGTGGTCTTGAAGGTGGCACATCCGTATCTTCGTCAAAGTCGTCATCGGTCAAGTTGCGCGGATGGTCCGCGTCACAGACTTCCTGGTATATCATGGGCGGCATGCCGAGCTGAGATGAAAAGAGCAGGTCAGACGTCTGGACCATAAACCAAGTCCGACGACGCATCTCAGCCTCAAAGGGCGTGATGTTTGGAGAGACCCTGGCCGCGTCGAGGTGATATCCCCTGCGCTGAGCTAAACGGACAGCCAAGCCGTAGAGCGACCATATGGTGGCGTCCGAGTCTACCTTTTGAACGTTGCGAGAGTGTGCAAACATCATGAGCGCCTCGACAGAGTACGGCCTCGCATTGAGGTACTCCCCCGTGATGAGGCACTGCGCCGAGCGGTGCATGTAGAAGCTCGGCTCCGCGACGGTTTCTAGCGAAGGGCTCTTGACCTTGGCAATCATGGCGCCCAGGCTGAGGACGGAGAACATGATGCTGAGCCAGAGGAGGTTGGACTCGTGGGGTCTCGACCAGAAGAGCTCGTAGCGTCTCCAGAAGTGTCGTTCGTGGGTAAAGGGCACGACGAGGAACTTGGCGTCGAAGTAGGTACGTACGAGGATGTCTGCATCTTGGCGAGAGGGCATGCTGGACCGGAGCTCGTCGATTGTGACGGGAGTGACGCCTCCAAGGACGATATCCAGGGCAGGCAAGTTCTCGATTTCCACTGGCTGCTCGTCGTCGTCCTCCTCAGTTTTGAGAACGCTTTGGATATCATGGATGCTTTGAAATACAGCCTCCCACGATGTCTCTCCATGATACGCAGCATCTGACCCATCCCTCGGACAACTTTCCATCCTCTTTTGACCAGCAGAGGCTGCGGCGAGGCGCTTAACAATTTCCTCGAGCTTTGCGACCTTGGACTGCATCTCGCGCCTGCTGGTGTCGGGTACCTCGCCATAGACGCATTCCATCTCCTCATCGCGCTTCCTACAGGCGCTGCACGAGGGTCTTGCGCGATCGCACCTCGATTTGCGGCGCTGGCAAGCGGTGCACGAGACGGGCTTGCGGTTTCGCGTGATGCGGTGGGCGTCCCTGGTGCGGAAGACGCCAGTGAACTGGGCGATCTCAGGGTCTGGCATGGTCAAATTGAGAACAACTTGGGCTTGCAGGAGAAACAAGTGGTTATTGTTTCGAGGCGAGGTGACTCGTAGAGACAAAGAAGTGGTGACGCTTTAAACTTAGATCCAAGAAGATAGACAAACACGCGTCTCTAAGCCAATGAGAACCGCAGACGCCAGACAGCAAGCTGCAGGATTGTTGGTGGGATATGGTTGTTATTTATCGCCCAGCTTTTGTTGAAATGCTGGGTATCTATTAACAAGTGAAGTTAGTTTCTCCGTTTCAGTAATGCTACGGACGACTTACATCCAGATAACTACCCTTGATAGATGTCGAGGTTCAAGATGAGTAGACATGGACTAAACTCAAACTTGTTGTATAACGTTGTTGACCTTGTACATTACCAAGTCCAAAATCCCCTAAAAGTTACACCAACTTCGCAAACTAGGCGCCCTATATTCTCTACTTGGTCAAAACTCGCTGACCCTCGCTCTGTACCTACTTATGGACCCCTAATTCGATGTAAATTCTGAGTCAGCATAAATGGCCCAAGTTCCAATCCAATACCAGAGACCTGCATCAAAATCAAGCCTTGCAAATTCCTTGAGCAAATATGACCAGGCTGCAACAACAACGGCCGCCACAAAACATGAATCTTTAGCAGATGAAGGTGAGCCAAGCGGCGCAGAAGTCCCAGGCCCAGACGCGGACGAAGCAGACGCAGGGTCAGTCTAGTACAGATGGAAACATGCCGCCTGCTCAAAGCCCCGCCACGAACGTACTCAACAAGCCTGTTTCCCGACCGCCCAACAACACCAGCTCGATGGGGAATCAGACCGTCGACCAAGATGGTGTTTAATTCCGTGGTCAAAGATTCAATCAAGGGGCCAGGATATTCCAAGGCAGACGCCAAACCGACCTCCAAGACAGATAAATTATAAATGCCAATATAGGCGGACAGATGCTAGTCAGTGTACAACGGCAGGGTCGGGATTGTAATAAAGCGGTTTTCTTCTCCATCAGTTTGCAATACCTTGAGGATAGCTGATAGATATTTCCAACAGGTAATGATTTACTTGGGGAACTTGACGATGAGTAGTAAGAAAAGAGAGATGCAAAGCGACCCAGCGAGATGGTTGCGTAAAGTAAGTACATGTACATATATTTACGTTGGTGCCTGAATAAGATTTCCAACCCTTGAGACCTGGAATGCTCCAAACGACCTATGGAGCGCTAATAGCGGCCCGAGCCGAGATACGGGTCAACAGAGATTCTTGAATTCAATCTGCTTATCCAAAAAGCGTGACTGGTGAACAAGATGGTAGATGAGAGCTACGATGTGATCTCACTATTGCAATGTTCAACGGATTTCGAGTATAACGATACGGTGGTGAAGGACTCCCGAGGCAGCCTGGACCGCGCCAGGCAGCTGAGCAGGAGCTCACCTTGCAACTTTGTACTGGCCCGACATGCCCTTTGATGTGGCTGAGACCGCTCTATACTAGGATGTTTCCTGGGACTGCTACCGATTTGAAGGCACCTTGTACTGGGAACCTACCCCTCTGGTCCTGAAGGTTGACATCGACGCAGCCCTTGAGGCTGAAAAGGAGCACCGGATCCTGTTCCCCCGGAGCTCAGGTGAATCGCTCCGATCAGTTGGGTTTCTTCATTGTCGGACAACTCGAGGTCCTTCGGCGCGGTACAGTGAGCTGTAACCATCTCATCATCCGGAGCTCCATCAGGTTCGGCTGGCATCCTGTCCCAGCGAGGGGCCCAGTCGGATCGATCCCAGGTTAGTCAGGAGCTTACCTTACAACCTTGTCCTCACGCCGGATATATCGCGTCACGAAGATTTCATCAAGCATGGGAAATCAAGACTGATGCCCGACGGCACAAAGAAACGAAAGCTTTACCTAGAGAGACCGCAACGGGACCAGCGCCGTTGCCACCCTGGCCAGCCTTCATGGCAACCCCACAGAACCGGCGACGGCTGCGATGCTGAATCTTCTAAGGCCGTCGCTCGTAGCCTTTTGTGAACTAATTCTAATTCTCCATTCAAGGCGGATTATCCGCCTCGGCATCAGGACCACGAGCCCGACACAAGCCCATCACCACAATAGACTGACGCGCAGAACTATGTCGGGTATTGGAGGAACTTTAATTCGTTTCCGCTGAAAACATCCTGGACAGGCTTAATGTTGCATTCGATGAGCTCAAGGAGGCACAGCGACTCTACCATGTTCCCAGTTTACTCGAGATCTGAACCATGGCATCGTTGAACGGGCTAGGATGGCGGCATCGTCGTCAGTGACAAAGGAGCTTATTAAAGCCGGTTTGATGAACCAGTTAAGCGGCCAAGCATATGCCGGCCTTATCCAGGGGAAAGGGGATGATCTGTTCGTGCTGCTGCATGGGCAGGGCCCTCTGTAGCTTCGGAGCTCAATCGAACTCGCCGCAAGTTCAGTATTAACGAGACGAACAGTGGACCTGGCACTGGAAAACCCCTTACGGCGGAAAGGTATTCGCCATTTTTTCCTGCTCAGAGCGTTACCGTGAGTACTGACTCGGTTTAGTGTTGCCGACATTGCAAAGAAGCCGCTGTATAGAGTGACTCGCGGTGATATAAGGACAGAGGCAGAGGATGTAGAGAGGGTGTGTTGCATAAGAATCATGATTTTGCGGCGCAGTGCTTTAACTTTTGCCAGTACTTGGAAACAGGCATGCGTCTGGGGAAGACATAGGGTTGTCGTACTGATCCTGCCCCATCTAGCTATGCTGCAACATCCCAACTAACCTTGTTGCAGTAGTGTTGCTTGACGAGACGGGCGCCTTTCTAGAACAGAGGTCGCTCCTTAATCTGGAGAGAAACGCTCTCGGTTCAGGTTTGTTGTGACGCGTCAATAGCAGGAAATTGAAGCTCACACTGCCATAGTTTTCCTCCGTGTTCTGGAATACCACGACGGCAAGGCCCCATAGGACGTTCAGAGCGAGCACATTTAGCTGATAGTGAATGAGGCATCCTGATACTGACGAGTAATCGTGTGGGCATCTTCGACGAAGCATTGAAGTCCCGGATCCAGCTACAACAACCTCGGCCGAGAGGAGCGATATTAGATCTGGATAAATTTCCTCTCACCTAGACCAATTTCAGAAATCAGCTCTAGAGAAGCCGACTTCTCAGTCACAGGGGGAGTCACTAATTGGATACGGGATCGACATCTCGGACCTGCGAGGGCACTTGGAAGACCTTTCCCAGGCAGATCTCAGCGGAAGAGAAACTACAAGGCAACTCGCACTATACCGCAAACAGCCCCTACAGTATATTCACCCAAGAGACGTCATGAATGGGGCCAAGAGGTTTAACGAGTATCTCAAGGAGCTACGCGAGGGTTACTCTGCAGATAATATTCCAAGGGACAGGTGAGAGGTAAGGTCCTGGTTCCGGTGGCCCTTCCAAGGCTTGAGTAAATTTATTGAGCTTGAGAATTCAGCATTTCTATCAATGCGCAGAGGTCTCAACACTGGTTAATGGACAGGTCTTGGAGCGCCACAACAGTGACGGATTACTTCTGAAGCAAGCACCATCTATTCTGTAGCTGTATGTATTCAGTCCCATTGACCCAAAACAGCCTTCACGCATGCTGCAGCAGTGGCAGCCGCATAGTGTTGCCACTTCTTGCTCTTGTGACAGTCCGCATAGTTGCAGATCCCCTTGATTACCAGACAAGGAAAGTGTTCCCAAACACCAGCCCCCTCCATCTCAAATGCGATGATGGTCTCGTTTCTCGCGAGCCTGTCGCGTTCCCCTCCAGACTTCATGACCTTGTCACTGGACGCAATCGTACCAATGTGCACCATCAGCCCCGGGTCAGTATCCCGCAGCTGGCTTGCAGCTGGTTGTAGAAGACGTCGGCGTGGCACGAGCTGGCTGTTGTCGTATGTTAGTGCTTCGCAGTTTGAAGCCCTGGCAATGTAGCAAGCACTACCTCTACCGCAATCTTGCAGCCACGCCGGACATTGTGATGCGTCACGGTGCTCGTGCGGGTATGATGGCTCGTAAAGGACGTCAGCGTCGATTCCCGGATATTTATATATGGTCTCATTTTGAGAGTCTCTGCATGTACGCAGAACCGCGAGGTGTCCTTGTGCTTCATCAAGGAGGGCCGATCGTGTCTGGCGACCACCCAGCCTAGCGAGAAAGCCCCTGATCTCTGAGTTTGGTCTGCTGAGACTGTCGTGGAGGGTGTTTTTCCGCATAAACTGATCTGGGAACTGCCGGCCAAGGTCGTACTGCACGAGTCCATCGCTGATAACCACGTCTCCCAAGATCCGTTCTGTGCCGTCAGGCCCGAAGGGTACGCCACCGCAGATACCTACCACGAGTGCAAGCTTTATCCCGGTGAAGCTCGTGTGGCAACTTGATGCTGCGCTGGCAGCTATGCCCTTTCCCATGCCTGGTAGATGTACAAGCACCACATTGTGGATGCTAATCGCTCCGAGGGTATAGGAGTTGGGGTCGCAAGCTCCTTTCCCGTACTCCCTCCGATCCCAGTGTTGATCGAAAAGCGCCACAACAGCGTCGGCTTCTCGTGGATGGGCACAGAAGATGGCAATTTGAAAGTCTCGACGGTCCTTTGGCCTAGAATCACTTTTGTCCGCAGTGGAGTGAGCAGGTGTCAACTCGGTTCGGCCGGCGCCAACATCAGACTCGGCCACCTGCAATAGAGAGTGTGTGCCTTTGTCATGGCGGCAAGTTGCGTTATCTGCCCCGTGAAGTCTCAGCAGGCCTTTCGGGATAATAGCTCGATGCTCGGGAAGGGATCGTATATGGTCTGGAGGCAGGTCTGGTTGCCTGACCGAGATTGTGGTGGTCGTGCTTGAGCTGTTCAAGCACCCAAACGAACGACAACTGATAAGAACAACTCTAATGATCGTTTGCGGTGACTCTATGCGTAGCTTTTCCAAGAGGGTTTGGAATTCGTGTGGCCAGGTCTGGGCTTCTTCCACGACGTCGCGGGTTCCGAGATGTATAACGACGTACAGGCTAGGTACCCTCGACAACACCTTTTGAAGTATACGGAACCAGTCCTCAGAGGTAGTTGCAGAGCCAAATTCGCCCACAGCCTCGATTAGTAGCCGAACCGAAGCCAAACGCGCGACTTTGCTCAATGCTTGTATGGCAATGTGTCTCAACACTTGTACCGCAGTCAAACGAAATGGCGTGGAGCCTTGAATCGGGGCGCACGACATATAGGCGAGTGGTTGCTGCTTATCCTCTTCTTCATAAACTCCGGATCTAGGAAACATGGTGACGGTCCGCAGAAGCTGCAGATTTTCCACAGAAGGGAATAATCGGGGAGTGGAACATCTGCCCAGCCAGTGTCTTCCGAGTTATCAGGAAACTCTAATATCTCATGTTTAGTATTGAAGCCTATTGAGTATGGGGATAACAAGGAAAAGCTACTTGCCGGCCACTTGTCGATCAAGGCTCTGGAGTGCGGAAATATAGTCAACTCCAATGTCTTGGACGGTCACGATTCCAGCAACAAGAGGTTCGTCACTGCTGCTCTGCACTAATTGTCGCTTCAACTCGTCGCGAAGACGATTCGCACCAAACTCCATGGCCTGGTGGTTCGAGCGACTGGTGTCTCTCACATGGGCGAAAGGGTAAATGAAGAGCCCCTTTCGATATGATCCATATTAGGTGGAAGGTCAGGTTGGGGTCGGGTTCTGAAGCCTGGCAGCAAAACTTCGCTGGGAGGCAACCAACAGGTAAGCCTTAGCCAAGACCTGCGTGAATGCCCGGCTAACCCTGGAGCTGGGTTTCGCGATTGGCTGGGTTATTGATAACCAGTCCATGTTTCTTCTCACAGCTTCAGCTCATCAATAGTCTCAACTAGGTAGATGAAATCTCAGAGTATGTTCATCAAGCGTTTCTTAGCTCGTAATCTCTATTCCCAAAATGACTCCCCATCCGCTTTTCCCCCATTCATGTCCTCTATCGTACATGTTATGATCCAAGAGACTTTATGATATATATGACGTGATTGATACAATGCCAGCAGCAAGGTCGTGTCGCTGCCCTCACTCAACTCCAGCCGCGTTATCTTTATACAACATTACCGAGCCCGATCCTGCTCCATTCGCCTCTTGTTGGCGTCAATGATCTTCTCCATCGTCTTCAGCGCCCGGGTCTGATCCCGGAGTCGCGCAAATGCCTTGAAAGTGTGCACATCGGGTTTGAATCCCGCTGCCTCGAGATCCTGCAATGTGCCCACCGTTTGGGATAGGTTCTGCATCGAGGCGTAACCCTTGGCGAGTGTGTTCCACGTCACAATGTTTGGTTCTAGGCCATGTTCCCGCATGGCCTGGAGCACCTGCTCAGCTAGCATCTTCTCCCCCCTCATTAACAACCCGTGGATAAGAATGCTAAAGGTGAAGAGGTTAGGAGCCGGGTGGACGGGTGCCTCGTCGGCATTCACCCCTGTTGCCTTGTCCTCTTCCTTTGGTCTTGAGTACAGAGAGGAGCGGAGCATGTCACCAAAGACTTGCAACGCCGGCCGTTGTAGAGATTTCCGCTCGAGCATCACCAGGATCAGCGTGTCATGTATCACGCTCCCCTGATCTTTGACCACCTCGGTAGCCCAGTTCCTCTCGGGTCCCTGTTCTTCCAGGCGGGATTTGAAGAAGGTGTAGAATGTCATCAGGTCATAAGGTCGGTAGAGACTCTTGATGTATGCCCGTAACATAATGGCCAGAGTCTGCGCGTTGGGCTTTTGTCTAGGTCCTCCGCTTGTCTCGAAGAACTCATCAACAACAGGCACGATGGTGCTCTTGAATTCCCAATCTCTTCGAGGACCGGATCTGAACTTTTCAGTACCGTCTACATTATCCTGTCCTAGGATCAGGGGTAAGGTATCTGGCACCAGCCATTGCAGAGGCTCCAGGTCGAACTTCTTGACATAGATCCGAAGCATCTGTCCGAAAAGGGGGAGAACCCACGGAGCTGGGTATTTCTTTTCTCGACATTCCATCTCGGCAAAGAAAAAGATGGAGTGGAGCGTGTTATTGAGCACGTCCACGTAGGGCACCCTGGCTGCTCGAGCGACATCAAGAGCAAGGCGCACGTTGGACGCCTTGAGGCTGTTCTTGGCGCCCCTGAAAACAGTCGTGTAGCATCGGGTATCAAGTTCAGCTCCGTTCTCTACCAGAAGGAGCGGGAGCCGGACAGCCTCGGCGATATCGCCCTGAGAGCAGAGTGACTCGATCAGGGCTGTGAAGCTCACCAGATTGGGAGAGAATCCCTTTTCTAGAAAGTACTCCATTGCTCGTTGTGGTGAGAAGGTGTATTCCTCTGTCTTGGTCCACGCTTCTGCTTCTTGCTTTGTGTGTAGCAATGTCGTGATGACACTCGCCACAGGTGCAGAGTTGAGGTCGTGGCCCCCCTCGGCGATATGACGCAGGATCTCAAAGGCTGTTTCTTTGTGAGCGAGACTTTCCGAAAGCGTGCTCGCGAACTGCAGGAGGGTATAGGAGTGCATCTTGATGCTCGCGCGATGTAGAATTTGGTACATCTCAGCTGCCTGCTCAACAGGGAGTTTCTTGGCAATATGACCAAGGGTATGCTGGCGAAACGGCACATGGCCGCGTGGGAGGTCCTCCGCCAACTTGGCAAACAACTCGAGCAACTCGTCAGCTTTTGAAACACGGTCTCGATGAACTTTGATATCTTCAAGCTTGAAGTTTGTGATGCAGAAATGTGCCACGTCGGATGCAGCATACCCGGGAGGGAGAGGATCCAAAGTAGCCTCGAGGACCTGCGGTGCCTTTTCTGGACAAAGATGCATTGTAGACAACATGACTGTTGGCCACTTTTCCCTCCGAGTCTCAACATCGAGCTCCTGCCACGCCTTCTGCATGGCCGAGAAGCTCCCTAGCTCGAACAGCCATTTACCGTCATCTCGCCACGGCCACGAACTCGGGTTTGCGGGTGCCTCGATCATAAGCATTTTCCGCTTCCAGAAATTGAACCGTGACCTGACAGCCACCAACTCGGAGGCGGGAGTCTGACAGCGTAGGTAGGCCCATTGATCGGCTACCGTCTTTTTTCGCTTCAACTTCAACTTCATCTTGCGACGCTCCTCAGCCAGCTTCTTTGCCTTTTCCGGATCCCTTTTAGCCCTGCGCTGGAAGAAACCTGGATCTTTAGAGGTCTCAGAAGGACTCTCCCCCTCCCTTGATCCCTCCGTATATTCCTCAGCATGCGCCTCTGTGTCGTCTCGACTTTGTTCGGGCCTCCATGGTGGTTCTGAATATGCCTCGGACACTAGGGTGGGCTCGGAGGGGTTCGGAGATGCATTACGGGGCCGCAATTGAGCAAGTATTGAAGGTTCGCTATCGGGGAGTGGTAATTGAGCTGTGGCATGATATCTCCGAGAAAATATCGACTGGCCGTGCTCATGGTTGGGCCGTATTGCGAGGAAGGCCGCTCGTCGTGTCCATGTCTGCGCCGTCACCGAGGACTCGAGCCGCCTCGTGAAGCAGGCGCGGTACATGAGAGCCGTAGGTATTTCCCCCGAGTTGAGTCGGCGTCAACTCGAGGTCAGCCGTTCTTCATAATGATCGCCCAGGCGAGTTTTGCTGAGGACGACGTTGACTTGTCGCGGGCTGTCGGAAGTTTCGTCGATTATCGTCTAGGAAGTTATCGGTTTACGGGAATTTCTTAACTGGACCGTTTCCGAGGTCGCTCCTGTCGCGCCTTAGACCAACATTTTTTTTTAGGTTGCGCTTAGCCCCGGCTGTTTTAGTGGCGCTTGTTACACCAACCATACGGCCAAAAACATAGGCGCGCCACCTCTTAGGTATTTCGGTCTATATATCCGGTTCAATAGAATTCATCCTTGTCTATAACCATCTAATCAAAGTAACAAACACCGTCGCCCATGCTAATGAGTTCACGAACACCTAACCCAGGGTATAAAATCTAAAGAAAGAAACGAAACCACGATCAATACAGAACATCCCTCGGCAAGTTTACTTTCCCCCTTTACTCTTTGCCTTTTGCTTGGCCTCATATTCCTTCACCTCATCCATCCATGTCAAGGTAGGATAAAATCCCAACTCATTATCAGGTCCATACCTGAGCTTCTTGCTCGGCTGGATCCTGCCACACCGACCGCCAGCAAGGCAGTGGTTGATTGTTATGGCGAGCGACTTAGCCTCACTAGAACGGATACCATCAGTTGCGATCCAGTTGGGGTATCGTTCTGGGGTCAGGGCTGCCCAGAGCTCGTAGAACAAGGCCTTGTAGGTTGTGATGGCCATCTCAGCAATGAATTTGGTGCCAATAGCTACGTCGAAACCCTGTTGTGTGACGATCCAGTCGGCAAAGTAGAGAGTCGAGGTGCGCTTGGTCTTGCGCTCCTTGAGATCCTTGAGAGTGACATCGATGAGTCCCGGGGTATCCGGCTTGTTGGCCCAAAACTGGTGAACGGGGAAGTTGGCCTCGGTGACGAAACCCTCAGAGCCTCCAGGATACGACTGGTCGTACATCCATTCACGACGAGTGCGGATGAGAACTCCTGAGGTCTTGTTGGCGACGAACTGTTCCAGAGGCCACATTGTGAGGTCTCCATGGTCGGGGACTTCGACACGGTTCCTGAGCTTCTTGAACTCGTGATACATGACTGCGCGGTCACCCTCGCTCATCTGTTCAACCTTGCCGTTAGGTCGACGAACAAGAGCCTGGCTGGGGTGGATGTCCCAGATGATGAGTTCTCCTGGGTACTTTTTGTTGAAGGCGTTGACCTGGTTGATCATGTCCTCGAGAGACACACCAAGCGCACCGTGCCACTTGCCACCAAAGATTGAACCATGAGACTCCCAGACTTTATAGCCATGTTTGCCGTAGTTGAGAAAAGGTCGAATATCAATGACCCGAACACCACCTTCTTTCAGCTGAAAGGTCAAGTCCTTGTACTGGGTGAGTGTGTTCCAGATGCTACCCATGCCAAAGGACTCGCCCATCCTGTACATGCCGGCGTGATGAGATCGGGGGACTGAGAGCTCACGGAGAGGAATGTGCCCGATCTGATCCATCTTCTCTGACATCCAGCCTGGGCCGACGTCGTCAGCAGCAATAAAGTCACCCTCCTTTCCAGCGAGGGCCCAGTGGCAGCTTGCGGGGAAGTCCCACCACTTGACCTGCTTAACCGACTTCTTTGGGGACTTGAAAGTCTCAAAGTTCTCAAGGTAACGCACTGTGATTTCTTTGGGGAGGTCGCCCTTGAAGAGGTGGTCTTTTGTCCGAGGAGTTCGTCGCCTGATCTCAAAGGACATTGGTTTGGAGACTCCTTCGAGATGGTAAACGACCTCGCCAGCAGCATCCCAGGGAGCCATGTTTTCGGTAGAACTGGTGACGCGGACAGTCTGACCAGGGTCAATGTACTTGGGCCAGTTGGGTAGCCACGAGATCATCTGGTATGAGTGTGTGTAGCCCCTACGCCAGCGGTAAGGCGTGGCGTTGATGAGGGTGATTTCGACCGGCCAGTTATCCAACCTGGTTGGGGCCCAGACGTCGACAACCTTGTCCCTCCAACCCATCATGGCGCCCCACCATCTCTTGGAGTGCTTCTTGTCAGGCTGAGCTGTGTTGTTTGTAGGGGAGCCGCCGACGCCAAAACGCTGGAACATCCCCTTGAACCAAGAGCTCTCCTTGGGTAGTGTAGTGGAGTTGTGGAGTGTGGTTTCAGGAGTGAGAACAATGCTCGGGTCGTTGATGTGAGGGAGGTCAGGTTGTAGAAGATACTCCAGGCCAGGGGCGATAGCCAAAGCTGCTGAGTGAGGTGCATTCTCGGAGAGTGAGATGTTTACCTGAGGTGGTGGTAGAATTGGAAGTCCATTGACAACCGAGGGGAGAGTAAGAAGAAGGACCGTAGCCTTTGCTACCATGGTGAAGACCATTTTGACAGATGTGTAAGTAGAGGTGTGTGTAAAGAAGCTGCTGATAGCAAGCTGTTCTGGTTGCTCGAGAGCGAAGAAGTGAAGATGTGAAGAAAGGCTGATGTAGTTGCTAATAGCAAGTAAAAGTGCATATTCGCAATAGCGAGAAAGAAGAGTTGAGTAACAAGTAGCTGTGAAGCAAGGCTGATGATGAAGTTGCTGATAGCAAGCTGTCGAGAGCAGTTCTCAAGACGATCTGGTGTTCTGAAGAATGGTGTAAGGAATAAGAGTAAAACGAGGAGAATGGGAGAAAGAAGGGTAACTTATGCTTCGAAGGACGATTAGAGTTCTCAATCTTCTCTGTTTTTTTTTTTGTTTTTTTTCTTCTTTTTTTAGTTTTCTTTTAACGTTAGAGTGTGATCTGGATGCTTCTTCACGCAGTGCGATGAACTTTCTCGTCATCGCTTCGGCCAGTCACGCCGAGACTGAAAGGCAGGCGGTAGAGCTAAGAATCGGGACTGCTAAAATATCCCCTTAATAACACACTTCTCTCTTAAATATTTATATAAGAAAAAGATATTAATTCGTAGCATAAGAGCAAGAGACTAGGTATATGCCTTTATATTTCTTTATTTATCCTTATTTAGCTATAAAACTGGGCTTCTCTTGGTAGCAAGAGGCCGTCTCGCTGATATTTTGGTGTGGCTACTTGGGTTTGCAGTCCCGATTCTTGGCTCCACCGCCTGCAAGGGCAAGAAAATCTTATGTCAGCCGGAGAACCGGCCTGAGCGGCTCTGGGACGCCCTGCCGCAGGCGGTTCGATTGACGCGCTCCAGGTACGAGGTACCTAGGTACCTATCCATCCTTGAATTTACATTTTACACCCCGCCAACCTTTACCTATGATCTTCAACCTCGAGCTTCCTCAATTGCGATAGATTCTGCGCCGTGCTTGTGCGCATTCCCTTCGCTTATCAAATATCGCCATGTCTTCGTCACACCTTAACCTCAGCGCTGCCTCGGACGACCGAAAAGCCAGGCTCGCCAAGCTCAAGAACCTAAAGCGAAAGCAACCAGGCGACGAGATCGTCGCGCCAGAGTCAGAGAGAGCCGCGTCTCCCCCCTCAGAACCTGATGTATCTCGATTACACCTCTCCGGACGCAACTACGACCCCGAGACACGAGGCCCAAAGCTTGGCTTCGAGCAGGATCCGACACTCAACCTCGAGAAGCCCACACTCGAGGAGCAAGCCGCCGAAGTCGAGGCCGAGATCAAGCAAAAAGCTGCTGAGGAAGCGCAGGACGACAAGGGAATCGATCTGTTCAAGCTGCAGCCCAAGAAACCGAATTGGGACCTGAAGCGAGAGCTGGATAAGAAAATGGAGGTGCTCAACGTCCGGACCGACAACGCCATCGCGCGCTTGGTTCGCGATCGGATTACGGGGGCGCAAAAGGCTGCGTCCAAGAACAAGTCGGCCGACGGCGCTGAGAATGACGGCGAAGGTGCCGGCATGGACGGTGTGGCCTTGGTCGAGGGACTCAGAGTCAGGGAGAGGGAAGAGGCAGAGGAGGAGCGTCGCGAACGGGAAGAGGAGGCTGCGCTAGGAGCATGAGGTGGATGATACTGTACGTTGGCTCTTCCTCGTCCTTTTCATTTGCATTTTGGGGGTCTGGCGCATTGCGCGATCACGGTTACACTATCTTTACAATATACCCAATAATTACCTTCCTCCCATGTTCATAGCCTGGGTCATGGCTAACCGCCGACTAAAGGGGCTCAAGCTGCGCTCCCGAGGCTGCTCATTTGGAGGCGGGCCCCTACGGCCTTGTCCCCGTCCATTATGCCCCCCACGAGGCTGCCTCCCCCGTCCTGGCCGAGTATCGCGTCGATCTGGCCTTTCAAATCGTCGTCCCCTATGCTCAGGTGACCTCGACTCGCGAGGGTGTTGAGGTCGAGATTTGTAGGATCCCCTAGACTCCGATGAATACCTCCTTTGCCGTCTCAGGTGTCCGTTGTCCTCTCTAGGGAGGATAGGTTCCCGAGATCGGTAGCGGTCTCGGCGGTCGTCCTCAGGGGAGCGACTGTCACGAGACACAGAGCGCCTGTGCTGGTGCTCAACTCGTGGGCTCCGACTGCGACTGCGGCTCAGACTCCGGCTCCTACTCCGACTATCATCCCGACGTCCGCCGTGCGGCCCAGCGTCTTCATCAGAATAAGGGCTTCGCGAACGTCGGGCAGGTGGAGGTGATCGAGTCCTCTCCCTAGCAGGTGAGGGCGACCTCGACGCGCCAGTCGAAATAGTAGAGACAGAGTGCGATGAAACGGACCTTGCGCGCTTGGCAGTAGACTCGATCAACTCATCATCACGCTCCTCGCGCTCACGCTTGCGAGCGCGTTCAGCCTCTGCCTTGGCGAGTTGTTCATCTGCAACACCCTGCCTGAGACTTTGTGAGCAGATAGAACTTAAGAATTCATGAATTAAACGCACTTTTTCTCCAGGGGATTCAATTTATCATTGGTGAGCTTGGGGACCAGCTTTGGGTTTCGAAATTGCTGTGAGCGCGACGGGCGCGACACGTATGGCCGCTCCTGGGAAGCTGCCTTGCACTCATAAGAGTAGTGGCGTTCTAAGATGGTCAGCACAGGGGCTCATTGTAGTATTTCCGGAATACATATCTCTCTTCAGACACTTTTGGCATTGCACGTTGGTAGGTGTCGCCCTGGATGGGCCGCCACGTCCCCTGTAAGTAAACATATCAGATGTGATATGGCTTGCGCTCGCAAAATCGCTTTCCAGGGGTGAAGTGGGATAAATCCAAGTGAGACTGAGGTATCTCTACTGAGTATCGGGAAATATCTGGTCGTTTCAGATAAGTATGGTTGGGATAAAGGTTGATGGTCAGTGAGGCAAACAGAGTGAGGATGATTCTTCAGTGATGTCGATAGCCTGCGTCACGTGATTGGGCGAGCCAAGTCGCATTGGGGCTGTTCAAAGGAGCAGATAATGGCAGATCAACTTGGCTATTTGGCATCCAATGCCATAAAAGTTAACATGAGCAAACCTTGATTGGCGTTGATTTTTCTTCTTCATTCATAATAGTGACCTTACACCAGGGCACAAAGACTCAAGGCAAAGAATGCGCTGAAGTCTGAACTACCTCTTTACTTTGGCCTTTAAATGAGTCTAAATAAAGCCCCTTCGAGTGGCTTATTGATCTAAAGGCATTGTCGATCTCAGAAGCTAAGTCGCCTTTACCGGGATGTGATGTTTAGCATATGCGAGATAATCATAGTCTGAAAGAGCCAGGCCTCCTTGACACAGGAGGTAGAATATCTACAGGCATACCACGACCAACCATCATTGGCTGATGATGGAATGAAATAGTTGATTATCACCAAGATAGACAAGATGGGTCATCGGAAATTCCCCTTCTCGTACTGCACCCATCACATGGCGACGAATCTCTGGTACTTACCACCACCAGCTTTCACCCTAGGTACATGATGCACTCCACAGTGCCAGCTGCTCGCCTCATTTTCACATACACTTGATACCAAGCCCAGATTTTCACGGCCATGACAAGCCATATCTGAGACTTTGGACTCAAACAATCTCGCCGTCGTGATCACTGTTGTTTCTTCCGAAAATCAATGAAAGCAAGAGTCAGACCTTGTGATGGCGGATGAGGAACGGATGGTGTGAAACCCAGGCGTCTCGCTGGTTGGTTGCAGCGGATAACTGTTTAACCAACCCATGGAGACCTTCTCCTATCTCCCGCAGCAGTGATCCACGATATTTGATGGAAAAGAAAGATTTCTCTTGGTCCAGCGTCAAGATGGCGGGTCTGTGCTATTCTGTCTGCATTTCCACACTGTGCTTAATGACCTCGGTCCGCGATTCTAGCAACACACACATATCCTTATCTTTGTACGGAGCAGGCTGAGACGGAATTGGTCCTGACGGGGTGATGATGTTGCTGCAGGAGAGAATCTGACGCCATGGCCGCAGAAGCGAATGGCCAAGGATTGTTGGCCTCAAGAAGCATTACAAGCATCAACCGAAGCACCATGACACATCAGAAGCCCTCAAGAATGACAGGCAAGCGTTGCTGTAAAGGCCGTTTGAAAGGATGGAATTTCATCCACCTCCCAGTCATGCTCCAAAGCTAAGACTCCAACCCAAGCACATGTCCCGATTGTCAATGTGTTTTCAAGGAGGGATCCATTGCGAGTTGCCTGCCCGCGATTGCATCTCGCGACAGTGGATAACGGCCTGCGGCAAGGTTTGTTGTGCTCCGGGACACCAGAGGAATTACGACAGATGTCAGTAGGGCAGCAAGCAGACGAGTCTGGTCGTATCACTCGGAGAGGCGCTTCGAGTGCCCAACATCATGCAATAGCTGAGAAAACATCCTGGGGAGATCCTGGGCGGAAGGGCTGCAGGAGGTCTGACCAGGCTTGGCTCAGGGTCGGGCTCGAAAATCAAAAAGTGACTGGTTACATAATCATCCTTTCTTCTCGTCTCGAGCCTGCATGCATGGAAGGCACCACACAGGAGTCTGAACAGGGGCATATTGGAGATGTACTCAGGAGTATTACTCCTTTGCTAGGTTGGTCTCTTGATGCTTCGCTTACCCAGAGTTTGTACTCTCTTCGGCCCGCTTGTGGAAAAGACCAAGCGGTCGGTGTCTATCCCGAGTGTACAAACGGGAATTGTTGCACATTGATTTGCCCGCACTGTAATTGCAATTGGATGACAGCGGCAGCTGGAGCCATACGAAGAAGAGCACAGTAGGATAATTTTCTCGGTCCCAGCAGTAACCTCCACAGTCAAATCCCCCTTTGCTTTGACTGGCCGTCCATCGCATGTCGCTGGAAATCTGCACTTTCTAGTGGCCCAGGCTCCTTCAGCGGTCCTCCACTCCCGCCTTTCAGCGGCCGTCCCGTCTTCAGCGGGTGGTCGTCGCTCCGTCCATTGTCAGGGCAGCGCCCGTCCCTGTCCCCTGGGTTCTAGCTCTCACTGTGCGCGGGCCCTCCTTTTACTGCTGCTTCTGCTGCTGCTGCTCCCCTCCATCCAAAACCCTTCTTCCACTAATCCTCCGTCATCGCATCGCCCCGTCTTGCGCCCCGGGCCGCCTAGGTTCCATTGTCAGATTGGTCGCCGCGTCTTTTCCTCTCCTTCGTCTTTCGTTTGCCTGATCGATCGCTTTTGCTCGCCTCCATCTCGGCCCTGTCCTCCTCAACCATTCCCTCCGCGTGCCCATTCTCCCGCCTTTCGCTTGGCCTTGGGACCCGGGCGTCACAGGGCGTTGCCTCAACCTCCCGATTCCGATCCCGTCTCACTCAGTCAGTCACTGTAACTGAACTGCAAAAAAACACAGACGGCCCAACACCAGCACCAACAGCCCGCGGCCAGAATCAGCCAAAACGGCGTACCACCACCAGCGACCCCTCCTCCTCCTCGGAGACCTCCCCCCCATCAGCTGGAGAACAATGCCTTTTACAACACGACGATGAGCACCGAGACTCCGTTTTCCTTCTGCTGGTCCTCTTCGATCGATTCTGCTTCTTGATTTTTTCTACCGATCCCGTCCTGTCCTTTCCTTGTTCCTATCCATCGCCTTGTCGTCACCGCCGCAGCCGCAGCCGCAGCCTCAAAAAGTTGCAGCCTCATCTCGCACCTGGTCGACTGCTGCTTTCGTTGTGCCTGTCTCATATCTTCTTGCCTTTCTACCCACCGCGCTCTCTGGGTTGGCTTTATAGCCCCCATCGCCGTCCATCATGGCCACGGCCCAAGTGTCTCCTGATCTTCCAAAACCCTCGTTCGCCAAGGTAGCTTGCCGCCCACTGTCTCTCCTCGCTGTACATGGTTCTCCTGTCTCGAGGAGGGAAATCCCGTCATTGTTTGACACGACTAATTTGTTCTCTGCAATAGGTTGCCGCCTCTGTATCAAAAGATTCCGCGCCCCCTGCGCTGCGACGGATAGCCACCCCGTCAAAGGAGCCCTCCATGGCCTCGACATTGCCGCCCACATCTACCGCGCCCGTCATTGTGAATGGCCGATCAGGCAAGGCACCAGCTGGGAAGACGCCCTCGCCGCAGCCCCGAGTTACTACCAATCCGGTCGAGCAGAGGAGCGGTGTGGATAACGTCGCGGGTTCCCTGAATGACTTGAGCCTCAGAGAAAAGGCGCCCAGTCTTGTTGTCAACGGCAGCGGACCCCTAGCTCCTGAGCGACCGACGATCGTGGCTGGCAGGGACAGCGGATCCGACGATTCTCAGAGGGCCGACTCCAGCTCTGAGCTTGGCACCAAACCTCCGAGTCTAGACGGAAAGAGCATCACCTCGGGAACAACCTTTGCACTCGACGAGAAAGAGTCTCTCAGGCCAGACGACAGCGCCAGCGTCAAGGCCGCCGCAGAAGACGACGATGCGTTCTCCATCCGCGGCTCTCTACTTGCCGGCTCACGCATGGGATCCGAGCTGGCTGCCAGGGCACGAGGCAATCCTCTTGGGGACATCCCAGAGCGTAGGCATCCCCAGCCTGCGCCAGGCGTCGTAGTTCAGGGTGTTTTGACCCCTCAGAGCTCGTCGTCCGAGCAGCCTCCCGGGGCCCCTCTTGGTGTCGGTGGCTCTTCAGATGCCCTCAACGTCATTTATAGACAAGCGCCCGATGAAAAACTTCTTGAAGCCATGGCCTCGCCTAAGGATCGGCTCTTCCTTCTACGATTGGAGAAGCAAGTCATCGACTTTGTTCAGGATTCCAAGTGCGCTCTCACGTCCCACCTCATCTCGAGTAGTACTAACCCCCTCTTCTAGGGAACCCTATATGGACCTCCCACCGTCCAACTCGTTCTGCAGGATGCTAACCCACAAGTTGGCTGATTATTACCATATGACGCATTCTTTCGAGCATCACGTTGGATCTGTGCGGATTTTCAGAACACCCTTTTGTCGAGTTCCTACGTCACTGGCGCTCATCAACCCGAACCCCAACACGTCCAGCAGCAGCACTCCTCCACCGGCCGTGCTGCCCAGGAAGATCATGCGGCGCGGTCAGGATAGTGAGGGCGGCCCGAGTGCTAGTCCCTCTAAGCCAACCTCTGAGACTGGCAGTGACTCCAAGGATAAGCCAGCAGCTGCCAACCAAAAGTTCGTAAATCAATTCAATTCACTACAATTGAGACTAACACATGACTACCTAGGTTGACAAGAGAAGAGCGCGAAGAGCTTTACAAGCTAGCTCGAGAACGCATTTTCGGTAGCTCAGAGGAGAATGTCACAGGTAAAGATTGGATTGATCATCATGCCAAGAATCACACTAACTAAGGTCTAGAAAACGATGGCGATAACGGAGTGTCAAGGGCCAGCTCCATGTCTGCCAAAGACAAGTCGAATCTAGGCAAGAGAGGCAAAACCGGCAAGCAGCGACGTGATGATTCCGACAGCTTCGACTCAAGGAATCAGTACACAGCTTACTGGGGCCCTCAGCAACAAACTTGGGTACCGCAACCTCAGTACATGACGCCGCCCAACCCTCAATATGGTGCCCAAGGACCGCCACCCGCGCCGTATCAAGGCCAGATGGGCCCCGTCTATGCTCAGCAGGGCCCTGGGTATCCCGCGATGCCGGGTATGGTGCCTAACCAGCCCTATCCTCCATATGCTATGCCTCCGGTATGTTGTCCCAACTTGATGAGACTCGTCGTTTGGGCGTTAACGCCTCTTAGTATGCTCCTCAGGCCAACCAGCCACGCTACCCATCTAATGGAAGTCCTATGACCACGTACGGTGCTCCTGTGCCCCCGACTGGACCACAGCAACCCGCCTGGCAACCTGGGTTTGCTCCCCCCGCCCAGTATCAACCCCAACCTAGGGGACCTGCCCCAGGCGGGCCTCAAGGACACATGGGGATCCCATATGCCTTTGGTCAGCTTCCGGCAAACGCCAACCCCAACGACCCCAAGAGCCAACACCCAATCCCAGGTAGCTACAACCGCAACCACGCCTTCAATCCAAAGACGCAGTCGTTTGTCCCCGGAGGCGGCATGGCCCCCGTTCCGCCTCCACAGCCACCATTCACTGCTCCTGGATCACATCATGGCAGCCCTCAGGTCGGATCGCCTCACCTTGCATACCCTGGTGGTTATCAACAGCCAATGCCCCAGCCATATGGAGGCGGGTATGGCATGGTGAGGCAGGGGTCCAGCAGCTCTATGCCAGCATATCACTCTCCGCATGTGGCCCATGTTCAGCATGCACCTCCACCCCCCATGCCACAGAACCCGCAACATATGGCTCCTCCCCAACCCCTCCCTCACAACCCTCCGGCACATATCCCTAACCGACCCAACATGACACAGGGGCCGAATCAGGCCTTTTCACATCTGCCAACGTACGGCAACCCGGCGACTCTACCTCAGAAGCCAGCCACTGGAATTTGATACTCATACACTACAAAAAAAGGAGGAGGAAGCATCACATGGTGTTCAAAGGCGGAAGACCCATTAAGGCGTACACGGCATACTTAGCATCTTGGCGTTATCGGTGGATAGGATGGATGACATGAATTTGTAGGCTGCGGCCCAATTTACTAGATGAGTCAATTCCACTTTGACATAATTCTTCTTGGCAGGGGAGGGTAGAGGTCATTGATACAGACAGACAGACAGAACTGGGGAAAAGATAGTTTTATATGACGGTTGAATTCAGTTCTATGGCCCCAGGTGCCATACCTAATTCTCAAGCCTACCGCAACGCCATGATTTTATTGTAACACAATAACCCGTGCCATCATATCACATGCCTCTCAGGGAGGGATATCCTAGACTTTTTAGTGGTTGTCGTCGGGACATCGCTTTCTTCTACCCTGGGCTCCGATATCTAGAACTTCGACTCGACTCGGTTCTTTCCTCTCTCTTCCCTCTTCCCTCTTATCTCTTTACTCGGCAGGCTCGCGGGGTTCCCGGGGCTCACGGGGCTCACGGGGCTCACGCTGTTGACCTCCGCCGCGACCGCCGCCTCGTCCTCCTCGCTTGCCTCCCCGCTGGCCACCCTTCTCCTCGGACTTGCCCTCACCCTCCTTCTCGGGGCTGGTCAGGTTGGCAACGGCCAGTCGCTGAGAAAGGTCGATCTGGGTGCGGATGGTGTTGGCCAGGTAGCTGACCATGAGAACATCTTGGATGTGGTTGTTAAAGTCGTGCTCAATCTGCTCGGGGTCGACCTTGGGGGCCAGGGACAGGGCGTTCATGAGGTATTGGCCGATGGCGTTGTTGGGCTCCTCATCCTCATCGAGGACACCGTTGATCCACTCGCTCGCCCGGTCGAGGAGGTTGATTGTCTGCTCGATAGATCGGCCGAGGCCCTCAATGTCGGAGACGAGGGGAGCCGTCCGTGACTCGGCATCCTTGGCGCTGGCAATGGTCTCGAGGGCGCTTCGGTCGGCATCACCGTAGAGGACCTTGTGAGGAACCTGGATGAAGAGGCAGCTGTCGGCAGCCCGCTCGGCGTTGACGGCGACGGGGGCGCTGATGTAGCATCGGGTCTGGATGTCCTCGCCGGGCTCGGTGGAGATGGTCATGTGGATGGCGGGGTGAGGGAAGGTGCCCGTGTCAGGGCTGCCGAAGAAGTTCTGGATGAGGGCGCTGAAGCTGTTGAGCTCGTGCGAAGTGGTGTACCAGCCGAGGAGGTGCTCGCGGGGGGAGGCCTTGAGGGTCAGGGCGAGCATGTTCTTCTGGTACTCGACATCGACCTCGACTTGGTCCTCCTCCTCAGTGTGAGGGATGGCGAAGCAGGAGCGGACCTCGGCTTCGGTGCCATCTTCAGAGCGGGTGCCGACGAGGGCGCCGATGACTCGGGTGGATTGGGTGTCTCGGATGTCTCGTCGGACGGCGTGGTCGAGGATGGAGAGGACAGCCTAGAGGACAGACAAAGGTCCAGTTAGCCAAGGCAGTCCCTTGCGGAGGATATCCAGACGGGTTCAGGATGCATATATCGAGGCGCCGAGGTGAGAGGGGTTATCGCAATCGTACCTGAGGCTGGATGTTGACCGTGAGCGGGGCAAGGTTAGTCTGGAGTCCGACGGTATTGGGCGCCAGAGGCCTCGCGAGGTGGATGAAGCTCTCGGTAGCAGCAGCCATACTGGGCAACTGATCTCGGGGCTGGCGGGGGAGGATTTGTGGTGTAGGTGGAGAGGAGAGGGAGGAGGTTAAACCACGAGGTTCAGATCAGAGGCCGGGCCGGAGTTTCGCGATGCCGTCCAAATTTTGAAGATTTGCAGGTTGGTTTGGCGGGACGGGCGCTGGGGTTGTGCGCGCTAAGATTAGAGATAAGACCGGGCTTGTGGCGTGTGCCGAGACGGTGATCCACATTACCCCACCAAAGTGTGGCTTGTGATGGCAAGGCTGAGGTAGCCTCACAACTTTTTTTTTCCTGCAACCGCGACGGATGCTTTTCGCAAGTTTCAACGGTCGAATTTTGAACCACTTTTCTTTGTTTTTAAAGTGATTTGATACTTGGATAGGCACCATGGCTCCCCGTGGAAGAGGAGGCAATTTCAGAGGCCGTGGAGGTCGAGGAAGAGGTAGAGGCGGTCGAGGCAGAGGAAGAGCAACCAGTCGATTTGGACCTAATCGACGATTCGATGGAGCTCGACTCGCAGATAATAACGAGTAAGTCTAACAAATGTTTACTATTTTCATGCTTCCGAACAATTCTTATACTAATTTTCTTCGTACTAGGTCAGAAAGCTCTGGTTCCGAAGCAGAGTCAGCTCCTAAAGACGAAGTGATGGAGGATATCGATTCAGACGCCGACGACGACGATGAAGATGAGCAAACATCTTCTAAGCCCTACATGGCTCTTCTACAGAGCTTTACCGAAAGCAGTGCACCCAAGGCCAAGCGACGGAAATTAGAACACCAGGAAGCTCAAGGAAAACCTGAAGAATCCTCAGATGACGAGGAGGACGACGAAGACGAGGAAGAGAAGGATATTGACCGCGCTGAGGAAGAGGCCGAGGGCCAAGACGCCGAGGAACAAATAGAAGACGACGATTCAGAAGATGAGGATAACCTAACGGATCCCTTCGACACACACTTTGCGCACCCCGACGACGACACGGTCGCAAAGAGAGTCAAGGCAGTACAAAAGGGGGAATGGGCGACCAAGAGGGCCCTGATACAGAACCTAAGAGCCACCGTCACATATCCCAACTCCGATGCAGGATCCGAGGTGCCCAAACCTATGGCTGGTCTGGACAGCCTCAGCCTCAAGCAGAAGCTCAAGGAGACGGCAGCCCGCAAGATTGGCGAGTTCGATGCTGCGCAGCGCGCGTTCAGCCCCTTGCTCTTCAACTATAGCGATGTCTTGCATTGCGACCGCACCGTTCGGAACTCGGATTCTTTGCGAAAGTTGACATGTCTTCATGCCCTCAACCACGTCTTCAAGTAAGTTGCCCAACTACCGAGACTACGGGCCCAATTACTAACTCAAATAAGGACGCGAGACCGGGTCATCAAGAATAACTACAAGTTGGCCAAGGAAGGAGAGGATACGGAATTGGAACTTCGAGACCAAGGCTTCACCCGTCCGAAGGTGCTCTTCCTCCTCCCAACTCGCAACTCGTGTCTCCGAATTGTCAACATTATCCGCGATCTCTGCGAGCCAGACCAACAAGAAAACCGCAAGCGCTTTGAAGAAGGCTACGTCGACAAAGAGGCCAAGTTTGGCGATGACAGGCCAGCTGACTTTCGAGATCTCTTCGAGGGCAGCGATGACGACATGTTCCGTCTGGGCATGAAATTTACCCGCAAGACGATCAAGTACTTTTCACAGTTTTACAACTCGGACATTCTCTTTGCCAGTCCTCTCGGCCTTCGAATGGCCATTGGATCTGAAGAGGACAAGAAGCTCGACTTTGACTTCCTGAGCTCAATCGAGATGGTGGTTGTGGATCAAGCGGATGCTCTCCTCATGCAGAACTGGGAACACGTCGAGTTCATCTTTGAGCACCTCAACCTTCAGCCCAAGGACGCCCACGGCTGCGACTTTAGCCGTGTGAGGAACTGGTACCTGGAGGACTGGGCAAAGAACTTTAGACAGACCGTCATCTTGTCCGCCTTTAACACCCCCGAGCTCTCAGAGTTGCTCAGACTGCACTGTCATAACTGGGCTGGAAAGGTCCGCCTGCAGCCTGAATACCCCGGGTCGCTGTCACAGCTCGGTGTCAAGCTGAAGCAGACCTTTTCGCGGTTCCAGTCTAGCTCGGTCGACAAGGACCCTGATGCTAGGTTCGAGTACTTTACCTCGGCCATTGTGCCTTCGCTGGCCAAGCGGGCAAAGGATGCTACTGGAACTCTCATCTTCATCCCTTCATACCTCGACTTTGTCCGTGTGCGCAACTACTTTGCGACCTCAAGCGCTGTCGAGAATGTCACTTTTGGGGCAATCTCGGAATATGCAGATGTCCCTGAGGCATCTCGCGCACGCTCCCACTTCCTTAACGGCCGCCACCGTGTTCTACTGTATACTGAGCGAGCTCACCACTTCAGACGGTATCAGCTCCGCGGCGTCCAGCGTGTCATCTTCTACGGACTGCCCGATAATCCCATCTTCTACAATGAGATTGCAGGTGGTTACTTGAGCAAGAGTGAACAGGACATGAGACTTGAGCCTGGTCAGGGGAACGTCAAAGTTGTATTTTCCAAGTACGATGTCATGAAGCTGGAGCGTATCGTGGGCTCCAAGAGAGTGGGAAAGATGATTCAGGAGCGCGGTGATACCTTTGAGTTTATATAGATGGACCTTGGTTGTCCTTCGGGCAGGTAATTTGATAGAGCTCTGACACAGACTGTCGAGGTATTCGTCAATGGATTAAAAGCACAATGTGTCATGATATAGTAATTGGTACAGATTTTGTACAGAGTTTTCATCCCGCTCGTCAAATGTTACAACTCAGCTTCATGAGCTCTTTGGTTGTTGTGTCGCCTTCTTGACTGACTCTGGCACGATGCCCGCCGCCATCTCCTTAGCCTTCTCGGCGTTCTTATCCGCCGTCTTCTCGGCCTCGACTTCTGCCAAGCTGCTCTCATCTCGGGGCTCAGCGTCGCTAGCAGCAGTTTCTCCTTCGACCTTGAGGAGCAGGAACTTTTGCACCATCTCCTCAAAAGGCTTCTGGCCGCGGAACTGCGTCACCTTCTTGATGTTGGTCCGGGTGACGGGGGTGTGCTCCTGGCCGAGCATGCGGTCGCGAGCAACAGTCTTGGCCGTCATCATGAAGCGCGAGTCCTTGGGGCCGTCGACGAACTCAAGGATGGCGCTCTCGCCCTGGTCGTAGGTGTTCTTGGACTCTGTGCGGACGACGCGGGTGTAGCCTCCCTCACGGGTGAGGTATCGGTTCCTTAGCTCTCCCATGAGCTTAGGGAGGAGAATGTGTGGTGTCTACAACGGAGATTGTCCTATCAGTATCATGTCCCCTGCAATTGACCCGACAAGAATGACCCCTCATGTCGACGTACGTATAGGATGCCCTGTGCTGATCTCCGCGATGGCTCATTGTCCTTCTTGGCCAGGGTAATCAGCTTCTCCGCCATGCGCTGAGCCTCCTTCGCCTTTGCATAAGTGGTGTGGATGTGTTCGTATTTGACGAGCTGGGTGACGAGACCGCGCAACAGGGCCATTCGAGCCGCAGAGTTGCGGCTCAGATGCCGGTACTTGACGAGACCACCAGCCATTGTAGCGGATGGCTAGAAGCGCGGGGTCGTAGAGGTATACTTCGGTTCGATGCGATATCAATTCGAAAGGATCGGAGGCCGACTTGTAGCTCGTCGTGGTTGTGCACGTGGGCAGCTCCTCCGATATGGCGCTTCTCTCGGTGGTGGTGGTTCGCAGTGGAAATTTTTGGCTTGGAATTTTCGGAGCCGGCACGTCTCGTCTGCCGAGAACGGCAAAGAGAGACAGAGGGCCTGAGATCCAATGGAAGCTACGTCAACCCACCACCAAACCTTACAACATCCCCCTCCAAGGGAATTAATTGCAACGCGATCCTGGGGGCAATTGAGCTCGGGCGCGCTATGAGACGTTGCATCTAGGCCTTGATCGACCATCTTGCAACGAATTGGCCCAGTCTCGCGATACCTGAGCAACCCGCAAATTGCCGCATCCTCCATCTCGGTCTACCGGGCACAAGTCAAAGCTCTAACCATGGGCTTCACCACCGGCTTTGTACGCGATTCAATTCATTTTACTAGCTACCGATTGAATGCTGACTTCTATGCTAGACCGGCGGTGTCACCCTCACCCTCTCCCTCGCCTACCTCTCAGTTCTCGCCCACCAGCGCACCCGCGAGCAACAAGGCCAGGCCCTCCGATCCCAGGCCCTCGCCATCCAGGGCTTGATCGATCCCTTCCCGCCGCTGCCGCCCCCTACAAGGTCCGAAGTCGCCGCCGCTCAGCGGGCCAACGCCGTCGAGGTCGCAAAGGAGCGATGGAACACCGAAGTCATGAACGCCGTGCATTGGGTGCAGCGCACCGACTGGGTTGAGGTGCGCGAGGGTCTCGAGGACACGGCATCGCGGCTGTGGAGCCGGGCCTTTGGCAACTCTTCAGAGGGAGTCGAATCTACTATCAAGCCTCTTGTGAAGGAGGAGGCCGCCAAGTTGGGCGAGGCCAGCGGCAAGGTCGCTGCGGCCGCGAAGAGTGCCTTCCAAAAGGTCAAGGCTGAGAGCAAGGAGTTTGCCCACGCGGCACTGGATCACAGCAAAGACAAGGAGAATGTGGACATTGCGCAGGAAGACGGCGGTGTGGCGTTGCCAGTGCTATCACCCGTGGAGAGGGCGCTCCAGCAGCGCTTCGTCAAGCCCGAGGCCGAGCCGAAGCAGACAGTGGAGGAGGTGCTCAAGGAGAGATACACGCCCATGGACAAGAGGGATAACACGCAGCTGAGGGGGGTGTAGGTGCGTTTGCATGCGTGCGTGTGTGTGTTGCTGACGAGCTGGTTTGCCTGATGATGAGTGGGCGTTATGCCATGTGGAAAAAAATGTTGCTCGTTGTACATTGCTTGTGTACCACCATTCCCTAGAGTTACCCAAATAGAGACCAAGCTTTCACGGACGTGGAAAGCTTGGTATGAACAACCCAAGCAAGCCAGGCGCAGCATCACATCACGTTTGTGCCCGGGAGGCAGCTGATAACGGTCTCTAGTCATTTTCCCACATCATGGGCTATATATCGGGCAGTCTCGTCGTCAGAGAGGCTGATTTGCATCCGCAGCAGACAAATATAGTTTCCGATACTTCTGAAAGCCCCGAGAAACGCCCGTCCTCTCAACAAGACAACATCATGCCCGACAAGATGACCAAGCTCAAGAAGTCGAAAAAGTCCAAGGAGAGGGAGCTGGAAGAGGTCAAGGCAAGAGGTGAGGAGAAGGAGAAGAATCACAAGAAGAGACACTCGCAACAACCGCCCCCATCGGCACCGACGTGGATCTGGTGGCTGGCGGGGGGTCCCAATCAGAGAAAGAAAAGGTCGAGTCATAAATCTAGCGAGAAGAGCAGCAGCAAGAAGCATTCCACGAGGGAGCGTTCCTCGGAGAAGGAGAAGAAGAAGACGACCACGACCACGACGAGGAGGAAGAAGCACAGGGAGGACGATAGCGAGGACGAGGATGATATCGACGAAACGAACAGCGCAGCTGGTGATCTTGGGGTCGACGACGGTGAGATCGATTACAGAATGATGCCGAGTCAAGCTAAACAGAGCGACAAGATCCACACATGGATGGATGAACAGTATCCCAGTGTGGGTAGCGATCGTACAAGCTACCCCATGCCCCCGTGCGACAGGACCCCATTGCAGCCTTCTGGCGACACCGGCTTTACACGTACTAACAGGGAGAGAGAACTTGCGACGAGATATCAGGGGTGCCAAACCCAAACATCTTATAAGCAAGACGATGTCCAGTCTCCTACTGTGCAGGACGACGACGAAACAACCCACCGTCGCAACGTTACCCAGACCAGCTCTACCAGTACCGCTCATCAGCAATCTCCTGCTCCACAGAACAACATCAAGTCGACTAGCCAGGAGAACGGCACAGATAATATCGATGCAGACCAGGGTACCCTACCTACAACTCAGGAGGAACCCCCTAAGTCCACTAGCCATCAAAACAACACCGAACATACTGAACAAGAGCAAAACACTACCACAGCTGGCCGTGATACCGCCCCCAGTTCAGGTGACGGGTGCGGTGTCGGTGAAAACAACGATACCCTGCCTACAATTCAGGAGGAACCCCCTAAATCCACTAGCCATCAAAGCAACACCAAACCTACTGAACAAGAGCAACACACTACAACATCTGACCGTGATACCACCACTACCTCGGGTGATGGGTGCGGTGTGACGGATATGGGAGGAGATGAACAAGAGTTGAAGGAGCCAGCTAGTCCACAGGTCGATGAGAATAAGTCCAAGATACCAGAGTCTACAGACACAACCGGCAAAAAGGCAGAGGATCCTCAAGTCAAGGAGCAAGCTATCGAGTCGAAAGACTCACAAGGAGGTCAACAAGAGTCACAAGGGGCAGATGAATCACGAGTCAATGAGAATGAATCAACAAAGTCAGACCAATCGTCATCTTGCACCGTAACATGACTGACCTCCCATAGAGCGACATCATGGTTCCGGTGAGTTAAGAGACGTTTCCATCCAAAAATCCCGATTCAGGGGCATACATGAGAGATAGAGAGTCGACTTGGTACTATCGCAGTTTGGTGATTTAGAAGCGGGCATCTCTGGAAAGTGTTGTGTCCTCTCTTGGGAATTGCCCAATATAAGTGCGAGACTGTAGGGTAAATAACAGGTAGATAGTAACTACTACGAAATGATGGTTTAACATTATGTTGATGTAAGTGTTTGTGACTATTATACTCAAGGAAAGTATGTGCTCTCCTATTCATGAAGTCAACCTGTGCTGTCCGCGGTGGTCTTCTGCTTAGCCCATTTCGAGTTGATCTGCAGCCTGGAATGCATTGTGTATCCTACCTGACCAACAGTTCGAGCTCACCACATTTCTTTCAAGTAGGACTGGATATCACCCATAGGCCAAAACAGGCAATTTAATTAAATCGTGCTATTAGCACTGACTATAGACCAATCAATGCTGTGCTCTGAGGTTGCTGATGCTGATGCTGTGACTGTGACTCGGGGACTTCTCTGCTCTGTACACCGACCAACGTGGGAGCTGATGCTTGGTTTAAAAGGAAGAATATCGCATAATGCACGTGCTTGGATACTCGACTGAAGTGGGCATTAGGAATCGAGGCTCTAGTCGTTTGACGAGCTTTGTACATGCCTACCCTACCTAGATAGCCCACGTCATCATCGCCTGTGAATCAGCATGGCCAAAACGGCGGTATCTTGCTTTTGACTCATACCTCAATACTCATACACGTGATATGAGCTCAAGTTGTTGGTTCGGCATAAGCAGATTCGCCCCGTGGTTATGGTGGATGGATGGATGGATGCCTAGTCAGCTATGTACTCGGCCTCAACGCCGCATGAGTGAGACAAGCACTCTTCGGCCATTCATCAACATCATGCTCTTTTCAAGTCAGCCATCAGGCCTCGAAGCCTTGATAAAAAGACCACGTCCGACCAAATGGCAAGAGTTCTGGTCCGGCCCGTGCAAGTTTATAGCACGCTACATCTACACACACCGCCGCATCTCTTACGACACCTTGGCAAACCCGGTGTCGATTGTATGCATATCAGACACGCACAATGTCCATTTCGACTTGCCTCCTGGCGATGTGTTGATACACGCTGGCGACCTCACACAGTCGGGATCTCTCAAGGAGCTTCAGGAGGCAATATCATGGCTTTCATCCCAACCTCATCCCCACAAGATCGTTATTGCAGGAAACCACGACATATTACTCGATCAAGCCTGTGATCGTTCCGAAAAAGATGCTGAAGAAAGAGCGAAGCTTGACTGGGGGAGCTGCACTTATCTCGAAAACGAGATGATAACCATCACATGTGCTAACGGCCGGCGCTTGAGGATATATGGGAGTCCTCTATCACCACGCCATGGCAACTGGGCCTTTCAATATCCCCGACCACAGGACATTTGGTCAGGTACTGTCCCGGAAGATACTGACATCCTTATCACCCACGGTCCGCCGTTAGGTCATCTTGATCTTATGAGACTTGGATGCCGTCATCTTTTGCGAGAGCTCTGGCGCGTCCGTCCACTGCTGCATGTGTTTGGACACGCACATGAAGGGTATGGACACGAAAGGGTGCAGTTTGATCAGTTACAATCTGCTTACGAGCTGACTGTGTCTGAGGGTGGTGGCATCTTGAACACGTTGGCGGTTATCAAGGAGGGTTTACTGTCGCTCTGCAGGGCTGAGAGGGTGGCAAAGTGTCAGCTTGTCAACCCCGCAATGGTTGGAGGGCTTCGAGATGACCAGAGGAGAAAGCCAGTGACTGTTCTGGTGTAGATAGGCAGCCAAGGGCGGCCGTGGAATTTCAAATGCCCAACCTGAGTTGTTGGGAAGAAACAATGTCGACTTTGTGCGCAAGCCACATCCTCAAAAGCAAGACATTCTCGGCAACCGAATACGACAAACCCCATGTCTCACATACCCGGTCTGACAGCGGGGAGGAGAGAGTAAAGTAAGCAGCTCCCGGCCGAGGAGATGCGTGCAATGGGATCGTTCGATAAGCAACTGCTCCGTAATAGAGCATCTCCTACTCCTCCGGAAATGCTCGAATCCGACCCGTCCGTGAATGCCGTGCGGTGCTCCTTCATCCCCACCTGTTCCAACGTCCGGCAACCGGTACCGGTCGGGTCGGCAACAAAGGCGAGAGAGGAGAGGAGCGGGCGAGGAGGCGACTGGGCGAGCACACGAGCACACACACCAACAATTAGAAAGTCTGGGGCCGTGATTGGTCTGCGGGGCGACAGGTTCTGACTTCTGCATGAGGGAAAAAAATCCTGCACGTTGTGAGGGGCAGAAATAAAAGAGACAGCCAATGAGTACATTCCCAACATAAAACGTCTCAGTATTTATCTCAACCCCGTCCATTATTTTTCATCCCCTGTCTCAAGGGTCTCGCTCGCCTGCTACAATTGCCCAATCTGGCCTGGATGTGCGCCGGTACTCGCCGGTGCAGCGGTTTTCCCAGCAGACTCCTCAGCGGAGACCTTTCAGTGGCAAGCAACAGCGATTGGAGGGCGCCATGGGCGCGGTGGGCGATCTCGGCTCCTGATTGGTTGGACGCCGGACATCCCGAGGTTGACCGATCTTGTGCCGGAAAGGCGTTTCCGCCGCGTCTTCCATGTGCAAGGAAGGAAGTCGCAGACGGAACCTGAGGAAGGGCTTATGGCGACTCTCTCATTGGCAATTGCAAATCAATCCCGATCCTGGGCTGAGTCGCATCCATCCATCCCTCGGAGTTCATTTTTCACCATCCTCTTCCCTCCTCTTCTCTCACCGTTTTCTTTCCTCCTTCTCTCTCCATTCCCAAATCCTCAATTGCGTCGTGTGTCGTTCTTGCGCTGTTTCATCTCGTTCCAGAGATCCATTCTCCGCCATTCATCCGGGCGATTCCGCTATCAGAGGCCCCTCCTGCCAAAGCTGAAAATTGGCCACCTGCCCTCGTGTCATTGCTGCCGTTCTTCCCCCACGCCGAAGAAAAAAACTGTCTTTTTTCGACCGTCAACCTTCTTCCTCACTCAGCAAACTCTTCAATTGACACCGCCATCATGTCCTTCTCCAGCCTTGTTCAGGACCTGAGCCTCCGCGACACCAATGCCGCTCGCCGCCCTCAGATTCCAGGCCCGCGCTCTTCCGTCTCCACTCTTGACGACCGAGCATCGCACATCTCGCGGGCCATGTCCTACACCAGCACCGCCGCGACCAGCGTCAGCATCTCGGGCGATATCTCGAGCCAGCTTCATGGCGGATACTTTCACCCTCTGGCCCGCTCCTGGCAGGCTGAGCGTCAGCTCACCAAGGTTAGCGCAATTGGAACCCGAGACGAGACATTCGCAAGGGAGAAAGCCCGCTAACTTGTGCTTCTAGTCGATGCTCATCTACCCCATCTTTGTCACCGATGGCGAAGGCGACATGATCCTCGTTCCCTCTCTCCCTGGCCAGCACCAGCTTAGCGTCGACAAGCTGATCCCCTTCCTCGAGCCTCTCGTCCACAAGGGCTTGCGCTCGGTTATGCTCTTTGGTGTCCCCATGCGAAATGGTACCAAGGATGCTCTGGGCACCGCCGCCGATGATCCCGAGGGCCCTGTTATCAAGGCTATCCAGCTTATCCGCCGCCGTTTCCCCCAGCTCTTCATCTGCTGCGATGTTTGCCTCTGCGAGTACACTTCTCACGGTCACTGTGGTATCCTGCGAGACGACGGCAGCCTCAACAACCAGCTGTCCGTTGACCGTATCTCGGACGTCGCCATTGCCTACGCCAAGGCCGGAGCTCACTGCGTTGCTCCCTCAGACATGAACGATGGCCGCATTCGCGCTATCAAGCTCAAGCTGATTGAGGAGGGCATTGCCCACAAGACTGTGCTCATGTCATACTCGGCCAAGTTCTCTGGCTGCTTGTACGGTCCTTTCCGAGACGCTGCTGGATCTGCACCCTCATTTGGTGACCGCAAGTGCTACCAGCTCCCCCCTGGTGGCCGTGGTCTTGCCCGACGAGCTCTTGTCCGAGACATCAACGAGGGTGCCGATATCATCATGGTAAAGCCTGCCAGCCAGTACCTCGACATTATCAGTGACGCCAAGGAGCTGGGCAAGGATCTCCCCGTGGCCGCCTACCAGGTCAGTGGTGAGTACGCCATGATCCACGCTGGAGCCAAGGCGGGTGTGTTTGACCTCAAGGCCATGGCATTTGAGTCGACTGAGGGTATCCTCCGAGCGGGAGCCACGATCGTGGTCAGCTACTTCACCCCTGACTTCCTTGACTGGCTCGAGAACTAAGCACGACGAACAACACATATACCATGGGTCACGAACTGCAGTGAACTGGTCGTTAAAGGCGTTGGGGGTGTTTTACTGAAAACTTGGATGATTAAATAAGCCGGGAGCCAAGGATTGATTTACAGCAAGGGATTACGAGTAATGGTGTTTGTTATCGCTCTTTTTATGACCGGCCCTCGTGGAGAGGAGCCTTGTAAAACAAAACAAGTGTTTGAGTTTAGACGGCTACAACAACGCTCAAGCCGATAGAAGGCAAAACAAGAAATGCAAAAGAATTATCAACATCAATGGGAGGCCTCAGGAGAAGTCTCGGATAGCCGCTACTGTGTGATTGTGCGTGTTGAGTTTCGAGATGCTTGCGACGGTAAGGTCGGCGGACCAGATGTTTGAGATCTCAGGTTGATGCCAAGGATGTGTTTCAACTGTCGGAGACTTACGCTTCTCGTCGAGGACGCCGAATGACGCGATGGGGATGTTGATATCTTATCAGTGGTGCCAAGGAGAACCTGGAAGATTGTGACGGGAGTTGGTGAAGCATAATTCAGGTGAATGGCATGATGAAACTTGTCGTGGAATCGGGCAATGTGCACAAGCAAGGACGACGGGGAGGGGGGCATGGAATAATGGGCATCGATGATATATAAGGCATGCTCACTCAGCTTGATGACAGAGCCATGAGGGGGTATAAATAGAAGTCATGAGCCGGCAGAGGACGTGGACAGGGGATGAATGGCTTCAGTTGTGGAGGTGGCTTGTATGCACGCACGCCCCGATAGAGAGAGGTTCACCCAGGATCGATCCATGGGCGATACATGGATCACACAGCACGGTAGTGAAACCCGGGCGACGACACTGTAGGAAATCTGGGTCCGTCGGCGTCGTCAGCTCATAGAAGCCGCCAGAGTCGTAGAGCTTCCCTCCAACCGGAGGCTCTATGGCTCCAGCTGTCGCCCGCCATGTGGGTAACAGGACGAGGGGTAGGGAGACAGCGCGACAGCCGCCGTATCATGGAGGGCAAGGGGAAAAGGCTAAGCTTTTCTGTCTCTGTGCCTGTGCCTCTTTGTGTTGATGGCGTGGTTGGGCTGATGGGTCTTTGGCTGGGGGAACCTCGAGGGTGATACAGTAGCCGCCTATTAAGACTAGAAAAGGTGGAAATGTCCCCATTGATATTCTTCCTGACGGAGGGATTCTGCCGTGGGACTGCAAACCAAAGGTAGAAGGCCGTATCCTACAGGATAATACCCATAAAATTTCAGCCCAGGGCGGTGGAAGTGGTGGAGGTTCCAGATGTAAATAATCATCCCTTGGCAAGGATTGAAGTATTGTCTACAGATTTGAGGCTTTGGCTGAGCTGAACAAGGGACGTTGGGTCTAGCTGAAGGAGGTGTACACTTTGTTTTCAGCCTCACCGCGTGTCAACGGCACTTCCGTGGTGGCTTTCGATAGTGGCTGGGGAAAACAAAAACATTCACAACATTCAACACCATGAATTTAGACATGACGACGCAAAAAAAGTGGTAACTTGCATACTCGGACTTGAAAAACTTGGAAGCAAGCGCAGATCACCAAGAGTACGAACAATCCAGATGACGATGGACGTCGGGATCATCAGGGCGGTTACCCGTCTGTGTCGTCTGTGACGAACCAACAAGACAGAGCAGGGATGAGATCTGAAGCGAGAGTATCCAGCGCCTGTTTCTGGGAATCAAATTCATGGCATGATCGCTGTCTTTGGTCGGTCTTCTTTACAGTATAGGGAAAAAAGGGGACCTGGACTTCCCTGTACGCGCGTTCCTCCTGGGTCCGAGGTTGGAAAAAGAATGGAACCCCATGTCGGAAATAACTGGGGGTGGTGTGGGAGGATATCATGGATCAAAACAAAGAGATTCATGGGTCTCAGTGGAGAAGAGAAGACGTCAGTGCAAGACAGAGGCGGTATATGACGAACTGTGAATATTTTCAGATCGAGTTTTGAGAAATGTTCAACTAAAGTCATCGTCTGGTTATCCAATGCAAACAGCTGATACTGAAACTTTGCAAGTCTATGCCAGATGAAACTCCATGTAACTCTCTCCAAAACCCCCCTAGTCGATGGTCAGAACCGAATCAGGGACAACCCACTCACCCCCAAAAAGTCTATTGCCCAGGATGCAGCCTTGGCGTTCTTGGCCAATGCTTGTCTTTGCCGCCCGCCGTCCTTGCACACACGGCCCGGGTTCCTGGGAACGACCACAACCACGCATGATTTATCGAGCTCTGTTACAGGTACCATAACTTGAAGCAGTTTCTATTTTATGAAACAATCATGATCGGTTATCGGCATCTCGATTCCCTCAGCTGTATGACCTGCTTCGTGTATGCGACGCAAACCTGAGAAAAGTTGGGTTTGATGTCCACTGAGCTGCTCAAGATCGCCGCAGTCCCGCGACCGTCGCCGCAGACCGCAATCCATCCCCTGGCTTAGACCCATCCGATGGGACCCTCTACGGCGCTAGGGCAGCGACAACATCCAAGGTGGGTGGATTCGTGGTGGGTATTATCCCCCCTGTGGTAGTGGTGGTGGTGGTGGGGAGAGACGGCAAGAGTTGAACCACGGCGTGTAAGAGGAGAGACAGAGACACAGAAACAAGAGATCGAGACGGGGTTTCGTCTCGAGTGGAAAATAGCATGTCACTTTCCGTTGTTGAGGCGGCGGGCGTGAGCTGAGAGCCAGCCATTTGATTCATGACCTGGCGGCCACCTGCATGGCACCGTCACTGGCTGGGCACTGTGATGTACTGTATATTCATCACTTGATTCATGCAGCACCTCCTCTTGTGCTCTTCTTTACTGTCTCTTTTGTTTTCAGCATAATTGATACGTACAATACACTTTTAGGGCTGTGCTCCCCGCCTTGAAATACATCAAGAGGTTCCCTGGTGGTCATCTCTTGGCATCTCTCCTCCTCCTCTCGCTCACATCACGACGTCTTTTGTTTCGATGGTGGTTCAAAATATCATCCATTTGATCTATTTTGAGCCCTATTCATTCGTTTTTGAACTGGTATTCATCTGATCTCATCAGATATCGGTCGTCCTAGTCATAGAAGCGTGACGATCCCCAACCTCTCCTTCCTCCTTTTCACCTTCCTTGCTTGTTCCTTCCTTCTTTCCCTCGTTCAACATTTTTGCTCAGATACTTGACTGTCTCCTTCCTTCTTTTACTGGAGACCTCCCTCCTTCCATCCCATATCCTCTCGGCCGACTCTGCTGGAACAATGAACGGCTACACTCCTACACACTACAGGTCGCCCTCGGAGGAAGAGAAGATGGGCTTGCTCGACGACAGATCCATCTCTGATGTCGATAGCGACAGCGGACGGAATGACCTAGAACACAGATTCCTCCTCACAAAATGGGCCGGTCCCATCCTCGCTCCTGTCGACTACCTCCGATCAACACCTTGGAGGGTCTTCCTCGTCCGCCTCGCCTGGTTCTTCGTCCCAAGCTTCCTCCAGGGCCGTCATGCTCGTGAGCAGATCCGACCCGCCAAGCTCTCCCCTACGGCATATCTCGACGGCATGCGAGGCGTTGCCGCCCTCGTCGTCTTGTTCTGCCACTTCTTCTACCAGGCCTTTGTCATTGCCAAGGGTTGGGGATGCAACGACTCTCACTACTACATCCTCAAACTTCCCATCCTACGATTATGGTATCAAGGACCACCCGCCGTCTGTCTTTTCTTTGTCATCTCGGGATACGCCCTCTCCTATCGACCCCTGAAGCTCATCCGGAGCCGAAGCAGCCAGGACTTCTCCACTGCTATGAGCTCTCTGGTGTTTCGACGAGGCATCCGTCTCTATCTACCTACCGCAATCTCAACTTTGATGATCGTTGCTCTCATTCGTTCAGGAGCGTACGAAGGGACTCGGGCATTTGCTCTGGACCGCACTTACATGAGAAACGTCATCGAGCCTCACCCCACTAGGCTCAAGACAAACTATGCTCAATTGGCGGATTGGGCAAAGGACATGTTTAAATTCGTCCATGTCTTTGGCTGGAAGACTCATGGTGGAAGCACCAGTAAGTACTTCAATGGCCTGGATCTTTAATGAATGCAGCTGACCCTTTACAGACTATGACCAACACCTTTGGACAATTCCCGTCGAATTCCGTTGCTCCTTGTATCTCTTCCTCACCCTCCTAGGCACTGCACGACTTCGAACCCAGTATCGATTCCTCACCGTTGGTGGCATCATGCTCTTCACCTACCGAAACTCTCAATGGGAGTTTCTTATGTTCCTTTGCGGCATGGTCCTTGCCGAGATGGATCATATTAGAGGTGCCCACGTCTCAGCCCCCGCCCTTCCTATCGAGGAAAAGACTCGACCCCATCGTCGCCGAACACTCCAAGGCATCTTCTGGGCACTCCTTAGCATCGTGGGCCTTTACTTCATGAGCCAACCTGACCAGGGAGGGGATACCACCCCAGGATGGATCTACCTCACGTCGTTGATTCCTAAGTGGTGGACGGCCGAGAAGTATCGATACTGGCAGTGTACGGGCGCTGTCATATTCGTACTCTCTGTGAGCCGCTCGGCTAACTGGCAGCGAGTTTTCAACTCGGCTTTCGTCCAATACCTGGGCAAGATCTCGTATGCCCTCTATCTAATGCATGGACCTGCCATTCATGCTGTCGGGTATCGCTTTGAGATGTGGGCCTATGGCCTGACTGGCGTTGAGGGCAACTGGTTCACAGCTGGCTTTGTCCTGAGCTCATTCTTTGTCATCCCAACCATCTTCTGGTGGGCCGACATCTTTTGGCGAGCCGTCGACATTCCCACGGTCAAGTTTGCCAAGTGGTGGGAGAGCAAGCTTATTGTCAAGGCCGAGTAGGGGCGGCCAACTTAAAGTACACTGGTTATGACATGTGGTTTTTGGCGTTTAGCGGTACACAGGTTGCGATATGCGCAGGGGTGGGCTCCAGGATGCGAGACCCAGCACACGGCGTTCTGGGTGGATGAATTTATCATGTTGCGGGATAGAGGACAGAAAAGCCCTCGGACTTTGTCCCGGCGTAGCCTCTTCGGCTCCATTTCCTTAGTCTTGGTCGTGAAGGCGACTACACTAGATAGCGACAACGTGGAAACATTGTCAGAGATTGAGGATGAATCTTGTGTGTATGTGGGCAGTCAAGGAGAGCTCAGTTCAAGAATGTTAAGAATCAATGGAAGCAGATTGAAACAAGATGTCGTATTTTGATCTCCAATGATCTAGCCTTTATACGTGTTTAAATATCCTAACTCCTGATTTTCCTGACTCATGTTTCCCAATACGTTATTCCGAACCTGGACGCTTGTAGACTCTCTTGCCTGCCACCCATGTCTCTCTCACCTTGAGAGTTCTCAAATCTTCAACGTCCACCTCCTCAATAGGACGATCCAGAACAACCCAGTCGGCTAAGGCGCCCTCACGAATGACACCGGCACGACCATCAAGAAAGGCTCCATAAGCAGGGGCACCGGAGAAACCCCATAGAGCCTGATCCAATGTCAGAGCTTCTTCCGTATGCCAGCCATCAGGACTATCATCAGTGCCACGGCCTGTGTGCGGATTCCGGCGGGCCACGGCAGCATAGATCCCCTGGAAGGGGTTCGGTGGCTCAACAGGAAAGTCACTGCCCAGGATAGGCTGAGCAGGGAGAAGAGAGCGCATGCGGTAGGCGGAGGAAGAGAGACGGTCTGAGCCGAGGCGAGAGAGGGCGTACTTCATGTCTGATGTGGCATGAGTGGGCTGGATTGAGGGGATGATTCCGATGGAGTGGATGCGACGTTGATCGTCTGGATGAATGATTTGGGCGTGTTCGATGCGGAAGCGGTGGCGAGATTGACAAGTGGCGAGGGCCTTGACTTGATCTTGAGAGTCATGAGCGTGCTTCTCAGTAGCATCATCTGATGTAGAAGGAGAGACATCTTGTGCAGTGGCCTCGTTAAGACATTGCTGAACGAGTGCGGCCTCGAGAGCGTCAATGGCATTACGGTTGGCGAGATCGCCTATAGCGTGGATGTTGACCTGGTATCCATCAGCAGCCCAACGTTTTGTCACGTCTGTGAGGGCTGAGGCGTTGATGAGGAGGGTGCCCGATGTCCAGGGGTGATCTGAGTAGGGCTCAAGCATGGCACTTCCCCAGCTACCGAGGGCACCGTCTTTTTAAAGGGTCAGTATTTATGGATTAATGGTGATTAGAGTAGACTTACCAGCAAAGAGCTTTATGCTCTGGACTGCGAAGCGGTCGTCGTCACGGGCAAACTTGACGGCCTCGTCGGGACAGTACGAGTTGCGCTGAGGACACTCGAGCATGGCGTAGACACGAACAGACCAGTCATCATCCGACGATAGCTCATTGTAGAGAGTCAGAGTTTCTGGAGTAGCACCTGCATCGTGCATACCCACGAGACCGACCTCGTTAAGACGCTTCATGGCTGTCTTGACGGCTCGGGTCTTGAAGTCGGTTCCGGGCTTTGGCCAGATGGAAAGGACAAGATCCATGGCATTGTCACAGAAGACGCCTAGACCTGGTTCACGGATGATCTCGCCGCCGGGGACTGTCTCGGGGAGGTCTGGAGGGAGGAGGTCGAGGACGGGTTGTGATACCCAGGTGCAGTGGACATCGATGCGGTCGAGCATAAGATAGATATCTCTGAGTTCTGGGTCCTCTGCAATGTCGGCCTAAATGTATTTGTAAGGTTGGCTTGGCAGTGTGTGTGATGTATAGTTGACTTACAGCTGTGGGCATACGGCCATAGAATGTCTGGTCCCAACCAACACCACGAACCCAGTTACCCTTGGATCCAGCTCCAGGATTCTCAGCAAGATACTTTTTAATCCTAGACCTTACCTCGTCTAGAGTCTGAGCACCAAACAAATCAACAGAGTGAAGAAACTCTCCATACTGAAGCAAGTGACCGTGTCCATCCCACAGACCCGGAATCACGTAGCCATCAGTCTGATTGTGCAGTTGGTCATCTACCTCCTTGTTCCATACAGCGGTGAAGACTCCGTCGACGACTGAGAAGCATTGAGCAGAGCGGAGCTCTGAATCATGTGTACGCACGCCTGTATAGCAGTACGTGGCTGAATTGGCCTTGTTGAGAGGCTGCTGGAGGCGGTATGCGACTGCGAGGGCGACGACAATGATGGGAAGGCCCCATCTGAGGAAGGGGACAGCCATTGTGTGTCTCCCGGGGGGTCAATGAGCTTACTAAATGGAGATTAGAAGGGTGGTGACGGAGTAGAGGGGATCATCGACTGGCGGTGATAGTCATGGCAGCGACGTCGGAGATGTTATCGATAAGGGATATTTTTGGTTTTCGATTTGGTGGGGGAACGCCATTTCAACAAAGTCTGGGGAAGAGGACATTGCTTTAATCAATTGGACCATTTTATCCGATGTCGAATCTCTTTACATATCTACTCCTAAATATGTTCTTACATACATCTGTTCTAGATGTCTCTTAGGCATCAACTGTCTCCAGGTTGGATGAAACAGTCTGACCACTAACCTACACCAACCCCACGATCCATCAAGCTTTGTTCCTGGAATGACGGGGTAATTCAGCCATGTGGCCGCCCATCCCGTCCTTGCCGAAAACTCAACCCCAGACTAACTCTAAGATCTATTTTCAACCCCCTAGCGAGCTGAAGCTATTGGTATGTTCATCTGGTGCCTAGAGCTCTAGCGGGGATGCGGGGCAATTGATAACTCCGTCCCTGACCGGGAGTGAAGATACGATGATGAGCCTGGGGACCAATTCATTAACCGTGTTGTACAAACGGATCTGTGATGGGGGATGCGTATCCGACGGTGTTTCGAATATCGGCCGCCTACCTACTTATGCGACTATAAAACTGTCAGCACCCGTTTGTATACCTCATCTCTCCTCAGCCCACATCCAAACGTCACCATTCTTCCCCTCTACATTGCCCAAAATCATCGATAAACCAAAAACACCATGACTCTCTCACGCGCAGATCTCGAAGCCCTCACGGCAATCCACGTCCGCGACGCCATCCCCTCAGAACCCCTCGCAGCCGCTCTATCATCCCCGCCCTTCATCCCGACCCGCTCCCTCGTCAACGTCCGCGACCTCGGCGCTGTTCCCGGAAGCGCCATCCGTCCGGGCCGCATCTTTCGCTCGGGAATGCTCGACGCCGCCGCCGCCGACCCGGAGGCACTCGCCTGGCTGGCTGCCAACGTTGGTACCGTCTTTGACCTGCGCAGTGAGCGTGAGCGCGCTGGGTATCCGAGTCCTGAAGTTCCTGGCGTCAAGTTTATCTTTTATGAGCGTGATGGCTCATACCCTGGATCGCCTGACCCTGCTGTTTTCGCTGTTGATGATGGAAGTACTGCTTGGAGAGAGCAGTTGTTGGCTGTTGCAAGGGCGTACAAGCCCACCATCCGAGCTGTTCTAGAGCACGTGAGAGATAAGCCCCAGGAGCCTTTTCTCTTCCACTGCACAGGTAATTGTATATCCTATTTAAAATACAAGTAGACAGACACTCATGTATCACAGCTGGCCGAGATCGTACAGGTGTAGTAGCCGGTCTCCTCCAAACCCTCGCCGGCACAGAGCAACCCGACGTGGTCTTTGACTACATGCTCTCCCGCATCGGCACGGAACAAGCCCGCGACCGCCTCGTCGTCTTTATCAAGACAGCCCTAGGCGTAGAAGACCCCGAGACGCCAGGGTTCTGGAACATGGCGAGCTTGAGGCCGACCTTTTGGGAGGCGTTTGTCGAGGGGGTTGATGCCGAGTTTGGCGGGTGGGATGGCTACGTCACCAAGGCTTTGGGGTTCTCGGCTGATGACTTGGAGACGATCAAGAAGAATCTGAGGGTGTGATATCAGATGCTACAGGGTGGTTGGTTTATTTTTGGATCGTTTGTGGTTGATGCCATCAGCCAAGGCTTTCTCAGTTGGATTACCTCGCAAACTCAAGTGATACCAGGCGTAGCAATACCAACTCGTCATTGCTGTGAAACATCATTTCTTGCTTCCAACACTTGGGAAACATCACTGAACCTTTGAATTCAACAACCATCTTGCACATTGACGTTTCACCATCTCGATGCAGTTAATCCTCCTGTTCCTCCAACCCCCCAGCCCTATGACATCACCCCAACTTTGGACCCTGCATCTCAATCCCCACTAACACTCCCACCAATGAAACCACAATCCCCTCCTCCTCCAAAACGTCAAAACCCGCCACCCTCAACTCTTCAACTTCCAAGTTTCTCCTGTGCAACCGTTCAAGCAGTCCTCATACCGCAGATCCTCTGCAAACCAGGGTCTTGGTATGGCATCAGAGGGGCGTAATATGTGATGCAATATCCTCAAAAACTTGCAATCCTATAGCTGTCAAATCGTGTATATAATACGCATCTCAACTCCCTCCCATAGCAGCCACTTAAGACAATCAAGATCAATATCACAAGCCACACAAGCACAAATCAAACTACACCGTATTTCTTCTTCCAACAAAAGACAGCCCAATATGCCTCTCACAAGAACTCACCGCCATACTACCCCCCGCCGCTCCATCTTTAGCACTCGCCGTAGTGCTCCGGCTCGCTCCCACGGGCACACTGTCACAACCACTACAACCACCACCAGAAAGCCTCGTCGCGGCTTCCTGGGTGGCGGTCGCCGTACCCATGCTGCTCCCGTTCATCATCAGCAGCGCAGGCCTTCCATGAAGGACAAGGTCAGCGGAGCCCTTCTCAAGCTCAAGGGTAGCCTTACTCGTCGACCCGGTGTCAAGGTATGTTTCTACAGTAACTATTCTTCCAATAACATCAATCTAACTGATTGTCAACAGGCTGCTGGGACTCGACGCATGCGTGGCACCGATGGCCGTGGCTCTCATCGCCGTGCCCGTCACTTCTAAATCGCCGAGAACAAGAATCAGTAGAGGATGCTGGGCATCTCAAGAGCAGGACGTGTCCATGACACACATGTACGATTATGATAAACGATACCCTCAGTCATGTTGAGAGAAGAACTGTATTATTATGCCGCATATCAAGCAGCCTAAATCTTTTGAACTTTCAGTCGCCAGCGACTTATCTGTTACAACTTGCAGTCAATCGACTACCATACCATAATTCCTAGCACTCGTGTCTTTCCCATCAAAATTCGTACAAATCACTCGTGCTTCTGGGGCGACTAGGCCACCCAGTCTGTGCGACAAATTATCTCATCCTTGGCCATTCTTTGACTCCCCCTGGTCCTCTTGGTCCCGCTCACTGCAACTCATCCACGTCATGAGGGGAAAAGCCTGGTGGGCGATAAGGCGGTGCCAGTCGAATATCTCGGTGCAACTTGAGTGGGTTCTCTGATGTCAATTGAACTCGTGTCAGTGGCATCATCGACGGCGAAGACCCTCTGCGGCGGTGTGTCTTCCCAAGTGGTAGTCCTACCACGTCGTCAATGTTGGAGATCGACAGACGGTTCCAACTTCGCCTCTTCTTTTCGTAAGGCTTCATAGAAGGACTCGTAGACATGAAGCTAGTCGCAAGTTCGTCCAGGTCATCGATACTGGCTCCAGAAACCTTGAGGTCCGTATACTTTCGGAAGGCCATCTCCAAACTTTCCAATGCTTCCTTGCTGGGAGATGGATGTTTCTTTACCCTCTTAGACCCAAAGGCATCCGTTCCCATCGCCTTCTCCCAACCCTTTCGAGCCTCGTTCACCGATTCAACAAGTGTTCTCTTTCCAGGGTCAGGTCGAGTGAGCTTCGAGTGGTGCGTTCCTACAAGCTCTCTTTGTCCATGGCTCAGTGACGTGCCAGCCGGTCGCAAACTGGTCTGCTTTTGTATGAGCTTTGGAGCTTGCAATGTGGAACTTTGATCGGAACTTGATGCCGAGACTCTCTCAACTCGAATTCGAGGTGTCGACGATCCAACTGGTGTAGTGCTCAAGATCCTATCCTTAATGTTGTCGTCGAATTCCTTCTCGGACTCAAAGGGGTTATGTGGAAGAGGAGGGATGACACTCTGATCGTTGTCCGCACCCTTCTTCAGCCGACTTTCAAAGCTCGTCGGAGTCCGCCAGCCACCACCCTCAGAAAATGGATCGTCCAGGGACTTTCCACTTCTTAGTGATTTGCCGTCATCTGCAACAGGCTTTCGAGAGACCTGGCCACCGACAATCCGCTGGACCTTTCTCTTGTTGAGATTGTCCCCTTCATTCAAGCGGATCTCAATCGTGCTAATTGGAGACATGTTGCTGGGTGATGATGTAAGTCGACTCTCCAACTTGCCTGACTTGTCGTTGTCCTGTCCACTGTGTGGCACTTTCTCCGGTGTTCCTGTTTCTTGAGGGGAAGATTTCGTGTGTAGGCGATCCCACGCATTCGAAACCTTGGCAAAGACCTTTGCTGGAACCATGCGAGTGAGCTTGGAGGCTGAACTATTAGCTCGTCGAGGTGGTGAGGGCTTCAAGGCATCGGTGGCGGCTAGCATGGCGTGGAGTTTCTGGTTGATATCATCAGGGCTGTTGGGCTCTGCAGGCTCCTCAGGAACTGCTGCGTTTTTCTGATCCTTCGTGAGACGACGTCGGACGTTACCGTCAACAGTAGACAGCGGCGCAGATACTGGGGCCTTCAGGTTGTCTGTTGGGTGGAACTTGAAGGGGTCAAGGGATAGCGTCCTGGTAGGACCGAGGGATCGCTGCAAGCTCCTTTCCTTTCGTTTTTGGAGTGCATCCCTGGGTGTTCGAGCTGTGGCAGCCCGTCTTGGAGTTTCTCTGAGTCTCTTTGGCGAATGTTTGCCAACTCGCAACTGTCTAGTATGCGACTCGGCAGGGGGTGGTGGCTGTTCAAGCGGGGAGGGGAGCTCAAGGGGCGAGATAGCAGGTTCGCTTCCAACGGGGAATGAGACGTTTGGGGTAGTAGCCCGACGTTTGTTTGGAGATGAATCTTCACCGCGGGCTTGCAGGGGCAGAGTCGAGTCATCCAGCAGTCGGCTTGCCATCTCTTCAATGCTTTGGGGTTCTCCGATGGTTCTCTTCCGTGATGTTCGTCGAGGTGTGTTGCTGGAAGTAACAGCTGCAGATATGGGAGAGTCTTTATGAGTCAGTTTTTGTTCCGCCAGGCAGATTGCGAGGACATTACTTGATTTTCTTCGTGACACCGACTCCCCCAGGTACCTTTGGCGACGACGTGACCCCAGAGACCTTAGCAGGCCCTTCTTCCCGTAGGTGACTGTGGTAGGTGGCATGTTGGGCGCTGTGTTGTAGGTGACTATCAAACAAAAAATAAACGAGTGAATATGTGTTGGGCCGACAGTTTGTCACAGAGTGCCTAGATCAACGGCGGTTGATCAGTGAGCTGTGCCAAAACGAATTAAAAGCGGGAGATGTCGCCCCAGAGAGGGATAACCACGAAAGCCGTCGATGACTGAGGAAATGAAATCTCCGCTGATGTTCACCAGGTGAACTCCATATCCCAGTTGAGATCAGACTCGCAGAGGTCCGAGGCTCAGGTCAAGGCGAGGAGTGATGTGAGGAGGGCAGAGTTGGTGATGACAGATGAGGGGGGGAAGAGAAGGAAGGAACTCACACGTGCCATAGGTTTTATCATTCGTGGAAGGTTACAGGCTCACCTCTCAACTTTTTTTAGCCATCAAGGGAAAAACGGAAGGTACGCACGCTGTAATCTTCAAGCGGCCGGTGCGATATCGGCTGGTATTTTCTACAGAGGCCTGCCAGTGCCAGAAAAGAGCCCCGGTATCACTGGGCCAATACAAAATGCAACTGCAGGGTAAAGAAAGCCCGAAGATCAACGCCCTTTGCTTTCCATGCCAGTGTCTGTATCTCCCTTGCAAGGGTCAAGTTCAATGCCCGTCTCAACAACACCTCTGCAGCACAAACACACAATTCTGTCGTCCTACCTCAGATCTCCTCTTCCCTCCGCCAGAAGAGCAGCGCCTCCTCGCTCTGTTCCGTCGCCATACCGAACGCAGCATCACATTGATCGTTGCACCGCAGTTCATGTTCCAGGTTGACTTTTCCCTTGTCGTCTCTCCCCTGTGGCCCTGTCTCCTCTGGTATACGCCAGGTGAGGTATTAACGTTGCAGATTGCGATCAAGTTCCAGCCATTGACTCAAACAGGAAACGATATTGTTTTGATAGGCCTCCGACATGACGACTTGGGAGCTGAGAGCTTGGCGTGTTTCTGCAACCTGGGCGAGCGAGCAAACTTGCGCATATCGCTTGAAAATCTGCACCTACGCATGTACTAAAACGATGGCCATTTCTCGCTTGCAGCCCATAGCAATACTACCCAAATTGCTACAGCATAGGTATCGAACTCATAGAGGGGTTCAAGTTCCCAACAAACGAATCACCCCTGCTCCCAATGAACGTCACCTGCATGCATTGACTGCAGCGAGCAGCAACCTTGCAAATGCAGATCTGAATGGACTGTTACACTAACAGCACAATTGGAGAGTTCCAGCTTGAGACAAGACACCTCTTGGTTCGGTGTGACCTGGTGCCTACCTACATGTTGGTAAAGGGACGCGACCCGAGACTTTAATCAGCCTCGAGCGCCATCGCCGTCGCATCTCAAACAATAACGCAAGTCGAGAGAATCTGAGACAATGTCTTGAAGATGTGGCACAGCAGGTATCACTTGCTGCGAACTTGTGCTTGGTGACCTTGGCATCCATCCGGTCCAACTGTAGTTGATGAGAGCCGCACGTGATGGAGGACGCCACAGTCTGATGTGGCTCAGCATCGGCTCGCAACGGAACATCGGTCGGAGATGCAGAAGCCAGTGTGGCGCGATTTTACATCATGGTGAGCGTTCGCCGTTCGACGGTTGCCCAAAAATTTCCCCTTCTGAACGAGAACGAGCCCACGAACGACAGGGAATCGAATTGCCCTTTACGACTACGATTCCAAGAGTCACGATGCTATAGTAATGACACTGGCTGCCCTTCTGCCTCTCCACGACTCCCAGAAAGCGACACTTTAGATCCGAAAGTCCCGGCATCTTTGACTTATTCGCCCCTCTCGTCCGTCCGGTCTCCGAGGTCGCATCACGAATTTCTCGAGTACGCCCACTTCAACAGGAACGGCTGAGAAGGATATCGGTCTGTGCCTTTATCGGGACTGCAGCGCTTTGCGAAACCAAGCCTTTTTTAGAATCATGTTGCGACAACCTCTCCGCGGCGTGCGCGCGCCGCTTCGAACCTTTGACCAGGCTGCTTGGCAGGGCGCCTGGAGGAGGTTCTTCACCTCGCAGACGGGAGACAAGGCCTCCCGTCAGGTCTGGCGGTTAAAGACGGCTTCGTGGGAGAGCATGCTGGCGCGGCTGCGAAGCACCCGGTTCGGAGCTGGCTCAACGACAACGCCAGGCATGATGCAGGGCCTTCTGAGGCGCGGGTTCCGGTTCACGGCGCGCCGCAAGGGAGCCAAGGGCCCGGTAGCCAGCGACGCCGAGAAGCCCATGACGCTGACCGCCCGGCTCAAGAAGCTCACCAAGGACTACGGCTGGGCAACGGTCGGCGTCTACCTGGGGCTGAGCGTTTTGGATTTCCCCTTTTGCTTCCTATTTGTTAGGATCGTGGGGGCAGAGACCATCGGTGAGAGAAAACTTGCCGCCGCAGACTCACGTTTTACCCGCCGAGGCGTGCGTGGGCGTGCGTGTTGTGTTGTTGAATCAGATGGCTAACGTGCGCCGACTGATTTAGGCAAGGTCGAGCATTACGTCGTGTCGTCGGTCAAGGCCATGATTCCCGACTCAGTTCGGGAGACATGGCACGAGTACTGGCAGTCGTTCAAGAAGGCCGAGGTGCAGGCGCTTGGCGATGACGATATCAGCGACAAGATGGAGATGGCTACATGGAGCGTCGAGAAGGCCCAGGAGCGGAATCGCGCCGCCGATGCTAGTGAGTATTCCCCCCCTCTCTCTTCTTTCCTGTTCCTGGGCGCTTGAGGGGAGTGAAGGTTACGGCTCTTTGTTGAGTGGAGATGAAGAAGCGCTTGGAAGAGACTTCGTTCCAAAGGCTAACGACTCGATTTCCTCCGGTAGGCCTAGCGACTCAGCTGGCGCTGGCCTACGCCATCCACAAGAGTTTCATCGTCTTCCGGGTGCCGCTGACGGCAGCCGTCACGCCCAAGGTCGTCAAGGTGCTTCGGTCATGGGGCTGGAAGATAGGAAAGAAGAGCGGTTAGACTAGCAGGAGGTTGGAAGTCATGACGATTTAGAAGTCTGAAACTAGAAGCCGACCAAGCTTGCCCAGAGCAGTCGAGTAGCACTTGGTCGAAACACCCCACACATTACCACACCTTTTCCCACCTACCCTATGGCTCTCTTACGAGTCTTGTATTTCTAGTTGTTACCTTAGTTTAGATTTCCAGAGTGTTTGCTGCTGTGGTAGACTCGTTGTAAGATATTGAATGATGCCACAGTTATTCAAGCCACTCGCCTCAGTCACCGGAAAGTGAATGTGACTTGCGGTAAAACGGACCGCCTCGTCTATTTTGAGCAGGTCTCAAGACATCAGACCACCAGTATCGCGAGGCTTTTACTACTCCCACAGCTTGGCTGCATTCGCGAGGTCAGCAGCAACCGAAGCGACGAGGCAACCTAGCAATGGACGGATGGATCCTTCGGCTGGAATGGGACGAAGCAATTCACATGCGAGCACCGCCCGATCCAGCGGCTAACCGAGCAATAGCGCAGATCAGTCCCCCTGAAGCAGAATGCACCCAAAGGGAGCTCACCGATTGATTGAGGCCAGCCACTGTTTAATCTGCAACGTTTGGATGGATGGAATGTCCCCGACCGACCCCTGCTTCTCACCACGGTCTCAGTTGGCGGCTGAAACCCTCAAACTCAGCCTCGAAAAGCCAAGACCTTCACCGACAGGGGTAGGATACAACGTCGGGAGTTAGAAGGTGTGTGTAAAAAAGCCGTTTTGGAAAAGGTGAGAGGAGGCGACGCGACCTGACTCCATAGAAGCTCCGGGAGAAGGGGATTATCCTTTGGACTTGGACGGACGGACGACTCATGTTTGAGCTTCGGGATGGAGACCGAGATGGAACCTTACGGTTACCCGTCCCTGTTCGGTCGGGGCTCTGGAAAGGACTGGAAGGAAACCCGCCGTCCGTCGAAGGAAGTGGAGACGGGATAGGATTGGTTCGAGATCATCCAGCCTAGGCATTTTACTTGGCCCCGGCCCCGGACGTTCTGGCTTCCGTCATTGCCTGCCCTGCCACTGCCACTGCCAGTCCACCCAAGAACCGAGGGTTCTATCCCGTCGTGGCATCGGGCTTATCAGTCGGGAATAACGGCCCAAGTTTTGGGTCCCAGGATAGGATCCATGGATCCATGTTTCGAAGGGGGTGCCTGGTGAAGTGGAGACTTGGAAGGAAAGGCAAGGGATGGAAAGGATGGAAAGGGTGTCATCCATCCCATCCCATCCCATCCATGCCATGCGCTGCTCGCCGCTCTGACCCATCGAGGCGAAGCATCCATGCAAAGCATTGGCCAGATTGGAAATACGGATACAGATTCACAAAACTGATCATGACCACGAGGGAAATCGACGCCAAAAGGCGGCTCCGCGAGTCCACAAGGGGTTGGGTGGGCTCCGCTTCCATTGCAAGAGGGGCCAAAACGCACGCGAGTCACCGTGTTATTCATCATGACTTTTTTGTGTTTGTCTTCTTTTTTTGCTTCTCAGGCCCGTCGTGCCGTTTAGACTTCCAAGGATCGCACGAGGTCCCCGAGGGCTGAGACGTTGAAAGCGTGCTACTGTGCATGGTAACGACAAGGGCGTCGGCCGACCCTAACTGCGGTCGGCTTTAACGAGCGAGTAGAAGTTTCGATGGGCTTGACCGGTTCAACGGCACAAGAAAAAAAAGGTTGAGGCGACAATAGGACAAAGGGCTTGGCAACGTGCTGACAAAAAGCATAACTGATTTTTTTTCTTCTGTTTTTCCCCTTCTTTTTACTTTGGCTCCTTTTGCTTGCTCTAACGTTAGCTTTGGACTCTCGATGACGAGTTTGCCCCAGAGCAACATTCGTTGGCGCTTGGGAATAGAGTTTCGAGATGAAGCGGCGGCGGACAGGCCTGGGCATTGGCGGACGGTTCGTGGAAATTGCGACTAGACGTCAGGAACTAAAAGGAGCGTCAGACTCAAGGATCAGGCCAAAAGACCATGTGGGAAGTGGGAGCCTACCTAGTCAGGTCAGCATCCCATCCGGGCCAGCTGTAACATAATCAAGGCCAGGCGGACGAGATGAGCCCAATCGCCGGCCACGGACAAAGGCTCCGGGTTCCTCTCGGCTCGGGCCAGCAACAAAGCAAGCATGGGCATAAATGACGCCGCCATGTAATCAATTCTCTCTCAATCAGCATGAGGTGTCACTTGTCAAGTCTCCCGTTGTTGCCTCAGCCGCAGAGCGACCCGACCGGTGAGGTCGGCTTGCGACGTTGGCGTTTTTAGACATGGTCTATGTGCTGTGATGTGTTGTGTGTTGTGCTGTGCAGTGCAATAGGACCTCACCTAAGCTACTGTACGCGGCATGTCGCTTGCTCTTGATGGATGCCCACCGTCCCGGGCTTCCAGGTTGGCATTGACTGTTTCGTGACTTTGACACCTTGACACCTTGACAATCATCAGCATGGATTATTATCGACTGCAGTAGCCGCTGCATGAGCGCACCGGCCAGCCGACAAGCATCCCCACACGCAATTCGCAGGAACTCGACTGCTTGTCCAATCGGGTTAAAGACTGGATTCGAGGGCGGAATGGGCCACCGCGGAGCGGCCAAGCAGCAAGCAAGCGATGAATACATGTGCATATGTAGGTGTAGATGTATGCGTCCATCCGCATCCGCATCGGCGAACGAGAAAACGATCAACACATGCCGATCTGCGGTGATTTCCCTGGCGTGATACTAATCATTATGCACACGTCGCTGTTGGTCGCCTCGCGGGTCGGCAACGGAGGGTCGCGTGTGATATGGGATGGGATACCTAGCCAGGCATGGAGATGGAATTGGAAATGGAAATAGTGCCAGATGGTGACGGTCGGTGGCCCAAGGCCTTGGCGCTGAGGCACGAGTGGGTGCTCTCCTGCAAGTCACCATCACAGGCACACACTCCCGGCTTCACGGAGTCTGGAGATGTCCCCACGTGCAAAGTACACGACAAGGTTGATAGTGTGATTGCCATGATTGAACCCTGGGCGGCAACAATACCAAGCGAGGTGGGCCAGCGCAGCAGCAACGGGATAGGACCGGATACGACCAGCCCGCAACTGTGCCTCGATTGTACCCAAAAAGCTGGGAATCCTGCCTGGGGGAGATGGGTCCCAGCATCATGGTGTTGACCAAGCGAGCTCAAGATTCAGACCCGAAACAGGCACAGGTCAGGTTCGCTCGCGGCAAACAGGCGGTAAGTGATGCCGTCCGTGGAGCCTCAAGAACCTAGAAGCCCCCGGGCCCCCTGAGAGAGCCCTTAGGCCCGTCGTTCGTTGGACTGTTCCAAGACGAGACTGGGTCAGGGAGAACGACTCGGGAGGCTTTGGAACGCGTACAGACCCAGCGGCTAAATCGACCCTAGATGCCTCGTGGAAGAAATGGTCGAACGGGTCCAATGCCACCTGAACTGGGTCCGGCGCGGGACGTTTTTCTGACTCTTGGGGATCATGACGTGGGGCTGACTCGAACGACGAGACGACCAAGGCACCGACCAAGTACGGATAGAGAGAGTCGCAGGTAACTACCTAGCCACCTAATTACCACCAAGGCCTGTAGTTCGATATAGCACCAGGCTAGGTGGGCAAGCGCCCATATCGTCGAGGAGGCCGCGTGACCGAGACGCCGACAAAAGGGAAGGCAACAATCGAGTCGGTGAGACAATGTGCTAGACAAACAACCAGACATGACGGGGGAAACAAAGACGTGTTCGACCAGTTGTGGTGGACGACTGAGATTTAGACTTTGAGGCGAAACACGTTTGGTCTGTTGGACGGTAGAACACGAGTAGAAGTGCAGACGACTACACCCGTTGTAGGCCGCCGCGTCGGACGGAGGGTCGGAGCGTGTGAGTCTAATGAATCGGAGTCCCGGCGCAAATCGGTTTTGAATTCCGGCCGGTCAACAATACGGCCCCAGTCTTCAACACCAAGAAGCAAGACAATATGCATGCATGTATGTCGTAAACAGGGGCAGAGTCCAAAGCGCCGAGTTTATTTCTGCACTGTCCCGCGAGCCAACAGTTCGGCGCATTCTTCTGCTCAATCGACCGGCTTTAGCCCCATTTCGGGTCGTGATGGAGACCCGTCACCGGAGGGCCCCAGAAGACTCCGGCATCAGGGCCGGCAGGTGGTCTGCGTTGGCCGGCTGTCTGTTTGTCTTTCTTGTCTGTCTGTCTGTCTGTCTGTCTGTCTCTGTCTGTGCAGACAGACTTTTTGTGATGAACGGTCGTGACTCTCCGGGCTACAGGCGCCTGCGTTAGAGGGTTGCATTGCATTTCCGCGGTCATCATCGGGCATGCACATGGGAAAGAGCTTGTCAAGCTGCCAATGTCCACGATGTCTCTGATAGGCATGGCTGGCACCGCAATCCCGTCTTCGTTTCCACGTCGATTCGGCCTGACGTGACTACCCAGGGCTCTCCAAATCAGTACCCTTGAACGTCTGGGGTGACACGAGACCGGGGTTCTATGTATAATCGGCAGAATCGGGAAACCTCTTCATGTTGGGTGCCGGTTGACTGTTGGGTGTATAATTGGTCGAGAATAGAAGCTTGAAATATCATTTTTGAGAATAGTGGAGGTCAGGAATGGTATCAATAGGAGAAGGCACTCAGAGTGAGCCACAGCTCAGAACGGCATGGGGAATATGGGGCCAGAAAGAAGCCAGAAGCATTGTAGTCATTGGGCTTGTCGCCAAAGGACGCCCAGAAGACATATTCGAGGGTCTGGTGGCCGTTGTGAATAGGGCCGGCCTTGGGCATGGGCCATCTCGACATGGAGAATTGAGCATGAGCAGGGCGGTTGGTTGTTTGTGTCCTCGACCAACAGATCCGTAGGCGTCCGGAAGAAGCAGGGAGGCCGTGATGTCGAGTCCGAGGGTGCTTCACAAACTAGGAGGCGTCATCCAGGCCAGCTTGGAACACGACGCCGGAGACCTGAATCTGGCGTACGATGCTCTCACGAGACGCAACCTGTAGGGCTTTGCTGCGCCCGCTCCTCAGCCTAGGCCCCGTCTGCGGTGTCGGCCACAGATTGAATGATGACACAAAAGGCGCACACAACAAAAAGCGTTGCCGCCAAAGCGAAGAACGAGATGGAGGACAGCCGAGGCCGCCCCCAGGCCAGCCCCAGTAATGGAAAATCAAAAGGGAGCATCCTGCCTGACGGAGGTGAGGGACCCAGGTGGTACCAAAGTCTATCGCGGTCGACCAGGGCGGCCACTGCGCTGGCGTCGCTCCTTCAGGCCGTGTGGTTCGCTCCTTCTGAGATGCACCGGTGGGTGCACAAAGTTGGAAGCAGCGACGTATTCACAGTTATCCACTATTCACACCTCTGTGTGCTCTCTGTGCGTGTGCATGTGCGTATGCGTGTGCGTGTACGTGCGCCTGCGCCTGCCCTTTGCGAGTTCTGAGGTGTCCATACGGTCCATACTTGCCCTGCCCTGTTGCGCTGCAGACTTATGAGGAAGGCGTGATTGGCCCCATCGCTGTGAGGCTGTCGGCATCCCGCCCTTCTGCCGCGATGGATCCCACTCCTTCTCCCGACTTCTCTGCTTCTGCCCCACGGGGACTATCTGATTCAGGCAACGTCAGAATCCAACGCAAAAGGTTCGAACAAGAAAAAAAGCAGCGCACGCACAGCACACAGAAGCTTCCACGGGATGGGACCTGAGGCATTGCTCGCATTTCTCGGCGACTCTCATCCTTGCTCTGCCTGTCTGACTAGCATGTCCTCCGGACCATTATACGGAACAAGCAGTCTCCGGCCTCCACCATCTCCGTGTTGGACCTCCGAATCACACATCAAAGCTCTCGCGTTCAAACGTTAATGTTAGATGGAGCCCGGCACGGGGAGAGACACAATGCCGTCGTCATCCTGCTCCATGCCGCCACAACTGTCATGGCGGCTGCTTTCCCTTTCTGCTTGTCGACAGCCCGTGTCACCAAAAGAGGAACCGGTGACTGCTTTATCGAGATATCCCAGGCGGGTCAGAGATGCGAAGCGTGTTGTTTCGCGCCACCGTTTCCCCCTTCAGATCCCGAGCAGATCTACCCCGACCAGGGGGCTTTGGTGTTCGTTTCGCACCCTTTTTTTCATGTGCTGGACCACAAAGAATGCCTCACAGGACCGGGTCAGGCCGGACCAAACCAGGGCTCATCTCATGGGGGGCCAAGCTTGAAGCTTGTTGATCTGGCCGCCCGGTGCAAATAGACTTTGGCATCGTCGCTTTTCCCTCTCACTGGGCCCGCCCTCCTGTTGCGCGCGCGTACATACGGTACGGAGCAGAGTCTTGTGGTGTAGGCCTTGTTTGGCTGGCCCAATACCCTTTCCAGGCCCCACGGGCTGTTGGTGACACTCCCTTTACGCCCGAAGGAGAAATCCAAACTCAAAAACAGACCAAAACTGTCCATCATACACCCAAAGTTCCCCGAGACTTGTACTCAAGACCTTGGGCCTGTGAATTTGACTTTGGGCCGCACCCCCTGGTTTGATTTGATTGTGGTCCCTTTTTTTTTCCCTATTCTCTCCCATTCTCCATCCTGCTGCCCCCTCTGCGCCATTCCGCTCTGCACCACTTTTTGGCGAAAGAGCGTCTATTCACACACAGGCGCGTACACACACACACGCCCCTGCGGTCAAACCTCGCGCCCCGGGGCGGCGATGGCGATGACCTATGGCGGCGGAGGCGGCGGCTCAGGAGAAAAAAAAAAGTGGAAAAGCCAGCGGCATAGGGCCAGAGACTCTACGCTGGCGACGCGGTGAAGGGTGGACGAAGAGAGAGGAAGAGGCAAGAAGTGGACGACAAAGTAAGTTGTTTTGTGCCGGCACTACGTACAAGCTCGACGGTTGGGAGCTTGTCGCTCCTGAAGCCGAGACCCCGTTCCGTCATGCTGGTTCTTGGGTCAGGTCAGTCGTTATGCTGGGTATAAAGGAAAGCCGTTTGCTCCGAACTCCTGGGTCAGCACTCGCTTGAGCTATCCTCATCACCTCGACCAGCATCAGCATCAGCATCTGCATCTGCATCTGCATAGCATAGCATCTTGACCAGTGCTCGCTCGTCCCTTTCTGCTGCGCAATTGATCTGCATCGTTCCCCGGCATCCTTGTCATTTGGAAACATTTTGAACTTTTTGTTTACATCATCTCCAACGATCATCAACTCTTGTCTACACACACACATACACACACATACGGATATACACGCACACACAAAACGACCCGCTCGTACAAAAAGCTCCATCCCTGCTGCCCCTCGTCACCAATCAACCAGACGAGAAAGGAAAAAGACACCCAGAACAGAGCAAGGGCAAGGCCTTGAACCAGGGCTGCAGAGAAATCGACCAGGATCAACGACCGGGACCAGAACCAGGACCAGGATCAGGACCCTCGTCCTCCAAGCCCCAAGCCTCCAAAGCATCGCCATCGCCATCCTATCCTCATTTTGGTGCGCTGGTGTCGGTGTAAGACATCCGCCAACTCAAAATCCCCGAGCCGGACAGAGCCCGTCCATCCAAATTATCCTTTTCCCTCGTGCCCCCTGTCGTACTTCGATCCACTTGAGACGTTGTCCCAGATCTCGAGCAGGCATCATCATCATCATCACAGCCTGTCAACCCACCCGAGCCACTCGCCGCCCCCCTCCCCTTCCCCATCCTCCCATCCTGTCTCCCCACTTCTTTGCACGGCTCTATTTCCAGCTCCTAGCCTGGAAATCTCGCTGATACATGCGCGACTCGCCTGCATCAACCCCAACCCCATCCTCCTCGCCGGCTTATATTAGACATACAAGTCCTACCATGTTGTCCATCGCCCCCCAGGAATTCCAGTCCCAGCAGCCTTACTACTATATGCCCTACCGCTCCGACTCTTCGCCACGACAGCACCCTCACCCCGAGATCCCCTACTTCAACTTTGCCAACATCAGCCCTCCGCCAACCCTCGACTCGGCCACCACCGCTGCCATGGCCGCCGCCGCCGCCGTCAACGCCCGCTCCCAGCAGGATGCCAGTGTCGCCCAGGCCCTCGAGATTGCCCGCGAGAGCCCCGACGGCTCCTCAGACCCAACCATCAGCAAGATCCTCGAGGCCGCCCTCGCCCAGATCTGGGCCAAGGTCCAGGCCCAGCCCGACTCGTACGTCATGACCAGAGACGAGTTTGCCGTCTTCAACTTCTTCCAGCACCGGTTTACCGGTGATAAGACGGCGGTGAAGGCCCGGAAGCGATACTGGGACAACACCCACGCTTGATCGCCCGCTAGGATCCCGTCTACACATGGCAACCCTCCCCATCCCGTGCGCTACTGCGCTCCCTTTTCACGAACTTGTTCTTGCATAACCGGCCCATTTTGAGGACCCAAAACGATTCAACCTGCTTTTTTTCTTGTTGCTCAACCATATGACGCCTCGGCCGTCTATATCACCCGCCACATGCACCTGTTATACACCAACGTCGCCAACTCAACACCACCCTCCGCCGCCACAAGCCATCCGGTCCAACCTCCCTAGGAATTCATGCCCGACTTTCCGGTTGCCTGCCACGTCTACCATGGCTAAGAAGCAATAGCTGAAACCCAAGGGCTCAAGCTAGTTTCACCGCAGGCCGCAGACAAAAAAGCAACCCCCACTATGGAGGATGATAGTGGGCTGCCAAGACAACAAAACGCAGAACAGAGGATATCCGCGGCAATAGGACGGACGGAACAGACACGTCTGACCTGTTAGTAATTCGCGCGCCAACCTCTCATGACTTATTACACAACAACTACCAAGTCATGCGGAGCGGAGTCATGGTAGCGCGTAGTGTGAGAGAGAGTGAAGCTCAACCCTGTATGATGCTCTCTCTACTCCGCGGCTACTGAACTTACTGTCTTGTCCTGGACCCTCCCCCCCTCCTTCGGCCAAGCACTTGCAAGCACTTGCACGGCAGACCCCCGGTTCCCGGGCCCGTTCGTCGAGTGGGTCTGCCACCGCATCATCCGCATGGCGCCCCGCCGTCCGTGTCGTGTGGCCCCAGTCCCAAGCGTCCCTGACGACATTTGCCTTTTTTGGAGGGACAGGGGTTCCCTAGGTGCCCTCGCTTTTTTGGTTTTGGGGGCCCTTTTTCTTGCCCTGGTCTGCTTGGTCCCGATGGCTGATTACTTTTTCCTGCGGCTCCCTTCCTTCAATCTCTCACAGGGCTGGGCTGCGAAACCACGGGTTCCTCGGTCGTGTCGTCTCACGGACCCTCAGACGGGGGTCTCCCCTTGAAGAGAAAGCTGGAGGCTGATCATGTCGCCCCTGGGCTTTTTGTTTCCTCGACTCGACAGAGGCACAGCGAATGGCTGCCTCGTCTGCTCGTCAGGACTCTCCGCCTGCCCCACGCCTTCTTGACTCGTGGCCGTGTCGTCGCATCGTCTCAAGGTTTCTTGCGACGGCGTTGCTGGCCATGAGCCTGGGCGCACATCATGCCCCCGCCCTCACTTCACTTGACCTTCACCTTCAGCCCTGAAGGGGATCCTTGACCGGCTTCTGGTATCACATACTGTACATCCGACTTGCCACTATATCACACCTTGCTATCATCACACGGCGAAGCATGTTCAACTTACCTCACGATACTACTCTGAGACATTCCATCAAGCCGAAGCCACGACGACTCATTTATCGTCGCATGGCCTCTGCGCTGGACCGGATGGACTGACTCTCTCTGGCCGCTGCCGGCAGCCGCCTTTGCCTTGACAAAAATCATGCTACCAAAGGAAGAAAAAAAAATACGCGTCCCCATCAAACTCTCGGCGGTACCAGACTTCGTTTTTTGCTTACCAAGTTCTGACCACTGACACGAGATGGGGCCCAACGGCATTCTCCGCCCGCGGGCAAAAAGCAGGAAGCACTTGTTGATTCCCCTTTTGTCATATTTCTCTTTTTTAACTCATCATCTTTTTTTTCTCTTGCCTGCCGCATCACATGGGGCCTGGGGCTACTACTGTATGTGGCGAGGGCATTGATGAGTCGAAATTGTAGTAATCTTGTCTCTTCTACTTTTTCCCCCCTTGTCATCACGATTATGATTTTTTTTTGGGCTTCTCTCTGGGAACTACCTCTTTTGGCTTAGCTCACGACTTGCATGGCATCTTGGGTTGTCTCTCTCCCATACACAGCACCACTTCACTTCACTTCACACATCCACCACCCCTTTTATTTTACCAAGAATCGTTGTATTATAGAAATACCACAGAGCGTTGTTTTTACATTTGTTATACATTATTAGCACTGCACCACATATAGAGCAATACATGAAATCACATGAATCTATGCATACACTTTGAATCGTGCTTGTGATGATAAATGCCATAGTGAATGTGCTTCGAGTCGTTGGACTGTTTCTGCCTCAGCTGACCCTGCTCGGTCTTTGACTACCAACCTTGGTCTTCTGACTTTACTGAAATGCCTGCCATATTTGGCATGATTGGTAGGGTGAGGCGGGTTGGGCATCACACTTTAACAACACGTGACAACTGTCTATCTCGAGTTTACGAGGGTTCCAACGCCAGGTCAATTGGTTAGCTACCTTATCGTACACTTCTCAATTGGTTTCAAGGCATTCCAAGAATGGGTTTGCACATCATGTCAGATCCGCACAATGACGTGTATCTTGCGATATTTTCCACCACGAGGCCTCGCTACGATTGTCATTGTGAGCAATTGCAACCCACCTGGCACTATCATCAACGTCCAAGTGTAAGCCCCATCGACCGAATCCGGACAGTTGCCGAACTTTACACCACTTCACCGTCGCATCGCATTGATCGACATGGACTTTTGGCAGTAGACTGGCACTCCTCTCCAGACACTTTGCTTCCTTGGAGGCGTTTGCTCGTGCGCACACTAAAATGTTCAAAATCCGGTCCTCCTCCGAGGACTGACCCCCGAACCTTGGGCTCCGGCCGAGTCCACATCGGCGGCGGCAGCCCCGCCGTTGCGCCGCCCCGTTCATCACGGGACCCGGGGCCCGCCCAACTCTAAGTCACGTCTTGGAACGCGTCTAGAACACCGACGGCACCGAAAAATCGGGTGATTCTGAGCAGCGCAAGGAAGCGGTACCGGTGAAACAACTCGGGACTGCGAAGCTTTCCAGACGTCCCATCTCGCTTACAGGAGCCCTCGGAGCTTTTGCGCCTGATAGCCGCTGAAGGAGGGTCCATGGCACCGGGCTGGAACGTTGTAGACTCGCAGCTCGGACCCGAGATGACCACAGATGCACATCGCGGCAGATGCAGACAGCTGTCACATGTGCCTGCATATCATGGCAATAGCTTCGCCACGGGTAATGCTCTTGTGGAATAATCACGGTGATCAGAGCGGGGGATCTGCACAGTCTCGAGAGGAATGGGATGCCGGTAGAGCGTTTGATATCGAGTGCCTCGTATGTGTTTTGACCTAACCGACGGCTCGGTCTCTTCCACAAGTGTTGATCATTTCCCATTGCCCTCAGAAATAGGGCAGCCAGAAGCCTAGACGAGGCACTACCTCGACTATCGCGAGCCAAGGCGTCGACAAGCCTTTTGAAGGGCAACTAGGAGCTTCCTCTAGTCGCCGCTTCTACTGGCCAGGAGGCACTGGTTAAACACTGCGCCGTCTTCAATAACGTCCCGCCACCGTCACGGCCTCGTTCAGACGGAACGACGCATCATAGCTTCGTGTTGCACAAGTCGCAGCCCTTGTGTCAGCATCATGCGGCAATAGCAGCCCGAATAGGAGTTGTGCTTGGACCAGCACCCCTCTCGAGACCCCGTTTTGGACGCAAGGGAAACGGATAGAGTTTGTGGGCGAGCCGCTGATGCAAATGCTTGATGACAGCCCCTTATCACAAATGCCCAAACAGAATCCTTGAGCCGGAGAAAGGACGTTGAGGGCGCCTGCGCCTGAAAGTTTATATCCAGGCCATGGGAGGAGCGAAGACCAAAAGGGCCATCATGCGTCGCGGCAGGGTTTCGCTCATCATGACGGTCACCGTCAATGGTTCCTCTTTTGGACAATCACGGGGCGTCGTGCATTGCAGGTTCCTGAATTGCCGCGGCAAGAGACTGGCCCAAACTTTGAAACGATGGGCTCATGCAGGAAGGCTTTGGGCTTTGGTCACCGCACGCCCCCAGGTTAGAATCAACGATAATAGTAGTAGAGGCGTTACGGGATGGGTTCGATCATTGACCGTTTGGCCGGGCCTAGAGTCGACTCTCCCTTTGTGTTCCACATGAGGATGGGGGGAGGCTGCCTCTTTGGGTACGTCTCATGATGCCTTCGACCAAACGGGCAGCGCCAGCTCTGCCATTTCTTTGTTGCCTTGCCTATTGTAGCAGCCTTAAAGCGCTTTGGTCTTCCACCGAGGCTTGGCAAGGCCGTCGTTACGGAGACGTTGCAACTTGAAACACGGCAGCGAACGGCCTCGATCTCAATCTCTCCTGATTTCCTGAGTGTGACGCCATTCCCAACAGACACAGGACCCTCTTGTGCGATCCAGAACCGGGTTCTTGGACCCCTGTGCCAACTTGAACTGGCGGTGACTCTTTTGGGTAGCCCAGAAAGTCGGTAAGTTGAGCATGTTGAAACTCAAATAGGTGGAGAGGCGTGCAATATCTTGCAATCAGGCATGGAAGGTCGTCGGCTTCTAGAACACTTCCGGATGAGGCATCGTAAGTCGCCTCATTAGGCAAGGCCGGTGGTGCCACTTCCCAAAGCATTGTCCAAAAGGGCACGGCGAAGGGCGAAGGCGAAAGCGAAGAAGGGCGTGGGCAAATAGCCTTTCGCTAGACAAATATTGTTCGATTCACGGCGCTGTTGGGTCGATCGCCCAGAGATTGGCGCAGAGGGTGTGCACCGAGAAGCGCCCAAGTATCAGGTACATGGCATACGAGGCACCACACAGGGCGGAAAAGAGGCTCGGAGGGTTAGGGAAGGGCGTAGCCTTGGCAGAGAAGGCTTCACAGCTTAGGTTTGCGCCCAGCATGGTGGAGATGAGCGTGAATATTCCGACTCTCTGGGAGCGAGGACCCGACGGGGTGGACTGCCTCGTGTTGGTTGGTTTCCTGGCAAAGGGGACCTCGAACAGAGTTTGAGCAAGAGCCGGTGGCTCGGTACGTGGAGAGCGTTCCCGCTTGGTGTCCTGTTGAGAAGCGGTGAAGAGTGACGTCGGTGTTTCTGAAGTGTTTGACCATGTAAGAAGTTGTCGTGAAGTTGATTCTGCAAGACATTTCGACATTGACGTTACATCCCTTGTAGTTAATGAGGCTCTTCAGCACCCCTGTCAATCACTGACAGCGGATCTATCCAGCAACTCCGATTTCAAGCGGGAACGAGATGACACTGACAGCTGCGACAAGGGTCATCATGTCCAATGGGGCTCAGGAGCGGTGAGCACTGCACCCTCCAGAGATGTGGGATGCGGCATCTCAAAGAGGAGACGAGGATGGTGTGGGTAAGGCATGGCGCCCAGACAGATTACGGGCGTTGCCCATGTAAGTCATGGAGCCGTCATTGTCTCTGCCAAATCGAGCCGGGTGTGTCTTATGACATTGCCTTGTCTAGCCACAACGAGAATTCACAGACCGACTTTCTGCGAAACCGTCTCCCGCAATCCTTCACCGCATCCTCATCCTCGGGGCTCAAGTTTGATCCCGGCCCAGTATCGGCATCACGATCCGGTGGACGGGACACAGTCAAGATGTCGATCCCCGAGTCGGATTGCGGCCTGTGGCAACGACGCAGAGGACTCTTTGCAGCGTTCCTGACTCGAGTGACGGGCCGCGGGGAACGGGCACATGGTTTCGAATGCTTGATCTTGGGATCTGTTGTTTCGACTGCCAAGCTGGGGCAAAGCAGCCGCGACAGGAATTTGAGACTGGCGCAACCCGAGCTGGGGCACAGCAATAAGGTTGACTGGGCGAGCTCCGGCCGACCCGGCAGACGAACCATCCAGCACGTACACCAAAGCCTAATCATCGTGACAGGCGCCTTCAGCTGGGGATGGGAAAGTTAGAGCCAAAGTCTCCTGGAAAGCTCGGGACCGTCGCTGGATGCCCTGAAGCTTGTTGACTTGACAGCTGCAGGCAATGACACGGTAAACTCTCGCGTTGAGCGAGGCTTGCGTATGTCAAGCACACGCAACACACCCGGAGCCGACGGGTCGGTAGGCAAGTTCCGTCTAGACGGATTCGTTCCTCTCATGGAAGTTTAACGTGAGGAGCGAACCAGGGATCCGGGACAGAGTTTGCGATGTGACGCGGGATCGTGAGAATTGGATGCCATAGGGCCTCATTGGTGGGGGAGGCTTGGGGGCTGTGCCATTTCAACCTCATTCCATCGACGACAATTCTCGACCCGGCCGAGTCGAGAGATGGCACTGGTAGGGCCAGAGTTTCTGGCGCCTGTTTAGGGCTGGGAGCCGCGGAGATGTCGACAAGGTGATTGGAAGAGAAAGTTGAGGATAGCAGGTATGTATGCATGGTTACACAGGGCAGAAGCTGTCTGTGTGCTGAACGAAACCGAGCAAGATGGATGGCGCACGGCAGTTGGCGAGTTTGGTGCCTCTTCCGGGGGAGGGAGCAATTCGATTCAGTGGATTTGCGGCGGGGCGCCGGCGACGGCCGTGCGAGAGCATGTTGGCAAATGCTTGACCAAGGCTTAATCAAGCCTTGCGAAGCCCTCTAGAAGATGGCAGGTATGTGCGATGAGGAATGTAGCCAAGTTGTTGGGATGGAGGTTCAAGTTCCATGGGAGAAGGAGGTCACGGGATCGCTGGCATACTTACAGGGGGCTTCTTTGCGGGCGGAGGAGAAGGAGGAGAAACCCAGAGGGAAGGGAAGGAGGGACGGGACCCCTGTTGCTGGTGCGGTGCGGGCGGCTTCAGCAAGCGCCGTCATTGTCATTCCCGGGGTTTGGCTGGTCCACCTGCCAACGCAATCCATGAGGGCAGGAGCATGGAGGGGCACATGGGCACATCAACTCATGTCAAATCTCAGGCAATGGCTCAGCAGCTTGCGCGGCGAATGCGAATGCGCGCGCGGTTACAAGAGGGAAGCATGCATAGACGTTCACCAAGTAACGGCAGCCTATCGTTGCATTGCCGAGGAGCAGTCCTGTTGTTTTTTTCTCAACGGGCATGCGGCCTGTTGCCGGCCCTTTGTGCTGTTTGGCCACGCAAGACAACTTGAGGCCATCCCGAGTCAACTGGAACCTCTCTTCAGAACAAGAAATCAAGATGAAGAAACAAAGACTGTTTTAGAACGCGCCTGATCGAAAGAGTTCCAGAGAGGGGCTTTTTTTTTTAAATGAGTTCAGGGAAAGCGAAGGCAGGTGTTATAAAAGAGTAGTCGTGGTCGCGGGTCTACTCAACCCCTCCACTTTCTGACCCTGGCTCAACTGCCATTTTAAGCTATCCACGGTTGCTCAGGCAATGCGCAGGCGCTCAACCACGATCCCATCGCCAACAAGTCATTTACCAGTCCCAAATCCCATCATCCCGTTAAACCATCTCCACATTCATCCTTCGATCGAGTCGCAGCCTCACTAGCTACATCGTCATCTTTTTCTTGACAGCTCCTCCATCACCGTCAGTTGTTATAGCTTGCTGTCGATCATCACAACCAGCTTCACCAACGTCATCGCTCGCCCACTACATCTACACACCACCGAAACGACCACGTCAAAGTGACCCCGACGCTTTCGAATTTCTGCAGCCCCTAAACTCTGGCAGCCCCAGTGCTGCCGTTGCCATCTTGACAGCTCCCTTTATAGCTTGCGAACCCGCTAGCCGTTGCCCATCATGCGGTACAACCTCATCAAGATGATCCTTCGCGGATTCGAGCTTCTTATAACACTCCTCCTGACAGCTGTGATCGGCAATGTGATCGCACTCAACATTGATGCCGCTGGCACAGCGACTGCCGCCGTCAACTTTGTCATGTTCGTCGCCGCTATCTGTTGGATTGTCTCAATCATTGGCCTCGGCTCATTCTTTGCCTCGGTCCTCGACAAGCCTGTCGCACAACTGGTCCTCGACGGCAGCGTCGTTCTCTTCACGTTTATTGCCGCCATCGTTCTTGCAGCAAAACTGCGTGTTGTGGACTGCGGAGACATCAATCCCAAGGCTTTGCCAGGCGACTGGATCGCGTGGGGTTCTGGCAGCGACCAGAAGCGTTGTCGTGAGCTTCAGGCCAGCACCGTCTTCATGTGGTTCCTCTTCGGCTCCTTTGGTGGCAGCCTGTTCCTCACCGTTAGGGACGTTCGCAACACCTATGGCTCCATCCGTGGCTCAAGGCCAAGCATGTCCCAGATCGGTGTCTAAGCCAACAACATGGATGGCTCAACGACAGCCAAACAACAATACAGTGATGCGCCGCCAGCAACATACATGCGCATTCTCTAGCAAGCATGGATGCTTGACGCACCCATCATCGATCAGCTTAATTAGCTAGGGAATGACATGCCTAGGCACTCGGTGACACACTGGTCCGGGGTTGCTCGGAGCGGGCATGTACGCCCACCAAAGGATAGATGAGCAGGACCACTCATCATGATGGACGAGAGATGGATCGCGCCATGCATGCCAGAAGCAGCGAGGCCTTTTGGATGTGCCTCATTATAGCAGGAATCTTTACATGTTGATAATTTTTGTAACAAAAGCCGGGAGAGAAGCATGCACAGCCTAGGAGTTGGACGATGGGTAATGATTATGTAGTAAATTTGACTTTATGACTGCTTTCATGTGTCACTATTGGGCATAAGATGCCATCAGCCGTATCAATATCTGCATCAAGGCCATGATAGATAGCACTCGACTATTCCCCGAGCCTCGTGCAATGCCATGGTCAACGGATGTAGAGTTCCGAATCATCTATTTGTTAAACCGCACCCATATCAACCAATACCTAAACACCGTGTCGAAGCCATGCATGTTCCAAACAAGGCGAGAATTACTTTGAAACCGCCCAGCGCAGGCCCTCATCTTTTAATGTCTCCTGTCGTCTATAACGTGGCTGCCGTTTCAACAACTCCCGCCGCCTTGAAGGCCTTCTTATTTGTCCATCGGATGTCGACATTGTGCACCCACTCCATGTATCGCGACCAACCTAGAAAGAATTTGGTTAGTGATCTTGTTCATCGTCGTTGTAGAAGTCATCGGGGACTTACTCCAGTATGCAAACTTCCGACCAAAGTACTTGCCCATCCAAGGGACGACCAGCATGGTCAAGATGAGCTGCAGCTGCTCAAGACTGCGCTCCCACTCTGCTTGAGCATCCGAGTCGGATGTGTCAGAGTAGATGTCGCTCGTGGATATAGAGGGGAGAGAGTCGAGATCATCCTTGTCCTCCATGATGGACGCATCATGGAGGTCGACGAGGGATTCGGTGGAGGGCATGTTGGCGGTTGTGGTCTGGGATGAGGGAGAGATCGTATCGAGTATATCCGAAGGTCGACGCAAGCGAGGATTGCGGTCGAAGGAATGAAGATGTTGAGACCGTCTCGAGGTGAGCTACGATGGTTGAGTGTGGGCGGGCTTTCGGATCACGGGTTGCTTCGGACTATGGTAGCTTGCTAGCTCCTTGGTCATGAGCCAAACAAAGCTACAGGGAAGCAACTTTGCAGGGGTGCCGTTTCAAACAAAGCTGGTACGAGTCCCGAAATGCTCGAAACACGACGAAACGAGAAGCAACAAGGTATTGCGCAAAGAGATGCCCGTGTCAAAGCCGAGGAGTCGTCAACGGCCGGAGTCGCATCGGGGCCGGAGCTAGCTGGAGGAGCTGCCAGTAGTACCTCAACCAAGTGATTGGCTCCGAGGTCCGGCATCACGTGATACAGCGCGTGACACTATCGCAGGCCGGCGTGCTTGCGCCTCGATGGAGATAGGTACCCAAGGTATCTCTGGCTCACCCGGCCCGCCCATGACGTTCGACTCACTTCCCTTTGCACTCATAAACCCGCAACAAGCTTCACCCAAGACGCTCTGAGCGACGGCAGCGACGGCGCGCAACAAGTCAGCGATCAGACGACACTCGTGACAGTCGCTCAAATCCACAGTCCCAACCAGGCCAGAAAGGAACAAGACCGGCTGCGACAACCACCACAAGCGCAACCGCAACCACAACCACATCCAAAAATCCGGAACAACTGCCGCCAGCCGCAGAAACAGCACAGCAGCGCGCAGCAGCCTCACGCAATCATGGATGGCGAGGTGGTGAGTTACAACGCCCATATCCTTCCAGTTGCGTCCATGCAAGCCCAAGCACCCGAGTCAAAGCCCCGAGGGCTGGCCTCTCTACCCCTCCAAAAAAAATCCCAGCGCCCTATCAGCTTTACCCCACCGTCACTGCGCTCTGCGTTTTTGCTGCACTGCACACACCAAGTGCGAAAGTACCTCCGTACTGTTCTGCACCAATTTCTGGGGGGAGAGCCGACGGGTTGACATTGACATTTATGACTTGATTCCACTGAGTCACATTTTCAAAACCGCCACTCTCCACCAACCTCTGTCTTCCACCACGACACAACCAGACCTCACCACATCCACTCTCCACCTCCACCGCGATCTACACTAACGTGAATTCTTCTTCTCTTGCTTTACAGGCTCTTCCCGAACGCAAATCCCGCAAATCAGTCGCCTTTACCGACGAGCAAGTCGTTGTCGACGCTGACGGCTCCGTGACCATGGTCAACGCTACCGACGAAACGAAGGACACGGCCCAGTCCCACACGCCTCGTACGCCGCCGCTCTCTGCCGCCCTTGAATCCTTTACTGATTCCCAACCCCCAGCCGCCGAGGAGCTCCCCCCGGCCGAGGACGGTGGCCTCGACCTCTCCCTGCTCAAGAAGAAGAAGAAGAAGAAGGTCAAGGCCGAGGCCGAGGCCGAGGACGACGCCGCCCCCGCCGCCGAGGATGATGCCGCCCCTGCTGAGGATGGCGGTCTCGACCTGACCCTCAAGAAGAAGAAGAAGAAGAAGAGCTCCAAGGTCGAGAAGGACAAGTTCACCGAGCAGCTCGAGGCTCTCGAGAAGGAGGATGACGAGCCTGCTGCTGAGGAGGTCGAGGAGGGTGACATGAACGAGGGCACCGGCATCTGGGCCCACGACGAGACCAAGTCGATCGGCTACAGCATGCTGCTCCAGCGCTTCTTCAGCCAGCTCGCCCAGAAGAACCCCGACCACGCCCTCAGCGGCACCAAGAGCTACAAGATCCCCCCTCCCCAGTGCATGCGCGAAGGCAACCGAAAAACCGTCTTTGCCAACATTGCCGACATCTGCAAGCGCATGAAGCGAACCGAGGAGCACGTCACCGCCTACCTGTTTGCCGAGTTGGGTACCAGCGGTTCCGTCGACGGTAGCCGAAGACTGGTCATCAAGGGTCGTTTCCAGCAGAAGCAGATTGAGAACGTTGTCCGAAAATACATCAGTAAGTCTGAGCCGTCTAACTTTTATTATGCCCCATTGCTCACATGCCTTGTAGTCGAATACGTCACCTGCAAGACCTGCAAGTCCCCCGACACAGAGCTCAACAAGGGAGAGAACCGTCTGTACTTCATCACCTGCAACAACTGCGGTTCCCGACGAAGTGTCACCGCCATCAAGACTGGTTTCTCCGCCCAGGTCGGCAAGCGAAGAAAGATGCAGGGTTAAGCAGCCCCGCGTTTTCTTCTTCGTTTACCCTTCCTTTCTGCCCCACCCGCGTGCTCGACAGGCTGTCCTCTGCCGAGGGCGGCTACGTGCGAATCTTGGCGGTGCTATACCGCGGCTGCGTAACCTGGAGCCCATCTCTGTCTATTCCCCCGGCCGAGCTGGCTCCAGTTTGCAGCTGAATGAGGATGAGTATGAATTTCGGGTTTTTGGATCGGGCATCGCCTGCAGAGCTGCCTCCCTCCCTCCCCGCATGATATGGTCTTGGCTGGGGGTTCAAAAAGGAGTGATGTCGGACCCGATACAGGATGGAATCGGGTGCCGGGGTTATGATGTGGCGTATGGGTTATGTACATAATGCCGAAATGATCAAGATTGCATCAAGTGCTGTCACCGAATATTGTTACTGCTCAAGTCCCAATGTGAACTACAAATTCAGTCCTGGTGTCCAACAATCACTAAACCAGAGGAAGATAAAAATAGTTGAACCGCATGCCAACAACCAGCATGCTCAGCGTGAATCTCTTTTTTATTATCAACACAGCGAGAGAGAAAAAACCGCTTTCCTTTCTCACCCCAAGGAGTCGAGTAAAGCCAGTAAACCCCTACCCCCCCCCAAATTCCCAAAATCAAATAGAAAAACAATGGATGCTACCATTCAACCTCTCCCTTTCCCGCAAGACTTTACTTTAACATGAAAGAAGAAAAAGGAGTCCAAGTTAACAAGACATATGCCTTCCCCCCTCCCTGAACGCAGAAAGACCATACCACTTTGTTTCTCCCCGCCAATCCAAAATGCCCCCTTTTTTCTTTCTTCCGCATACGTGTGCGCGTGTGTGTTTGCTTGTAGCTTGTGTTCAAGGTTCAGGAGGAGTAGGTCCGAAAGTGATATGAGTGTACGCCTGTTGTGCTGATGTCGTGGGCAGCCCCGCCTCGGGTTCGTGGGCGCCGTTGGTTTATAGTACACGCCGTGAATAGTTGTAGAAAATGAGACAAGGGAATGAAATGCCACCTCGCTGAGGTCGAGTCTAGGCAAAGATGGACGTTCCTCCAGTCAGTCCGTTGGGCTTGCCAGCGTTCTCAAAGAGAGACCCAGCCTTGGAGTCACCCTCGAGAATAAGGGGAGCGGCTGCGCTCTTGGTTGCGTCGTCCATGTTACTGTCGACTTCAGCCCGGGCAGCCTCAAGGGTGGTGCGAGCCCATTCGTTAAGCCGGTTCTTCTCGATGTACTGATGAAGGAGCTTATCCTCATGCTTCATAGCTTCAATCAGCTTCGCCCGGAACGAAGTATCAAAGTCACGGAACCGGCGGTCCAGGTTCTCGGTGAAGGAACCCAGGGCCTCCTGGGGTGACAGAGACCGGAAGGGCTCTCGCGCATCCTCTGTTTACATGTTAGTACAATTCTACAGCCATAATCAAGGCGTTCAACTTACGGAAATTGATGCAGTCCACAAACATGGCATACAGCTCGGTATCTGCTAGCCTCTCCACCACTTCGCGGTCATCCTTTAGCTGGGTATCATTGATCTTGGCCCAGTCATCACGGATAAACAGCCGCCTCCAGATGAGCCTCTTGGCCTCCTTGACCTCGTCACGGTGGCAGCTGCTCTCAGCCACCTTGAGGGCCAGCCAGAACGGATGAGCAGTCTCCTCTCGCGACTCGGGTCTGAGTGAGACCAGGGTGAGCAAGTCGATGAGGGTCATGGCATCCAGAGCCTCGTGCTTGAGGAGGCGCTTGATGCCGTCCTCAAAGATCTGATGCTGTGCCTTTTGACGGCGAGGAATGTTCATGCTATGAACCTCCATCGCAAAGTTGAGGGCAGCAGCATCATCCACGGCATCGTACGTGCTGGGGAGAATCTGGTTGTAGAGTTGATCTTGAATCTTGATAGCGATCAACTCCCTGTCAACCTTCTTGAGCTTCTCGTCAACACGCGCCTCATCAGAGTTGACCTTGAAGGTGTTGTTGCTGAGATCCTTCTGTTCCATTTCGGCCAGAAGAGCCAGCTTTCCAAGACTCAACTCGATCTTCTTGTTCCACACTTGTTGCTCCTTGGTGAGAGCCAGGTCCACAAGAGTATCGGCGCCGTGACCAACATCGTTCTCCTGGGTCACGTCATTGATCCATGAGATTCGTGCCAGCTCTGGCTTGCTGCGGAGGAACTGTGTCTTGAAGCCCAGTTTATCCAAGTCGAACTCCAGAACGGACTCAACACCATGTTTCTGAAGAAGGAATTCGTACGCTGGGAAGGCAAAAGCCTGACCATAGTTGGAAAAGCTACTCTCCAACTTGGCTTTCTTGGTCTCCCTAAGCCGCTTAAGGTTTTGCGCTTCCAACAAAGAAATTCCAGGTTCAGCGAGTCGAACTTCGAGTTCTTGAATGTGATCCAGCAAGATGACCGACAATGCGCGAAGGCATTCGTGCTTCTCTGCGATAGTCGCACCCTCTTCCCACTTTCCTGATCGCGCCAAGGCAAGGGGCTTTTCGAATCGGTCTGTCTGATAGACCTTGACAAAGTGCTGGGACATGGTCTTTTGATCGGGAGTTGTCGAAGCCCAACGGGCATATTCCAAAACAGAGGTGAGCATTCCATCGGTGACGGTAGGGAGCTCCTCAAAGATCTTGGCGATGATCTTTGGGTCTGGTTGGTTTGATCCCTTGGCAGACTCGTCTGCACCCAGGTGCTTCATAACCCATTGGTCCGAGAGATCAACGAGGCGCTTGAGGTTGTTTGCGACATAGTGGCAGCCAGTCCAAGGCTCAGGAAGATCCTCGTAACCGTCGCGTAGGATACCCATGCGTAGTTCTTCGAATCCTAGTCCGTAGAAACTGAGATTGTTCTTTCGGAAATCGAGAGCAGCGACGTGCGTGCAGGTGTTGACCTGGATGGCTTCGTAAATCATAACGTTGACCTTGGCATCGTCGAGCAGGTGATCCTTGTATAGGGTTTTGATCACCTCGTACGCCCAAGCAACAAAGAGTTCGAGACGGAAGACATCGTTGATGAACCAGTGACGGACTCGGTCAACCTCGCCAATCTTAGCAACGGGGTTGTGCTTCTGGTCCTGGTGAATGAACTCGACGATCGAGCCGATGAGACTCTTCTTGTCCTGGGGGGGACGAGCTGCAGTGAAAGCTTCGTGACGCTTCCAGAGCAGAATAGCTACATGCATCTTCTCAGCATTGTAGAGCAGGTTCCATCGTGTCTTACGGTCAAGGTCTGCTCCAAAGATTCTGAGCTGAGACATCAACCTCTCGAGCGCATTCGATCTGGCACGTAGGTTGTCCTCCAGGGAAGCTGGTAGGGTTGAAATAAATGGCGTGCTTGAGCTCAAGATCTCGTGGCTGATCTCAAGAGCAGCTTGGGCAACCTCCTCGTTGGAGAACTTGATTTCTTGTCGGCCGTCGAAGATCAGAGGGTTGTCTTGCTTCACGCCAAAGAAGACTGCCTGCTCAAGCTTGCTCTTTGCAGACACCTTTGGTGGCTGGTCACTAGCAAACTTGTCCACGTCCGTCGTCACAATTCGAACCACACCAGCACCCCGAACCATCAGAACCACTGCCGGGTTCTTCGTCTTGGGGCGATGTAGTCGGTTGTCGTCGTGGCTCGACACCGCAGCCATCTCCTCAAACCCAGAACCAATGATTTCGTGTACATCGTCCTCACGGAAGTCCACAACGTCTTCGAAGGATGCGGGGAGCACGTGGCTGTCGGATTGAAGCTGGGAGTCAGGGGATTGCGGTGGGATAGCGATTGATGCAATGACGGTTGCGCGGTCAAAGACAACGAAGGCGACCAGCGCCGGGCGAGGGAGATATAGACGGGGTCGCGTCGCAGGTGTAATGTCGGAGAATGATATCGGGGAAGTGTAGGAGGTGATAGGACGGACCATGCCGATTTGGCAATCTCTAGGGGTCAGAATAGCTTCAACGAGGGCATAGCGGGCTGTGCTTCGCTGGGTTAGGCTGACGAGGATCAGAAGATGTTGCACCGAAGTGTCGTCAGTTGCCAAGGCCTCGCTCAATCTGCTCAAGTCATGGTACTTGGCCTCCAGACCCTTAGGGACGTAGGTGCAGTCAATCGCCTCAAAAGACTCTTCAGGGAACTCTCGAGAGGCGGGGTCGGCTTCGTGGAGCGCATCGATAATGCTCTCGCGTACATCTGCCTCCCCAATGATTTCGTTGTGTCCTCCTCGGTGGACTCTCCAGGCGTGAAGACGTCCCTTTCCGGTCAGCGCCACAATATTCCTCTCGCCCATGCGCGCAGATCGGTCGGCGCGGACTGCCGCAATGTCTCCCTTAAGTGACAGGTGCGAAAAGGCATGTCGGATGCTGCCAAAAATTCCGCTCGACGTGGGCGAAAGACTGCTGCGCAAGAACTGGACCGAGATGGATGGTCGTCCATAGCTGTCGCGAACGTTCATGTACGCGAGGCGTCCAGAATTAAAGGTAAGGATGAAGCCAGCGGATTCGGCGTTGGTAATAGCGACGACCGTTTCTCCGGATTGCATTCCCGAAATCGTGTACTCGACACCAGAACGATCCTTCTTGATGAAAGCAAAGGTGGCTGCGCTCGAGATGGATTCCCAATAGACGACCTTGCCGCTCCCGGCCATGACCACGACCAGTCCGGGTTCCGTCGACGCGGCGGAGGGTGACACCAGGCATCCTACAGGAAGGGGATCGTTCGGTCTAGATGCTGAAGGTAGTTGAAATGTAAAGGTTTCGGGGGATTGCGACGTCGAAGTGTAGGGCCAAACGAGGGCGTGGGCAGGGTAAAGGCTGAGGGCATATCCAGAGGAAAAGATGTCGGCGGTTTGGTTTCCTATGACGACGAGAGTGAGCAGATACTTGGGCAAGGTGCTGGCGATGCAAAAACCTACCTGACCAGTCACCGCGCGTTTTATCGGGGAGAGCTGGAAGCTTGCTGACTATATATGCATTTGTACTTGTCTATACGGGATGATCAGCTTGGGGCGTCAAGAGAACAATAGTCTGGTCCTTACCAAAACAAGACTGCCATCGCCTTTGTTGGCAGCACGGTCGCCATGCTTAGCCTTTTTGGCACGAACATTCAATTCCTTGCGCAGGACGGGGCTGAGGCTTTCGGCGGGTTCGATGTTGTTGTTTTTCGTAGGCAGAGTCGCGACCTTGTCGGTCTTGACCTCGATCATCTCCTGCTGCTGCTGCGGGACGTCAGGATTGACAAAAGTCTGCTCCGTCAGCGGGATCCGCGGCCGCTTCGCCTTTGGCTGCTGTGCGAGATTCTCAGAGCTCAAGGGGCGCTGGCGGCGGCGTGAACGAGTCGCCGTCGCCGGGCCACCTTCGGCGACAGACGGGGAAAACATTTTGGGCGGATCGCGAACAGGGTCGATGAGAAGGTATCGATGTCGTGAAATGAGGATGATGTCGCGGTTGAGTGCGGCGCGGGACGTGTCGAGGAAGATGGCGATGGAATCAGCCTCGTGATCATAGAGGCATTTCGCCGCGTGAGGATGACCGTGACAAGGACCGTGATCGTTGTGAGCGGTGACTTTGAATGATGGATGGGGAGCTAAAAAGTCGATGGAAAACTGGGATGAGCCTGAGAAGGCACTGCAGTGACGAAGCGTGCACCAGGAGCCAATCGAATAGCAACCCTGGAGGGCGGTCGCCTAGCTACAGTGAGGTCTGGCGCGCTCTGATTGGCCAGCAGCGGTCTTGGGTGCCTCCTGGGGAGGTGCTAGAGATGCTGCGCTGAGCTGGCAATGCCTGGAAGCCCCTTGAAAGCTCCCGTTGCTCAGTCGCGCACGTACCAACCAGAGCCCGGTATCTTTCAGCCTCTGCCCCACCCCAGATCGCGTGGTGAAGAGCCTCTGTGCGGAGGTACCTCTGAGCTTGCGGTACCTTGCCTTAGTCGGAGCTGAGGCTGGGTAAGGCTTCTGGTTGACAGATCCCTGCGTACTTTCGGCTCATCGATACCTCAAGTCAGCAACCGACAAGCCGTCAGCGATTGATTCATCGAGTGTATTCACTTGAGATCGAGGCAACTCTTGTTACCTAGGCATTAGCTTGGAGTTTTTCTTTCTTTTTAGGCTTGTACTGTAATGTCTAGGGCAGCCTGAATTACCTCTTCCTGTGACTGTCCCTTAGACCCTCCTCGGATTAATTGTCCGACCTTGGCCTAGACACAATCTATGATGTATTCCGCCGCATTCAAGATCTGATAACCTCGGGCCTATAATTCACGATATCAGCCAGTTACAACGCTCGGGACTTCATTCGCCTCACAACTTCAAGTCGACAACACCCCTTAACGTCCAATCTCCTCCTAGACATCACCAATTCAATTGACTACCTAACTGTCCTCTTCCTGATTTCCCAATCCGGATCTAACCGATCACGTTTTCGGAGGGGGTTCCGGGACCCCCAAGCCATGTCTACCTTGGCCAGGCAAACCGCAGATCAAATAACTCATCCCTAACAAAACCGGCCTTGAAACATGAGGCGCTTTTCGACCGCCGTCGTCATCACTGATCCACTGGTCAAGTATCAGACTCGCGTGGCGGCTGGTCTCTACGCCCCGGACCCGGCTCAGCATCGTCTCGCCTGGCACTTACAAAAGATCTACCACCGCATCAAGGACTACTCACCCCAGGCTGAGTATCGTCAGAGGCTACGAGAGGTGGCTCGTCTCACTGAGCCGAAAAATGACCAAGATGAAGACGACGGCAACATTCTCGCTCTCCGGAATCACTCAATATGGCGCAACCCGCTCTTCAAGCATCTCCTAACAACACCAGAGGGGAGAGAGAGTCTGGCATTGACTCGGGTTCTCACCAACCATGAGACTGCTATTGAGATTGACTCTCCCAAGGGATTGTTTCTGTCCGGCGAAGTAGGCACTGGAAAGTCGATGCTTCTCGACTTGCTTGCCGATGGCCTCCCCACGGAGCGAAAGCGGAGATGGCACTTCAACACATTTATGCTCTACATCATTTCACAACTCGAACACCATCGGAAATCCCATTTCGGAAATTCATATAGCGAGAGCGATTATTCCATCTTGTGGGTGGCCAAGAAACTCGTCGACGAATCTCCCATCCTGTTCCTCGACGAGTTCCAACTCCCAGATAGGGCTGCCAGCAAGATCCTCAACCACCTGTTTATTGCATTCTTCCAGCTCGGCGGTGTCCTTATCGCATCTTCAAACCGAATGCCGGAAGAGCTTCAGAACGCTACTGGTGTTGACTACACGCCTGCCCCGTCCAAGGGCCTTATTCGCAAGTTCTTTGGTACTTCGATGCGGGCCCGAGGCGAGCTGTACGGGTCAACCAGCGACTTTGCCAATTTCCTTGAGGTGTTGAAGGCCAGGTGCGATTTCTGGCAGATGGAGGGGGGTCGAGATTGGCGGAGAAGAGAAGAGACCGAAGCGCCTGTGACGTTGGCCGGAGATGCGATTGAGGGCGAACCAGCAACAGTGGAGGAGGTCGTTCAAGACAAACCTGACCAAGCCCTTAAGAAACCGGTCAACTACTACCTGTCGACTGACGAAGATGGCTCTTGGCAACAGCGGATACAAGCAGCACTTACATGGTCTGGACCTGAGCCACTACCCTGGGAGCCATCGAGCGTGGTCGTGTACGGCAGAGAGATCAAGACTCCTCAGCATTACAACGGATATGTATACTGGGATTTCGAGAGGCTCGCCGAGTCTTTTGGGCCTGCCGACTACATCACAATGGCTTCTACATACCACACCTTCATCATCGACAACGTTCCGATCTTGACACACGAGAAAAAGAACGAAGCCAGGCGGTTCATCACACTCTTAGATGCCTTGTACGAGGCCCGATGCAAGCTCATCATCAGGGCTCGGAACCCACCAGACACTCTATTCTTTCCCAAGAAGAAGAGCTCGGCCTCTAGCAAAACTAGGAACTCTGATGAACCTGATGATCTATACTCTGAGACTATTGCAGAAGTCTACCAGGATCAGATGTCTCCCTTTCGACCCAACGTCGCTTACTACGACACCAAGTCGAGCACATCATCCTACGACCCAGACCAAGACTCGGACTTTGGTCTACAGAAGAAGCCAGTCAACTTTAGCAACACCAGTGCCTTTACTGGAGAAGACGAACGCTTCGCATATAAACGAGCCATCTCTCGCCTCTGGGAGTTGTGCAGCGCACAGTGGCACGCCAGGACGGGAGAATGGTGGCAGCCTCTCCCCGTCGACGCTCGACACTGGGAGGGCGGTCCTGTCTCTCAGCGCATTGAGCACCAGATTGGTGCCAGCAGGCTCAGTATGGGCGAGGGAATGGGGGAGAGCTTGGAGGTTGACGAGATGGCTGGTTTATCGAAATGGAGCGTTGAGCAGTTAAAGACGGAGAACGACAAGAGCCCGTAGAACGACTCATCGTCTCTTAATCTAAGGATGCATATAGGAGAAGCAAGTTGGATACATATAACATGACATATATAATGCAGGCCATGCAAGAAAAGCAACAGAGATGTATAAAGAGTTCTCAAAGTAACATACTGCCCACACATGCATGATGATCTCTAGGTAGTCTATGACCGGATATCCCACCATGGTATACTCCAAACGCCATGCCCCCCCATTGTATTTGTGGTCTACTCATACACCGTCTCAACAGTCGACTCAAAGACTCGTCACGCCGGGCGTCCAGCCTTCTCCTATCCTCTTCATGTCCTCTGCAAACTTGCGACTCGTGATCTTTCTCCCCCCTCGTCCACCTAGAGGCGCGTGCTCGTCTGGATCGTAGAAGGGGTTCTGTAACAGACGCACGTAGGCGCTCTGCATGGCGCGGAAGACGGGCTTGAGCTCAGCGTCGCGTAGACCAGCCGCCGCCGCACCCCGTGAAGCAGCGGCTACAGGTGCGCTCCCATCGACGCGGCGGCCGCGCATGTCGACGACGCACACCATGCGGACGCCCGTGTTGGTCTCGAAGCCGTAGGCGGCGAGGCGGTCGTCGACGGCGTGCAGCAGGCCAAAATCGCCCGAGAGGCCGACGCCCGAGACGGCGTTGTTGCGGGCGCGTAGGTCAAAGACGTCGATAGTGGACGAGAGGAGGAGGGAGAACTGGAGCGGGGTTCGGATCGGGGTGAAGTTGTTTGTGGCCGGGTCGTGCGAGGGGAAGATGGAGATGTGGAGGGGGTTATTCTGGGAGAACGAAGTCAGTTGACAGTGCTTATTTGCTTCTTAGGGAGTCTCTCACATTGCGGCCGATAACGCCGAGGCAGGCGATTGAAGGTATCGCGGTAGACATGGTTGCGGGGTGCAAAGTCGGAGGTCGGATGTTGAAGCTTGAGAGTTGGAGCTTGCTTGGTGTGAAGCTGGCCAGCTTTAGTTGGCGATGTCCATCCAACCTCATGGCTCGTCTATGCGGTAACCCCACTTACACATGCTCGGCCACCGATGGACGCAAATAAATTCAACCGTTTGCGAGATGCTTATTATTTGCGTATGTAGGTATTTACTCGGTATCTGAATTTCAAGGTCTGAAGTCGGAAATGTCTCTGTTTAGCTCCCTTAAAGGCTGAAACCGAACATTCAGGCGGGACCCTCATTCATCACTACCCGTAACCATGACCATGACCGATTGGGAGGATAATCTGATCCATAAAGATGCTATAAAAGTGCTTCCAATGATCCCGCCAGTCGCGTATTTTGCACGCATCCTTTCCCTCGTACACCCAGAAACCAAACCCCAAAATCATGACATAGCCTCCCGTTGTTCGGGCCCGGTCCCAATACCTCATGAAAACGCTCCAGACTCATACACGATCCCCAGACGTTTTGCTTTATACGTCCTTTTTACTCTGAATATTCGTCATCTTCCATGATGCCAGCAGTGTCCTCTAATCCCCTTAGAACCTCTTCTACTTCTGAAGGGTCTGTAATCGCCCATACGCCCCCTCCCTTTACTAGATCTTTACCGCGCATGCCCACCTCCTTTCCGACGAGGTTGCGCCCGACCTTGCCAGGTCCCACGCCTACCCAGCGTCGAATCCGTCCCTCTTGGTCGAGGTACCTGATGCTCTCCCACCAACGCACCGTGTCGAGGCAGCCTCGGGCTAGCAGGTCCTTGAGGTCGGCCTTGCAGCATACGGGCCGCGCAGACACATTGCTCACTATCGGTAGCTGGCCAGGGAAGGTCACCATGTCCTCATTCTCACGACCCTTGACCCGGCTACCCTCGTTGAGCAGGTTTCGCATCACGGTTACGGCCGGCTTCATGATCGGGCTGTGGAAGGGACTGTCGGCCTTGAGGCGGACAGCGCGGGGATCGTAACCCAAGAACTGGCGGAGGTGGGCGATCAAGGTCTTGATGCGCTCGATGTTGCCGCTCAAGACGATCTGGTTCTTGCTGTTGATGTTTGCAATCAGCACCTGCTCGATGGGCGGCACATCGTCCATGTCCTCGGCTGAGACGCCAACAAACTGGCGAATAGCCTTGATGAGGTTTTCCATGTGCTCTGGGTGCGAAATAACCGCCACCATGCCGTACTCGCCGCCGTACTGCTCGATGGCCTGACGCGTCGCCTCCGACATAGCCTCGGCCCGCTTGCGCACCAGGTGCAGGCTGTCCTGGAAGGAAATGTACCCGCCGGCAACGACAGCGGCGAATTCACCGAGGGAGTGGCCCAGTGTGAAATCGAAGTGGTCCGTGACCTTGAAGCCGAACTCGCGCTCGAGGATGCGGAGGATGAATATTGAGGTGGCCATGATGGCGGGCTGGGCGTTGGGGGTCTCGGTGAGGAGCTTGGAGGGTCCATACTGGATGATGTCGGAGAGCTTGTAGCCCATGTACTCGTCGATCTCATCGCGGAGCTGCGAGGCCGTCGAGGGGAAGGCCTCGAGCCATGGCGTTAGCATGCCCACCCGCTGGACGCCCTGGCCTGGGAAGAAGAGGGCGGTCCTGGTGCCGCCTCGATGTGTAGACCTCCATCTCCGTGGTTGCGGCTGTCGCAGAAGCGGCTGTGATAGTAGCGACGGCCTCGTGCCTGTGAGAGGGCGACGGCACCGCATCGAAGTCGTCGCGAGCCGTTCCATGGCCGTCTAACGGCGTTGGGGACGGCGGGTTAGAGGTCAAGACGCACGGGTTGACGCTCTCATTCTGGGGAAGCCCGCCGTCGTGATCCAATTCCCAGAGCGGCCGAGGGAATGGGAAAAGAAAGGAAAGGGGAGAAAAGAAAAGGCAAGTCACGAGAGAGCCCGCTCAACAAAAGGGATTGGAAACCGAAACCCTGGGTCTGGGGTTCCGGGACCTTCCAGTTTGCGTGACGTCGGGGTCACTTACAAGTTGCACTCGCGCGCCACTAACAGCAACAGACAGAAGGAGCACTCTCGGCATTGGGGGTGAAAGAGCAGGGGGGGGGACCGAGGGGTGCTCCTCTCTCTCTTTCGGATCCTCTCTTCAAACCCCCAAAATCAAAATGGAACCTCGTTGACCTCACTCATGGAATTCATCGGAATCGGGGGCCCGGTCCCTTTTGTCCAGCGCATGTTCTGCAACGCACAGCGTCCAATAGCAGAGCCAGCGCAAGCCGCAAGCCGTTGACGCACCTCGAGGCAGTTTCCCCCCGGCCGCTGGAGACGCCAGCAGCAGCGAGCCGTCGGATGTCTTGCCCCACACTTAGAGCCGATGCCCCGACCTCGTGCGGCTTCGGATCTCCGTCGCTCCTTGGCGCCTCCTCCGAGATCCATTTCCACGGCGCGCCATGGGCCAACGGCTGTTTAACATTATGTGAACGAATCTACCATGGCTGCTTTTTGCTTTGCTGGCATTGGGTCACTCCTTTTCTTCCGTCTTCCTCGGAGACTAGTCCGTTCTGTTCATGCAGCATGGGGGCATTCTGCTTTGCTTTTCTTTTTGTCTCGTGCTCATGACACCCTCTCTAGGTGCCGCCATTGGCCCGCATCCGCAGCCGCATCCGCATGTTTCTACCGGCGGCGCTCTCCTCAACATCATGAGCCCATCCCATGCCATGTCATGCTCCACGACGCCGATGCTCCTCCGTCCCGTCTGCTGCCGCCTGCAGCACCGCCGCCTAGCACCGGATCTCCACTCCTCCTTTGCTCACTGTCAAGTACTTGACCCCCTTGTACGGTTTGACGCTCTCTCCCAGTCCCCTACTCTTGCGTGTGTCTAGAAGGATGCTCTCAACCTTCAATCCGCTCGCCAACCAACCCTTGACAGAAAAGCTCGCTGATGCCGATGTTGGCATCAGGATCTTGTTCTGCGCAATCTTCTTGACGTCCCTATCATCGCTGGTACCCTCTTTCTCCTTCGCCGTCTTAGCCACCGGCACGCTCTGGTAAGGTCCGTCAAACGTGTAGTCGGTCCCAAAACCAAAACCGTTGGGGTCGAATCCGTCCTCATCCTCGCCTGTGATCGGCCCCACGACGGTACACCGGAGCCCGAAGTAGCACGTCCCTCCCGAGAGCTCCTTTGCCGGAATGTGCCACTCCAGGAACTTCTCCCCCGGGTTGAAGCTAGCGTCGCCCTTGCTAGGTCGGATTTCCGACAAGTTCCTAACGTCTGTCGGTAGTGGGATCGTGACGGTGAGATCGTCAATCAGCGGCGCTCCTGGTGATCCTGGATGTGGTCCTCCCAGTCGGCCACCACTTCCGCCTCTTCCAAATTGACCTGATGAGGACGGAGAAGGTGCGCCGAGAATCTTGTTGACTTGTAACCGAACCTCGAAATCGGATCCTGTAGCCCCGAGCCCAGTCTTGACCTCCATATTGACTGGCAGTTTGAGGTTATTAGAGCTCATGCTTCCACTCTTCCCACTAGTAAAGGGGAGCAAGTCCACCTCGTAGCCCGCCAGGATAAATCTTCCGTCAGGTGGGATAAAGCTCAGCTCTCCTGGCCTTTCCTTCCATCGGTTTAGCCGTACGCAAGGGTGAAAGACTGGCAATTCCATGATGCCTCCGAGATTGTGCTTTCCAGACGGGCTCGTCAGAGTCAGGGTGATATCCGGGACGCCTGACACCTTTGATGTAAAGGCAATGGTACCGTTGGCAAAGGCGGCAAGTGGTCTTCCTGAGGGCGCGAGCGTAACTGACAGAGTCTCAACGACATCGGCATACATCTCGTTGGACGTGTGTCGCACGTTCGCTCGTCTCCATGGAAAGGCGGGTGTGTTCGAAGGGATCACAGATGGCGAGCTCGAGTTTGAGAAGTTAGCGCTCAGGGGCGCTTTCCTAGTAGCTTGTCAGAGTTGGGTTCTCTTTGATGTAGATTTGGCACACGAACCCAGGGAGATTGATGCTTCCTAGTAGTTTACCAACCCATCCCTCCTGTTCCACAACTTCTCGCAGAGCATTGGGCTCTGTCGTGCTGATAGTGCCAGAGTCACACATCTCAGTTAATATCTGAGCGACTATGTCATAGTTATTCTCAATCTTGACGGCCAGGAGCGGCGCGCCAAGGAAGTCCTCGAAGGCATCGATTACGCGGTGTAGGAACTCGAAGACGAGGAGCGGCTCGATCTCGGTCGACGAAGTGACGAGAAACAACAGGTTCGCATGTGTCAGACTGAATACGAGGGTCGGAGGACTTGTGTTGGCTAGGTAGATGAGATTCGGCCGCGGTGAGGGATGTTCTAGGTAGAGGGGTAGAAGATGGGTTGCCGAGAGCGGCCTCCCTGCGTAGGTATGAGATAGGATAGGATTACTGACAGAGTTAGCTACGAGGATAAAAGCGAGGTTGCAGAAGACATACCGGTTGTCATCGTAAATGTGCAGCGCCTCAATAACGCCGTTCATGGTGTCGACCAACACCTCCCTCAGGCGTTGGCTGGCACGATAAGCATGAGCTAGAGCTACTGATGTGTGTTTGCGCCAGCGCGGGACGGACAATGACGAAACTGCCCGGTTGGGACCCTGGCCCTTGATTACTCAGCCATCGAAAGGTCAAATCGTCCAATCAACGTTGTTCATCACGCGACTCTCAAAAGTTGAAGCTTGTGATAACTTCCATCGCCAAAGCCAACTCCCCTTCGATTTCAACAACAAACCTTCAAAATGGCAGGGGACGACAAGATTCCGACTGTCCAGGCTCTGGAGAGGCCAGAGAAGCTCGAGGACATCCTGCGCCAGGACCGAGGCGACGACTGCCTGCCCTGCAAAGTCATTGGTCAGTTCTTCGCCATCGGCCCTCACGCCCCGACTCCTCAGCGGCCGGGACACTGGACTAACACCGTGGTAGGCAGCGGAGCGTTCTTTGGCCTCGCTGCCTACAGCTACTTCTCGGGCATGTCGCAGCTCGAGAGGCAAAAGGCCCTGATCCTCCAGAGCAAGTCCCCCTTTGGCATGAGGAGCCGGAAACTCGGCATCACCACCATCTCGCTCGGTCTCGTGTGGATGGGGCTGTGGAGGGCGCTCAAGTGATGTTGCAACGATCTCGAAACGACACGAAACGAACTCTACTCCGTCTGAATTAGCATGTATATTATGTCTGGCATCTCTGCGAGCAGCTCTTGCAGCAGCGTTCTCTCGAGCTCATGGGCCATTAGTGACCAGAAACTGGTGCTGGCTGAGATTTTCAATTATCAAAAGCATTTTCTGGTTGCATAGAAGGCGTTCAGAGGTGTGGGCTTAAACGGCATGAGGAGGTATCTCATTTCATGTATCATGAGCCATGAAGCTACCAATCCTTGACCATCTGATCTTGAGAAAACACCGCCTTACCAAGGCAAACACTAGTTTTAGCTCTTATATGAATGTTCTAGTGAAAGCCTCTTGATGATCGGAGGTTGTAAAGCCTCTCCGTGATTTTAGTACTGGTGAGATGAGACGTTAGGGATGGATGAGGCTGTCATGGATGCCGATCATAGGCAGACTGTAGCAACGTACATAAGGATCTTGATAACCAAAAAAATTCTGGTTCATTATCCAAGTTATAATTCTATATTGGTAATTATTTATCAATTTTCTTGGGGAATATTCACTATTATTCGTTGCTTAAGTTGCTGGCTCTCACATGAAGCTCTTGTTCCAAGCCGTTTAGCAAAGACTAAAATCTCAACCCGGAGGACCCACCTTGAATCCTTAACAAACTCATCAACCACCGACGACACGACAACAACAAGTAAAACTGACGCGGGACTACACCAGGAAACAATCGTCCTGTGTCTTCAAGATTTGGATACTGAGAGCGTATCTACCGTCACCTACTGGCTAAGCGGCCAGAGCAGCTGAACCTCATCTCAAAATGCCCATCACAATCCTCAAGCCTCAGCCCCCCGCGCCTCAAAGGCCACAGGCAGCGGCCAATTCAGACTCTGACTCTGATTCTGAGGGCGGCGCGGACGTCGGCGGTGATGGAATCCTCACACCAGGCAGCGTGATAACGTCGAATCCCCAGTGGATGCGGTAAGCCTCTAGCCTCCAACCCATCTCATCTGATACTGACCTCTTCAAGCGGACACGGCACCTACATCCCTTCTGGCTCATCATCAATCACATCCTCCCTCGCTGGAACCCTCACAAAGACAAACAAGCTCCTCTCGGTGCGTCCCTTGCGCGCCCGCTACACCCCCGAGATTGGTGACCTTGTCGTCGGCCGCATCGTCGAGGTCCAGGCCAAGCGCTGGCGCGTCGACGTGGCCGCCTCGCAGCTCGCCATCCTCCAGATCTCGGCCATCAACCTCCCCGGCGGTATCCTCCGCAAGCGTACTGAGACGGACGAGCTGCAGATCCGCAGCTTCTTCGCTGAGGGTGACCTCGTCGTCGCAGAGGTCCAGCAGCTGCACCAGGACGGTGCTGCTAGTCTGCACACCCGCAGTCTCAAGTACGGCAAGCTCCGCAACGGTGTCTTTGTCTCGGTCACGGGCACTGGTGGAGGCGGCGGTGTCGTCCGCGCCAAGAGGCAGGTCTGGACCATGGATGTGGCCAACGCCGGCGGCAAGGTCGACGTGCTGCTCGGCGTCAACGGGTATATCTGGATCAGCAAGCACATTGAGAGCGACCTCGCCGCCGAGGCTGCTGGCATCAACCGCATGGAGGAGAGTGTCAGCAACAAGGTCTACTCGAGCCAGAACGACCCCATGGAGGTGTCTACCATGCGCGAGATTGCGAGGATCCGCAGTGTCATTCTCGCTCTCGTCGAGAACGGGCTCAAGGTCGATGAAGATATGGTCACAAGGGGCTACAGCGAGGCCGTGGACCTGGCGAGGGAATCTACAGATGACGACCTGTATCTGGGTGGCGACAAGGGACGTCGTCTGGCAGCAACTTTGACTGGTCACTAGAATATGTTGGACTACGAGGTGCAGCAAAAGGATTAAATGCAATCAAAGATACCTAGCTTTTCAAGTTCTCATTTGTAGCGCCCTCCCCTACTCGACCAGACATCCACCAGCCTGCGTGCTATACTATAAACCTCCATGGGTAGGACAATTTGCCGCTATTATACAACGAAACTGTACAGGTACCAACAATGCCATCGGAACAAGTGTTCGCAAAAAAAGTACACAGCAAAGCTCTCGTTCAACATTTTGCTTTACTCGGACGAATTGCAGAAAATCAGAAATCAACTAAATCACGATCGTGTGAGCAACTGGCTCACAGCGCCTTTCTTAACTTCCAGGATCGCAGCCAACGCTACGAGGATAGCCCACCTTAACAGAGCGCCCTTTGTCTTGGTCGACCCAAGGCCGCAGGTCAGGGCGAGGATGTACTTGAGACCCTTGGTCTTGTTGCCGTTGCGGTCAAAGTTGGGCTTCGGGGTGAGCAGGTTGAGTCGGTTCAGGTGTGGCCACGAGTAGGGCATGTAGCGCACACGCAGGAGGAAGTCGGCCCAATATGGCACCTGGGCGATGACGCGGTGGTGGCTGAAGGTCTTGAACGAGTAGATGCCGTGGTAATAACCCATTCCGGACTGGCCGACACCGCCCAAGGGGGACTGGGGGATCTGGCTGTGGAAGAAGGAATCGTTACAAGTGGCACCTCCCGAGGTGACGTTTTCCAGGACTAGAAACGGTTAGCTGAGTGTTTGAAGGCTGAGCAGGAGGTTCATACCCTTGTTGTTCTCGGCATCAGATCCAAAGGTATTGAGAGAAAGGGGCGTCGGGTCGACCTGGTTAGCGATCTGGATAGCTTGGTCGAGAGAGTCGAATGCCATGATAGAGAAGATGGGGCCAAAAGACTCCTCGATCATCATGCTATCCTCAATGTCATCGACCAGGACAGCTGTCGGCTCCATGAAGAGCTCAGACTCGTCCATGGAACCGCCCAGGACGATCTTGCCCTTGGACGAGTCGAGCATCTTCTTGAGGCGGTTGAAGTGGCCGATGTTGACAATGCGGGTGTAGTCGGGGCTGTTCTTGACGCCCTTGGGGAAGAAGGTGCGCAGCTGGCCATTAAGCTCACCAAGGAACGATGATAGAACGCTCCTCTCGACAAGGATGTAGTTGTGAGACATGCAGACCTGGCCAGCACATAGAACCTTTTGCCAGAGCAATCGTCTAGCTGCGAGCTTGAGGTTGGCATTCTTGGTGACAAAAGCCGGGTTCTGGCCACCAAGCTCGAGCAGAACCGGAGTCAAGGTCTCTGCAGCCTTCTTGGCGATGATCTTGCCAACTGTCTTGCCGCCAGTGAAGGCGATCTTGTCAAACTTTTCCTCGAGAAGACGCTGAGTCTCGGGGAGAGAACCGTTGACATAGGTGTAGCACTCTGGGTCCAGGGAATCGTCAAAGATCTTCTTGAGGGCCATGGCACAGTTGGGGGAAGACTCTGAAGCCTTGAGGACAACACAGTTTCCAGCGGCAATAGCGCCAATGACGGCGGGGAGGTTGAGCTGGAAGGGGAAGTTGAAGGAGCCAATGTTGAGGACGATTCCCAGGGGCTCATAGCGGATGCGATGCTTCATGGCGCGGAACTCGAGGGGAACGTTGGCAACGGGCTCGTCGCGGGCCCATTTCTGCACGTTCTTGATGGTGTCGAGGCATTCCCGCTTGCACCAGTCAATCTCGGAGTAGTTTGCCTCGAACCTGCACTTGCGGAGATCCTTGAGGAGGGCATCCTGCATGAGAGTGGTGTTGTCGACCAGGGCCCAGTAGAGCTTGCGCAGCTGGACGAGGCGGAACTCGAGGGGCTTGGTGCGGCCGGCCTTGAAGGACTTTCTGAGGCGGTCGACCTTTGCAGGGATGTCCTCCAGTGCTGTGTGCTCCAGGGGAGGAATCTCAGAGGTCGGGGTGTTGTCAGTCATTGTGGATGATGTCGAGATGTGGTTGGTTGAGAGAATGATTACGGCGACAGCTCAGCTGGCAGGGTGCGCGCCTCGTGGGTCCAGATAGGGAAGATATATATAAAGTAACAAATGAAAGGGTATACGAATAGTAAAGAAGAGAAGGAAAGGAAAGGGTCGTAGGTGATGAATCTGATGATACGAGAAGCGTGCCTGTCCCCTAAAGCGGCACAGTCGGAGAGTGTCGTCGCGTACAGTGCGCTAACGAAAAAATTACCGAATGGAAAGGATTTTAGAACAAGCTTCCCCAGACCGACCGATCGATCGGAACAGATAGACTTATATAATATTAAAGCCGTCGTTCGCGGGGAGATTTTAGAGTGAAAGGAGAAGAGAGGAAGAGATGAGGTGAGGGGTCGAGAGACATGACACGGATGAACTCTTGTCCCCATGTTGGTCCGAAATAGTACTCCGTGCCCTTGTCCCCTTGGGTCTCATCCTGGGATGGAACCTACTTCCCGCCTCGGCAGGCGTCCACGTGTTTGAGACGTGCCGAGGCACGGGGTCCACGGACGCCCGAGAAGATGCGACTTTGAATTGTTGGTCATTTTCTGATTTGGGTTGAGTAGGATGATGGTAGGGTACAGTAATGGTTGAGAACGAGGAGAGGTAAGATTGACGGGATGGGGTACAGTCATTGGCTAATGACAGACGCATCACAAGCAAGACTTTACCCCATTATAGAGTCGCTATAGCTTCAATGCTTGGCAATGTATTCAACATTTTATATCAGTCAATTCATTGCCCAGGGGTATATCGTAGTTAATCACTGTTCAGTCTCAATGCGATTGGATAGATACATTGGCGCAGTCAAGATCCATCTCACTAACAGATAGCTCCAACCCAACTAATGACCTTCTCACCCTGGTACCATCACCCTCACACTCACCCCAGCAATTGATCAAGCTTACTTCATACTCCAATGGACCTGAAATCGGCTGCATATCTGTGCGGGGCAATAGCACAGCTGTGTTCACTATCAAGCAATGCGTCCCGGTTAATTGGCAATTCACAACCCGAATTGAACTGACACGCAATGGCTCTCCCAGAACCCAGCCGAATCAAATTTTACACACAATAACACTAATATTCATGTCGATAAAACAAGATTAAGTGAGTCGGAACTGCAAGAGTTGCTGGTATAATAGGTAACATAGGTAACAAGTCGTTCTATGCCAACCATGGGAATAGCTTCCACCTCAGCATCATCGCCCTACCAACTTTTAGCCCATCAAGTTACCTCCACCACTCTTCAAACGCACAAACCATCATCTCAGTGCTTCTCAACTCCCTTCCTCTCCAAAACTCTAGCCGCCAACTCCTCCACCACATCCTTCACCCCATCCCCCCAAAGCGCCGACGCAACCCCAAACTTGGCCCCCAACTGCACGGCCAGCTCCCTACCCCCCTTGACTCCCTCATCCCACCCCTCCGACGCCGCGCCGTCGGCCTTGCTAGCCACGACTGCCGTGGGCGGGACGTCGGAGCCTAGGTGAGGCGCCAGGACTTCGAGCCGGATGCGCCGCAGCTCTTCAAGACCTTCCGCGGAGGATCCGGCGTACAGGAGGATCAGGGCATCGGCTTCGGATGCGATTCGTTTGGCTTCAGGTGCCGAGCGGATAAAAGTCGACGGGATACGCTCGAGATTGATGTTGGTTGGGATACCCGAGATGAGGGCGAGGCGACTGTCGCCGGATGATTCGGTAACAGGATCATAGAGGTCCGTGAAGACATCCATGCAGTACTGCAGATACAATGTCAGCAGCTGAATTTCTTACAACTTTCGAATGGTGCCTGAGTAATTCTTGTCTCGTCATGTCAACTCACCCTTCGTATCAGACTCTTCTTGCCCGCGGCAGGGGCCCCCAAGATGATGATGTTGACAGTCTGTTGGGCCTTCATTATGCGTATGTTTCCATTCGATTATTCCTCCTCCTTTGTGAGTAAGTTATCTTGTGCCAGTTTCGTGAGAGCTAGGTTTACAGGAAAGGTAATAAATCATGTGCTTCACTGAGTTCATTGTCATGATGACTCTTAGTCAGCAGTTGCTCGAAAGTCAGATCATCATGAGTTCTAGTCGAAGCTTCTATTTCCCTCGATTGTGCCCCAGAGTTACTGTTAACCTGGGTTTTGGAGTCGTTGACTCGATTGAATGATCATAAGCCATTGTCATGGGTAGTACAAGACCAGCTAGTGTCCGAATCAAGCTGAGATCGACGTGCCCAAGCTCAGCTGCTTCAGTTTCTTCAATCGCAAGGTCCACAAAGAATACCTCGTATTTTGTTCAGTCACATCATCAATATCCAGAGTGGACCAGTCGTTACTTGTCATGGCTCAATGTACATGCATATCTTGTCAAATGCCCACTTAAACCTTACATCGTACAAAGCTCAACTCCCTGTACATGTCCCTAGCGTGACTATAATACAACGTCATCCCTCACGAGGGGACTGCCCCTTACCTCCTCGCCCGGCTGCCGCCGGCGCTCTTCACGGGCGCGGCGACGAGCTCGGCAACCTTTTGCTTCTTCTGGTCCTCCAGGGTCTTCTTCATCAGGTAGTCATCAATAGCCTGGGTGCCGTCCACCAGCAGCCCACCCTCGGCCCGCTGCACGTCCTCGATGGCCGCACGCTGGCGATGCTCGTCGAGCTCCTTACGGCGCTCGGGTGTCATGCGCCACTCCTTGGGGAAGTGCGGCTTGGGCTTGAACTCGTGGTGCCGGGTGTCAAGGGGAATATCCTCAAACGTCTCCTTGGGGTCCTTGGCCGCGGCGATGAGGTCATCCACCAGGTTCGACAGGTAACGCTTGTTCTGCGCCTGGTGCTCAAAGCTCTCGCTGCTCATCTTGATGATCTCCGTCTCCGGGTTGTACCGGGGCCCGGCCAGCTTCTTGAGCTTCTCGGTTTGCACGGGCGTGAGCTTCAGATCGTCGGGGGCGAACTGCACCACCACCTTTTTCTCGGCGGGGTGGAATTCACCCATGTAGGATGTGTACCTCCATCGGAGGACCTGGTTATCGGTAGGAGGGACGAATGGCTTGGCGAGTTCTGTATAGCATCAGTATTCCCAGGTCTGATACTCTGGAATCAATTCACTCACTTGAGAGGAGGGGCAACTCCCAGACAGCCAATCTGTCATATTGTCGCATCTCTCGAATTTGATCGAGCTTTCCGTGCGCCATGGAAGTAATGTCATCCTCATCAAACTCCTCCAGCTCCTCGGTGTTGGTCTCGGGATCCTCTTCGTCGTACCAGAATGACTGCCTGTTCGGCCTCTCTCCCCTGTCGTCCTTCATTATCTCATCCTGCAGCGACCTGTCTTCCGAGGCCCAACCAGGCCTGCGCTCCAGCTCGGTCTCGAGGTACTGGTCGATCGTGTTGTAACCGTTCTCCTTGGCAAGTTCATCCAACTGCTTCATGCCCTCCGGGGTGGCAGCCTCTGCAATCGCAGCCTCGAGCTTCTTGAGCTCAATTGGCCCGAGATCCTCCTCTTCCTCCTCACCCTCCTGCTCCTGCTGCTCCCGCTCACGCGCCCATCGTATCGTCGAGGTGCCGAATGCCCGCTGAGGGACGGATCTTTGCCGAATGATCTGCTGAGAGCGGGGGATCTGTTGAAGCCGGGGCGCCCTGCGGCACGCCAAAACACATAGCCTTGCGGCAGCCGAAGCTGAAGCCATTGCGAGTCGTTCGAGGGGAGCAATGGCGGCGCCGAATTGTCGTCCGTCTGGGGAATTGGGTGGGCAAGCTTTCAAAAATTTGGAGCGCGGGCATTGGCGGGTTGCCGAAGTTTCGCCATCCCACTTTCTGGCGGCTCTTCACCACTTCACCGTGGAAAAGCTTCGGCTAACACCGACATAACCTCTTTCCCTCTTACACCACATGCACTCTCGTCAACTTCACATTTCCTTCACCAGAAAGCATTCTCCTCTTTGAAAATTAAGCCTATGACTTCAGACTCAAGTCCCACTAGTCGGTTTTGCCTGGTCACGGTCGGCGCCACCGTCGGCTTCAGGAAACTCACCGAAGCGGCCCTCGATCCCGTCTTCTGGAAGTACTTGGCCTCACAGGGCTTCACCGAGCTTCGTGTACAATGCGGACCGGATGTTTCATGGGCAAGCAAAGAGTTGATTGCCCGCAAAGACGATGCCCCCCGAGGCCTCAACATTGACATCTTTGACATGAGGAAAAATCTCATGAAAGAGGAGATGACGCTGTGCAAGCCTCTGGACGGGAAACGGCAGCTCGGTCTCGTCATCTCACATGCGGGTACGTTTCACAGGCGTTGTTGATATTGAGAATGTGGCAACTCACAAGCTTAGGAACTGGAACTATCCTCGACGCCTGGAAGCTGGGTCTTCCCATCATTGTGGTTCCCAATACGCAGCTCTTGAATGATCACCAGACCGAGATGGCAAAGCATCTGTCAAAGGAGGGGTACGCCATCATGAGCACCGGCAGGTATGCAAACACTTCCGTCTGACCCCTCAGAGCAAACATCACCTTACGATAAAACAGTGTGGATGATCTACAGGAAGCAATGCATAAGGTGGAGCTCCTGTGGGAGGACAACAAAGCTCGCTGGCCCCCCAACAAAGTGCCGTCGGCGGGAAACGACAGCCGGCGCCTCTGGGATCTTGCCCCTCGTGAGGTTGCCAAGGAACAGAATGCGACCATGGCTCACGACTAGGCGTTTGGGCTTTTGAGACGCATTCTCGGTATCTAAAGTACAGCACGGCGAAGGCGGCCAGTATGTTTATATATACTATCTGGGTGGCATGTTTTGGAGTTGGGGCGTTACCCCTGAAACGGATCTTTATCAAAAGCTGTATTTATCTCAAGTTAACTCCGGCTTCCGTCTTCTCATGGAAGTCAAGCGATCTAGTCTAGGAGTTTATCAACCTCAAGGCAAATTCTGGACGTTCCAGATCTTCACGTTTGCATCTCCTCCAGCGCTAGCAACCCTGCCGCCCTCGACCCAGGTAACACCGTTGACGCCATCCTTGTGAGCGTTGGCAGCCTTGATTCGCTTTCCCTGGTTCCTCTTCTCCAGGCACCAAACAAAGATGTTGGTGTCGAGACTGCCGCTCGCGGCATAGGCACCAGTGTCGTTCCAGGCGATCGAGGTCACTCTCGCAGTGTGGGCCGACCAGCGGTCCGTCACGAGGTCCCAGCTATCACTGTTGTAGACATAAATCTTGCCAACGCTGTTTCCGGCAGCCAGATGAGAGCCGTCCTTGGAAAAGGCCACGGCGGTGATAGTTCCAGTAGGGTTGGTCAGGGTCTTGACTGGCTCAAGCGCACCACCAGATCCAGCTGTGTAGATGCGCACCGAGTTTTGGTCAGCTCCAATAGCAACCAGGGAGCCAGATGCCGCGATGGCACCAGGAGTAAAGTCCAAGCTCTGCTCCTTCACCAGCTTCTCGCCAGAGTAGACCGAAACACCAGAGTAGGTCGCGACGTAAACGAGACCGTTAGACGCACTCACGCCCTTTGGCTGCGCCGGCAGCTTGAGTGAAGTTCCCAGGAACGTCTTGGCTGACTCGTCAACGATTCGAAGGGTATCATCCCAACCAGCACTGAAAGCCTTGCCATCAACGGTCGCAACCTGGGCGACTTGGTTTGTATGTGTCTGGCCATCAACCACGCTCGCAATGCCTGACTTGACGTCCCAGTGGTATACCCGGCCCTCGACACTGCCAGACCAAATATCAGAGCCCTTGCCGTCAGACCCAGTGGCCAGGGCAGTGATGCTCTTGCTGTGGCCATAGACAACCCGAATTGGTTCCGACTTGCCCTCGGCAAGATATGTGAGGTGACCTTCAAGGTTCAGGCTGATAATAAGTCCATCAGTCCGGCCGTGGACAAAGACGACACCGACCTGCTGATCACCAACACTGGCGTCCTCACCAAACTTCCAGCTCTGGATGACGCTGCCCGCCTCGACATCCCACAGCTTGACGGTCTGGTCGGCACTGGCCGTCACGAACTTCTTGCTGTCCTGCGACCATGACACAGAAAAGATGCTTCCTGTGTGCTCGCCCTGACCGATCTCCTTGGTTGGCTCACCCGTCTTGCCGTCGTAGAGCTGTATCCGCTTGTCGGCTCCAACAGTGACCAGGGTAGCTCCATCGGGAGAGTAGGCAGCGCCGAGGACGAATCCAGTGTGCTGAGCGCTCTTGTTGTTAAACTTGTATGGAGCTCCATGGTAAAAGACCATGTTGCCATCGTCGCCAACGGTGGCAGCGCGGAAGGGTCGCTGGGGCTTCATGGCAACGGCATTGACGGACTTGGAGTGGCCGATGATCTCACCGACAGAGTTTCCGCTGTCAGCAGTGATGCAGCGTCCAAACTGCTCGCGACCATCACCAACAGCAATGACACGCTGCGACTCGCCGTCCCAGGCAATGTCATTTAGGCGACCTGAGATGATACCATACTCTCCCCTTGTGCTGTCGATGGACGCGGGCTCCCACACCTTGAGCACGCCAGTGGCATCACCGCTGGCAACCTTGAAGCCATTGGGAGAGAATCTAGCGACGGTGGTCGGGGCGGTGTGGCCGGTGTACTCTTGACAGTCTGAAGGGTCGTCGATGGAGCGGACAAAGATGGACTTGGCGCACTAGATAGGCGACGAAGAGCAGTCAGCGACAAATCTCATAGTTATAGACCAGCTGTATATAGATTGAGCTTACGGGATAAGCTATCCTTTGACCCTTGGAGTCGGTCGAGAGCTGAGTTGGCTGGCCACGGTTGGTGACGGGAACAGCAGCTAGGATGCGGTCGAGGGTGATTGAGGGAGAAGCCATGACGGCAGCGGCGGTTGCGGCGGGATACAGAGAGTACAGTAGCAGAAGAAGGACGGTATGCAGATGCGCGAGTGTTGGAGTGGGTTAGGGGATGTCGTCAGCGTCTTGTTGTTTAGGTGGTTATTGTGAAACGTGGGGAGTTTGCTTGTGTTGGAGGGGCAGGTTTCTTAGCTACTGCGGGGCAGTCTTCGTCACAGCTTGAAGCTCCCTCTGACAGGAGAGACACTGCAAGCCCAATGGTATAAATAGCTATTTTCTGTGCTTTTTGTTAACAATTATATATCAAGTCTTTACTGTCTGCCTGCGTGAAAATGGCTGCCTGGTGGACAGTGGAGGATTAGGCATCATGATTTGAACTGTTAGGCTACCTTCCTACCTACTCACCTAACCTAGAATCGGGACCGTTCCCGATCATGTCCTCACCTGCCTATCCTATACTATGCCTAATCACGTCAGTTCAAGACGGCTTCATGATGTACTTTGGTGATGAAACATCTCTGTTGATAGTATCTGCTGGCAATGCTTTTGTCTAGACCTCTTCCGTCCGTGTCACCATACTTCTTTCAGCTGCATGAAGCATCGGTGGCACAACCCGATGCAGATGGATGTTTACACACCACATCACCAATATGATGCATCACGACCTGCGGGTTCGAGGTTGGGTGGCCCAAGTTGCACTGGCGACGGGAGCCATGAACCAATACCAGATGCAGCAGAGTAAAAAAGGCGTCGTCATCTACAGCACACTACCGCCACCGACTCCGACGTGATGGAAGCGATGCTTTTGGGAGGGAACGCCGTTGCCGCGGTTCCAATCGCTCTGTAAGCCGGGCTATGGCCTGTACTTTATTTGGATACGATGAATGGGACGCGATGGGTGCCATGATCTAGGGTTGGCTTGGCTTGGCTGTCACGCTGCCGCCCGGTTTTGTCGTTGGCCACCCTCCTCCACAGTTCGACTCGATTGACGGGTCCATGAGCCGCAGGATCTGTCAATACGAAGTTGGCCTCCGAGGCAACCAAGATGGGTTGATGCAGGATACTTTTTGATTGTAACACAGACAACAAGAAAAAGATTTGGCTTTTTGGCCCGCGCGCCCGGTCGATCAGTCAACAATGTTCCACCAGCCTTTTTCCCGCACTGCACGGGACAAGAAATGGATCCATCCATGGACCGGCCAGACACGGCAGCGTGATACAGGGCGTCCATGGTAATCTTTTGATGCTCTTTCAGCTCAAGCCACGTCCTGGGTTCTCACATCATCATCATCTCGGTCGACTCAACACTTGGACCACCAAGAGAGGAGAGAGGAGAGGAGAGATTAGCTGATTTAGCCTCTTTCCCCGTGATTGCAACGCTCGTCGGACCACGCAGGGTCTCATCCCATCACATCACCAGGCCAGTGGCCAGTCATCGGCCCGCTCTATCAAGGAAAAGATCCATGGATCTTTTCACATTGAGTGAGCACGGTATTATCAGGGGACGCGACGAGCCGGGGGACTAGAAAAAATACCCACCTGAGCAGGCAGGCTAATGCAATGCACTGTTACTGCGACGCATCGCCATCCTAGCTGCAGCCTCGATAATAGTGCAACCTTTTTTGTTTTTATACGAACATGCTTTGTGATGGTGCATGTCCACTTTGTGTAAACTCACCAGATTTTCACTCACTACACATGCTCATACTGATAAGACTGTTTAATCACGGTTAAAGAATGTGGTCAAATAAAAGAAAACACAAGAGAAAGAAAAACAAATAATAAACAAGCCATCCTCAAGCCTCAAACCTCCAATACACGGCAACTTGCATATGGCGCCGCCCCCTTTGATCTCAGCCCGCCCAGATTCACACAGAGGTTCAACAATCCAGACTTCCACTGGTCCCTGACTTGAACCACCCCCTGCAATACCCATGGGTCGTTTCCCGGGGGTGGCACGGCAAACTCGCCCGCTGCTGCATAACTGGCCCGACTAGAGTCAAGATGCTAAAACAAGTCCCTGTTGCTAATATCCCCCATCCCATCCCGTCCCCGTGCGTGCCCTCGCCCCGTGTCCTGGTATAATTACAACTTGACCTCCCACCCCCGTCTCCCTTTATTTTCTCCCCAGATCCATCTCTCTCGAACTTCATTCCATTCTTCTCCCGTACATCTTCACGCCTCTAATCCCTTAATCAACAAAACCAACCACAACCACAACCGTCAACATGAAGTTCGTCTGGTCCCTCGCCCTCCTCGCCGCTGCCGGCGCCTCCGCCCAGTCTTCCGAGACGGTTGCCGAGACCGCTGCCGCTCCTTCTGCTTCTTCCGAGTGCGAGGCCGAGTACATTGTGAAGCGATGCCTCGAGACCGAGAACGCCAAGGTACGACGGCCCCCCTACAACGAGTTACACACGCAGAGAATACTAACAGCATCCTCTACAGGCTGAGGACTGCAAGGGTGACGATTGGGACTGCCTCTGCGCCGCCTACGAGGCCATTGCTACGTAAGAAATACCCCTGAAACTCTCCTCCGCATCACCGGCAAGACTAACACTCGACTGCACAGTTGCTTCAACAACTGCCCCGATGACTCCCGTGCCTCCAGCGCCCAGAGCCAGGTCCAGATCTACTGCCAGCAGGCCTCCCTCTACGGCACCCGAACCAAGACCACCAAGACGGCCACCGCCGAGACCGAGAGCACCGGTACCGCCGATGCCACTGCCACCGGTGCCGACGCCTCTGAGGAGACTGCTTCCTCCACCTCGTCCTCCTCCAGCCCCGACAGCACCAACAACGCCGCCGACCTCGCCCGCAACACCGGTGGAGTCCTCCTCGCCGTTGCTGGTGTCGTTGCTGCTATGCTCTAAGGGAACAAGCTAAGATAGCTCGCTCGGTCGCGTCAATTGGTGGAGTTTCAGCCGGTTCAAAGCTTGGGTCAAAAGCGCGTACATCTTGGGATTTTTAGAGTAAATATATTACAAGCTAATTCATTAATAAACATTGGATTTGAAGCCATCTGCTGTATCATGCACCTGAACGGAGACTGAGATCCGATTCTTGAACTCAAAAAAACAGACCCGAAAGTCAATTGTCCAGGAACGCAGCTAATGTGCAGCAGCTACTGTAGCTAAGCCCAAGCTTTACCCCCTGAAGTAACGCCACTGACGATCATCTGCCTCGTTCCACTCCTTCAACGGCCGAGCATGGCCGTGCCCTTCATCATTACCGTCACAAACATTCACCAGGCCTCGGGTCTCAGTTTCATCTGTTGCTCAATATTGAGCTTCTTTTGTCTTTCGTATTCAGCCTACCCACGAGCCACCTCAAATACTATGATACAAATAAGGTGACCTATGGGCTCTCTTAACTTAACCCCATCATCATACAGCAGACGTCCACCTTCTTGGGGAGCCATGTCATTGAGCAAAGCAGCAGCTGCGGAACGGAATCGAGAACCAAGCAAAAAACACAGAACCCCAATCTCAGAAATCCCCCATCTCCCCTAGCGCCGAAGTGTAATAATCATGCATCTCTAAACGGAATCAAAACAATAACAAAACGTCTCTCAAATTCTGTAAACCCGCATGGCGCCTCAGTCCCCCCGTATTTTCCGTTTCTGGACATACTGAAACCAGGCAGCCGTCCTTGCTCCAGCTTTCAGTCCCCAGGATGTCATCATAAAGTGTCGAATAAAAGAATATGGTTGAAAGGTGGTGGTTCAAGAAGAGAGGTGAATCCAATGAGTTTTTGGGTATTTGTGCCTGGCAATAATAACCGGGCGTGGGTGAGTGTGCGCGTGCCTGCGGGTTGAGAACGCCATGTGAACCTCGTTTTCCAGAGTTTTCAAGTCAGCCTAGACTTTGCGACGTCGGTCCCTGGCGTTGTTCTTGACCGGAGTCATCAGGGTGACATGTTTAGGATCGTCCTTGCCAAGCCTAACAGCACCAGACACGCCGCTTGAACCCCGACGCAGTGATCGAGGGTCTTGGTCATCGTCCAGTGTGATCTCAGCCACGTCAGAGACCGACTCGGTTTCCAGGTTGTCGCTGGCGCCAGAGACAGAGGAGCCGTCGTCTGTATCGTCGTACTCTCCGTCGTCACTGACCAGGGAGGGCGCGTTGTTGCTGACCATGGTGTGAGGACTCATATCAGCATCCTCCATATCCAAGTCTTCGTCTGAGAGCTCGTGCTTCGGTCCGAGATCGGAGCCCAAGTTCGTCGGCGTCTTGAAAGCAATCGGAGGGACACGACCTTTGCTGCTCGCAGGACGAGCTGACGTGTTCACCATGGTCGCATGTTGTGTGGCTTTAGCAGGCACACGCATGACGACAGGTGTCCGCACGACTGAATCCTTTCCAACATGGCCTTCAATAGGGGTCTCAGTCATCTCTGATTCTTCCCCAGAAGCGAAATCGTCCATAGGCATCTTGGTCTTTGCGTCTGCGGCCAATTCACGCAGGTTGACGTCGAACTTCCGACTTTGTAGGAGACGAGAGAGGTGAGGCATATCTGGAGCTCCCTCCAGAGAAGCCGCCTTCTTATCTTTACGACCGCGAGCCTCGCTGGACAGAGAAGGAATGCTAGTGACACCAGGCAGCTTGCCTTGATGGTAGAGCTTGAGGGATTCCGAGATCCTCGACTGAAGTGCAACGTAGGCTTGCTGTTCAGTCATGTCGGGTCGGGCGAGAGGATGCACAGAGGCAGAGGTCGAGCTCGGTGCCGCAGGGGCGGGAGCCTTTTCTTCTCCTACAACTCCACCTCCTTCCGCTACCTCGATGGGATGTCCGCTGTGCACAGCTGCTTCTTCATGGCTCTTAAAGTCGCGTTTGTGGGCGATGCGGCAGTGGTTGATGAAGCCCTGCGTGCTTGAGAAGTTCTCACGGTTACAATCCAAGCAAACCAGCTTGACTGTCTTACCATCGGCTCGCTTCAGGATACATGGACCAGCCTTGTCCTTCGGTTGCGGATAACCACTCGACAAGGATTGCAGCTTCTGGCCAGCAACCCCACGAGCGGAGCGACCCTTGAACGAGCTTCCAGAGTCGGTGAAGCTATTCCTTGTTGTGCGTCCCTCGGTGAACGAAGCTCTTGCACGAGCAGCTTCCGGTGTGAACTGCCACTCAGGTTGCATGCCGTCGAATGAAGGGTCAGGAATAAGCCACTTGGCATAGTGTCTGGCGTATGGACCGTCGACAACACCAAATGGAGGCGCCCATCTGGGTACTGCTTCTCCAGGGCGAGATTGTATAGCAGGGCCCTTCCCGGCGCTGACTTTGAGCATCTCTTCGGGGGTCGGACAATTCACAGGATACGGAATGAGATGGCAGCGCCGCAGCTGTTCCAGCGCGACTTGGCACTTGGCGAGTTCCTGGTTAATGAGCCTCAACTCATCATGCTTTAGTAGAATCTCAAGGCCGAACTGGTGGCGGATCTCGTCCCGGGCACTGTCCAGATCAGGGGTCGCAGGGATCGGCTCAGATGTCGAGTCGCATGCCGACGGAACATCTTGACTAGGGTCGGCATCGGTTTTCAAGCGCTTGGCAGGCGCATCCAGATCGGGCGACGCATCTGAGCCGTCGCAGCTCTGCCGCCTCCGTTTGGGCGGCTGCACGGTGGACGATGCTATCGTCGTGGTGTTGCCGGGGAACAGATGCGGCTGGAGTGGTTTTACAAGATCCACGATCGGCTGTGGCGCCTGGAGCGTCTTGTCACTTCCCCGAGATTCGGATGCCCAGAATCGAAACATGAGCAGACCTTGACGAGGTGTCAAGGGGAGGACGACAGAAGAGTTGCGAAAGTGGTTCGCAACGAGGTTTTGAGGCAATGCGACAGGCAGCGAGCGCACGGCCACAGGCACCGACGAGACGGGTGTGAAAGTTGGTGCGGATTACCACAGTGGAGCCTGAGGTTGGTGAAGAGGTGGCGCAGGCAGGGCTGACGTAACCAGGCGTGCTTGCAGGTCGGGCGATCGGAGTCGGGCGCGGGCGCGCCAGGCAAAGGGGGTGATGATGTGGCCCCTCAAAACAGGCCAGAATTGGGGGAGTTTGGGTCAGCCAGCGACAGCAGCGACAAGGGCTCAAGTCGAAGAGATGAGGCAGAAGAGAGGGAAAGAAGAAGTGATCGAGCGCTAACAAAAGCCTCGACTCGTTGAATCTCTGGGCGACAGCCAACAGAGCAGTCTTTTTTTTCAGAGAGGGAGAGTGTGTGTACGAGGGAGATGAGGGAGCGTGTAAGAGGGAAGAGAGCGAGGCAGCGAAGGGAGAGAGGAAATGGGGGTGCAAGCACAAAGGAAGGTGCGAAAGGGAAGTCGAGACGGGGAGGGGGAAGGTGCGTCGAGGGGCGTTTGAGGGAAGGAGGGATGGAGGGAGCGAGGTGGATTGCAGTCTGACTGACGGACGCCGCGTCAAGGAGGACGGGATAAAGTCAAACCCAGGCTCAGGAAGGGAAAGCGAAGGGGAAGGGGAAGCAAGTGGCACTTGCAACGTGAGAGGGTGACGCTCGGTGCTGGGTTTCGCTCCCTGATTGATTGACTGATTGACCTGATTGAGTGATTGATTGACGAAACGCAGACCTGAGGCGAAGCCTGTTGGGCCGACCGGCGGGCGGGCTAAAGCAAGCTCGGGGGCGCTGGCAGGCTAGAGGCAGAGGCTGGCAGGCTGTTGGCGGGCGCGCCGGGGGGGAGATTTGTTGTTTTGGGGGAGTGGACCACCAGCCAAGCTTGGGAGCATCCACTCTAGCACACCATCCATGAATTACGGACGGGGAGAGCAGGCTGCAGGCTCCAGAGCAGGGCACCCATCCAGGTCCGCATCCCATCCCGTCAGAGGGAGAGTCCTCCCCAGAAGGCCCCAGCACCCACTTCTTGATACTGGAACACGCTGCGACGGACCAATCCCGAGGGGGCCAAGGATGTCGTCGCTCCAGCGCATCCCATGAACATGAGGCGAGAGTGGCACTCGTCTCGCAGTTGGCACCCGCCGGGGCAACAGCATCAAGGCATCCATCCATTATCACCTTATCAGCGCCCTTCCTGTTTGCCGAGGCGCAGTGGGCAGCCAGCAGCCTCCCCGACCGGTTAATGTTCCCATCAATGCCGATATTCACGGGTAACGAATCTCGCAGGTCGCCTGCTCACAGCGCACGAGTCCTAGATGAGCAGGGGTGCGACACCACCGTTCCCCTGCTTACATGTCGATAACTAACGGGTGCCAAATGCCGTCAAGGATACGGCAGGAGATCCGTTAACTAATGAATGGATCCAGTCCAGCTTATCGGCGACTTGCTCCGAGCCCGTGCGCCCATCTCATCCATGGCATCCATATTAAAAGTACGACTCTCACGGATGCGAAATGAGGACGTGAGAGCTATGTTTTTGTTTTTTCCTCTCTCTCTAGTCTCAGACAAGAGTCAGTCGCCTGCCGTGATGGTGCTCACAAGAGTAGGATGCGCCATCTCTGGCGCCTTTTTGCCATGACCCAATGACTTCCGGCAAACCATGTTTCCCTCCAAAACGTGGATGTAAAAGCATAAACAGAGGAGGAGGTGCGGGACCAGATCCATGTCACCAATTCAACCCATTCCATCATGGCTCTGAATCGCCTAATCTACAATACTGTACCCAAGATGATAAGTTGTGCTCAACAACAACGAGAAGCATCTCAGTGTGCCTCGCCTCTTCTTCCCCGACTCGCACCAACCTCGCTTCCACTTTGTCTCACACTTCCATGCTGCCATCACATGTTGCTTCCTCCTTGTCAATCCTTCCTCCTGTTGGACTCAGGGACGAGGTACGTCTGACAGTGCAACCATCTCAGACGCAGCTGAGATAGAATGGATGTGTGGGACGTGGGGCTCCCACTCCGAGTTGCTGCAGCCACTTCCAACCAGCTCAAGGCTTGGCCCACTTGGCCCTGGACCAAGGTCAAGTTGTTAATGCGGTACAGTACCTTAACAGGACGCCAGGCTCTCATCTCCAATCCTTCTGGAGCGTGGCATCCAGCTGGGCGCCCCAAAGGCGGCAGCAAGCCCCTCGAGGCCCAAGCTCCTTTGCTCTCGACCTGGGCACTAACATCCGGCTTGTTTCGTATCTCACTATCACTGATGGACCATGTGTCGCAGGCGAGGTACAGTGGCTAACATCCGGGGAACGAACCGGGAGGCATCTTAGCCTCAGCACCTCAACTCTCGTCCAAGCTACGACATGCAAGTCCAAGGGGGAGCTTCCATCTGAGCTGGGCTGAAATGCTTCCAGCGGAACCACTCCCCGCCCCACTGATTCTCGCCCAAGTCGTCATACATGACATACGAAGAAGATGGCTCAGATCGGTTGCGAGAGGACGAGTTTTTGCAGGGCCGGTGGCAGAGGAAAGCCCAGTCACGGACAGGAGGAATGAAGTGATCATATCTCAAGTTAGTCGGGTCCGGGACCGAAGCCAAGAGTCATGCGCGCCATGATATGCTTCGTCCTCGTCGACTCAGGCTGAGGCATGCTCAGGATTCCGTGCCACTAGCGCCGAGACATGCAGCAGCCACAATCACCCTGTCCCAATTTCAGGCCCAAGTCACATGACCGTGGCTTGGGTCCCACGTGCACTCATTCAGAGCCTCAAACTTGGAAGAGAATCAATATCAGATTGGATCTTGAGATGGACCCATGGCTGCCAGGTGAGCATTAGCGAAAGCAGTGCATCAATGTCAAATGCGATGTTCAGCCATGGCTCTTCTCTTTATTCATAGAGTCACAATAGACGATACCACCTTATACTATTGTTAGTAGAGAGTAACTCACCTAACCCACCAAGATAAATACATCGAAATGGTCATCTTTCTATTAATGAAGAGAGCAAGAAGAGTGTCCACCTGCCTCCTGACACATGCAATAGCCAGTTCTTTAACTGATGATCTATACTGTGTAGTAGAGATTTCTTTGCAACAGTCCATTTAACATCTTCTTGCAAGACGACCGACTTCGGCTGGCTATGTAGCCAGTCACAACGCTCTCCCAAGCCCCACCCCCAAAAATTATCCACGTCTATCAAGCTATTAACAACATCGTACACAGAACAACCCGTGCAGTACACAGCGTCGATTCAATCTGCTTTACTAACCCACTGGTCAATTGGGATCGCCTTCAATAGAGCTATGTTCTCTGCTACTTCTGGGGTGGTGCGCATCAGCGCCCGCCGTATTGCTCCCCGAGCGACCTCGGGAAACACCTACATCGCCCAGGCCCGTTTTCTCTCTTCTACAGGGCGTCTGTCATACGCTGTCAACACAAACCCGAATCCGCCCTTGGGTAAGAAGAATGCTTCCAATGATGTACCATCCCGGATTGGCCTCATTGGAGCCCGTGGCTACACAGGCCAGGCCCTGATTGATCTTCTCAACAAGCACCCCAATATGGACCTTCGACATGTATCCTCTCGAGAACTCTCCGGCCAAGAGCTCCAAGGTTACAGCAAGCGGAAAATCATCTATGAGAACCTCTCTCCCGAGGAAGTAGCTCAATTGGACCAAGACGGCAAGGTCGACTGTTGGGTTATGGCTCTTCCCAACGGCGTCTGTCAGCCGTTCGTGGAGGCTCTCGGTCAGAGTTCGAGCTTGATCGTTGATCTTTCCGCTGACTACCGTTTTGACGGTACTTGGGCTTACGGCCTACCTGAACTGGTACAGCGAAGCAAGATTGCTCAATCAACTCGCATCAGCAACCCTGGGTGCTATGCGACAGGGTCGCAATTGGCCTTGTCGCCCATTCTGGAACATTTGGGGGGCATGCCAACGGTCTTTGGAGCCTCGGGTTATAGCGGAGCTGGCACGAAGCCTTCCCCAAAGAACGACGTCAAGCTTCTTCATGACAACCTTATCCCGTGTAAGAGCTGAGTGCTCAGCTACAAGCAAACAGGAAGCTAACTTTCAACAGACAGCTTGACTGGACATGTGCATGAGCGAGAGATCAGCCATCAACTTGGTGTGCCGACATCATTTATTCCACATGTGTATGTTGTATCTCTTTTCCCTCTTTACGTCTCGAGACTGACGACAACCTAGCGCCTCCTGGTTCCGTGGCATTCACCTGACCGTCAACATCCCCTTGAACAAGACGTTGACTTCTCGAGATATCCGTCAGATGTATCAAGATCGATATGCTGGCGAAAAGCTTGTAAAGGTCGTTGGTGAAGCCCCGGTTGTCAAGTCGATCCAGAACAAGCACGGAGTCGAGATTGGAGGCTTTGCCGTTGACAAGACCGGAAAGCGTGTCGTTGTGTGAGTATCCCATCCATAGCTTTAGTCTTTGGAGTTCCTTCGGCTAATATTGGATAGCTGTGCCACGATTGACAACCTCAACAAGGGCGCTGCCACGCAATGCTTGCGTAAGTCTCCTCGGCGAACCACAACATTTCTGTTTTGGCTGACAACTATATCCAGAGAACATGAACCTCGCGCTCGGATATGATGAATATCAGGGAATTCCTATCGAATGATTGAGCTGGCTTAGAAGGACTACAGAGTTTGAGTATCCATCCATTCCGCAACGGGGCGGTATCCATAACCTCAAAGAGGGCGAAGCCTCGCTTTCGCATTAGAGAGAAGGGATGCGCCAATCTACAGCGGTCCCAAGAAATGCAACGCAAGTATGCACCAATCGAAAATTTGCAGAGGCGCTAGAAGATTGACAGTCCGAGTTTCCAAGCATGTTGCTAAGCTAGCTGCGAAAGAGCAAAACGCTGGGGCTGTTATCGTTCATCACAACCTGTACTGAAGAGATGTATTTAACATATAGACTTAAGCGGGACAGTGAATACTTCGCACAGCGTCTTTTGTTTCAGGCACGGCTTCGTCCAATTATCGTACGGCAAGACTTTGCTTTTGATCAGTGGCTACCGCAACCTATCCTCGATTCCAACTTACACCTGCGAGACGTTGGGAGGTCACTGGGGTTGTTGAATGCTTACGTAAGGCAGTTTGCAGTGGATTTTGTTTGGCCGAGTCTTGGTGGGTTTCCTCATCAAAGCAAAGATCCATCATGGATGCCAGCATGCAGCCATGATAATTTATTTTTGTATTTCCTGCTAGGACAGTTGCTTATTTGAGAAACGCACGTCCGATAGGCAGTTATTCCGGAAGGAGAAAAATCGAACCCTGGATCTCCCTAATCCCCTTTCATAATCGGAGCCCTCAAATTGGCAGACGTAGTCTTTCTTCGCCGCCAAGCCAGACCCCAGACTCACGGACCGCAACTTTTCCGCCCGCCACATGATTCATCCTCGAGGATCGAATCTCCTTCATCCAATCCCCTCCCACACAACCATGTCCGCCTCAAGACATGGCATTGGCAAGAGAAAGCCAGACGCATCTATTTCTAAAGATGTCGGTCCTCAGAAGCGAGTTCGGAACCAGGCTCCACAATCGCCAACATCAGCCCTCATAGCTCCCCACGAAGCCATCCTCACCGAACTCAGATCCAAGCACGAAGTCCTCGCCGTCTCCGTCATTTCGTCCACCAAGATCACCAAGCGCATCACATCCGTCCTCGGTCACTTACTCGAAGAAAGCGAACGACCGCGACTGGTAATGCTACACGCGCGCACCGCAGACGTCTGCAAGCTCATTACGGTGGTGGAAAAATGCAAAAAGGTCCTAGGCGAGGAGGGCAAGGCATACTACCAATACAATCAACTCTTCGACTTGCCGGAGAAGCCAAAGAAGCGAGACCTGGTCGAGGAAACGGTGCTTGAAAAGGACGCGGAGGAAAGCGACGGTTCCGACAGCGACGACTTCGAGGTTATGCACAGCCGGTTTGAAGATGCCGTGCTGCCCCGTCCCTCGACACGCTCGGTCAAATCCATGCGGGTCTTTCTCTCGATCGCGCCCATAATGGAGCTCAAGTCGAAAAAGGGAATCACTATCCAGTCTAGCGCGCAAAAACAGGCGTAAATATCCACACTTCTCGGTCAACGACTTCGGATAGTTGAACATTGGAGCGACTCAATTGGAGGGAACATGAATTTTACTCGGCGTCTGGAGGCAAGGATTCGGCATGATCATGGAAATGCCACACATGTTTGTACGAGATACCCAAGAGGATCTAGTATCCTAACTTTTTACTTGTATTGATTCGGTCCTACAATCCAACCCAGTACCCAAACTAGACCACCGGCTTAAACGCCAAATTCACCAACAATCCTCCAAAGAATCCATTCAACACTATTCGACCCCATCTCCCTCGATCGGTTCCCCTACAGCCCCCATGTTACCTTGTTGTCACTACTCTCGCTATCCCCGACTTAGTTGTTACCGTGCTTGTTGGGCTGGTCGGTGATTCGGAGGACAAAGTTGACAATGACGGCCAAGAGCAGGATGATGGCCAGAACAGTAGGACCGAAGCGGTCGTCGAAGCCGGCCTGGCCCCTCATTCGTATAGACTTGGCTCGCCAGTGGTATGTCACCAAGGCGTACAGCATGGTCAACATGGCGACGCCGGTGAAGAGGAACGCCGAAATGAAGGCGACGCGGTCACCGAAGTTGAGCATACCAATGGCAAGGGCGCCGAGGATAACGGTGAAGTTGAGCCATGACAGGAAGGTTCGCTCGTTGGCAAAGAAGACCTTGGGCTCGACGCGGGTCGGGAGGGCGATGCGCTTGCCTATCGATAGTGTTAGAAATGCGCGACACAGGTGCGGAAATTTCTCCAGAGGCCCAAGAAGCTGTGGCGATGGATATTCGTACCAGGAGCGGTCTGGAGAAGAGGTTGAGAAGACATGGTGAAGTTCCGCGATAAGGTCGTCCAAGGTGGTTGGGAGGTATTAAGCTATAGCTGATGATTGTTGCTGTATCCAAGACTGCGCTTGAAGAATTATCGATACTGCCGTCAATTGAGAGCGCAGCTATCTCTGATGTACACAATTGGCGACTCGAGCACTTTCGCAAAGATCTGAGGGGATTCAAAAGCAAGGTTGGGTTGTAAAGTCCAAGAGAAAAGCTTCAGCGTCTCAGAAGATGCTCGTTACGACAGTGGCTCGGTCAAGGGAGGAGGAAAGGCCCCACTTCCCTGGTTCGCAGGTCCCACAAGGGAAGGGCACGTGGGCCGATTGGTTGGCGACGATATGCAAGGGTCACGTGCGCACCCTCAGCTCGCGTCGTCTGGGCGGAATGCGCTTCCGGCAGAATTCCCGAAAAGGAAAGACAATCCAGGTACGTGGGAATCCAAACAACGACAGTAGATTATTTATCAATTGCGCGGAGCTGCACGTCGAGCAACGGGCGCGTTGGAGCTGCACGTGAGTAGAGAATTGCATCGTCTCTCGTGCATGATGTAGAAGAAATTTGATACCTACGTGTTTATGATACTAACTGGTGGTTTGTGCTTGTTAAGCCCGGATTATTTGTGAACGACGTGACGAACTGAACGCTGTGACGCTGTTTTGTTTACCGACTCTTACTTTTCCTTATCCTTATCCTTTTCCTCCACCACGCCATCAACACAAGCGCCAAACCTCCCCCTCTCAACTACGCATCTCCGTCAAACTTCAAAATGGCCACTCCTGTACGCGCATCAGCTTGGCGATCCTCTTTTGGTGCAGACTTGTGCTGACAGCTCTCTCCAGCCTATTCCCTTCAACCGCCTCAAGCAGATTGCTACCGATGTGCGTGGTCCCTAACGTTCCTTACCGCCAATGTCGATGGCAACCATCATCGTCAGCACGCGTACTGACACCGACTCTTGTAGGCCTGCAACAGCGCCATCGGCAGCGCCGAGTTCTACGATCATGCAAAGACTGAGCAATGGAACTCGACCATCATCGTGAGTGGAACACGCCCACGACCATCTCCTACCATATCCGCTAACGCATTCCCAGAGCTCCGTGCTGAAGGCCGTCATTTCCGAGTCGACTCCCCAGGGCGCCTCTGCTCCCTCGTTCAAGTTCGCCTGCAACAGCACTATCGTCCAGCACCTCGTCCCCACATCCGCCCTTAACAAGCCCCGTGGAGGCACCGAGACCCAGGCTGAGGAGCCTCACATTTCCACCAGCTCTGAGGCCACTGCCACCGATGGCAAGCCTCACGTCGGTCGACGAGGAATGCACAGCGCGACCGGCGCCTACTGGGATGAGAAGAAGGACGGCATGTGGACCTTCAAGTACGATGGCGGCGAGGGCAAGGGCCTGGACGTTGTTGTCATGCTCATCTGGATCGCCATCTGAGCTCCAGACGTGGCGACTGAGCAGTCTGGGAACACCATCTGCTCCGAACTACGCGCATCTCCCTCGGGGCGTGGATGGCACTCTGATCCAGCAATGGCGTTGAGGAACCTGGGAAGCATGACATTGGGAATACAACGGGTACGATCGAGCTTCCGGCTAAGCCATCTGCCACCGACTTTGGTGTTCTTGCAGGCCTTGGATGTACAAATGTGCTGGAATTGATAATACGAACCAGGTAGCTGGCTTCTGCCAGTGTTCCCTGAACGGTGTAGTGGACTACATGAGATTGATACCGGAAGGACATAACTGGCGGAATAATAAAATGTCTCTACCCTTGACGGTGCATTTCTTGGCTCGAACACCTAGCTCGAGGACTCGGAGGGCTCATGTTATGTTGCAGTTGATCAATGGCTGATGAGACAGTCATCAGGACTGATCCCCCTTGTCTGCATCCACCGACCCCTGGGGATATGTGGGTGATGGGGAGATGACAAGGGCTATGGGTTCAATTGTTAACCTACGTCGCTCTTCCATTGTGATCATACTTGGAAACCTAGTTCCGTTACACATTGAGGCTGCAGCTATCCATGAGTTTTCCGCACGTGTCATGATGGTCACCAGAGAGTACATGATCGTAGAGATTTCAGCCAAAGGGCTCACCAAGGTCGAGAGCTGCTATTGTTCTCATTTTCAAATCCCAGCAAAGAAAGGAACATTGTTTCGGGTCGAATTCATCACGCTCGCCAACGTGATCGCTAAAGATTGGCAGTAGTTCAAGCACGCTGAGTCTCATGTGGGGATATAGGGTAGTCGATTCCAAGTGTATAAGACAACTTGGTTTACGCTCTCCCAACATCGATTTAGATTCGACATTTCGAGCTAGGGTATTTTACAGTTAATTTCGACCTTGGTGTGACCGGTGTTATGAAATGCGATCTTTACTGCTGTGATTACCTCATTCTAGTTGCCCCCCTCCACCAAGATGAGAAGTGTCATGACCATATACGAGACCTCAACCGTGTGGGTAAGATTAACTACCTTGAACCAACTGGGCACCCTGCTTTAGGAGATAAATGGGGAATGGTAGCTCGCGTGGTCTTGCCATGACATACTTCCTAAACTCACAGGCTGTGATTTACTACATTCCCAATAGTCACTCACGAGACACGAATCATGGACATGGACACTCATGAACGTTGCTCCACTCGTCATTGCCCACACACAAAGGAGTCCTGCCTTTGTGTGCTGTAACTTGGAATGTGTCATGAATATTACCGCCGTGGGGTATCATCCAAGGAAGGACATCTAGATCCTCGGTTAGATGATCGGTAAGGTAGCACTAGAAGAAGCGTATGACCTCCATCACAACAAAACAGGTACAGCGGAAGCACCCTAGCCTACATGGAGAAGTAGCATATCATCTATCATCTACACTGCCACATGTAAGTGTACCCGATGGCCAAGACGGCGTTTTGAGGTCGTCCGGGGTTGTATGCATGGCGAACCAAGCTGTGGGAATCAGATCATAAAACGCCCGCCAATAAAGAAAGGAATCACACTGATACCGTACCCTACCCAAGGCAACCTGTCACTTGAAGTGAGGCGATCACGAGAACAGAGCGCCCCTGTCAATCCTATTGGTTCCCAGTTTCAAGAGGAGCAACACAAGTACAGCAGCAAACGATGACTAGGTAGCCCCGGATTCCATCGCATACGGTTGTTGACGGAATTTGTCGGATCTCCTCACTGAATCCTATAGCCACCCTGATTAGAACCATGACTTTCACGGACAACGAAGGCCATGCTGTTGTTATCATCCCACCATCTTCACCTAGAGGTTACAGTGTGGCTGATCAGTCGGCATGTCAAGACGAGGAACGGGATCTTGAACGACTGATGGCACTGCCCAACTCGGTATTCCGCAACAAGCCCCCGATGCAAGCCATCTCCGCTGCATATGAGGAGGTTGTGCCATCAACAGGCGGTCAATCTGGCGGAGCTACCTTTTGTAGACATATGGCAGCAATTCCATCTTGTCGGATGGCTCTATCCATGTAGAGTGAGGCCATGGGAGATGACGCCCGTGAAGCCATACACGGGTTTTCATCTGGGCTCATTGGTGGAAGGAAGGCGCGATAAGCAGAGCAGTTGCCTGGCGCATAGCATCAGGAGATGTCGTCCACGTGACGCCAACACGAGACGACAACCAGGCTTCAACTGACAACTGGGCGACGACATACTTCTCTTTCCATATCCCATCCTCCATTACCCCCCTTGAGCCACATACCTGGCCAACAAAGCAGATGGTGACGAAGCTTGGCGCTTGTTTCGCCCATGACTCTCTCCACCACTGCTGCATATTGGGCGTCAGTCCGCTGAAGCCATGCCCTGGCACAACACGCATGAGCCGCAGCGATGCATATACATGCCACAATCAAGGACAGATGCATGGAGGCGCCGCCAGGTTGTAAGAGAACCAAGGACTCGCATCTTTGCCTGGCCCCGATAGTTCGTCGGGTTACACGCCTACATGAAGCAGCCTGCAGGTGCCCCCTTTCCCTCTCACTTGCACGTGCGGCGATATACGGAGACTTGGAAACGTCGACACCACCATTGATGCTCTTGAAGATTCTCTGAGGGATCTAGAATCATGCAAAGTGCTTCACGTTGGACGGCTGTGCCCGTGGGGGTCTCGACCCATTCATCCGTTATCTCATCGGATCCGAGTCGCGGGGCAGCTTGAGAAGAGACAGTGCAACGCGCAATCCAGGCTAGGTTCGGCACGGTCGATGCAACGTGCATATGCACATGCGACAACGGCAGCGGTTGACGGGATGGCATGGCTTGTTGATGGCGACATGTGGGCGAGAGCAGTGTGACGGATGGATGGTTGAGTTGACGAGAAAGCAGAGCAGCGGAACGGCAACTCAACGGCCTTGTTTACTGGTCCCGCAAGCCTCGCTGCAAGGCCAGGTCGCTGCGTCTAAATTCGGACTCCCGAAAAGAAGTCGGAGAAACCGATGACCTGACCAACCCCAGGTTTGGGTTGAGGGTGCAACCTGATTCGTGCACAGAGTTTTCACTCTTGGCTCAGGGTCCAACCTATGCGTGTGCTTCCAACTGACAGCGAGCCCAGACCCAGACTCGCAGGTCGATAGTCGATAGCATCCCTCGCCTTGTTGATCTCTTGCCAGGACGGGAGATGGAAACCATCGAGTTGAACCCGCTGGACGACGACCCTGACTGGAGATCAGGCCCGCTCTGGGGCGGGGCTCGCCGTCCCTTTCTTTAACTGAGCGCGGTGAGGGGACTCTGCATGGCCTCCACAATGACGTTGAGCGCCGGCTTTGGTCGTTGACAACGGCCGTGGAAACGTTCGGGAACCTGAAGGCAGATCGGGTCTCGCCGTTGTACAACGGAGCATTGTGTCACTCTCTTGCTGACGGATCGACTGCTCGTCAGGCAGAGTCTTGGTGTTGTGTCATTGAACGGAAACGCCCGGCGAATACGTATGTGAATTTGATACGGAGCCGAAGCTTGGAAAAGGCTCTGGAAAGCGGCTGTCAGACTGGATTTGGAGGGGATTTCCCCCCACATGACCGGCCACGACATCACAATCATCCGGGGAAGACGCCATATGGTCTCGCTTCTTCCCGTCATACGATGGCCATGCCCATAATGGCTTCCCGGGCCGGGGAGTCGATTTCAGGCTGTTGCAAAGCAGGTCATCCAGATAGCTCTGATCACCAGGCCCACCGGCTCCGGAGTTCCTCGTCCCTGGAACATGGGTCTGCTCCGGGTTTCTCTCTGGAGTCTTGCCACCGTCACTCAAGAGTCGATCGAGTCAAGACCCCGGCATGCGCGGCAATAGGGCCCGAGCCTGGGTACCGCGGTGCGGGCTTCGGCGTCACCACACTTGCAGTGTCAGATGGACAACAGGGGACCGTGCTTGAGAGGCTGAGAGCCACAGAAAGAGTGGGCGGCACACATCTCGTCCTGTGCCTCACGCTAGCGTTAGCTTATCAAGGCTTTTCCTGGAGCCTTGGACGCCTTGGCCTCGAGGGACCCAACCCCTGGAGACAGAATCACAGATCTGGAATTGGCTCACGATGGGCCCGGGACCCATCACACCACCCACGGCATCCACCGCCCTCGGATTCCGACCGGCTCTTGTCTGTCCTTGTCTCTGTCTCAGTGACTGACTACCTGGGCGTCTCTCCATCGGCGTCAAGTTCTTTATAACCCACACGGGTCGCCACTCCTCAAGCCTTGCTTTGGCTTTGATCAACGACCGGCCATCAGCTTATACCCCCCCGACTGCTCATGAACGCGCTAGTGAGGAATTCACCTCACCAACATTCTACCAAGAGACGCCGGTATAACATTGTCAACGTAACCTAGCAACCCAATCTCAGCTTGATCCCATTTCCACCTCGGTCAACGTCTCAAGCCTGAAACACATCTCAACAACACTGAACCCCTGCAAACGACTACTAGCTTCGAGATATATACGAATCTGGACTTGCAGGTCACGTCACTCTACCAATTCGACTCGACATACACAGCAACACCCCTGTCAAACAATTCACCATGGTTCAAGTGCTTCCAGACCCAGCCTTTTCCCCCGCCGGAACCCCGACGCACGAGGGCATCGATGGCCCTCTTGCAAAGCGACCTGGTTTCGGCAGGACAGACTCCTCGGGGTCAATGTCCCGGGAGGAACATGCCCGACGCATGCAGGAACTAAATAAGAAGCGAGCGATGAGGGTTCCCAGGCGAGGATGGTCAATGACCGACTACCAGGGCGACCACGATGCCTCGCAGCCCGGACAATCGAGCTCTTCTCAAATTGACCGGCAAGCGTCTATTCCTGAAAACGGGCCTCTCCCCACGGAACACTACCACTACCAACACCATCAGCATCACCAATACCAACACCAACAGCACCAGGAACCTGAAGCCCCGGTCCAAGAGAAAACGACCGAGCTTCCTCGTCGGCCCAAGCTGCCTCCTCCCCGTCGCTCGTACTCTGTCATGGACTACGAGCCCGTTCCCCAGACTCAGCCCCAGCCACCAAAGGATTACACGTTGCTGGACCTCCCCGCAGAGCTTCATTACACCATCTTTGATTACCTCGACCCCATCGACAGCGTTTGCTTCGGACTCACAAACTCCAACTTTTACGAAATCCACCGACGACTCCACGGAACTGTTCCTCTCTCCAGCCGCTACTCGGGACCCAACGATATGGAGTGGGCATGGCGAGGGGCCGGCCCTCTTGTCCATCGTCATGACGGCCACAAGGAGGGCCCCATGGAGCAGATGCGCGTCAAGGGACAGGTCTACTGCCGGAAGTGCGGCATCTCCCGCTGCGAGCTTCACCGTCACCTGAAGGAGTGGATGGGCGAAGGCTACGAATACTGCTCCATCAAGGAGGTGTATGGCAAGCCCGCCGGAGAGGACGCCAAGGCATACTGCTACATGAAGTCACCCAAGAATCCTTCGCGATGCGGACGTCACGGAGGAAAGAAGATTGCATCACAGTAAAAAGATCTAGACACAAAGATGATTCTAGACACGATAGAAGGATACAGAAGAAAGTGACGACGGATGGATGGGGACACATGACGAAACGAGAGCGAAGATCGGGCAACAAAAAAGAAGGTGTTGAGAGATATCCACGGAGTGCAATGACGCACATAACCGTATCTTTTCGACTGGGTTTAATTAATCCATGTATACATCTACTGGGAACTTTTTTTTATTTATGAGCGCGGCTAACAGGGGGAATATGGATATCCCAGGGTTTACGGGTGGGATCATGATGGAACACATGAGAGGAAAAAGGAGAAGTTACTCCCGGTAATATGACGCAATATGACAATGCCACAACATTCCAGAGATTCTCTTGCCTTGCACAACGCGATAGATAAAAACATGTGGATAAAAAGGATAATCAGAAGTTGAGGCTAAACTGGGCCTGGTAAAAGCTATGATGCAATAACAGAGGGGGCCATGTCACGCATGGGGCAACTTGCTGTGGTGTTGGCAACGTCATGGGTCTTTTGACGAAGAGAAGCTTATCGCCGCGACAAACCTACAGTAGACAAGCGCTGGGCACTTTTTCGGGACGGATCGTTTAAAATGCACGTCTTCCCGCTGAAGATAAAGCTTAAAGCGTTCGAGTGAAGTGTGATATGATATGGCGTCACATTACAAAAAGGAACCAAGATGAAGTAATCTTTTTTGCCATTCTCGTTTTCTTGTACACTCTCTTGTGATATCCTCCTCTCCTCATCTCTAGAAAGAAAATCTTGATGCTGATTTATGGTGTGTATCCCCGAGGTCCTGACGTGTATCAATCATGCTGGTATAACCTCTTCCCCAGTCTGTCTGTACAACAATGGCGACAACAAAGCAAAATCCAACCACCCTTGGCTGTGATCCTAGACATGCCACTCGGGCAAAGACCGCCCCTTATCCGAAACACCAGAAGAAAACAGAGAAAGAAAAAGTGTAAAAAAAAAAAAAAAAAAAAGGACTCGTCCCACAAGATGTCCTCACTCTATCCTGGTGTACAAGTTACCCAAATAAACCGTAAACGCCGTTTTGAAAAAGCAACACTCCCACATCCAGGTCGAAGGAGTGATTATGTAGGAATGTTCGTTATGTACCGTCAGATCAAATCAGATCAGATCAGAACAGACTTAGCTGGGGATCTTCCACTTGGGCTCACACTCGCCCTTTGCTGTGATCCAGTCGTTGATGCCCTGGACAAACCAGCCACTGACGGCCTTGTCCTCGGGTTTGGCCTCCTTGTGAGGCTTGCCCTGCTTGAAGCTCTTTGCAATAGAGCAAATGCCCTTCTGGTAGCGCCACTGGAAGCATTTGCGGGCACTATGGAAGTCTTTTTCGTTCCTGCGCTCCTCATACTTCCTCCTGATGAGGGCAGCGCGCAGCCCGTCGTTTTCGAGATTCGTGAACTCCTCCTCATTGATGTCGAGTCCATCAGCCTCGCAGACCTGGGAGCAGTACTCCTCAGACTGGTGAGCACGTCGCTGCACCGCCGTCTTCTCGGCTTCCTTCCTTTGTCGTCCCTTCTGTCGATCCGTGGCTTTGGCCTGGGCGTCGGGTTCAGGTCCGATGAAACAGGTGTCGTCAGACAAGTTGTCCCACTCTTCCCTCTTATCCTTGAGGTTGGGAGCAAAGAATGTTTCATACATCTCCCTGATTTGGATGGGGCCCTTTGTTACAAGTCAGCGCACGCACTCTGTAATTCCTTGGTCAAAACGTACCGTCTTCTCTCGTGTCTTCTCATACTGCCATACCGAGCTGACCTCTTCCGGATCCATGTGATGCATGGTGATGAGGGGCTCACACCAATGGTTGTTTCCAAAGGGCAGGGTCACGGGCTTCTCTCCGTTAAACATGGGGTGAGCCTGTCTGACCTTCTTGCCAGTCTCGTTGACAGCGAGCGCCATGAGGTAGTCGCCACAGCATTCGTGGGTAGCCATCATGTCGTACTTGTGAGCCAGGTCCGGAATCTCCACCATCTTCCTGACCGTGTCGCCGTAAATGACATAGCCGCTGCCTCCGTGAGCAAAGGGTGTGCCCTTGAGCATGGCCACGCTTCCGACATATGGAGTCTCAGTCGCGTTGACCTTGTTGTTCAAGAACCAGATCAAGTTTGGCCAGAAAATGTAGCTGTCGGCTTCAGCAAACACGTACCACCTCTGGTGGGGGCGCAGCTGCCAGGCGCGCTCGATCATGTGGAGGAACTTGTACTTGTCGAGATCCCAGCCACCCTTCATATCGGCCGTACAGTACTTCTGAGGGATGGGACAGCTCTTCTGGGCCTTGTAGAGGTCAAACTCCTTGCGACCCTTTTGGACATCCTCCTTCACATTGTCTAGAACATCAATGATGTGGTGGCTTCCAATTTGTTGCTCCTGCACGGTTGTGTTAGTTATAAACGTATCAATCGACTGTAAGGAATGGGCAATCTCACCAGATCAGAGAAAATCAACACATCCTTGACACACTGCAGGCTAGTCAAAAGGTGGGCGGGGAGCTTCGAGAAAGCCTCAGTAGCACCAGTCTTCATAACCAGAGTGATGCCATTCAGGTTGGGGAATCCGGCGCAGAGATCATTCGGGTTGGAGGGGTTGGAGGGGAACTCGACGTCCGTTGGTCCCGTGGGCTTGTCGTCAGGACTGGGAGTCGCTGGCTTGTCCTTGTTCTCCTCGTTGCCCTTGTTATCGTTATTGTTGTTCTCGTGGTTTTCATGGTTCTCCTTCTCCTTCTCTTCCTTGTTCTCCTTGGCCGGGGTTGGAGCGGGGGGCTTCTGGCTCGTCGTCGTGGGCTTGGGGTTGGGGTGGACGATAAATTTGGGCGGGTTGAGTGGTTCGACTTCGTCTTCATCTTCGTTGCCACCGTCGTCGTTGTTCTCGTTGTCTGGGTTGCCTTGGTTCGTCTCGAGCTTCTGGCCCTCCTGAATTGGGCCACCTACGCCCTGGCCGTTGTTATCGCCGCCCTCAGCCTGGGGCTTGTTGTCGCCGGTCGCATTCTCGCCGCCCTGCACCTGCTGGCCTTCAGCCGGCTTGCCGTCGGTGTTTTGAGCCTCCTTGCCATCCTCGCCGATGGGCTGACCCTGATGCGCGCCGCCGGGTTGTTGGCCGGAAGATCCGTTCTCGACTCCGTTCGGCTTTCCGCCAACCACTTGTTCGGTCTCGGTTTCGTTGAGGTTTGCGATGAAGCCGTCTTCGACATCGTAGACGGTGCCTTCGTGCTTTAGATATTTGGATACTTGGTTGTAGACGCCGGGTGAGTCGCTGCTCAGCTGATGGAGGGGCACCACGAGTAGCAGGGTTAGAGCAAAGAGGGTGAGGGAAATCATCCTCCAGCCTCGAGGCGTGCTCCATGAGGAGCCCAGTTTGAGGCCCATGATGGCAAAGCTGGTATCAAAAAACCAAGAACCAAAAAGAAGAATAGACAAGAATTACAAGAAAAGAAAAATCATACAAGATTGAGTGAGGGTGAGAGGACAAAGTGTTGGGGGAAGGGAAAGGAAAGGAAGGATTCTGTAGGGAGGGAAGCTGAGCGAGTGATACGAACGAATGTGAGGGCTGCCCAGATTCTTCAACCACGAGAGATGGAACGCCAGGATCACGTTTTGTGGACGATCTCTCCCAAGGAAAAGCCTCCTCCGTTCAAGGACGGGCGACGTGTCGATAGGTAAGATACCCACATCAGCTTGCCCCTACTTCCTTGCCCTTGACTCCTTGCGATCAGTACGTCAGTCAGAAATGTACCTGACCTTTTTTTTTTTTTTGCCCAGCGCGGCGCCGCGCGACACAGACTGGACTGGACTGTCCCTGGCTTGCAAGAGGCGTCCACAAAGAACGGACGAACCGATAGACAGAGTCTCCGCAGACGGCGTCAAGACGGAAGCTGAGTGGATACTCGCAGGGCTTACGACTCAGGGGTGGTGCCGCCGCAACAGATTGAGAGCCTTTGGCGGCCTTCGAAACCCTTGAACGGTCCCCGGCGGCGAGCAAACTCGGACCACCATCAAGATCCCTCGATGCCACCAGCAAGCGCCCGCCCACCGCCCGCCTGTCCGCCGCATTCATTCACACTGTCATCCATTCCAGTTGCCATCCCATCTTGTCCTGTTCAAGCCCTTTGGCTGGCGATTCGATCTGATTCAAGCCATCGTCGTTGTCCAGAGCTTGTTCCTGGAACGCAGGTACGCGGAGCTTCTCCAGCCAGGCCCGCGCCAGCTTGGAATTCAATTCTCTGCAAACGGCCTCGATGGCTGACCATGTATGCAGTGGCTGACAAGAAGCTTCCCGCATTCCCCAAAACGGCAATTTAACATTGCTGCTTCTGCAGCATCCCATAGTCCTCTCTCCCCCTTTCCAGAACTGACTTGCCGTGTAAGCGGGCGCTCTTCAGAGCAAAGGAAAAAAACCAAACACCAATTCCAGACTTCAATAGTTGAGTCGACCTATTGTTTCGTTTGGAGCTGACGGCATCTCTAGCCGTCGATAGTTCCCTCTAGAGTCGAGCGCCAAAAAGCCAAGCATCAGCTCAAGTGGGGGCGGCCCGTGTCTTCTCCTTTCCAGCTGCTGGTGCTGATGGCGATTGGTGGGCTCCGGCTACGACAATCAGCCCTCTCGCAGAGATTCCCCATCCCGCGTAGCGAGCGAGGGAGACCGTCATCTCCTCGACTCGACGCGTGGAAACGCCATATCTTTGTCGCACCCCTGAGTCTTGCAGCATCCTCCTGCACCAGATTGTCTTGGCTGACGCTAGGGAGATGCTCATGTCGAACGAGCTAGCCGCTGGCCTGGAGCTCAAGCTAATCATGATAAAACAAAGGTCGTGATATTCGTCAGCACTTTCCTGATCTGCCGTTGCAAAGGAATGCACGTTTCAGACGAGTCTGAAACTCAAAATCTCCCACAGCCGCTCATTAGTCCGTCACGAACCCTTGTCTTGTCTTGTCTTGTCTTGTCCATCCCACCCATCCATCGCAGGAGGATCCTTCAGCATGGACCCGCCGAGTAAAGTCTGGGCATACGTAGGAACCTGCCATCTGCCAAGAAGGATGCTTCTTTGACAGACGTACTTGGTTTTCTGCTTCCACATCGAGAGTCAGCATCATGCTCAACCATCACCCCATCTTTGCAGAGGCGACGAGACCTTGATGCCGCATTTCGACCAGTCGATCCGTGCCAGTGCTGGTGTGCCAGTACGTGGCTGGCTTGTAATGTGACGATGACATGCCACGATCCATGAATACCGCACATGAGCTGTGTGGTGTACCATCACCATTGATTGTGCTGCGGCCGCGTACTCCCGTCGTCCGTTTGTGGTGAATGCTGATCCTCTGCAAGGGCGAGGTTTGACACTGATCAACGCTCTGATGAGACATTGCGCGCTGCACAAAGTATCCCTTGTTGGGTATACTTGTTACGACGCATCGACATGTTGCGTGCGGTAATACGACGTTGACGTTGAGGTTGGTGATGCCTGATGCCTGTCGATGCTGTGAGATTGCGCCGTCAGAGGTAAAGACCGCATTTCTTGGGAATGCCATGTGACTCGTAAAAGATGCGGGTGACTGGCGATTGGCGAGGTTTGTCAATGCATATCTATATCGCACTCTAGAACATCCGTGGTTGATTGAATCATTTGTTGAGGTTCGGGAAGACGACGAGGGGACAGGGGGGATCAAGAAAGTGAGTTTAGCGGGCAAATTGAATTTGAACCCCACGCTCCTTCCTTGAAAACCCCCTGCAAGGCCAACTGGATCTTTCTACATTGAGCGTTAATTGTTTTGGCTGTTGCGAGCTGAGCTGCTCCTTCCTCCTCCTAACGCCAGTGGCTGATATGAAAGATACCCCGATGATAAGGAGCGCCAGGTCGTCAATCAAAAGAGAGATAGACCCTTGGGCAAATAAGCAGACACACAGAAACGCAGGGTCCATGACGATGATGCAAGCAAGCCCATCAGCAACCATTGGGGAAGGAATGGCAGAGGTTCTGGAACCTCCAAAGGCTGCCTTCTCCAACGCCACGTGCGTGTGAACCCTCCTCCGAACCGCCATTCGCAGGCTGGGGAAGGTGCAGGTTGACAGGTACGTACTCTGCCATTTTTGCAGCCATACCTACCTATATCCGTGTTGTACTTCAACAGTCGCTCTTGAACTTGGCCATCGACAACTCGTCCAAGACGAGAAACAAAGCGCATCAAACCTCTCGCATGCTTCAGCTTAAGCCATTCAATCATGTCTCTCCTTATCCACCAACAGCATCATTTACATGACCCGAGATAACCGCTGGCCAAGCCAAGCCTCCAAGTCTTTTCGACTCGATCCGCGGAACTTGTCTAACATGCGGCACAAGCTAAGGTCGAGGGTTTACTCAGCACGGCATTCGATCGTACCGCTTGCGCCATTCCCCCAAGTGGTCCCGAACCGAGCCTGCGTTCTCTGGTTCGTCCATGACTTTTCATTCAAGGGATCATAGACTAGAAACTCCCACAAAAAAACCCCGCCCCCGCCGCGCAAGGAGCAGCTGCGGCAGCAACCCGAGGTACCTTTCGGGGCCGCCGTTGCGCCGTGAACGGCTCGATGTTTGGCCCGAGCCTTGCGATCAGATTGATACAAAGATACCTGAGAATCGAGTCCAACGAGTTCGGTCGACGGGCGAGCAAGTCAATTACGTCCAAGACCTGAGGAGGACCAATCTAATACCTCGCTTCTTGACTCAACCACCGGTGACAAGAGTGGGATATGTCGGAACTCCGGATAGTCTCGGTCTCTCTTATCGCACCCACTTGATTCCGCGACCATGTCCAGATCGGGCTGCTGAATTCGGTCGCAATCGATGGCACAACCAATTGGACAGGGATATCCCGCCATCTTTCCCCCAGATCTCGGATTCCAAACGTAAGCTGTCCATGACTCTGGCAAGGATCGGGCTGCACCTTAAAGACGATGCCCGCCTTTCAATCTTGATCATATATGGTCCTCTTCGCCGAAGCCCGTGCTGTCCGTTTCAACACTGATACTCCGCCAAGTCGCCAGATCTTTGGTGACATCGGATTTGATTCCCGAGACTGTTGCGGCTTTCTCTTCGTTGGTACACAAGTTTTGTGGCTGCAACTTGCGACGACGGAACCAGCTGCTCAAACACGACAAGCCGATAATCGGGAGCTACAGAATACTTACTTGCCAACTCGAATCGTCAGCCAACAACATTTTGGAACGTCTAGCGGTTGTCCCGAAAACGGTGCATGTGCACAAGTTTTGACTTTTTGCTGCTAGCCGCCACCGTGAAACCCCCGAAATTCGAAAAACTACCTGCATCTGCGCCTCAGGAGCTTCAACGACATGGCAGGCTTGCCACAATCCGGCCATGGGCCAGTACAGACGAGTGCGGTTGTTGTACTCGGGGCATCTCAATGCCCTGCGATACCGCCTCCGTCCCCTCCAACGCCCTCTGCTTCGCCGCCAGGCAACACATTCTGCGAACCCATTGATCCATTGAGTTTGGACCGAGAGCTTCGGGGAGAATGCCAGCTCAGAAATCAACGGTTACTGGATGGGATTCATGTGCTAAACACGGAAGCCTTGGCATTGAGGAGTCTCACACGGCTTTACGAGACAGACTCTGTTGCTCGTGATGGCTTCAACCAATCAGTCGAGGCCATAACCCGACTGCAAGAGACAACAGGGAAGCTTGTCATTATCGGCGTCGGCAAGTCAGGACATATAGGTCAAAAACTGGTCGCGACCTTCAAGAGTCTGGCCATACAGGCTGTTTTTCTTCATCCCACGGAAGCCTTGCACGGAGATCTGGGCATCATTGGACCTGATGATACCCTCATGTTCATCACATACTCAGGCAAGACGCAAGAGCTCCTTATCATGCTGCCTCACCTGGATGAATCTCTTCCGGTTATTCTTCTCACGTCTCATACTTCTCACGAGACATGCGAATTCATCAAACATCGGCCTGACACCATCCTCCTTCCGGCTCCGATCCCTGAGCCAGAGAAGACTTCATTCGGTGTCTCAGCACCTACCACATCGACGACCGTTGCGCTCGCACTCGGCGATGCGCTTGCGGTGGCAGCTTCTAAGGAAATGCATGCGAGTGTAGCATCCGTCTTTGCGAGGAACCATCCAGGAGGTGCCATCGGTGCTGCCGCTCGACAGCCTCGGACTATCAAGGACATCTCCATCAGCTGGTGCGATATCCCGGTAGCGCCTGAACTGGGCGATGAAAGCCCTGGAGTTGACCTACTCCGTGCCGGTTTCGACTCTCCAACCGGATGGGTGAGGGTTCAAGATCGGATTGCCTCGCCCAGCACAATACGGGGCATCGACAAGCATGATCTCAGCAAGAGTCTCGGGGAACTCCCAGACGCTCTGGTATCCAAGATATCAATGCTCTCGCTCTACTCGGATACGACTATCCGACAAGCGCAAGATATCTTGAACAATATGCAGTCATCACCCCTCGATGAGGACGTCGCGTGTGGACTGGAGGCGATTGTTGCGGTAATGGAAAATGGGGAGATATCTGGCGTCCTGGAGGTCGGCACAGTGTTGAATCACAAGTGCTGACGGGCCTTTCTTTGGGAAGACTATCTGGGTTCTGGTCAGGGTGGCCTGGATCATGTCTGGCAGGACCAGGCACGGGAATGATGACATTGCATTGGCGGTTATGACCAGTGGATAACGAATTGCTACTGGGTCAGTGGCATATTGATGCATTTTGGCGTTTATAGACTGGAACAGAGCATTGAACTCACAGGCACAGAGTTGCCCATGTTGGAGCATTCATGGATGATATGTTTGCCAACTATATCGTGTACCATGCGACTTCCGTTGAAACTCTCGGTGTGTTGCGTTCCTTGACGTTTAGTTGGAAAAACTTCCACAAGAGACTTGAGCAAGCCCAGCCATGCTTTCGATTTGGTTGGGTGCGTTGAGGTTGGGCTGTTAATGTTGATCCTCCACTTGGCCAATTCCATGCCAAGTTGAACCACTTACAACACGAAACTAAGCACTTGACTGGTCTACTTATTTCAATACATAGTTGTCAGACACATGATCAAAACACACACATAGAGACACGCGGCAACATTAAAACCCAATGCTGCAAAACTCTTGACTGGTCTATGAGACTTGGGCTTAGACACCGGGTGCCGAGGCTATTCCCGATTGCATGTGCCGCCGGCTCGCGATCTTGCTTTCACACAAGGCGCACATGCATGTGTTTTTCTGATAGACAAGTGATAGATACTCGTCCTTCCCATATATTCGCCCACTGCCTAGGAGTGGGGGCTGTGTCAGGCCATCAAGTTGTTGGACAGCATCGGGTTTGAACACTCTCACAAGTTGGTAACTGAGTCCTTGGTTGCCGACTCTATCCATATGAGAGGGGGTGGGGGGCTCGGGATCAGCAATGCAAGGTCATGCGAGTCGGGCTCTCGAGATGCGATAAGAACTATATTCACTTGTTTGGGGAAGTCCCTTGGGGTTGCAATGCGCGGACACTCCCGTGTCGTTGATCGGCTGCCACACTTGCAGAAGGCTCGCCCAATAATTGGTCGTACAAGCACAACCCTCAACCGGTCAAGCACGGGATATTTTTGGCCGAAACTTCAGGAAAGATAGGTGCTATTATGAACAAGGCAGGTGGCATCACCATGTCTCGGAAGGGCGCCTATCATCCGTATTGGTCACGCACTGTAGCTTGTTGATGTATCAACTCGACCATGGCATGGGTGCTAGGTAGCCAACCCCCGAGTATACTCGCACGAGCCATCATTAGTCAAGGATATGCCGGCAGTTGGTGGGAGTGTATGTGTGCGGCCATCTCGGAGTGTCATATGTAGATGCAGACTCGGGCAGTGGTGTTCAAGCAGGTGGGCAGTCACACCAGGGCCGTATGCGAGTAGCCGTCGCCGATCTTGTGTTGGGTTAACTACAACCCAGCCATTCAGCTTGCCCCAGGTTAGTCCTGTGCCAAATGACGGGATTTGCGTATGTGGCCTCTTTTATTTCCTGTGGTAACCTCCCTGGTCAGAGTAGTCGAGGCAATAAGTATAGTCCATAGTCCATAGCATAGGGGGACACTCCGCAATTAGTATAGTGAAGAGACACAGATCTTGGGTTGCAAGTGTATGGAGTACATAAGAAGTCTTGACATGCCGATAGTAAGTTAGGGCAGAGCACTTGAGGACTAGGCAAGATGCAGCATATCAACCTCGCCCTCCTGATACCACCAAGTCGAGGTAAACGGGCGGGCGCTCCCGGTCTTGGCCTGTATTCAGATTCATCATGTGCAGGGATTGTGATGTTATCCCGCTCTGTGACGTCTCTGCTGCACAACAAGCCGCGTCATTACAGCCACTGAAGGCGCATGTTTGAACAGCCAGGTTGCGACACAGCACGCACCATATCGATAATGCTACCCGACACTGACCTCGCACGCTAATGAGACCCGAGGGAAACACTTGTAGATCCACCAGAGAAAGTCGAGGCGATATTGGACTCAACGCGGATAATAGTTACCCTAGGCCAATGCCGAGGTACGCCTAGGTTCTCTGCAGGCAGGATAAGTTCGATGCGAATCGACCAATGGCGATGGGACGTCCATAACCAGCAGAAATATCCGTAGGCTGGAATTGTGTTGGAAATTAAAGATGGGGAACGAGGCAGTGCTGCCACCCCTTGTCTCAGTACGGTTCGGTGGTGACCCGTGTGTCAGATACATCTGGGTCTTGTCTCGTTGGCCGCTGTTGATCAAGCTTGATTCAACAAAAGTCCTGGCTGGCAATTAGCCTATACCTTATCCTGATTAAAAGGTTCCATTGCGAGGAGCCCGAGGTACATGGCTCTGTTTCACACCTCGTGTTGAGCTGCATGGAAGACGGGAGAGTATCGGACATCTGCACAAGACTGCTTTAGGAATCACGGAGAAATTATGCTGAGCCTCGAGCTAGGGCTGTCATGATTTGCCAGGGCCCTTCTCGTTCTGTCCTGGCCGCGGCTGTTGTATCTATCGCCCGAGATTGTGCTACAACAAACATGGAAGCGATGCATGTGGTCGCGTGACCTGATGCCCGGCTCAGAGGGATCAGCACGGGCTAGGAGGCTAGGGAGAAGGGCGTTTGAACAGGGGTATCAAGCCTCGAGTCAGGGATGACACCCAGAAAGGCTTGTTTTGTTGTAGCATGGGCCAGCTGAGGACCTAGGATGTTGGTTCGCTGCTCTCTCGAGTTTCTGCAGTGGACGCACATGAGTTGAAGCTTGTTCTACCGGCCGCCAACAACGTTACTTGTCACATCGAGGACCAGTTATAGAACCGACTATAGGCCGCTTTATCCGTCGCGCCCCGTTTGAATGACTGCAGTGCAGATAGAGCCCAGTTCAGCCCCGGTTGTTAAGGCCGATCTCGCAGAGGTGTGTGCGTGACCCATTACCAGATTTGGAACGCGTATTCTCGCAACTTAGAGCCAAGCCCACGGCCCGTGATTGACGGCACGGCATGCTGGCGCCTGCAGAACCTATCCGTGTCTGTGCAGCGGATATTTTACCCAAGACTGTGTACTTGGTGGGCCTGCATCAACTTCCTTCGGTCTTCGGCCCCTGGAGAAGAGGGTCTCGACGGTGGCGAGCTGCTTGGAGCCCAGAAGAGGGCTGAGGAAGGGGTCGATCCCAGGGCTCTGGAGCACCATGGCGGGCCGCAACGTGATGAGACCAGCAAGTTTTGCAGCGAGATGATGGGCGTGTTGTGGATCTGGGTACATGACGGGGATGCCCTCAAGACAGGCATCTGAACAGGCAGGGCTTAACGAGCATGAGGGGCAGGCCTGACAAAATGCAGTTTGCCAGACCGAGATCCCAATTTGGCATATCCGCATCGAGATTTACGTACAGATAGTTAGCCACCGCAATGGGTCGACCAATCGTCTGTGACGAGTCGTTTCGACGACATGTATCATAGTGAGGTCCATACACTGGAAGGAGAAAAGCTTGCAAATTCGTATTTTCCGTCCCCATTTCGAAGGGGCCCTAGGACCCTTTGAACTTGGGAAAAAAAGACCCTTTGCGCGTGTAGTTGAAAGTTAGTTGCCGGTCCGACGGCTTGCGGTTCAAGTTGGTATGGCCAAGTGGATTCTGGGGCGAGTTGGAGCCGCAAACGATGGGGCATGGGATAATCTAGTCTCTCGGGTGCGCTCCGTATTTGATTATCGGCTAACCGTTGTCGTTGGCCGCCCATCGCTGGCTGTTTTGGCGGTTAAACTTGAAGCCATCTGGACCGATCCATGCAGCGACGCGTCTTCGCTCTCATCTCGAGACGAACAATTGTCATCTCAGACTCCGCCCTGGGGCTCCGCAGCGGGGGAGCAACGCAGAAGTCAGAGTTTTCGACATAGGGCGTCTCTGCGAGGCATGGGCCATGGTTCCTGGCGTTGGCTGCTGTGAATCAAAAGTTGGTGGATGGGACCGAGAGTGGATTCGTTAGGCTCACTGGAGCGGCTCCAAAGAGCCAAGTTGCGCTGGCTGCAAGGCCCAAGAGGAATTTCTGGAGAGTCTCCAACTGACAAACCAGAGAAAACCTCTTCGGGCCCCTGTCACCCCCAGCTGCTCACAGGCTGGGCATTGAGCGGGACCCTGCCAAGCTTTCCTGTCTTGGGCGCTCGGTGACCAGGAGCCAGTCAATCCAGCACATGGCCCATGCAGCTACGGGGAGTGGAGGACCTGACACGCTAAAATTCCCCGGTATAAGCAAGATGACGGAGAGCGAGATGCTGACGGCTGAAGACCAAGAATCGATCGATGTCTTCTTGCTGGGGTGATGAGCAGAGAACAGCTCATAATCCGGGATTAAAGACACTCGATGGGACTCTGAATCTGTACGATGATGGCAAAGACTCGGTTGATCCGGAGCAAGTAGCCGGAGACCGCTGCCCAGACTCCCCAAGTAAACCCCAGCTCATGAAGCCATGGAGACATGGGTCCATATACCCGTCATTCGTGGGACCCATCTGGACTCTCTCGTCTAGGATCTCGGGGATGTTGCGGACTGGGGCCGGGCCAACTTTTGTCGAGCCGAAGCAAAGGAACGAAGAGGGGACGACGATGGAGGCTGAAAATTTCAAACCGATGACTGGGAATAGTCAGGCTTGGGAATAGCGCCGGGACTCGCAAGTGATCTTCATAGGTCAAGTTGCCATGTGTGCCCAGCTCTCTGGCCCATGGTTGGCTGGTGGATGCTGGATGCTGACAAGGGCTTGGAGATGGCTTCAATTCCTCCCTTCGATTGGGTTCTCCCACGATGGCTGGTCGTTGGTCTGCAACGGAGCCGTTTTGCGCGTACCGACTGCCGGTGTTTTGAGCTTGTTACGGCATGGTTATTGCCAATGACAACGGATCCGACCAAGGGCGGGTTACGTGCTTGGTTGCAGACGTAACACTCTCTGATGACTCCGGAGGTTCGGAGATGCTCGTCATACCGAAGACTGATTTGCTTCTACTGAAGCCGTCGCCGGCTTTCGAGGGGGGCAGTGAGTCGTATGTAGGGTCTGGGCCATTCCTTGCAGGACGTCTTGCTGCTCATCTCTAGCCCTCCTCGCCTGGGCCGGAGTGTCTTCTATGAGCTGAGCTGCAGAGCGTTAACCGTTGGTGCTAGTTACCTCGAAAACCTTCTGCGTGCGTACAATGTACTGTAGGTGTGTGTGTTTGGCTTGCTGAAGCTCAGGCACCAGGTCCTTTCTGTCTCGGTTCGAAAAGCAACCAGCCACAGGGTTGCAGTTGATAAGAGTCAACTTCAACGACCGAATTGGCGACGGGACAGCGATGATGCATGCTCTGCTGTTGTGCTGTGCAGCCGAGGTGCTTGGCCGTGTGTGTACTGATGGGTCTGGCGTACCATGCCAGGGCCTGCCTGTGTTACACAGCGTTGGATGCAGCGGATTGATGCGAGTGTTTGTGACAGACCCAGACCCAGCGGCGTGGATCTCTTGATGAACTTTTGGATGCTGCGACACTGCAGCGCAGTATGGCATGAGTGAGGAAGGAATCACGACATTGCTTCGACTCGGAACTTCAGGCTGAGCTGTGTATGGATGATGAATGACAGCATCCACACATCACTCGGCCGGGCATCGGCACTTGACCCCTCATCGTATCGAAACAAGCTCACACCCTCCGACTCGCCTTCCCGTATCGGTGTGTGTACTTGGCTTGTGCTTGCCAGTCTTGTAAGCCAGCCATGAGGTGCAATCGTGGAAGGGGCGTTTTCTGCGCACGGTAGTTGGCTCGGTTGGCTTGTTTGGAGGGAAGCCATGCCATGTCACTCCTTCCCCTTTATCAGCCATTTCTCAAGTACCTATCTACACCACAGTAGGTATCAACCATTACAAGTCCCAATGGCGAAGCCTAACCTTGACATCGACGTTCAACTCGTCCCCCTCCACGAGATAACCGTGCTGAAGACAACCACGAGGGAGCTTTGACGCCGGGCATTATCTGGACCCAGCAGAGTGTAGAGCGTCATCTAGCGCTGGGCCCGGTGCCAGGCTAGCCTGCTCCAGTTACCCATCAGGTGCAGGCGGTCGAGTGAGTTCCCTTCTTCCAGCGGATCGCTAACCCGCCTTGAGAGAGTTGCATTTACAGTTTCACCACCAGCGCAAGTTCCAGCTCAGCCAGTTGGTTGAGCTCAACGCAGTCGAGAGCAGATGCTGGCTATCTGCTAGCAAGCAGGCCTTATCCTAGCCCTTGTGCACACCTCATACCTCGTCCTTCCGATGCAGGCGGTTGCACTTGTACCGAGGCTCAACGCAATTGAACGATGCAGTCCAGACGTCGACATGCTGTGTACGCCGCAGGCATGCACCGACCGTACAGCGGGATCCTCGACGATCTCTCCGAGTCTCCAATTGTCCAATGTTACGCGAGAGAAACCACACAAGACCAATTCTCTTCAAGGGACCCTTGACACTCTCGCCCCTCACTCTCTCCAGAGCCCACCCGCCCCATCCGCCCAGGCCCAGGCGTGCCAGGCTAGGCTAACCGGGGTGGCGGAAGCAAGCTCGTGCTTTTGTGCGTTTAGCGGATGCACATGGTGCAGCAGTGCATCATGGCCACCATGTTTCTTTCTTGGTGTGGGTGCAGCCGATGCAGACCCAGCGCGAGCTGGTGAGTGGTCGACCTGGACGAGACAGGAAAAGAGGCGGATGGTGTATGACTGAATGGCTGGGCCTGGGTTCGGATATAACTTGAAAAGCTTCCCTTCCCACGCGGCCTCTTTTTATTTTTTCCTTTTGTCTGGGTCAAGCCCTCCTGTCGAAATCGTCACGACAATCAGCCTCACGCAGCATTTCGTCAAAGATTGAAGTCAGAGAGATTGACTCTTGTTTCTGGAACCAGGAGGAGTGTCAATCGCCAATTTAAAAGACACGCCCACATACACTCAGACACTCACTCAGACACTCTCACACACCCTCTCCGTCACACACCGTTTGTCTCGTTGACGCTGCTTTGGCTTGCTTGGAATCTCAAGAGTTCATTCCGTCTCGACCTCTTTTGCCTGCCCGCATCTCATCTCATCGCACCCCCGCGCATTGCATCGCCGTTGGCGTCGCGACTATCTGATAAACTGAGATTCTGCCTGAAACGGTGAAATCTCCCGAAACAATACCACAGCGTCAAATCTGTGTCTGGCGCCCCATCTGGTGTGGTGAATCTTGACCGTCTCTGCGCTGCCTCTTATCTTTCCCCGGACTTGCTTCTTTGTCTGGAGCATCCGTCTATCGATCGGTATCTCCATATCGGCAGCCCAGCCATCCTTGTCAGAGGAGAGGATAAAGTTCCTACCTACATACATATCCATTATCTATCCCCAGACGGATCAAGCAGTTGTTGTTGATAAGAGACGCCATCTTGTGCAGCTCCCCAAGCCAGCCAAGACAAGCCAAGACAACGCCCGCACCCAGGGGTCTCTTGTGTTTTTTGACCAATTCAAGCCGGCTTCAACTGGCTCTCTCCACAAGCACAGACTCCCTCTCCCCCGGTCCTGCTGAGGCGGCCTCTTTACGACACCTAAAAGGTTGCTTTTGGGACCTGCCCGGCGCCCCATCGGCCGTCCTACCGGCTATCCCATCCAATCCAGCCGCCATCGTCAGGATCAGGCCTTAATCTCTAAATCTCGAGGTGGGCTGTGTCTCGACCCGAGCAGGGGAAAGCAAGCAATCGGGTACGTACGTCATTCCCCTTCTCTTCCAGCTCCAGTCCCAGTTCCCTAGGTACGGTTTCGCATGGGCCTCAGTTGAACTCGGACGCCTTCGTTCCTTTCATCCCCTGCCTGGTCTCTCATTTTTCCCTCGCCAACCAGCCAATTGTCAACCCAATCCGCTTTCTATTTGCGCTCCTGTTTTCACCTTAGAAACAGCATCTTGTCTTGCTTTTCATCCACCGTCCATTCCGCTCACGACTCGTTATTTCCATATAGAGTATAAGAAGCAACCTCGCGCCGCCCCGTACTCGCAGCTTGGCCCGGTGTTGAGCAGCACACCTTCCGCTCGCTCCTCCCGCTGATCCCGACTCGATTCTCCCTCTGCGAGCTCTCCGACCTCCCCATCGCGTCGCATCTTCCTGCGATTGGATTGGGGGGCAACGATTGCGAGTAGCTTGAGGGAGACGATTTCGATCGTCCATTCCTTTATCCGAATAAACCGACTCCAATTGGCCCCGACGCCTCTTGGCTTACACTGGCCCAAACATGAAGTTTGGCCAGCATCTTGAGCGGGAATCCGTTCCCGAATGGAGTCTTCGTACGTCCCCGATGTCGGCCCTGCTGTGCTTCGTTCTCTAACATGGATTTCCCACCTAGATAACCTCGACTACAACTCGCTCAAGCATGAGATCAAAGTACATACAACTCGCGACCAGGCCACCGCCATGGCCATCCCCGGCCACAAGGACGAGGCCCTGACGCGATTCGAGGATGGACTGTACATGGAGCTTGGTCGCCAGCATGAGCGCCTGCATCTTTTCGTCTGCAGCAAGGCCGACGAGATCTCCCGGCGGTTAGGTATGTTCAATTGCCACCTTGTGCCATGTCTCAATGGCACGCGATCACATGCCCCAAGCTGACAGCCAAACCCAGAACACCTTGCCAAGAGCATCAACCGATGGGCGTCCAAGCCCCAAGATCAAATGACGGAGGATTCGGCCATAAAGCACCAGAGGAGATTTGCCAAGTACGAACGGGAGCTGCTTCGTTGCGGAGGCGACATCCAGGCGCTGGAGCGTTTCGTCAAGGCCCAGACTGTCGCGTTCCGCAAAATAACCAAGAAGTACAAGGTATGGCATCATCGACTGCGCCCCATGCTTTGTTTGACATGTACTGACTTGGCTGAAGAAATGGACCGGCTCTACGACCCTCGGCACCCGCCTGTACGAGAACATCCTCTCGGATCCCAAGAGTTTTACTCGCCGCGACTTTTCTCACCTGCAACAACGCTATGACGAAATTACATGCAGTCTTCACGCCGCCGCCCCCGTCCTGAGCGAGCCCAGTTCTCCTGAATCCTTGGCCCAATCTTACCGTCGAAACTCGCTGGCGGCCTCTTATAATTCCAACGCCCATCCTTCAGAACGCCCGTCTAGCCGGCCTCGCCCCGAATTTGATGTCTTGCCGCCTCCTCAAATACCGGAGCGCGTCAAGTACTGGAACGAATATGACGACGGCAGCGAATGCGCAGGCGATGATGATGGATATGCAATTTATATTAACCCAGACGACGATACAAGCTTTCCGGGATTCGACTATTTACACAATATTTTCAAAGGCCCCCTCGAAAAGGCCAAGGGTTGGTTCAAATCCAACCGGCATGGAGAGCGACAGTCCCTTCTGGGTGCCAACCACTCGCCGAACCAGTACTCCAGTACCGCCTTCAACAGCGAATCCGACGAGGAAGGGGGATATGCCAGCTCGGACGGGTTCCCTACGACTGGTTATGCTACCCACTACGCCCTCCCCAGCCTCAGTCAACAGGAGGAAAGCCGGTATCGCGAAAAGACCTTGTTCTGGGGCACCGTCTGCTCCTTCGCCGTATCCTATCTCCTACTCCTCATCGCTGGCACCCTTATCTCTACGGGCCGACATAGGCTTCGTGTCGAAGTTGATGCTGGCGTCACTGTCGGTGTGGTTGCCAGTTTGTTCTCTGCGTGCAGTGCTCTGGGAATGACACTGTATCGACGTGACCCGCTGTCACTCCCTTATCAGCTGCTGGTCTGGGTCGCCTTTATCTCAGCCTGTCTTCTCAACGGCATCCTGCTGATTCTTGTCGTGGGGAACGCCCCCTGACGTCGTGCTGACGTTGGGGCATAACCTTATTTCTCTTTTCTCGTCCGTTGTTGATACCGGTGCCAGAAGACTGCGCCATGATTTATATACTTGTGTGGACTCATTGAGTTGGAGTTTGGCGTTGAGCGCATGCCACGTGGAAAGCGTGGTTGTTGTTGATCCGTTTGAGTTCTGAACGGATAGTGCAAAAGCGGCATGCATGCATTGTTGATGATACGAGCGTTGTTGTTTTGACTGATGCATCGCTTTTGTTTTGTTTTGTTGCATGAGATTTGATGGCGGAGAATAGATTGTGATGAAACCTCGCAGTGGTTGAGCGGTTAGCGGAGCGATGATGAGCCTCAGGGCGTAGCTTTTGTTGAGTTGTTGAATATCAGCGATTTGCGTGCCCATTCTCTTGGTAACTCGTGCAACAGTGAACCGCGCAAGCATAGAGATAGAGAGCAGAAGACGGTGATGGGGTTCGTTCAGCTATTATCAAGTTAGTATATGGATTGATGTCGATGTAGTGTATCTTGAGGCTGTAACTCACTCATTCAGGAAGCACCACTGAGCGCCATCGGCTTCTGCAAGGAACTGCTCGACCTTTCCGACAAGTTGTCCTAAATAATATAGTTAGATACTGATTTTCACATTACTGATAAGTAGCTAGTTCTCACCTGCAACGCCCCATCTCTTGGCGAAGAAATGCAACGACGAATAGATGTTGTGGAACCTGGTGTCAGCCTCCGGGATGAGATGCTCAAAGTGGCTGAGGACCATGAGGCAGTGGAAAGCCGAGTAAGGAGTGACAGGAGAGCAGGGGCCTAGGAGGTGCGGGCGGCGGGCGAGCTGGTCGTTGAGATCCGTCGTAGTGTCGGCGATGATACGGATGGTGAAGTTGAGGCCAGCGATGGCCTTTGGTGCGATGTCGTCTGCAGCTGACGAGGGAGAAAAGGGGGTGGCGGCGGACATGGCGTTGGCGGCACGGAGCTGACGACAGTAAAGGAAGAGGAGGAGGCTTTTCAGTGGAAAGAGTGTTTGTTAGTGTGATGCGGTGAGGGCGAGGAGGCCATAGTCGGTTTGAGGTAGGCGACTTCAGGGGTAAGTTTGTTCACTTACCAAGTACAGGTCGCAAAGCACTCATAAAAGTCTCCCCAGCGAGATTGCTGCATGACCATGGCCTCGACGAGGGCACGGGTCGAGATGTCGAGCTCAACGAAGTCGTCGAGCAGGGCATCAGCGGAACCCGGCTGGCTGGGGGAGAAGGCCTTGGAATAGAGCATGGCGCATTGGCAATTCCTCTGGAAGGGGCCCAGGGTCACCGAGGGCGCAACACTCGCGGGGTGGCGCTGAATGACGCGAGCGGGCTGCTGGCTTTGGTTGTTCCATACGAGGTTGGTCGTCGGGAGAAGATCATCGGCAGCAGGAGAGGGCACCTGCAGCGGCATACGGGTGAGGGAACAGTCGACGTGGATGAGACGGTCGAGCACGAGGAGGCTCCAGTAGACGCAGCGACGCTCCTCTTCATCGTAGGGGACATGGGCGTCCTGCTCGGCCTCGATGTACTTTCCGGGGCTGATGCGCAAGGCAAGAGCCATGGTGTTTGCATCGCCGATGGTGACATAGGCTCGCAGCACGTCGCCGTGGCCAAACTCGAAAAGGGCGAGCAGGATGGTGCACTGGACAAGCTCGATGCTAGGAGCAGAAAGGCCACGTAGGACGCTGAGGACGCGCTTTGCGGCGCGGTAGGCAGGCATCTCCATCATATCCTTACCTTCATTGACGCTGGTACTGGCAGCAGCGGCCTCGTCGTCATACTGAGAGACGAGCTGCATGCAGACAATGAGGAGGGCGACGGCCGGGTCCCGGGGTCCCGCATCGGCGGCGGAGCTCGGGCCAGCCCCGGAGCTGGAGCCGGAACCAATAGCGTCAGCGCGCAAAGCGAAGAGCTCCGGGTGGACGACAGAGAGCCAGGGGTTCATGGTCTGAAAGTAACGCTCAGTGGCCTCGCGCCAAGCAATGTTGCGAGAGGACAGAAGCGACATGATCATGGTGCTGGATACATCAAAGGCCGGGTCAAAGACACCAGGGCCGAAGGTATCCTTGGATCCCAGGAGATAACCTGGGTCTACGACGGCAGTTGTCGGTGCCGTGTAGATGAAATCATAAGAGCACGTGGTGGTGAGCCTAAATGGGCCGGGTCAGTACGGGATTCCAGAAGCGAGAGAGAGTACAGCAGAGAATTGTGCGGAACAGGACAGGTCTACGCACCTGGTACAACGGGAGCATGCAGGTAATGCCTTGTCGCATTTCTTTTTGGTGCGAGTGCACTTTTCACAGGCTCGATGAGCACGTTCGGGCTCCATTGGAGATTCGGAGCCCCGTGACGAAGACACGGAGCGAGACATGATGTTTCTCGTTTTTCGATCCGTGGTGAAGGATGAGTGACCCGTGTAGGCGGGTATAGATATGGTATTCTGGTGTGGAGGTAAAGTACCTGAACTTGGCTTGGTGTAAGTGCTGACAGAGTCTGACAGAACGGCAGGATTATGTCAGACAAGGATGGGATACAAGGTAGCAATATGTATAATCAGCGGTGATATATATATATTGTGAGTACAGAAGATTTGGAATTGACAGATGGATGAGTGGACAGATGAGTGGATGGATGAGTGATGAACACGAGAAGGGAAGCCATGGGAACGGGGGAGGCGAGGGCTATTTGAAATATCTCGACGGGAGTCTGAGGGATGAGGCAAAATCAAGGAAGGCCCATCCTCAAGACGACGTCTGTCGATATCGTCGAGGACGGGACCCCAGGGCCTGGCACCGCGATGGAGTTTCCCGTCCGCTGCAGATGCCAGCCCGGGAGATGGAGTGCCCAGGGCTGCCAGCTGCCAGCAGGACGGTAGTGGTGGCGGCCAGACCAGGCCAGGCCAGGCCGGGTCCGGGGGAAAGTGATTGACAGGGACGGGGGGGAATGACGTCTAACGGGTTAGTCAGCTGCTGACGGTCGATCACAAGTCGAGGCTGAGTGTGGATTTGGAAGAATGAGGTAAACAGATTTCTGGAGAGTGGAAGAAGGAATTCGTGACGACGGATAGCAGGAGAAGGAGATGGGCAGGGGTGGAACAGAAAATAGAGGTCAGGCTAGGAAGAATATGGAATAAGTTGGAAGGGGGAGAGAGGGATGAAGGAAAAAAAAAAGGGAAAATGTAAAATTAATTGCACCTACCTAGGTCAGTAGTAGGTAAGCGGAGAGGCAAGGCTACCACCTGCTACTGCATGCCGTACCTACCTAGTGTGCGGCGATTAGGTAGGAAAGGGAAAGAGTATGGGGAGAATGCGCAGCAGGCTTAGAAAGGAAGGCAGGCAGGGAAGGGGGAAAAAAAAAACAATTAAAAATCGATATTACCCAAAACGAGCTAGAACGTGTGTGGTCGAATCCCAGCCTGATTGATGATGATGGCAGCTCTCTGTCGCGATAACTAATGTCGATTAGTTAGAGCGGTATAAGCATGGCATCATCCGACAAGATTAAGCACTTGCAGCCATGAACCCAGGAATACGGATAGCTAGTAACTGTATGTAGGAGAAGTCGGGTTGCAATTTGATGGACCACCCGCCCGCTGCTGCACACTGCGGTCCGAGCCAAGCAAGGTTCTGGCTCCTCCTCCCTCGTTCTCCCTGATTCCCTTTTTTCCCTCTCGTCTTTTCCCCATTCCATCGATCTAAAATTCCCCGGGGGTTGGGTTTGGGAGGGTGGAGAGGTCATGGGTTGGCCATTGGGGCGACGACCTCTCAGCCCAGTGAGGCCATGGGTGGATGCAAACCACTCAAGTGGGACTGGCCCTACGGCAGATGATGCAGTGTGTGAGCCCAGAAGCGTTGATGGATAATCAATGCCTAAGCAACCATGTATCCCGGCCAGGGCGACTGACACGCTGATGACAAGATAAACCAACCCACGGCCACGGCGATCGCGATCGATCTGTAACGTTCATCTGCATCTCAACATGGTGTTCATTTTCAAAGCACTTATCAAGCAAATTCCTCAACGTTATTTTCCCACGTCTTCCCCAGGTTTCGACCGTTTCTTGTCAGAACCTTTTAATTCTTTACCAGTTCGTCGGGTGCTTATGGCATGCTTGCATCATAAAGCGTCCGCCCTTTTGGGGAATCAAGCGAAGGCAGATATTAGCCCACTCTCGTCACTGGCTACTGCACGCATGAGACGACCTCATTGTTCCTTAATCAAATAGCGGGCGATCAATGCATAGTCGGGTTCCGACCTTGCTTCAATTTCTCGGTTCCATCGAGTGAGTTGGCGTCTTTTTAGGAGCGAGTACGAGCCAAACTTGATTCAAGAAAATCACTCTCCTTCTTTATTAGCGCATCACGTACCTATTCCACCAAACGAAAACCCTCGCTTCTTTTTTCTCAGCCGCAAGGATTCCTACCTCGATAGAACCCATGATCTTGGCATCCGGGCCGTTTTTTTACGAGCCGAGATGCGGGAGACCTCGTTTTCTCGACTCAATCCTCTCCACTTGATAGAAGCGAACATGACAAAGACATCAACTGTCGGTAAGTTCCTTGGAAACATGAAGCTACTGTCTCGTAAAACGTAAGTTCCCTCTATTTTTATCCATTGACCAATTGGGCTGAGTTGAGTTGCAGAATGGTTCTATCTCGATGGGCTGTGTAACCATTGCGGCTGAGTCTCAGTGGGACGTAGCAACGGTGAAACTCCATGATTAGCAGCTGAAACTTGGAGTCGAGAGGATTAGTTGTCCTCAATCATCCAAAACTTTCAATTGTTTGAATTGAGTATCTCCCATTCTTCCACTTCAGAGAACTTGTGTATTTTCTCTTCCTACAATATGCATCTCACACCGTTGACTCACCCGGTGAGAATCCCATCCAATTCTGGCAGGTGACAGTGGAGGCCAATCAACCAACCAAACCAATCGCACTCTTTTTTTTTTGTATTTAAATCCATCCATAGAAAAAAGAAGACGCCTTCCCGCAACTCAATTGATGGTCTAGAAGCCAATTGATTGAACTCAAGCTTTTTAACATCCATTCCAAAGACCGGCTTGTTAGCGTGACGGACGCCTCATTGCAATTGCACGCGTTTCTATGCATGACATGATTATTGCTCCCACTACCTAAGAATTGGTCAACTCATAACACGCATCTCACAAAACAAACTCGACTTGGTGGTTTGTGCGCGAGAAGACTCATCCATTTCCCCCGAAACCGCTCTTCAAGATATTATACAGACAACGTCTCGTGAGCTCCTGGCCAAGCGCTGCCCCAACCCCTCAACACCATAAATCGACGCCTCAGACCATCACCAACTCTACCTGCTAAGATGCCCTCAACGTACTGCATCCGCCCCGGAACATTCTCCGACGTTGATGACTCCGCTGTGCTCTACACTCAGAGCTTTGCAAACGAGGCCCTTCTCGACTACATGTTTCCCGACCGTGCCGTCGATCCGACCGCCTTCTACACATGGGTCTCCCGCCGCTTCTGGATGCGCTACTGGACGCCCGAGTATGTCCTTACCATACTCGATGCTTCCGACGGGAAGGGAAAGGTCAAGCCTGTGGGCTTTTCTTGGTGGCACCGCCCAACCGAGTCCCTTTCTTTTCGTGAGCGGTGGCTATCTCCTTGTATGTATCGCCACTTCTCCCACTCATTGACTTAAACACTGCTAACTCAACTTCCCAAAGACGCATGGCTTGCCCCCTTCATGCAGTCTCTGCTCAACCTCCAGTCGTACATCGCCCCAATCCCCGGGCTCGACCATCATCGCGTCACCATCTACGACCGTGTCTTCGCCACCCTTGAACCCACCATCCTGCACTCTCCTCGCCGTCGCTCTGCGTGGTATCTCTCCAGTCTGGGTGTTTCGCCCGATTTGCAGGGCAGTGGCTACGGTTCCTTGCTGCTCCGTGCCGGCCTGCAAGAGGCCGACCGTGCCGGCGTTGCCACCTGGCTCGTGGGCTTGCGTGGCTTGGATGATTTTTACTCCCGTTTCGGCTATGTCGAAGTTGCGAGGGCCAATGTTGGAGAATTGAAGGATTGGGATGGTGGTATTATCATGTTCAGGGGAGAGTGAACCAAGTAAAGGACTGCTTAGCCACGCCCCGGGGACATCACACTGGAAGGCAACATGCACCCAGGTAGTTATCGACCGCTGGCACCAAGATAATTAAGTTGCACACTTTTGATCTTTCGGGCGCTGAGAACCCGACTATCAATCCTAACCGAAGCTCTACCTCTACCTCGCCCCCATAGCAATTGGTATTGTCCCTGATCCTTTTCATCATCGAAAGCCCCTGCAAGTTCAGGGACGAACTACCGTGTGAATTCCAGAGACCTCCCCAACTCCATACCATCCATGCCAGTCCCTTCCTTTACAGCCTTTCCGTTGTTCCATTGTTCCATTGTGACCATCCATTAATTCATTGACCGTCATTCATGCGCTGAAGTGAGTCGAATACACAAAGCCGAAATGCAGAAGCCGGACCCCTGACAGAGACCGCGCGAGTGCTGAATGAAAACCGTGCCCCCTTACTCGTACAATTC